>BQMF02000038.1:0-702162 GCA_027922465.2 Turritopsis dohrnii | reverse complement strand
TATCCTCTCTTATGTTTATTTGAAAACGAGGTGAGAAAAATATGGAAGGTTATAGTAGCTTAAGTAACTAAAAAAACTAGCAAGGTCCCTTATAAAGTTTCGCGCTATGGATCTTCAAGCCAGTACCTTTCGTGCTTCTGACCGTGAACTAAGACGAAAAAGAAATCATTCAATGGAAAACATCTGATAGTTAATAGAATGGTTAATATAAAAACGACAAATGAAACTTACCTTTGTCAATTTGCCACAAGGAACCAAAACTTCCTGCTTATTTTCAGTCACTTCTCCAACAGCTACATCAGGAACTTCAAACGACTGGACGTCAGTTCTCTGTCCGTTAACAGGATTCACCAACCGATCTGTTTGGACAATGATCGTCATTTCTATCGGTGGATTAGACTCTTCTGTCTTCTCATATGTAAATTCATGACAAAATTGCACGTCACCACCTTCACATTGAGATCTGTAACTTGTATATATTTCTGCAAAGTCTGGCTTTCCATTCCTGTCGACGAACCCGTTAATTTCATACCATAACACTGTAAAGAAGACAGACTCCTCAGTGGGCAAAATCGTCAAAAAGACACTGCGAAGGGGAGCACTTGTTTGTACATTTTTATAGAAATGCACTCCTTAGAAGAGATTTTATAACAAATGTGTCGGCTGGGCTTTTCACATATGACAGCGTTTATAAGGTACTTCCGAGCCGTCTATTAAAATTCTGCTAACGATTTATATTCGTATTCAAAACAACACATTTCACCGACTTTTATTTCGAACGTTTTACCAAACTACCTTGCCCTGGGAAAATCTGTTGAAAATTACTACGGAAGAAAACATTTCTATAGAAGTATATGCGCTAATGAAAATGCTCTTTGTCGCAGTGGCTTTTGGATATTTTTTGCCCACTGGGGTACGTCGTTTGGGTGTGTTTGTTTGATTAAGTTTTCAAACCGTCTCATAAGGATTTTTAGTAAAGCAAAACAAAAGCATAGTTTAGTATGTATAGTTTAGTATGTATAGAATAGTGCGGCCAAACATCGTCGTTTAAACCAAAACTTTGGAATGTATATTATGGCAGAGTGGTATAAAAGTAGTTCCGTATTGAAAGCCTAAACTTAGAGGTGCTTAAAGGTTCAACATTCTCCCGAAATGCATCCCAGTATTAGCGAGATTTGGAAAGTCTTTACACAAAACTATTTTTCTATACATTTGTAGGGATTTGCAAACAATTTGATAGAGTTTTAATTTTTCCTTACAAAGTCCCATTTAATCACGTGGCTGGTTGAGATTCGATTAACGCTTTTGCTAGGTGGGAAATTTCCGGATTATTGGAGGGGAATTTTGGATTTATTTTCCGAAAACACCAGATCTTCAATCCGAAATTCAACAAGCCATGTGATTATGATTATAGTTCTCACGCATGTTCGTTGAAATCGTCTACCGTTAGTTTACCTGAATCACAAGTATTGCATGTGGATTGACAGTATTGATTTTTCACTTTATCTCCAAAGTCTTCTTCGTTACAGTAAGCCTTTTGCTGGTTCAAAAAACGACACTTTCTCCTATCTGGACAACCTAAATTGAACATGGATAGGTTGGGGTTAGTAAATTATGGAATGTGAGAGCGGCGATAAAGGAACCGAAAAGAAATTTAGTGTTTTTCCCCCATCGTTTTTTTTAGTAATCAGGATGAAAAAAAACACACCAACCTCTACATACGCTGGCTTAATAAAAAAGAAATTTTGTTTTCCTATCTCTGTTTTGCACTATAGGTCACCGAAAAAAAACTACTATCACTCCGAATATTGATACCAGATTTTAATGTTGTCTTGGGTAAAACAAATAGTGCCGTCAATTTGTCATAAGCAAACTGGCCTCATGTTTTAAAGACACTTCTCATATTATCATTATTAGGTATTGTTTTACATGGATGGCCACACTCAGTTGCTATTGCATCTGTTTTGCAGTAGGGCCCACTGCTTAAGTTGGAGGACCCAAATTATTTGACACTCTCATGAGTGACACAAACCTAATCAAGGATCTCCTATGTAACAAAATCCCCACAAAGAAAGCAGAAAAAATCACAACAAATGAAACTACATACGTCTTCCACAGTTGTTACAAGTGTCAGCATTGCAAAGGTCTTCGAACGATTCTGTATCTTCGCATATGTTGAAAAATCTGGACATCTTCCTGCACCACCAGATCTCCTTCTGGTCCGCACAACCTAAGCAATTATTTAGTTCCATTACAATAGCAACAGCAAAGCAACTAAGTAGCCACTCCGCATAGGATATAAAATAGTCCCGTTAACAATAACGTAACAAATTCCAAAATAAGTTCATTATTAAGACATGGTTCAAGTAATGCCTTTGATGGTCCATTGGCGTAAGTGGGTGGGTGGGTTAGGGGTGGGGGTGATTGGATATTGGTGCGATCACACCGCCCTGTTATTGAGCTTACCAATTTTTCATGGGATATTCTGTTTACTAAATTTATGTAAATTAATTTCTTGTCAACAAAATTTCATAAAATAGCTTTGTTTGCATTTATTACTATGGTATGCTATTGCTTTATGATTGTATGTTCTAAACCCAACTATCTGCTACAAAATATTTTTATGTCGGATGGACATTTCGATACTTCAAAGCGTTACAATATGACTTTATACTCCGATGTCTATGTAATTTGTTTCACAGATTTTGTCTCTTTTCCTGCAGTGAAAAATGAAGTATTTTTTGTAAATGCTTAAACTGGACGGGTCGGACGGATAGAAATTAAAAATTAGTGGTTTTTTTTAAGTTCCATCTCATAAGTGAACTTAGATACCTAATCTTTTAGTTATAACTGAAACAAACATTAACATCATCAATCTTAAAGACCTAATTTTTTCAACGTTTTTTATTGGAAAGGTTTTCGACGATATTCTGTAACATAAACGTCAATGTCAGGAAATCATTACAAGACCAATGTGAATTAGTATCCAATAATATCACTCGTTTTATCGTAAAGCTTTAGCGATGTACATTGAATGGTTATCTCTTAACAAGTTGGTATAAAACACTGCAGTCCGTCCGACATATAAAAGAAAACTGAAAAGCAATTTCAGCGACTTACTACAATAGAAATGCACTCCTTCGCAGAGATTTTTTAGCAATGTGCCGGCTAGAAAATTTCAGTGAAATGAGGGGTGTGCATTATATCAAAGAAATTATGGGCGACTTCTTTTTGCGTCACTAAAATTTGGATGAAAAAAATGGATGAACGCGGATTTAACACAACCTAATTTTAGCGAATGACCCCTTAATTACGGAGAAGGTAAAAAATCAACAAAAAACGTTTTGCTAAATTTAAATTTTCCGCAACTTTACTTTAGCGAAATTACGCTCATTCGCTAAAATCGGTAAAATAAGTCGGCCTAAGGTAAAAGGTTTTAAAAGACGAAATGAACGGCTTTATGAATTAGTTTTGAATTCGTCTTCTTTAAATACGTTCATGATCAAATTATTGAAAAAATAAGGTAGCTGTAAAATGGTGCTGAGAACCTTTTATCGCAAAGCGTATGAATGAAATTTTTCAGCATTCCATCGTATGCTTCGTCACAACCTTTCGTGACTGGAACCATCTTGGGATGGGAGGATATTATGACAGATAAAATTACTTCAATGGTGCAAAAATGTTCTTACCAGATCGCCTTCTTGAAAACAACCGATTCATGTCGAAATCGCATCTTCTTTTGCCATCAATGAAACATTCTTAACGCAATAGAATCGTTTTATTATTGCAAGCGCAAGTATAGGTTTCACATGTGATAGGGAAAGTAACATCACATTTACCTCTGACTAGTATCTTTTCAACTAAAAAAATAAAAATATGTATATAGTAGTTTTATATTTTCATCAATTTATTAGGGTGTCACTAACCAAATTATAAAAATAAAAATGCTCGATCAGTGTCTCACATATGGTCTCTTTTTTATGGTCTTTTATTTGCCGTTATAAGCCGTTATAAGCTGAGGTATTGATAGCTTACAGAAAATATTCATGTATGCATAAATATATCTTCACATCAAAAAAGTTAATTTTGATTCCAGCATGTCCTAATGACTAAAACTGCAAAACATCTAGCTATATAGTAGAGTAGGAATGATGTTTCATGGTTCATGAAATGCTAAGATCAATCAAATAATCATTATCAAAAGCCTACTTGAATTTCCCTTACTGAACCCAATATTAAGCGGACCCAATATTAAGCGAACCCAATATTAAGCGAACCCAATATTAAGCGGACCTGGCTGCGCAGTTTAGTAGTTAGTTAATCAATTTCAACTGTAGCATTAACGTAACAATCGAGCGATGATTAGAAGAAAGCGCTGTCTGTAAAAATTAGTTTTATAACATTTCAGTGGAACTTTGAAGCTCTATTAAACGTTACCGTTTCTACATTCAAATCCATCACCCACAAAGCCATCGTGACATTCGCATTGAAAACCTCCATCAGTGTTGGTACATTCAGCATTAGCATTGCAAGGCATATTGTCACATTCGTCAACATCTTCAAAAAACAGCAGAAAATAAGAAATACAAAATATTGAATCAATCAGAAAGATATGAAATTAATGGATCGTTTTTTAAAATTCTTAATCGGGCTTTGTCTTGATCAAAAAATGCATTTTCATTCAATTTGAAAAAAAATCACAAAAATCAAAAAGTTTCGTTTTAGCTGACAAAACACAATTTAGAAAAAAGCCAACAAAAACAAACCCACCAGAACAGCTACTTCCATCTCCAGTATACCCATCTTTACATTGGCAGTCATAGCTTCCAGGTGTGTTGATGCAATCGGCATCCTCATGGCATAGATTTGGATCATTAATGCATTCATTTACATCTGAATACAATAATAGATGTCAGATATCATAACAACATTTTGCTAAAGGCGTCATCCTTGCAAGTAGAAAACATAACTAAACAACGCCCCCTCCCTGTTAAATCGGCATACGAAAATATGAAATATGAAAATATGAAACTAATTCCACCACAGACCTGTACATTCAAAGCCATCCCCAATATATCCATCTCTACAGTGACACTGATAACTTCCAACAGTGTTGGAACAGTCTGCGTTTTCATCACATGTATCAAGATTATCACCACACTCGTTTACATCTTAAAGACATCCATTGAAAAAAATATATAAAGAACTGGGTACATAACTAGAGGATTTACATACAATATGATAAATATTAACAGCACCCAAAAATGGGAAAGTAATAACCATTTATAACAAAGCTTGTGATTAACAAGAAATAGATAGAGATACCTGCACAATTCATGCCATCACCTCTGTAACCACTGTTACAGTGACACTGATAACTTCCTGGAGTGTTGGTACAATCAGCATTTTCATGACATAGATTAGGGTCGTTAATGCACTCGTTAATATCTAAAAAAAGAGGAACAAAAAATAAAGCGTTTACAAAACTATTAAGATGCAACAAAAAATTCCCTTCGTAATGCACTATGATAACACTTCACAATGCAATAACTCAAAATTTAAACGACCTAATATTTAGCAATTTTAACAAATTGTTAATTACACCTGCACAATTGTTGCCATCTCCAGAAAAACCATCATTACATTGGCATGTGTAACTTCCTTCAGTGTTAATGCAATCAGCATCTGCATGACAGAGGTCGGCATCATTTGTGCACTCGTTTATATCTATGATCAACAATAAAAGCTAGAGAAATACCTAACAAACTCTATGATCACATTGAATGAAGAAGAACAAGCTGCATTATTTCATTGTAATTGCTGCTAAAACAACATCAACTTGATCTGACATGCTATTGCAAGGGGAGAATGACCATAAGTATCCAAAGATTAAGCAATTATAATATTAAACGGAAATACATCATTATTCAGAGCTTGCTTAAAGGAAACAATATGAAATCATGTTAAATTACACGGTCAAGCAATGAGCAAACAGTTAAGGAAATGTGCAAAAAAAGAAAAGTGATCAAAGAGCAGATATTCAATGGATACATTGTACGGATCTCAAGAACAAGAAAATAATAATAAATTGGCGATAGATGAATTTTTGGGAAGATATCACCAACGGCACTACTAATTCGGAAGTTTAGTCACCTGAGCAACTAGCGCCGTTTCCAGTAAACCCAGGTTTGCAAACACACTCATAACTTCCATCGTTATTTGCACAATCAGCTTGAGTGTGACATGGACTTGGATCGTTATTACACTCATTAACATCTGAAACATGAAACAAAATACTGTGAAAAGAACATTTAACAAAACCTTATCATTTACACACATCAAACAGTGTTGCTGCTCAACATCTTTTGCTTCATTAATTCATACGGAAGGAAATGCAATCCTATCAGCTACCTGTGCAACTGACACCATCTCCATTAAATCCAATTTTGCATTGACATTCATAACTTCCATCGTTGTTTGTACAATCAGCTTGCAAATGACAAGGACTTGGGTCATTACTGCACTCATTAATATCTGAAACCAGAAAGTTAAGTCTATGAAAAGTCCGTAAGAAATTATTGTATATATTTGCAGATATTTCGAAAACCTCCTATTCTATAAACTTTGCAAGTTTTAAGATGGCGAAAGAAATAACATTTAAATTATGTAATTATCTTGCCGATGCAATTGAAACCATCTCCAGAAAAGCCATCTTTGCATTCACATTCATAACTTCCAGCGTTGTTAGTACAATCGGCTTGCAAATGACAAGGACTTGGGTCATTACTGCACTCATTTATATCTAAAGTCAATACAAAACTAATGGGAAAGAGCAGGTATTAATTTCCTATGATTCAATTCATGTTTCATTGATATACACAAACAAATTTCCAAAAATGAAAACAAAAAAGCACCTCCACAACTACGTCCATCTCCAGTATAACCCACTTTACATTGGCATGCATAGCTTCCAGGTGAATTGATGCAATCAGCATCTTCATGACATAGGTTTGGATCATTGCTGCATTCATTTATATCTGAGTAATATAAATGTCAGAAATCATAACTCATAAATCATAATTCTGGTTACATAGCTGTCCTACGGTAAAAAAGCATAACGGAAGCAACGTTCCACACTGCATAAAATGTGCAAACAATGAAAAATGAAAATACAAGACATATTTTGTCTCAGACCTGAGCATTCCAAGCCATCTCCAATGAATCCATCCCTACAGTGACAGTGATAACTCCCATCAGTGTTGGAACAATCTGCGTTTTCATGACAAACATCAAGATTATCACCACACTCGTTTACATCTGAAAGTTATCCCAATAACCAATTAGAAATAATTCATGGTGAACTCGGTATATAACCAGAATTATTTAAATATCATACTTTTAATAACAATAGATCTCAACCAATGTGAAAGTAATAACAACTTGCAACAAAGTTTGTGATTAACAAGAAATAACTAGAAATACCTCCACAATTCATGCCATCTCCGCTGTAACCATGCTTACAGTGACATTGATAACTGCCTGGAGTGTTGGTACAATCAGCATTTTCATGACATGGATTTGGATCATCGTTGCATTCATTAATATCTGAAGGAAATGGACAGATAAAGGTGTATCACTAAAATAATTAAAGTGTTTGGGAAAATCCGTTTCGTTTTGCATATTTGTTGACATTTGATTTTGTAATAATTCAAACATGGAATGACTTACACTTGAAATATTGAACAAAGAATGGTAGTCAAACCTGCACAATTGTTGCCATCTCCAGAAAAACCATCATTACATTGGCATGTGTAACTTCCTTCAGTGTTAATGCAATCAGCATCTGCATGACAGAGGTCGGGATCATTGCTGCACTCGTTTATATCTACAATGAATAGAGTAATACTAAAGAACCACTACAAAGTTACATTATTGAAATGTAAATATTTGCTATAATATCTAAGTGAAATAATCTGTGAATGCTTTGAACTCTATAGCTTCTGCCCAACATTTTAGTGCCAAATGTTTATATTGAAGATGATTATGAATATCAAAGGCATCGAACGATGATGCAGTTATAATCATGTCTCGAGAGATGTAGCTATCTAAAACATTCCTGAAATTAGTATTACAATTTGTTGCTAAATTACAAGAGCCACGTTACACTGACACTCTTGAACAAATAAAATAAAAAGAAGATGTTAAAACAATTTGCGGAACATAAAGAGCAGATGCCTTCAGGTGTAAAAATTCCAGAAATGTAAGGAACTGATTGCAGGAGTGACAAGATAAAGTGAGCAGTTCAAAGTTGGTTTTAATAGGGCTTCTTAAAAAGACATGAGAAATATGATCAATTCTTAAGTTGTAAGACCTGAGCAACTGATGCCGTCCCCATCAAACCCAGGCTTGCAAACACACTCATAACTTCCATCGTTATTTGTACAATCAGCTTGAGTGTGACATGGACTTGGATCGTTAGTACACTCATTAACATCTGAAACATGAAACAAAATACTGTGAAAAGAACATTTAGCAAAACGTTAGAACAATAACATTCACACACATCAAACAGTGTTGCTGCTCAAGAACGTTTGCTTAATTAATTTATAAGGAATGGAATCCAATCCTATAAGCTACCTGTGCAACGGACACCATTTCCATTAAATCCAACTTTGCATTGACATTCATAACTTCCATCGTTGTTTGTACAATCAGCTTGCAAATGACAAGGACTTGGGTCATTACTGCACTCATTAATATCTGAAATCAGAACACTTAGTCTATGAAAAGTCCGTAAGAAATTATTGTGATGGTCCAGATATTTCGAAAATCTCTCCTTCTATAAACTTTGCAAGTTCTAAGATGGCGAAAGAAACAACATTTAAATTATGCAATTATCTTGCCGATGCAATTGAAACCATCTCCAGAAAAACCATCTTTGCATTCACATTCATAACTTCCAGCGTTGTTAGTACAATCGGCTTGCAAATGACAAGGACTTGGGTCATTACTGCACTCATTTATATCTAAAGTCAATACAAAACTATTAGGAAAGAGCAGGTATTAATTTCCAATGATTCAATTCATGTTTCATTGATATACACAAACAAATTTCAAAAATGTAAACAAAAAAGCACCTCCACAACTACTTCCATCTCCAGTATAACCCACTTTACATTGGCATGCATAGCTTCCAGGTGAATTGATGCAATCAGCATCTTCATGACATAGGTTTGGATCATTGCTGCATTCATTTACATCTGAGTAATATAAATGTCAGAAACCATAGCTCATAAATCATAATTCTGGTTACATAGCTGTCCTGCGGTAGAAAAAGCATAACGGAAGCAGCGTTCCACACTGCATAAAATGTGCAAACAATGAAAAATGAAAATACAAGACATATTTTGTCTCAGACCTGAGCATTCCAAGCCATCTCCAATGAATCCATCCCTACAGTGACAGTGATAACTCCCATCAGTGTTGGAACAGTCTGCGTTTTCATGACAAACATCAAGATTATCACCACACTCGTTTACATCTGAAAGTTATCCCAATAACCAATTAGAAATAATTCATGGTGAACTCGGTATATAACCAGAATTATTTAAATATCATACTTTTAATAACAATAGATCTCAACCAATGTGAAAGTAATAACAACTTGCAACAAAGTTTGTGATTAACAAGAAATAATTAGAAATACCTCCACAATTCATGCCATCTCCGCTGTAACCATGCTTACAGTGACATTGATAACTGCCTGGAGTGTTGGTACAATCAGCATTTTCATGACATGGATTTGGATCATCGTTGCATTCATTAATATCTGAAGGAAATGGATAGATAAAGGTGTATCACTAAAATAATTAAAGTGTTTGGGAAAATCCGTTTCATTCTGTATATTTGTTGACATTTGATTTTGTAATAATTCAAACATGGAATGAGTTATTGAAATATTGAACAAAGACTGGTAGTCAAACCTGCACAATTGCTGCCATCTCCAGAAAAACCATCATTACATTGGCATGTGTAACTTCCTTCAGTGTTAATGCAATCAGCATCTGCATGACAGAGGTCGGGATCATTGCTGCACTCGTTTATATCTACAATGAATAGAGTAATACTAAAGAACCACTGCAAAGTTACATTATTGAAATGTAAATATTTGCTATAATATCTAAGTGAAATAATCTGTGAATGTTTTGAACTCTATAGCTTCTGCCCAACATTTTAGTGCCAAATGTTTATATTGAAGATGATTATGAATATCAAAGGCATCGAACGATGATGCAGTTATAATCATGTCCCGAGAGATGTACCTATCTAAAACATTCCTGAAATTAGTATTACAATTTGTTGCTAAATTACAAGAGCCACGTTACACTGACACTCTTGAACAAATAAAATAAAAAGAAGATGTTAAAACAATTTGCGGAACATAAAGAGCATATGCCTTCAGGTGTAAAAATTCCAGAAATGTAAGGAACTGATTGCAGGAGTGACAAGATAAAGTGAGCAGTTCAAAGTTGGTTTTAATAGGGCTTCTTAAAAAGACATGAGAAATATGATCAATTCTTAAGTTGTAAGACCTGAGCAACTGATGCCGTCCCCATCAAACCCAGGCTTGCAAACACACTCATAACTTCCATCGTTATTTGTACAATCAGCTTGAGTGTGACATGGACTTGGATCGTTAGTACACTCATTAACATCTGAAACATGAAACAAAATACTGTGAAAAGAACATTTAGCAAAACGTTAGAACAATAACATTCACACACATCAAACAGTGTTGCTGCTCAAGAACGTTTGCTTAATAAATTTATAAGGAATGGAATCCAATCCTATCAGCTACCTGTGCAACTGACACCATCTCCATTAAATCCAACTTTGCATTGACATTCATAACTTCCATCGTTGTTTGTACAATCAGCTTGCAAATGACAAGGACTTGGGTCATTACTGCACTCATTAATATCTGAAACCAGAAAGTTGAGTCTATGAAACGACCGTAAGAAATTATTGTGATGGTCCAGATAATTCGAAAATCTCTCCTTCTATAAACTTTGGAAGTTCTAAGATGGTGAAAAAAATAAAATTTAAATTATGCAATTATCTTGCCGATGCAATTGAAACCATCTCCAGAAAAGCCATCTTTGCATTCACATTCATAACTTCCAGCGTTGTTAGTACAATCGGCTTGCAAATGACAAGGACTTGGGTCATTACTGCACTCATTTATATCTAAAGTCAATACAAAACTATTGGGAAAGAGCAGGTATTGATTTCCAATGATTCAATTCATGTTTCATTGATATACACAAACAAATTTCAAAAATGTAAACAAAAAAGCACCTCCACAACTACTTCCATCTCCAGTATAACCCACTTTACATTGGCATGCATAGCTTCCAGGTGAATTGATGCAATCAGCATCTTCATGACATAGGTTTGGATCATTGCTGCATTCATTTACATCTGAGTAATATAAATGTCAGAAATCATAGCTCATAAATCATAATTCTGGTTACATAGCTGTCCTGCGGTAAAAAAGCATAACGGAAGCAGCGTTCCACACTGCATAAAATGTGCAAACAATGAAAAATGAAAATACAAGACATATTTTGTCTCAGACCTGAGCATTCCAAGCCATCTCCAATGAATCCATCCCTACAGTGACAGTGATAACTCCCATCAGTGTTGGAACAGTCTGCGTTTTCATGACAAACATCAAGATTATCACCACACTCGTTTACATCTGAAAGTTATCCCAATAACCAATTAGAAATAATTCATGGTGAACTCGGTATATAACCAGAATTATTTAAATATCATACTTTTAATAACAATAGATCTCAACCAATGTGAAAGTAATAACAACTTGCAACAAAGTTTGTGATTAACAAGAAATAATTAGAAATACCTCCACAATTCATGCCATCTCCGCTGTAACCATGCTTACAGTGACATTGATAACTGCCTGGAGTGTTGGTACAATCAGCATTTTCATGACATGGATTTGGATCATCGTTGCATTCATTAATATCTGAAGGAAATGGATAGATAAAGGTGTATCACTAAAATAATTAAAGTGTTTGGGAAAATCCGTTTCATTCTGTATATTTGTTGACATTTGATTTTGTAATAATTCAAACATGGAATGAGTTATTGAAATATTGAACAAAGACTGGTAGTCAAACCTGCACAATTGCTGCCATCTCCAGAAAAACCATCATTACATTGGCATGTGTAACTTCCTTCAGTGTTAATGCAATCAGCATCTGCATGACAGAGGTCGGGATCATTGCTGCACTCGTTTATATCTACAATGAATAGAGTAATACTAAAGAACCACTGCAAAGTTACATTATTGAAATGTAAATATTTGCTATAATATCTAAGTGAAATAATCTGTGAATGTTTTGAACTCTATAGCTTCTGCCCAACATTTTAGTGCCAAATGTTTATATTGAAGATGATTATGAATATCAAAGGCATCGAACGATGATGCAGTTATAATCATGTCCCGAGAGATGTACCTATCTAAAACATTCCTGAAATTAGTATTACAATTTGTTGCTAAATTACAAGAGCCACGTTACACTGACACTCTTGAACAAATAAAATAAAAAGAAGATGTTAAAACAATTTGCGGAACATAAAGAGCATATGCCTTCAGGTGTAAAAATTCCAGAAATGTAAGGAACTGATTGCAGGAGTGACAAGATAAAGTGAGCAGTTCAAAGTTGGTTTTAATAGGGCTTCTTAAAAAGACATGAGAAATATGATCAATTCTTAAGTTGTAAGACCTGAGCAACTGATGCCGTCCCCATCAAACCCAGGCTTGCAAACACACTCATAACTTCCATCGTTATTTGTACAATCAGCTTGAGTGTGACATGGACTTGGATCGTTAGTACACTCATTAACATCTGAAACATGAAACAAAATACTGTGAAAAGAACATTTAGCAAAACGTTAGAACAATAACATTCACACACATCAAACAGTGTTGCTGCTCAAGAACGTTTGCTTAATAAATTTATAAGGAATGGAATCCAATCCTATCAGCTACCTGTGCAACTGACACCATCTCCATTAAATCCAACTTTGCATTGACATTCATAACTTCCATCGTTGTTTGTACAATCAGCTTGCAAATGACAAGGACTTGGGTCATTACTGCACTCATTAATATCTGAAACCAGAAAGTTGAGTCTATGAAACGACCGTAAGAAATTATTGTGATGGTCCAGATAATTCGAAAATCTCTCCTTCTATAAACTTTGGAAGTTCTAAGATGGTGAAAAAAATAAAATTTAAATTATGCAATTATCTTGCCGATGCAATTGAAACCATCTCCAGAAAAACCATCTTTGCATTCACATTCATAACTTCCAGCGTTGTTAGTACAATCGGCTTGCAAATGACAAGGACTTGGGTCATTACTGCACTCATTTATATCTAAAGTCAATACAAAACTATTGGGAAAGAGCAGGTATTGATTTCCAATGATTCAATTCATGTTTCATTGATATACACAAACAAATTTCAAAAATGTAAACAAAAAAGCACCTCCACAACTACTTCCATCTCCAGTATAACCCACTTTACATTGGCATGCATAGCTTCCAGGTGAATTGATGCAATCAGCATCTTCATGACATAGGTTTGGATCATTGCTGCATTCATTTACATCTGAGTAATATAAATGTCAGAAATCATAGCTCATAAATCATAATTCTGGTTACATAGCTGTCCTGCGGTAAAAAAGCATAACGGAAGCAGCGTTCCACACTGCATAAAATGTGCAAACAATGAAAAATGAAAATACAAGACATATTTTGTCTCAGACCTGAGCATTCCAAGCCATCTCCAATGAATCCATCCCTACAGTGACAGTGATAACTCCCATCAGTGTTGGAACAGTCTGCGTTTTCATGACAAACATCAAGATTATCACCACACTCGTTTACATCTGAAAGTTATCCCAATAACCAATTAGAAATAATTCATGGTGAACTCGGTATATAACCAGAATTATTTAAATATCATACTTTTAATAACAATAGATCTCAACCAATGTGAAAGTAATAACAACTTGCAACAAAGTTTGTGATTAACAAGAAATAATTAGAAATACCTCCACAATTCATGCCATCTCCGCTGTAACCATGCTTACAGTGACATTGATAACTGCCTGGAGTGTTGGTACAATCAGCATTTTCATGACATGGATTTGGATCATCGTTGCATTCATTAATATCTGAAGGAAATGGATAGATAAAGGTGTATCACTAAAATAATTAAAGTGTTTGGGAAAATCCGTTTCATTCTGTATATTTGTTGACATTTGATTTTGTAATAATTCAAACATGGAATGAGTTATTGAAATATTGAACAAAGACTGGTAGTCAAACCTGCACAATTGCTGCCATCTCCAGAAAAACCATCATTACATTGGCATGTGTAACTTCCTTCAGTGTTAATGCAATCAGCATCTGCATGACAGAGGTCGGGATCATTGCTGCACTCGTTTATATCTACAATGAATAGAGTAATACTAAAGAACCACTGCAAAGTTACATTATTGAAATGTAAATATTTGCTATAATATCTAAGTGAAATAATCTGTGAATGTTTTGAACTCTATAGCTTCTGCCCAACATTTTAGTGCCAAATGTTTATATTGAAGATGATTATGAATATCAAAGGCATCGAACGATGATGCAGTTATAATCATGTCCCGAGAGATGTACCTATCTAAAACATTCCTGAAATTAGTATTACAATTTGTTGCTAAATTACAAGAGCCACGTTACACTGACACTCTTGAACAAATAAAATAAAAAGAAGATGTTAAAACAATTTGCGGAACATAAAGAGCATATGCCTTCAGGTGTAAAAATTCCAGAAATGTAAGGAACTGATTGCAGGAGTGACAAGATAAAGTGAGCAGTTCAAAGTTGGTTTTAATAGGGCTTCTTAAAAAGACATGAGAAATATGATCAATTCTTAAGTTGTAAGACCTGAGCAACTGATGCCGTCCCCATCAAACCCAGGCTTGCAAACACACTCATAACTTCCATCGTTATTTGTACAATCAGCTTGAGTGTGACATGGACTTGGATCGTTAGTACACTCATTAACATCTGAAACATGAAACAAAATACTGTGAAAAGAACATTTAGCAAAACGTTAGAACAATAACATTCACACACATCAAACAGTGTTGCTGCTCAAGAACGTTTGCTTAATAAATTTATAAGGAATGGAATCCAATCCTATCAGCTACCTGTGCAACTGACACCATCTCCATTAAATCCAACTTTGCATTGACATTCATAACTTCCATCGTTGTTTGTACAATCAGCTTGCAAATGACAAGGACTTGGGTCATTACTGCACTCATTAATATCTGAAACCAGAAAGTTGAGTCTATGAAACGACCGTAAGAAATTATTGTGATGGTCCAGATAATTCGAAAATCTCTCCTTCTATAAACTTTGGAAGTTCTAAGATGGTGAAAAAAATAAAATTTAAATTATGCAATTATCTTGCCGATGCAATTGAAACCATCTCCAGAAAAACCATCTTTGCATTCACATTCATAACTTCCAGCGTTGTTAGTACAATCGGCTTGCAAATGACAAGGACTTGGGTCATTACTGCACTCATTTATATCTAAAGTCAATACAAAACTAATGGGAAAGAGCAGGTATTAATTTTTTATGATTCAATTCATGTTTCATTGATATACACAAACAAATTTCAAAAATGTAAACAAAAAAGCACCTCCACAACTACTTCCATCTCCAGTATAACCCACTTTACATTGGCATGCATAGCTTCCAGGTGAATTGATGCAATCAGCATTTTCATGACATAGGTTTGGATCATTGCTGCATTCATTTACATCTGGGTAATATAAGAAATATCAGAAATCATAACTCATAAATCATATTTCTGGGCACGTAGCTGTCCTGTGAGATAAAAAAGCATAACGGAAGCAACATTCCTCTCTGGAAAGAATGCTCCAACGATGAATATACGTATGAAGCAAGTGCATAGATAAACATGCATCACTACAATAATTCTTGCGCCTGGCAAAAAGCCTGTTTTTTGTGACATTTCACTTTTTAATAATTCAGAAATTGAATCAAACCTGCGCAATTGTCTCCATCTTTTGTAAAACCCTCTTTACATTGGCATATGTAACTTCCTACAGTATTAATGCAATCAGCATCTGCATGACAGAGGTTGGGATCATTTGTGCACTCGTTTATATCTATGATGGATAATGAATAATTGATAAGTATCAACAGAAGCGCATATATTTTAACATTATATGAAAGTGCATTGGCTGTATTTCAACAAAATGTTTCTAGGCTGTTTTGAAGATTATGTGTTTTCACGCGATACTATTAACATGACGCTTGGATTATCTAGGGCGTGCGAAGATTTTGCAATTGCATTCATATATTGGTATGTATTCTTATGTGAAAATGGCATAAAAATAAAATTTCGAAATCATGTTAAATTGCCAGGCCCTAAGTATGATGATGAGATGTTTTCAATATACAAAGCACGCTTGTTACATAAAGGTTGATCTCCACTTGTGCGTACATACATACGAACGTCCGCTCGGCGCCGTGCGGCCAATTAATTTGAATCTCCAGTTAATAAACAAACTCGTGGTGTTGAGCATTTCTTTTATGCGCAATGTTTACAATTTTTTGCAATGTTTACATTTTTCTTGAAGTTTGATTGGCTTGCATGCTACATGGCCGCGCGGCCGCCTGAAAAAAGTAGAATCGAACCCTATTTCCAAGTGCACAAAATATGACGTCGACGGCCAACAAGGTTGAGGAATAGTTTTCATTGAGCATGCGCAAAACTGGCCGCGTACGTACGTACGGGCAAAATCGTACAAGTGGAGGTCGGCCTTAAGTGTCTGTCCTTACTGCATTTATTTATATCTGAAGTATATAGGAAGAGACAAAATACAGACTTTTAATGGCAAAATGAAAAGAATTGTTATGCAGATATTGATTATTTAATTATGAATTTCTGCTTTTTCAAGAACAGTTATTGAATTAAAATTCTAATGTGAGACCTGCACAGTTGAAGCCATCTCCTGAAAAACCATATTTACACAGACATTGGTAACTACCATCTGTGTTGATACAGTCTGCATCTTCATGGCAAGAACTTGTATCTTCTACACACTCATTTATATCTGAATATTGCAATAGCATTGTATTAGACAGAAAAACAGTAAATACAATGGAATGGAAGTCAAAGTAATCATATTTTGAAATGCACCTGCACAGTCAATGCCATTTCCACTATATCCATCTTTGCATATACATAAATAACTTCCAATACTAGGTATACAATCAGCTTGTAAATGACATGGACTTGGATCATTATTGCACTGATTAACTTCTAAAATACATGAAATACAAATTGTAATATTATGATACATTAATATTGCGACCAGTACATGATAAAGTTGGAATTTTATCTTAAAAAGGTACAACATTACATAGCACTGTAATTACTCTCAAAAATACTATTCTTAGAAGGTATCTAAAAATCTAAATATCATTATTTGACAAAATGTATCTACACATGGTAGTTAGGTATTCAAACTCTGTTTTCCTCACAATTAAAAAATTAACTAACCAACACATTCATAATGGAAAATCAGAACATATGCATGTAAAAAATGAATATAAATCCAATAAGCAATAAATGTCATGTTCTACAGTTTCAAAGAAAAAAAATTACAAAACAGTAAACAAATGTACAGAAATACCTAAATGAAATCAATCTATAATTACACGCCTAATTGAAGTATGTGGAAACAACAGTTCAAAGCAATGTTGCTACTGAATTCTAGTTTACAAAAACAAATAGGTTTTCAGATTTCTTATACAGTAATATTATACCTGTGCAAGTGATACCATCTCCAATAAATCCAGGTTTGCAAGTGCAATTATAACTGCCATCAGTGTTCGTGCAATCAGCTTGTGAGTGGCATGGACTTGGATCATTATTACATTCATTAACATCTGAAATCAAAAAGCAAAATCCCTGCTGGCCATCGGCAAGTAAAGTGATACAAATTTATATTACAAAAATCAGTAGGGTAATAAGAATTTGTTTTAGCATATAAATCCTTGAAAATAAGCAATGTTGAAACCTTGAATTATTTGTTTCTTTTATTTCTATTGACAGCGAGAACAGACATAATGTCGCAGCCATCACATTTCACAAACATATTTACTGCATATTTACTAAGTGCTATTGTCTTAATCATCGGATCAGTTAGAGCAAATGAACTTTTTAAAAGTTTTAAATTGATCAAATTAGTTAACCTTTCTTTATTAATCAAAGTTAACAACAGTGATTGTTTTCGAAATATATTTCGCTCATGTCGAGCTTTCTCAATTGATGATAAAAACAAGTGTTAAAAAGGAGGTCAGGAAAGTGATTTAAAAAAACTAAAAGTGGTAAAACGTGCTATAATTACAGGAGAACGAACGTTAGATATTTTTTTCATCTTAACTTTCCGTCTTTAATATCAGTAACAGCCTCCAAAGTTTTTTTTTTTGCAAAATTCATTCAATTTGGTCTCAAACTAGCACTAAACAACTTTGCAACAACTTTCAATGATGTGACGTCAATGTTGCGGATGCGCGTGAAATCATTCTGAATGTTTTATATGCAATGTTATCAGTGATATAAACCATAAAGGTGTATTAACTAACTCATTTGTCTCTTTGTATGATGCCTGCTTATTTATGAATTCGAAAAGCTATTTACAGTTTCTGGCGAAGAATATCGCAGAAGTTCTATGTGTTGTTGTCAACGATGCTTGATTTTAGCATTTTTTCATATTCGTGTTTATTTATGTGACGAGGAAATTCAAATTCAAGAACAGTAAGTTCGTTTATTTACATTTAGCACTTTTTTCACAGCTTTCGGAAAAATTTTGAATTTAGTTTCAATCGTTGAGTTCCATCTTGAAAAAAAACATTTTAGCTAACATTTTTCATTTTTACTTTTTGGTGCTTCATCGCAGGCATTTTGTTGTCTAAATGTAATGGTAACACAGCATAATATGAAATATGAAATGACTGCGCAGGAGGGTGAAAGAGTTATTTTGATGAATAATTAATGAGTCAAGAAAGATTAACTACATGTGTACATGTAGAATATGAGAAACGTGACTACTTTCAGAATAATTTTCAGAATATTAGTGATAAAAAAAAATGTTTTGACCACTACACAGAATCCTCATTTTTTGCAGCTCTTCGTTGGAATACTCCGGTTCACATGAATAACTTTCAACATATTAGCCACATTCCGGAAAATCGTTTTTTGTTTACACGAAACTATATTCGCTATGTATCTGTAGGGACGTTTATATAACTTGGTAGAGTTGTTCTTAAATATGTCCCCCCCAAAGTCATTAGAAACTTCACGTGAACATTCGAAAAAAACGTGCAAAGTAATGATGTTTCTTTTGATACAAGTAAAGTTTTACATCTCAGAAGTAATTATTGAGTCTCATCAGTAATTATATTTTCGTGTAACAGGCTGGTTGATGTCAGGAATGTGGCTAATTGGCAATCATCTTCTTCATCAGAGCTATATTCAAAATTTTCATCGTCATCCAAACTCTCTACACTACACACCGCTTCTTGCTTTTCCTTCGTTTCCATCTGTTCTCGTTCTGCTGTGCCGCAACATTGACGTCATTATGCAGCATGTTTTCAAAATAAACCGTGCTAATTACTTTCACTTTCACTTATATAAAAACAAGGAATTTGACCCCTTAGAATAAAAAAATAAAAAATAAAAATCATTTCTATATTGAATAGGATCTACTGATGTCATATCAACAAATATTACGAAAATTTCTTTTCTGACGTTCGTTCTCTTTTAACGTTCTTTTCTGTCTTTTCCAATTATGTATTTTTATACTTAGGAATTAGAATTACCTTCTTTCAAATAAATGGAACTGATTAGAAGCAATATTTTGATTTAAAAGACTTTTTAATGTACTGTGAAAACATGTCACGAAACAGTTAAGTTTTCATACCATTGCAAACTCCTCCATTATCTTGAAAACCTGGCTTGCACCTACATTCGTACCCTGGATCAACATTTAGCAAGTGCATACAATCTGAATTGGGATCGCAAGGATTTGATAGACAGGCGTCTGGATCACCTAAAATACAAGCATAATCCGTTGATTTGATCTAAATATGCTTCCAAGGCTACATAATATTTTCAACCTGAAATCTATATGCCAATATGTATAATGTTTACAGAATATGTTTCACGCATGGAATTTATAAAAGGCAAATAATATATTATATAAATGTCTCACCATTACAACCGTAAAATCTGTTCAATTCAAATATATCTTCATCTGTCAAACCAGCTCTATTAGGGTTTGTTAGAAAGGTTTGATAGGCTGGATCTTTTGTTATGAGAGTTTGTAATCCCCAACTTTTTCGAAAATAATAATCTCCATAGTGCATAACAGATCGGTAATCGTAAGACTAAGATCAGAGTACATGAAGCATAGATTAGATAGACGTTCATAAAGAAAGACTTTATTTTTTGAGGTTATTATGTCTGTCTTTGTCAAGAAACGTTTAGATAAATTGCCGCATACCGATGATAAATCTTCAATACTTGACCATTCATACTTATCGAAGTTACTCTCTTTACCTACAATATATACACATGTATCTCAAGTTCATTTTAGGGCTGATACTTTGCTTAAACTAAAAACCGAAGAAGCTTTAAAAACATAAATTTTATGTGTTTAAGTGTACTAAAAGAAATCTTGTCTCATAAAAGTATGAATAAAAAAACAGAAAATTCAAACTCCACATAGCTAGGGAAATAATGTTAGCTTGTCACAATAAAAACTGATATTATTATCTCATTTTAAAACATTACTAAACGTCATATTTTTCTATTTCTTTCTAAAAATACTCTTGATCGGAAAATGTTTGATAAAGTTAGACCCTCCGCAACAATCAAGATGCTTTGAGTTTATGAAAATGCACAAAGTAAAAAGATAGGAATGGTTTCTTTTGAAATAAAATTGTTCCATAACAAATAAAATTACAGTGGTTTAATTTTGATTATCGATTTGTGCATTTACATCAATGTTTTATTTTATTTTTTTTTTGTAAATACACACAGCAATTTAGGATGAATTTGTACTTTTAGAAAATTGAAGTCCGAAACTTCTATTCAAGCCTTAAATACAGTATGAGACTTAAAAACTGTTACGCAAAATTTAAATTAGATTCAAAACTGAAATAACTGCATTATCATAACAATTTTTACATCGTTGCATAGGAAATTTAGCCAGCTTTTTGATGAATTGCAAATTGTCTTCGGGCTGAAAAACGCACATTTCTTCAAATTAAAAGTCAGTAAAAACACAACAGAAATAACAGAAATAGTTAATTGTTTTTGTTTAAATAAATTTAGAAAGCATTTTCATATTCATGCTTAAATGATGTTGTTTTGTTAAATGGTGTTAACTGACCATTAAAGCTTAACTCTGTTGAACCGAAGGAATTTGCGTTTTCCAGCACGCAGATAAGTTTCCTATTTTCCAAGTTTCCGATTTTTACATGATTGGAAACCTGGCAAAATTTCCTATAGAACGGTGCAAATTCGGTATACTTGAAAAACAGTTTTGAAATTTCTGTTTCCATCATCCTGAAACACACTGTATATAACTTAACTATGAGAAGGGTCAATTGTACTTAAGAGAAGGAAAACACTTCCAATTAATTTGAAGGTTACATGCAAAACAGGATACACAGAATTTTGGGATTTGTATGCTAAATTTGTTGCAGATTTTTTGATCAATCGCCTATGCTGATAAGGCGACAATACTATATTAAGACTGAATTAAATAAATCACCTTCTTGAATGTTCTCAAGTATGACAGTAACGTAAGTATCACGATCTGGTCGACTTTGTTCATGGTAGAATCCCATTGCATGCAGCATCTCGTGTAAAATGACTCCTAAAACCCATTAAATATTGTTAGTGTTTTCAACAACTATTTGTATTTGTATTGAGATTAAAACATTCTAATTATAATTGTGTTCTTATTCCATTTCATTGATTGATGCTTAAAATTTCACACTACAAATCAGAAAATCAGTACCTATTTCATAACACCCACTTCCGATGCTAATTTCCTGGTAAGTCCACCAATAAATGTGTCCAACATAACTCCAACATCTGTTAACCAATGAGGTATGAACTTTATCAAATGCAACTGGAAATTATGTCTCCATAACCATATTTCAAAGTTTTTTTCTTAATCTAATGTTATGTTCTATCGTTATGGAGCTGATGTATAATAATTACCTGCTACTGACATTTTAAGGAAAAGCAGCTGACCAAAATGTAAATTCAAGATTGAAAAAACGTTTCGTTACTATGTTTCCTAACCAAATGTTTGTTGATTAGAACTGTATTTCTTACCCACTACCATAGATGAACCGTGTATAACTGTTTGATCCTGTATAGCTACTTTTTGGGACCCACACTGGTCTATCAGCACAATTTGGGTCTAGAAGGCTGTTCATTTCTGCAATGGCATATTCAATTTCGGATGCATGAGCTAGAAGTTTTGTAAAGATAATGTTATTTAGGAAAACAGCTTTTGCGGAAGGGCATAATAATATGCATACTTTAGTGGCAGAAACTTTCGTGGGCAGAAACCTTCGCGGGAAAACAAAAATCGGGAAATTGAGGGAACAAGCTTTCTTAAATGACTTTTTTGTCTGCAAATGTTGCGACAAAAACTTTCGCGATCGAAAAAAAGTGCATTTTCGCATGAAAATCTTTCGCTATTCATTTTCAGTATTACCAACGAACAACAATACTCTTACTAGCATGTAGCTTTAGCTAAAAATGCCCCCGCGCTCAAGCATTCCCATTTGTACACACAGCAAGCCATACATTGTAAGTCTATACAACGGAAACAAAAACAAACAAAACTTTGCTCCGCTTTGTTATCTCTTAGGCCTATGTCACACTGATGCTAATTTACCTTTCAAAAAGTGTAAATAAGGCTTAACAAAGTAATATCAGAAAGTATTTGATACAAACAAAAGAAGTGTGTGAATTGAAACCATGGATACGTACTTTATAATCAAAGATTTGTTAAAGAAATTCTGTAAGAAGCAAAAGAAAAAAAAAACAAACTTTTTCAAAAAAAAATTAAAGCGAAAAATCCACTAGAAATCTGCGTTTCAAACTTTGATTCGAAACAAAAAATAGCCAAAGTTTACACAAAAAAAGCAAGAAAAAAAAAAAATAAAAGGTTTTATTGATCATGATCACACCAAACTTTTTTAAGGCAAGATCCGCCAAAAATCAGTGCATTGAATAAAACTTATTGAATGAAAGACTTAGAGCTAAAATATATATACAGAAATAAAATGTATTGTTGGCAAAATTTCAGATTTCAAGCTGTGCTTCAAAATCCTAGTGGTTCACTTCACTAAAACAACACAAAAGTAATATGAAAAATGTCTAAGCAATTTTAGGATACGAACTTCCTAAATGACATAGTATAGTATAATAATAAATTAGGAAAAAAACATTGTGTCTCTTACCTACGGTGCCATGCTTCGACATGGGAAAAAAGCAAAGTCAGCTAATAATTGTATACCACCGTGTAACATCAACACGAAAGTTGGAAGATGATGAGGATGAGGATGATGAACAAAATTGAAAACTGACATTCGTCTATCTCGTGAAACTACTGTGCTCGCTGCTGGGGCAAAAAGTCAAGGTGACAATTTCAGATGGTGGAATTTAAAGAACAGCAACGCAAAAAGAAAATGAAGAAAGGAAAAGAAAATTGGATGGAAAAAACTTTAGAATATGCCTTGGCAGGAATCTTCGTGAAAAAGGCATAAAAACGAAGTTTAAAGTAATTTTCTGCCTGCGAAAGTTTCTGTATGTAGTACGTAATCTTTCTTTCTACTCACTTCATCATTTTAGTTTTTTTTAGATTGTTTCAATAGTTTTTTTCATATACCATACAGAGACGGATCTAGCGCTTAGTTAAAAAGATTGGTAGAGAACGTTTTTCTTTTACTTCCGTACAATGTACCTCCATTAAATATTTCACAAAACTATTGCTACATACGATGTCCACTTTGGATTTCATAAGGAATGGCAACATTAGTTTCGTTGTCTTTTCTCCATCTGCGAAACTTTGTTGCGGCTCTTTTTGCAACTGGAGGGTCAACGATAATCATATCATCAATCATATTTGCTGAAACATTAACAGAAGACATACAATAAAACAATGCCTTATAAAGCAAAATCTCTTCGGACAACATTTGCTTCACTTTTGATAAAATTGCGTCAGTTTTTTTCGACGATTTTTCCCCGAGATCTTTCGTCTTACTTATTTATTTATTTATTTATTTATTCATTTATTTATTTATGAATATTTTAACAGGATAAGCCAAATAAAAAATATTGTAATTCGTATTCACAAATTTCTGATATTATATTGGGTCCTGTGCTAAAATATGCGAAAAATCTAAGTTATAAGAAGGCATCGATGAAATAGCTTATGGTATGAAACAAGATAAGTGGAATTGGTAGCGCGGTAAGGGAAGTCTGTAGAAAGACTGTAGTCTCGCTGTCGTCTGATCAAAAGGAGTGGGTTTGGAACAGTGCTACTGCAAATAACACAGGAGCAGTTGCATGGGAATAACTAAAGTTTTACCTGGACACGACGTTTTTCAAAAACGCATGAGTAGATTAAGTTTGATCAAAATGTGGACAAGCAGTTCTAGATATGTTTTAGTTTACTGTAAATAAAAAAAGTTTGACTTGCTGGTCGAGTAAGGTGGTTGCAAAGTGGTTTAATGAAAGTTTAAATCAACAATCGACTAAAAATCTTGCAAGCCAGATGCAAAAGACACGATCAGTACTCAATTAATTCCATTATCTAATGTCAGTAATTGACAATTTATCCAACGCACTAGCTTTCATCTTTGTTTCATCATTCACCTCGTTTTGAATAATAATGACGCTTGCATAGTTTAAAGTTCTTTTGCAGTGATGTATTACGTAATAAATATAGAAGTTACAAACGAGGTGAGGGCGGCAATAATGAATCATTTATGAATTTACGCATATGAGGGCGCATAGGAGGGCGCATTAAGTAAGACAATACTTAATGTACACGCTTTTTTTTTTATAAGAATACGCTTTATAAGAATGTTCAAGATGAAATTGGCCAAACAGTTAAGAATGCCTTAAGAATATTGCCATCTTAAGATTTTATGAGCTCAGAATTTATTTTTCATTTTATTCATTTTGTTTTATATGTAGGTATTTTTTTGTAATTATTAATGTAAACATTCTCTCACCACGTGGCTCTCCATTGCTGCAGGTGCTATGTTTTACACTTCTTTGCCTTTTGAGTTTTATCTTTTGTTTCTGGGCACGAAAAGTTAGAATATATATATCAAGAATATATTAGGATGATTTAATATTTATCATGAAAAACATAAGTGCAAACCACGTTTTAATATAAATGTTTTGAAGAAATGTCACCTACTGTTTTTGTTGACCTCATATTCGTTTCTTTCCCCTAGAAAGAAAAAACATGAAAGAAAATTATCCTCTTCATTTGTTAGAATGGTTTACCAAGGTTGTAAATTTATTTATGTTCATCAGTACAAAATAAGGATACAAGTGATATCACATATCGCTTGCATGAGCGGGGTTCATTATGTATTGTCACACATCGTTAATAAGTTTGTGGAACTGCCCTCTCACCCTTAATGAATATGGTAGTTTATAACAGGTCGCCCTACTTCTTACTAGACCAGAGGCGTATTCAAGGTCAGTCAAAAAAAGTGGAGGAGTTCAACATTATGATATTCCTTTTCAGTCTTAAGTATCGATTAGGTTACTTGCACGCTTTCCTTTTCTACTCTAAATGACTAAACCCTCCCCCACAAATTTTGACTGACCTCTAGCTACGCCTCTGCTAGACTGACAAACTTAGTCACCAGTCTGTATTGTTCTGATTACTGATTAGCAAATAAGACATGTTATACCTAGGTTGTTGAGATGATATAAATAACTGTTATCTGGATAAATCAACTGAGAAAGAATAAATTTAAAATACCATACCTGTTTCTCTTTTCGGATCCCCTTCATGTCTTAAAAGCTTTTGAAGGTGATGTTCTTCTTCAAGTATGTCAGCTACATCTTTTTCAATTTCTCCAACCAAATTATACAATCGATCTAGTTAATAAATAAATAATAGACCAACAATCAAATACATAAATAAAGTGAAATAAATGTGCCATGAGGGTCTTGTTTTATTAACAGTCGAAGAAAGAGGAGGTTTTAGCGCTTCTTCTTTGTTGAAAGGGAGCATCAAAAGAAACTTACCTCCAGAGGGGATTGAAGGGTAGTCAACTTATTTGAAAAGAATGTCTCACCTCCATTTGGTGCTCGTACTATGTCTCTGGCGTTACACCATACAAGCATCAATCCAATCGCAAAGATATATCGTATTACCATAATGATCACAATGGTGCTAAATCTTAAAAGTTAAACGTCAAAGAATTATTCAAGAAGCTTTTTCTTCGTGCAACAGCAAAAGCTTATTTCAAAATAAACGTTTTGTGAATGTGTTGGTATTTTATGGCTTTAATGTTCTTGTATTTTTAAAATCTAAAAAGTTGATGCCGATTCATGTCCCCCAAAAACAAAGAAACCTGTGCCTCAGTTAATTAACTGAGATGATATCACAGAAATGTTCATAAAAAATATCACATCATGCGAATATTTCATCAGTCACCAACGGTTTGTATGACCTAACATGACTTCAGAAAACAGAAAACACCAACCTGATCTAGCTTGTAACCTACGGCTTTTGAATGCATTAACACGATTTACATCGACTATATAATCCTATGTTTTAATCATCGCATTCTTTAACGCCTCCATAGCAAGCTGAACTATCTTCAGGTATTATGCAGTCACAAATAGATTTATTCTACAGCATTCATTAGAATAGCATTTACAAATTATAAAACTAATCTCGATTAAAAATAACAAACATGAAAAAAAAAACAAGATTCGTCGTTGTTCTTCCGAGAAAATTTTTCATCTTAACGAAAGAGATTTTAAACAAGTGTGAGGTTTAACAGAATATTTAGTGTACTGTTGTGTGTGTTGCGGAGAGGCATGAATAGTCCGTTGCTCATATCGCTTCAAAGCCATCGGCGTGGGGATTTGCTATTATATTTGGATTAGGTTTAAGTTATGCACACCTACGATATTTAAGACATTGAGTATTTAGTTTGTCACGTTTTTCCATCGCTAAGAATGCAAGTCACTCGATAACCACGCAAGTCATGCGATAACCACGCAAGTCATGCGATAACATAGTCGCAGTTTTATTATATAAACCTCCATAATTTGAACTCTTCCTCTAAGGTCCATTTGAGCTGTGCCGAGCCGAACTTGGACATTTTCAGCACGGCTTGACTCGGCATTTCTCTTTAAGCAGGCGTGCGGCACGGCTCGGTTCGGTTCGGTTTGGCACGGTTTTATAAGATGTACCTATCCAAACTCAGAGAAAATGTAATGAGTTCGGCTCGACGCAGCACAGCTTATAAAATAAACCTTATTCGATGGACTGTAAGACCCTAGAATTCGAAGTCTAGCTAGATTGAACATTTTTGTAGGCCTATTCGATGCTCAAATTACAAAAAGTGCCTTTATTCCCTTTCTTATTCGGTGATCTTTTAAATCACCAAATGATTTAAGGAGGTTGATAAGGTGCCTTTTGTCATAAGTTAATGTTGATTTTATTTATTTACTCATTAAAAACATTTGCACATTCGCTTCGAATAAGCATTGAGCCTTAATTTCCAATGGAGGATATTCTCAATTCAGCAAAATATCGGCTTCATTTTATGGATTTTCTTCAAAACATAACATTCATGACATTTTGTAATAAGTAAACGATTTTGAAAATGATTGTTCTGTATAAATCATACAATCTTGATAAATAAATCACATTTTCATTTGCTGTCGATAAGCCAAGACAAAACAACAACGTTTACATAGAACCCTAATGATCAAGCAAGCTTAACGAATAGTGTTTTTTCGTACGTTAATCGTATGATTATAAAAAGCTAAGTCGCTGTATTGAAAGTGAAAGATTATGCAACTATAAAATTTATTTCAATAAGATCTTAATCTCTTATGACTGTTAAGGTACAGGATGGATATGGCAAAGGAGATTGTAAGTTTAGGCTCAACTTACTTTACGATTTCCTTAGTGATTTTTAAAGATCCTAGCTCTCTCCGCCCATATCTTTCCATGATGTAAGTGAATCTTGCAGTGAGCAAGTTTTATGAAAAATCACAACGAAGGAGTGCATTTCTATTTGAATGCTACTTCAATAAAAATGCTTTTCATCGCAGTCTTTTTGATGACTTTGCCCACCGGCTTAGTATTATCTGAAATTTGAATAGAATGGATTAGAGAAAGTGTTGATGTTCACTGCATGGTTACTGACGAAGATAAATGAACAAGTCTAATACCGATTCTCTAATTGAAGTATTGATTGAGTTTCCCCACTTTCATCGTTTTTTTTTCCACTGGCAAAAAGGTCTTTTTATCACAGATTACATTCTTGTGGATAAACTTAAAATAGTATTCATCAAACAGTTAGAATTTAAAAATCTGGACCCGAATTAAGTATAGATAAATTTTAGGACTAACTTTTTGATTTTTCTATTCAGTAACCTCCCTCTCGGCGGGCAAATTTGTTGTAATTGAAGACTTCAATAACAATGCTTTTCATCACAGTGCCTTTTGCACACTGGGTTAGGGAAAAATTGTTTTGCAAAATGTTTTGTTATGACGAAATAAACAATACAGTTAGCGGATACTCTTGAAAGAAATTTGTCTGCTACCCAGCCGGCAAAATTATCAAAAAGTCACTGCAACAAAGAGCATTTTTATTGAAATAGTGTGTATATTTCTATAGAAATGCACTCGTTCGCAGTGGTTTTCAACGAATTTGCCTGCTGGGTAATTATTGATGTTAATTTGATTGTCCGTTTATTGGAGAGGTAGCTGCAATTATTAATTTCAGAAACGAAGCTAAACCAGCAATGATTGATGATTTGTTAAGAACTTATGAATTTATGGATAGGAATTGTTTTTCTATCCAGCCTCGTTGTCAAAATTGCTCCCAATAATCCATGAGGTTATAATAAAGGTAATTACAAACAGTCAAACAGTCGGTTAAACAATGAAATGTATGAAATCGAGGTTGAATGTAACTAACTATTTCTAAACACACATCAGAGATATGGCGAATCGTAACTGCGAAATCTGATATTTTTATTTGCAAAGAATCCAGCATTTAAACATACATTCAGGCAGAGTTGATTCATTTAAGTATAAGGTGATGGCTTAGGTATTATGGCGAAAGGACAGTAAATGATGCTTGTATATTTATTTTTCTTAAAAGTTTTAATTCTGATGTAGAGAGTGGAAATGGCTTGCATGCTCACATGGAATGTTTTGGTCATTCCAGGAAATTAGATCCCCAAAAAGGAGACTAAAAGGTCGTATTGATTTTTTAGAGAAAATATGTAAGAAAACAACAACAAAATAAAACCAAACAGTATCGAAAACAAAAAGATGAAATAATTCACCGGAATTACTGCGTTTAAAAGTTTGATTCAAAACAAAACAAGAAGACAAACATGTCACATAAGAAAAGGTTTCAAAAAGTTAAAGGAAGAACCATTCCAATGAATGTCATTATTAATAGCTGTATGAAGCGTGAGACATTACAAACAACTAAATCTTAAGTTCATTACAAGTAATGCTTTGAATTGCATGTACAGTGTGTTTCATAATGTTGGAAACGGAAATTTTAAAGCTGTTTTTTTTTAATAAATATATCTAATTTCAAAATGATTTTTGCATCGATGGAAAGCCATTTTCAAGTTCTTTCGGCTACTACATTTTTTGTGAAAAATGAAAAAGTGGTTTTTGTGAAAATAAGGAAAATGTCTTGGAAAAATGTAAGTAAATTTTTAATGGTCGACTCCTACTCATCCTTTGGTTTCCTTTGAATTTCATCATCAACGTCATCACTTAATGTGTCAAAAAAATACATTTTAGGTTATCTCGTCAAAAGAGTCACTATCCACTTTTTCCTTCAAACTAGATACTGAAAGTTTCGTCACTTTTGTCCAAAGTAAATTTTTTAAAACTATTGAATAAGGATTTTTACTTCAATGACCAAATTGATAATGACCAAATTCATCAGAACCAACGAAAATTTTGTTGATGAAAATGTTCTGTGGCAGCTTTCCAAAGAAAATCTAAATTGAAGTTGATAGCTTTTTTATTACACTTTCTATCTGCTTTTGATAGAGTTCTCACAATGCGTACGTGTGAATTCTTATCATTCATATCTTGCTCGTCTTAATCTTCTTGACTCATAGACACCCACATAGATATCGCCATTTGTCTTTTTTGTTGCAGGCACGTACAGGTTAAAGCTGAACGTCCTTCACTGTGTGGGTTATAAAGGAGTATTTGTCGTTACCTGATAAATGGAGATGTCATTATACAATACTTTTATTTAATATACATATTTATTTCTATTGAGAAAACTAATCTTACCATTAGTTGTATAATACCTAAAAAAAACAGCGATTGTGACTCTTAATCTAGTGCTTTTATAGATTTTACGATCTAAAAAAGAACGTATAACGCGTGCCAAATTTTATTTTGCATGTAGTCTCGTATAACTCTTAACATGTTTATAGTAGCTACATTTTTTTAACAGCTAATGTCATGTTTTTGGTGTCCTAGTATTAGCTAATGTCCCCTATTGCAATTTCGTTTCTAAGCATTCTTTTGGAATCTGTCCTTTAATAAAACGTCTTCCTAAGTGTACTTGTCAAATCTGATGCAATTTTACGAGTAGTCATTCAATTTGAAATCTATAGTAAACAAAATCAAACTAAGAACATCCTGCTGCGATCCAAGCATGGCAGCTAGCATGTGATGTTTCTTAGGAACATCGTAGCAAGTTATAATACTGATAAAATAATCGGTAAACCATCAGATATTAATCTGTAATACTTGTTGTTGGCGATCACATTTTAAACTAGCATGTAGCTTTAGCTAAAACTGCCCCCGCCCTCAAGCATTCCAATTTGTACACACAGCAGGCTATACATTGCAAGCTATACAACGGAAACAAAAACAAAGAAAACTTTTTTATGTTTGTTATCTCTTGGTCCTATGTCACATTGATGCTAGTTTATACCTTTCAAAAAGTGTAATTAAGGCCTAACAAGTAATATCAGAAAGTATTGGCTACAAACAAAAGAAATGTGTGAACTGAAACCATGGTTACGTATTTTATAATCAAAACAAGATAAACATTTGTTAAAGAAATTCTGTAAGAGCCAAAAGAAAGAAAAAAAACTTTTTCAAAAAAAAATTAAGGCGAAAAATCCATTAGAAATCTGCGTTTCAAACTTTGATTCGAAACAAGAAATAGCCAAACTTTACATAAAAAACAAGAAAAAAATATAAGAAGGTTTTAATGATCATGATCACACCAGGTTTGGGGGAGGACAGAAAGAAGGAAAACATGAAGAACGACAATTTGTAGGCTTTCTTGCATACACAAAATTCCTATTAAAATCTTTTTAAAAGGCAAGATCCGCCAAAAATCAGTGCATTCAAAAAATAGCCAAAGTTTAAATAAAAAACAAGAAAAAAAATATAAGAAGGTTTTATTGATCATGACCACACCAGATTTGGAGGACAAAGAAGGAAAACACGAAGAACGACAATTTGTAGGCTTTCTTGCATACACAGAAATCCAAATAAAATCTTTTTAAGGTAAGACCTGCCAAAAATCAGTGCATTGAATAAAATTTATCGAACGAAAGATTATTTAGAGCTAAAACATATACAAAAATAAAATGTTGTTGGCAAAATTTCAGATTTCAAGCTGTGCTTTAAAATCTTTGTCGTTCCCTTCACTAAAACAACACAAAAGTAATATGAAAAATGTCTAAGCAATTTTAATATACGAACTTCCTAAATAACATAGTATAATATAATAATAAATTAGGAAAGAGATACGAAAAAACATTCCACTTACAGTGCCATGCTTTGAAACGGGAAAAAAAGCAAAGTCAGCTAATTAATTGTATTCCACCGTGTAACGTCAACACGAAAGTTGGAAGATGATGATGAACAAAATCGGAACTGACATTCGCCTATCTCGTGAAACTACTATGCCTCCTCGCTCGCTTACGCTCGCTGCGGGGGCAATTACACTGTCAATTTCCCTAACTATGAACGTTCTTTCTAATCATGATAGCAATTTCTGAATAATCCAACTGTCTACAAATTAAAAACATTGTATGTTGTGTATGTTGTTATACTATTATTGTTGTACAAGTTTCTGCTTTCAGTAATGTATATAATGTGCTGCTTTTGGAGAGTTTGAATGATGCATTTTCTACAACCAAAATCTATATTTACTTTTTCAATTAGCGATTTCGAAAGCCCATTTGTAATTAGTATGCATGACAGTATACACATATTGAATGTTTAAAGCATACGAGTTACATGTGATATCACTGTGATATGTGAAAGAATCAATATTGATTGAGTTTTATTTATTTTTCCATAGGGCAAAATATATGTTAAAACTGGCATTTTCCTTCTCCTTCTTCTCCTCCTTCTTATTCTCCGCTCACTTTTATAGCTGCGTATTGGAACTCTGGATAATGAAGGCTAGTGATAGCTAGCATATCGAGGCAGGCGCCTTTCTCGCTTGTTGAAAATTGGCCTGTAATAATGAGAGCGGATTGATGACAGAAATCCAAATCAATCAGAGGATCTTGCACTTTCTTGTAAGTCTTCCCAATACTTATCCCCTTATTTCGCATTTGCGTCCTGGTGTGTTGTTCAAGATACTTGCCACTTGGTGATTGGTGTGCATGAGCAGTGCAATAGGTTCATCTTCAGATAGTATCAAGTCTTCAGGTGAGTTGTAAGCACTGTCAAGGCTACCTTTCCACTTCAGAAGAGTAGCAGCCGGCACATTTGTTAAAAAATCTCTGCGAAGAAGTGCATTTCTATATAAACATGCACACAATTTCAATAAAAATTCTCTCCGTCACAGTGACTTTGTGGCCATTTTGCCGACTGGAGTAGCAGCTGCTTTCCATTTATTTATTTTGTTATTTAAAAAGTATCTGATCACAAATTCTTCTTGGCCAGCAAGACGACAGTTTGTAGATGGTGTTGTGTGAAAACACAAATGGAAAATAACGAGATTTGATTGGCCAGTCTAAATATCTTCCATGTTTTCCTCAAGGAAAGAACAGAAAAAGTTGAACTCGATTCAACCTTCTACAGAACAGAACGGAACGGAAAGTTTTCTGAGCACGTGCTGTAAAGATTGTTTGTGCGCATGCTCGGTAACTTTTCTTGTCCATTCCGTTCATGTCCGCGGAAAATTTTCTATAAGTGGAAAGTCGCCTTAATCAGAAGACACTTGCCACTAGTTAAGTCGATGGGTTAAGTCGATCATCATCTTCCAACTTTCGTGTTGACGTTACACGGTGGAATACAATTATTAGCTGACTTTGCTTTTCTCCCGTTTCAAAGCATGGTACTGTAAGTGGGAGACAGAATGTTATTTCGTATCTCTTTCCTAATTTATTATTATACTAGCATGTAGCTTTAGCTAAAAATGCCCCCGCCCTCAAGCATTCCAATTTGTACACACAGCAAGCTATACATTGCAAGCTATACAACGGAAACAAAAACAAAGAAAAACTTTGTTACTTTTTGTAATCTCTTGATCCTATGTCACACTGATGCTAATTTATGCCTTTCAGAAAGTGTAATTAAGGCTTAACAAGTAATATCAGAAAGTATTGGCTACAAACAAAAGAAATGTGTGAACTGAAACCATGGTTACATATTTTATAATCAAAATAAGATAAACATTTGTTAAAGAAATTCTGTAAGAGCCAAAAGAAAGAAAACAAGAGGCCTTAGGCCTTAAGGTCAGCGCGAACTGTATGCTCAAAAATCTAAAGATCATAATGACTTTACAAACGAAATGACCAGCATTCCAAAATAGTTTGATTAGTATCTGGGTACGCCCGTATTCGGTTGGTGAACATGCCAATTGAAAATGTAAATCCATTCGCCCAAAACAGATATATTAAAAACCTCCCGTGATAAAAAGGGGTCCAGACATTGCGTACAGATTACTACCTCTGACTTAACATCCTATCTACTATGTCTCATCGAGACCAAAAACGCAAAGTTCTATGTAATGAGCCGAATAACGTACTAAATGAGTATTTTTTCTAATGGAAGTCGCTTTAACTAAATCTCAAGGCAAACGTTATAAAAGAAAACTTTGCATTTCCACAACAATCCTTTTCCTCATTAGTTAAAAAGTTTTCTATGACAGCAACTACATACGGCAATACGATACGCATCAACAGAAATCATATGGCCATTACAATTACAACAACTTCGTTACTTTATTGACTTTAGGACACCCGTGGTGGACTAAAGTATTTAAAATACCCGTGGTTTCTCCTCCTCCTCCTACTACTACTACTCCTCCAAGTTATGAACGTTTTCGTGCAGCGTTTACATGACATCGTTGCCGAATTCGCAAATTTGGGCAAATTAGGACTTCCAGTTGACCAATTTTCATGAAAATTTGCACAGAGCACAATTGAAAGGTGCCTGATTTCGAATTTGACAATGATTTTGCCAGGTTTAACTAAAATTGGCCAATTTAGGCCATATTTAGACCAAATTTCGAAAGTTCTTCAATTTTCATGAAATTTTGCACGGATCACAATTGAAAGGTGCTGATTTCAAATTTGACAATGATTTTGTCAGGTTTGACTAAAATTGGGCAATTTAGGCCAAATTTGGACCAAATTTCGAAAGTTCTTTAATTTTCATGAAATTTTGCACGGATCACATTTGAAAGGTGCTGATTTTGAATTTGCCAGTCATTTTATTAGATTTGAACATAATTTGGTAATTCGGCAACGTTGTATTTTTGAGACTAAATATGCATCGTTGTGTTACGTCCTGAAGTCTTCAAGCCAAGCGGCTTCTTGTTCGGTTTTATTTAAACTTCAAATTTCAGTTTTACAAGTTCCAGCTTCCAGCTTTACGTTCTTACAGAAACTATGTGTTCGATTAATCACGCTAGTGAACTTTCGTTTCTACCAAGTGTCGACTGTTAGAGGAACCATAAATGTATAGATACATTTTGGTTCTTGTTGATACGTGAAGATCCAATGCCAAGCAGTTGCTGATTACTAAAAATGAAAGTGTAAAAGGTTATGTATTGCTGCACAACGCACCAATTAATTCTAATTTATTCCATTTAACAAAATTCAGAAACTTCAATTACAGAATCATAATTTTAACTCTAATGTTATGCCTGAAGGGAAAATAGTTACTGAATTTCTCAATTTAATGGTGGCAGGCCAGTGTCTTATATTAAGATTTTATCTGGGTTTTCTGCCAGGCCATTGACATCATTGTTTTTTTTGGTGACCAGAAGGAAATTTTAACTGCCCGAAATTACAATTTCATTTGGAAACGCTTAGAAATGCGCTGATAGAAAATAGAAAAATGAGCTGAAATTGCAAAGACAAACATTATATATAAAGCTCAAAAATCATATTTCCAATTTATACTTATACTTTTTCTGCCTGTCCAGTCGGGCCACCAGGACACTGGTTTTCAAAACTTTTGGTGGCCCGAACCAATTTATGATTGCCTCAGACAGTCGGGCCACCGCTATGATCAGACACTGCAGGTTAGTTAATATTGGTCAACAAAACTCAGTAAAATAAACTTTTCATTCCGAAAAAGGTAAAATTCAGTTCATGAAAATTCAAATAGATTTGCGGGACAAACTTATGCAACTCAAAATTACAAAAACAAATTACTGCAAGAAATTCTCCAGCATTTATAAGAGTTTGAATAAGGTATATTGTATACCTTATCGGCCCTTTTTACGCCGGCCCTAATTTAACGCCGGCCCTTTTTACGCCGGCCCTTATTCCGCCACCCCAAGATTTTGCCTTAACGCCACTTAGGGCCGTTATTTACGCCTCAAAAGTAAAAAAGAAAAAAAAAAATTTTAAGCACTATTTTTCACTTTTTCTGTTCAAATTTTAACTTATACTACAAATGTCTTCTAATATATATCATCTAATACATCGTAAGACTTAATCTATTACAGCTATTTCGTCCTCTTTTTCATTAATGCTTCATTATTTTCTCTAATTCCCTCTGATTCTACCTCTATTTCTGCTTCAACTTCCCCTTCATTTGACTCTTCATTGTCTCCAAAGAGTTCTTTCACATCTAAAGTTTGTTTCATTTTTTCAAATCCAAATTTCAACTTTAAAAAATAACGCCGATTTTTTTAAAAATTTCCATTTTTTTGGCCCTTTTTACGCCGGCCCTTTCTACGCCGGCCCTTTTAACGCCGCGCACCAAAATTAACGCCACATTAGGGCCGGCGTAAAAAGGGCCGATAAGGTAATTGTTTTTATTTGTGTTTTTTTAATATTTTCTTCATCTTTGTCTTCTTATGAGCTGATGTGTGTTATTGCTACTGTAATTATATAACAATTTCTCTAACTAACTTCTAAAATATTTTACATTTGTGCCATTAAGGTCTTTTGGTAAGTTTTTGTTCAGTTGTTGGAAGTTTCCATACCGCAAAACCAGATCATACAGAAATGGGAAATTTTTCTTTATATAAATTTATTTATATGATCCATAATTTTATGCAATTACGTCATTAAATTGGCTATAATAATTCATGTGCATCAGTTATCTTTCCAGACGGTTTAAAGAAAAGGGCAGAATATCTGAAACCCCAATTTCTTACAGTGTATGTATTTTAACTATCATTCAAACTATATAATATACTTTTCCAATTGCAGTGCAAAGTTAGCGGATCGGGAGGGGGAATCGAACCCACACAAAATATTGCAAAGCATTATGGTGTGAATGACAGTAAAAAGGAAGAAGTCCTAGGATTAGCATCTGAAACTTTTCCGGGATTGCGACAAGACCATTGTTGTTAAACCAGTTTAAAGCTGATATCATGTCAGAATATAAGCCTTCAAACACTTCAACTAAAGTGGCTTTACAACTGACAAAATTATTGTCGTCGGCAAAAATGCAGATGCTACATTCTAGTACCGAAGACAGCAGGGAAAGGGACATTTGCCACTGTAAAAGCATATTTAGCTAAAAAAAGCTGTAGTTGCTTTGCCATCAGTCTTTCACAAATCTTAGATACAACAGGCGGCAAAATAATAGGGCGATACCTTCCCTGATCAAGGGTATTTCCCTTCTTATGTGATGGAATGAAATCGGCCAGAGATAACTGGAGATAACTTGTGAGCACTCGTGCGTATTCATGAGCAGCAAATTTCAGAATGTTCTTAAGAATTTGAACGAATTTGACCTTTTTAGCAGAACCGTTTTCAAATGCAGTTTTCAGCATGGTGTAAGTCAGGGAATGATGGTCACTTAACCCAGTATCGACAGTTACTGTTTTCATGAGAGAGTGTTTCCTGTTGGTAACAATCAAATTAATGCAAGATCCAGATGAAGCTTTCCAACAGGTTTTCTCTCTCATATAATTGCTAAGAGAGTGACCCAGAAGAAATTCAACCAAATCCTGACCGACCCAGTTGGATCTAGGTTAAAATCACCCTCTATTATATCATTGTTTTTGTTTTTTATTTGATATTTTAACTGTAATTGTCTTCACAAACTATTTTTTTGATTGATGTCTCAAATTTTTGTTTGCATTATAAACTAGCAAAATCAATACCTCTTCCACCACACCCATTTCCGATGCTAAGTTCTTGTGGACTAAACGAAGTTTGCCTAACATAACTCCAACATCTGAAAAATGTTCAAGATATGGAAATGCTATCTATTACTGAAATTTAATGGAAAACACGTACAACTAGCAGGTGGCCAAAATGTAAATTCAAGATTGACAAAAATCATGTTACCAGTTTCCTGACGAAATATATTGTTTGTTAGCACCATATTTCTTACCCACTGCCATAGATAAACAGTATATAATTGTTATCTCCCGTATAGCTACTTTTTGGGACCCACACTGGCCTATCAGCACAATTTGAGTCGAAAAGGCTGTTCATTTCTGCAATGGCATCTTTAATTTCGGTTGCATAACCTAAATATTTTTATGAAGTTAATATTAATTAGAAAAACAGATTTTGTGGAACGGCATAATAAAACATCTAGTTTTTATTTAAAATCGTTGCATCAATAGTTCTTGACTTTAGGACACTCGTGATGCAGTAAAGAATTCAAAGTATCTGTAGTTTCTTCTCATCTTCCGACTCTACTACTCCAAGTAATGAACAATTTCGTGCAACGTTTACATGACATTGTTGACAACTTTAGAATTTCGGCCAAATTCCGAGCTGTTAAAAAAAGCACAATTGAAAGGTGCTGATTTTAAAGTGCAGAGTAATTTTGTCAATTTTGGCCAACAGTAAGCAACTTAGGCTTTAATTGGACTAAATTTAGAAACTTCCCAAATTTTCATAAAAATTCGCACAAAACACAATTGGAAGATGCTGGAAGATGAAGATTTGGCCAAAACTGGGTAATTCGCCAATGTTTTGTTGAGAATAGATATGACTTCCAGAATAACAATACTTGTACATATTGTATAGATGAGTTTCTAAGTGACGTGATGTTTATAAACATTAGTGTTTTTTGCTCGATAATTGCTGTGAGTTTCAACATAAATGCTTAATAGATCAAGTCAATTTCCTACCAATATGCGCACGCATCTTGGTTGGCAATTAGATGCTCTCTGCACACTGTCGGTTAAACCGGTTCTCAGGAGGCGTTTTTAAGACAAAAAAAATTATTAAAAATAATACTCATTAGCACTCAAAATCTATTTTTGTGAAGTTTATTAAATTTTTAATTTAAACAGATCTTTAACTGGTAATTAACATCAGAAACTCATCTATATATGTATTCATAACTGAGGAATCACCCTGTAATAAATAATCGTAATAATCGTAACAAGATGCCCTTACAGGCATAAGGATTTCTGCAAAATCAGCTGAATTATGAAAAAAGAAAGACTATGACGTTCTTGAAATTTAGGAAAGGTTGAATCATTTCCACAATATATATTAAATTTCTTGTCAATCTTCCTAACAGAATTACTAAATCACAAGCACAAAAAGTAAATCATAGATTTTGATCATGCAAAATACATCCATACATAACTGAAAACAAAAATTTGTGCTTGAGTTTGATTAACAATATGTCATTGCCATATTGTTAATTTACAAACATGCAGTACCTGAACTAAATTTCATTAAAAGATTATAAAATTTTATACAGAAACCTAAAAAAGTTAAATTTTTAATTACGCATACACCCAGAGCATTATGAAAGTATAACTGACACAATACGAAACGTACATAACTGCATATAAACTTAATGAACAAAATAACATTAAATTAAATACATGCTTTCAGATATCACCACAGTGATTACGTAAGTCTTTCAATATATGCGGTCAATTTTCTTAATTACGAAAAGACTTCCCAAACACAAAAAGTAAACAAAGATTTGGATTATGAAAAAATATGACCCAAACTTACCAAAACTAGCAAACATAACTGAAAGCAGAAATTTGTATTAAAAAAAGATGTCCGCCATTTATTAAAATTTACTGACAGTAAAGATAAATTTCAGTTTGCTATCATAAATAGGAAGTCCCCATTCCTAATTCAAGACATTAATAATACAGCCAAGAACTACACAAGTAAATAAGATAAAAAAGCAGCTAGAGAAACATCAAACATAAAATGATGCACAGGCAGGGTAGACTAGACATTCTTGTTGAGCTGAAGAGGAAACTGAGCTGAGCTGTACGTACCCAGAGCCTAAAAAGCATTACAGCCCACACAAGAAACAAACAGTCTTTTGTATTTAGAAAGGCTTATAAGAATCCCAAACATTTTCAAAGAAACGAAAGCATTCCTTTTTCACACACTGTTTTTACAAATCATTGTAAACTTGTTTTTAGAAAACTTGTTTTTAGAAAAGAATGAACACAGTAGAATCATTGTAAGATAAATTATAAATTTTCTACCCTTTACTTTCGGTTTTGGAAGTGTATATCTTCTTTTAAATATATTCCACATTGATCAATAAACTTTTGGAAATCTAAGTGGGTTTCTTCGGTACCGCTGATAGTATACCATTATGCGAACAGCGTGCAAATGTAAAGTCGAAAAATACCCGGATGATCACATGGCATGGCGAAAATCGAGCCAATAAGATCAGTTAATTAGCAGCCTTTAGCATGAGTGGCGCTCCATTCACCAATAAACATTGACACGCCATTTGTATGAACCAATGAAATTCGAGAAACAAATATGCGCCGGTTTGGACAGTAAGATGAAAAACAAGATGCCCTACCGGGCAGAAGGATTTCTGCAAGCTTTGCTGCTGAAAATGCCACAAAAATTCAACACTAGCACACTAGTCCTGCAAAACTAAGACAGTCACATCATTCAGCTCGAGAAGCATCAGCATTAAATAAACAAAAATATTGATGCGACTGACAATGTTCGTCAAGAAAGTCAGCCTACCATAACATAAAAAAGGGGCTTTTCTTTATGCTATCGCGGAGATCATTTATGAAGATCTGGTTTTTTTGTACGAATAAGCTGAATGATTGTTACTGGATATTTGCCACCCACGTACTCCAAAAAAGTGCATCGACACAATACGAAACTTTAATTTAACCACATTAAATATAACGAATCCTATAAAAAGATTGTGTCTACTGGCGGTAACCAACATATCGTTTGGGCAGCACAAACTAATATATAAAGTTTCCATATTGATCTCCTCAGAATGAAAAATATAAATATCACAATAATAATTACTTAGAAATTAAAGCTCATATCTAATCTAAAAGTTAAAAAAATACAACATACGTAGGGAGAAAAGAGATAAGCTGATATAGCCAGAATACATCCAAAAATTGCTACTAAAAATAGTATAAATAGCTGTATAAAGTGCATATGTTTGTTGGTGATGTTGGGGAGGAGCTGAAAGGAAGCTAAGCTGAGCTTTAAAAATCCAAAAGCTTCTAAAAATTGACTTCAAACATGCATACACATACAAAATACACGAAGGTCTTTCATATTTAAAAAGGCTTGGAGCAAAAATAAAACAAGAAATACCTTTTCTTCCACCACCATGTATTGGCACTGTTTTCATATTTTAAACTTCAAGAAAACTTCTTTCAAAAAACAGAATAACCACACTGTAATTTAATTTTGTGAACATGATAAGTTCCCAACAGTAATGCAATTCTTTATATAAAATTATAAGCTGTATTAACTTCTTTTAAAGCCATATTTCCATCAAAGAAACCTTTAGCAAACTACACACGTTCTTTCGCTGCCATTTTTAAAACGTTTTGTGGACGATCAGATGGCATGGCGAAAATCAGCCAATAAACTATCGCTATTTAAGTGGAGGTGGCTAAATTAGCACCCTTTCGTAGAAATCGGGCATTATGCACCAATGACAATTAAGACGGCTTTTTTATGAACCAATGAAATATAAGAAACAACAAGATTCGCAAAAATGCGACTATATATTTCCCCAAAGTTGCAAACATTTTATCAATTATTGTGTGTACATTGATAACAAGAAAAATGTATCATTAAATAATTACAGTGGTATATCTACTATCAAGCTGGTGTTCAGATAAAAACGCTATCCATACTAATCAGGGTAGATTTGAAGTTAATACTACAAAACGACTTATGAAATGAAGATGTACATGGTCAAATGATAAGATTTCTCTCAATTTTTGCCAAGGAGTTAAAAGTGACTTAGAATTACTATGGACATCGCGAAAAACTATAAGACCTAATGCGACTAATATTTCCCCTTAAACAACTGAATAGTCTTTTTGCAGAACAATCTACAAGGCAATTTCGTCATAATAAACATAAGATCATTATCCATGCTGAAGACAAGCTTCCTATCCCTTAAACCATAAAATCACAGGTCAAATGTAATTCAACAGAACACTTGCTTAAACTCACATGAAACCATCTTACAAAATTATAAAATCAAATTTGTATAAAGGTTAACAAAAGAAGAAAAGAAAATTTTGTCAAACCTTTGGGGGTAGGCATTTTAGCAAATATATAACTATCAAAAGCAATCAAAAACCAATCTTTACTATAAAATATTATGTGTAGCATTTCAAATTTGGGAAGAAAAAATCAAAATTTATAAAATTAAATTCAAATATTCAAAATAAACATCTCTGATTCAAAAAAATATGTTCACATTATTTCATACATTATAGTGTAATAAAACTGACTTTCGTAAATCCCAAATGGAAAAAAAATATTTTGTTAGTTAAAATATACACTCACTGCATATCTGGAAGTAGATATTTTTGTTTCGGTTTGATTTAAATTACAGACGGTTATGTTGGAATGTGTTTTGATTTACGTTCGTTTTTGTAAGGAAAATTGACATATATATATATTATAATTTCAACGAAATAAAATATCATATACAATATCAAAACAGTATACGTGATCGTGGAATTGAATGAATATTGTTGGATTACACGGCTATCCATCCCAGGAGGCACATTCAACCAGATTCTTCCAAATTATTGTCTCAATCCTGGTGTGTGTGTATTAAAATATTTTACGTATATAATTGGTTTTCTGAACTTCTTTTTGCTTATACAACATCACGTTTTTACTTGCAATTCTTGTTATGCACTCCTTGAATTAACAACTGGTTGTTGTCCACCACATGTAAAAAGGGTTTCCTTATATGGTGTGTTTTCAGCAGTTGAGCTACATTATATCAGGATGTAAAATAAAAATAAGTCTTCAGCTTGGCTTTTAATGATGAACTTTCAACTTTGCACTGGAATCACAGATTCAATGCTCCTGTTCCAAGCATTTAATTACCATTTATCATAACATTGCTATCAACAAAAACACAAAACGTCCGTGACATATTGATATCTCGCTTTTTTTTCTCTTTTACTTGTGTTCATTCAAAACTGTTAAAAATTTTAGAAAAACATTGAATTAAAACGTTTTTATTTCCATCATTTAACGTTTGAATCTCTTGAATCGTCTGGGAGACAAAGCAAAACTCTTCCACTGCCCAACTGCACTGACTGAAAAAAATGGCGCACTACTTCACTGGGTCGACTTCACTGAAGACTAGCCTCTATTCTTATCTATCTTGGCTAGGCCAAAGTTCAATACTGAACCGAGGCTATAAAAGTGAACGGAGAAGATGAAGGAGGAGGAGGAGGAGGAGAAGGAAACTGCCGATTTTAACATATATTTCGCCCTATGGGGAAATATATAAAAATGCGTAGGTTTGGACAGTAAGATGAAAAAAAAACCCAGAAAAACACGGACGATCGTAAAGTACTTCTTGCTTACGCAGAAATCCAAAAAAACCCAGAAAAACACGGACGATCGTAAAGTATTTCTTGCTTACGCAGAAATCCAATAATAATGATAAGCCAAGCGGCTTCTTGTTTTTATAATTTTTTTAACAGTTTTTTTCATATAAAAGCAATTTTAGTTACTGTCACATCATATACCCTGCAGAGGTGGATGTGGCGTTCAGCTAAAACGATTGGTGGGTTCTTCTTTTTAGCGTCACTAGATGTACCTTCAATAGAATATTGAATGAAGTAAACTATTGCTACATACGATGTTCACTTTGGATTCCATAAGGAATGGCAACTTTTCCTTGATTGTCTTTTTCCCATCTGCGAGACGCGCTGGCGCCTCTTTTTCCAATTGGAGGATCAACGATAATCATATCATCAACCAATTTTACTGAAAAATTCACACGAAACTTAGAATAAAACAAGTTATAATTAAAACTAATTCAACAAAAACCCGTCGGACAAATAATCCTTTAGGTTCATCCGGGCGCAGCGTTTTCTAAGAGCGCATTTAGTTTCATCGAAATATTTCCAAACAGTTCCAGTTCCATGTTTTAAGTTAAAAATTATAAAAATTAATTTCGCTTAGAATTTGTTTAAAAGTTGTCCAATGAAACTTACCTTTTAAACCATCTGTTAACTTATATGCTAGCCTTGCTAGCTAGAGACTTCGTCTTGGAAAATATAATCAGTTTCTTCCTCTCAACAATCCATTTTCTACAACAATGTTACAACGTTCTTCTCATGATTCATAATTCGCACTGACGAGTTGAAAAACTTCTCGCCAGTGCTCCTTAATAAATAGAAAAATATTCCCTAGGCCATTTGTAAGATAATTGCTTAACAACATAAACGATATATCTATAAACGATAAATGTAAACGTAAGAAGACTTGAAGGTTCCTAAGGGACAGAAAAAACGCACACAATAAAAAGAAACATAAAAGAGTCAATAAATGCAACAAGCATTGTAAAGTTAGTGTTGAGACTTTCTTGGCCCAACAAATTCTTTCGTTTATCGCAATTAGCCCCCTCTCCAATAAGTGCCCCTCTCCAAGCGCCATAATTTCCAAAAAAAAATTGTTAGAGAGAATACAGTATCATATTTCATTTCATGTCGCATTTCATTGTTTCCACTATTACTCAGTAATTAGCCTCTATTATCAACACTGCTTGTAAAATGGATGAACAGAAATAGTTGTTGTTTTCTATCAGTTAGTTTACAGCAAATCTCTAAGGGACGACATGGGTCAGGGAGGGATAGCTTGGCATAACATCGACGTATTTGTTGGTTTTTGAGTTGCTTTGTGTTAGTGTCTTAGCAAGATTTATTGCTTGAATTTCAATGCAGCAGTGCAGTTTCTTACTTTTGGATAAAATAGTATTTCTTTGTGCAACGTATCCTTGATTATCTGAAGTGACGGAACAACAGAATTTGAAAGCCAGCTTGGATAATCAATAAATGCCAGATAAGCCAAAGTTACGGAACACGTATTTGTTTTGTGCACAGATACTATTATACTTTTATTTTCTCTTTCTACTTTCGAATAAATGCATTTGCAACCGATAAATTAAGGTGCTTTTCATGAACCGTTCTTTTACACAATCCTTGAGTATATTACTTACAATTTACTTGAAAAAACACCGAAAAAACAATAAAATACACAAACTGATTTTATTCAAGTAATCGAGGCGCGGTTAATCGATCACTGGATAATCGAAAACACACTGTATTTAAATGGAGACAGTACTTGTTTCAATAAGCTTAAAACGTTTTTGAAATGCAATGTGTGATCGCATGTCAAAGGTCTCCAGACATGTTTTAGTTTTTCCGCTGTTTGAAAAAAAATGTTTTGTGTTTCTATATCGAATGTGTGATTAAAATTCTCACTGAAATTGCCAAAAATTATGAATCATTGCAAAGCTCTTTTGTTATTATCTTCTCTATTTATCTGATAAAAGTACTAAACCAGAGCCTTCTGAACTTAAGGACAACGCATTTAAATGTTGGCTTTTCACAGTATGGATTGATCGATAAATAATTATTTATTCATGCAACCTATTATTACATGCGAAAACAAAGTGTTTATGAGCTAATTTGATATTGATGATTAGCAAGGTGATCATATGTAACCAAGGATACTAAATTGAAATTTTGACTAATTCTTTTCAAATAAACAGCAAATAAGAAAAACCAATAAGAAATCGTTAATTTTTGGTTATATTTTTACTATACTCAGAATATCACCTGACATTTACAATAAAGATATACATTTAGTGAAAAAAAGGTCTTTACACAAATGAGCTTCTACGTATGTCAATATTCTACCATATTTTACGAAAGATCACTATAATTTTGAATACCTTCTATATACAATTATTTCACACAATATATTAGTTCTGCACTTAATTACTGGAAATCAAAGACTATTCAACGTTAAGAAATAAAAGAAATAAAGTTATACGGTCCCATAACATAAATGTTAATACGGCATTATTGTGTATGTATGTGTATATATGACAAAAGACAAACCTTGGGTTCTGGTCGTCTCTTTTGTTCTAATAGGTAAATATATACCTTATGAATATTCTCGTGGAGAACAACAAAAGCCTTTGTCAAAAACTAAACATATTGCATTGAACTCATATAGCTCATTGAGCTCATATAGCTCATATAGCTCCCCACAGGTCTGACATTGATAGCAGTTATTTACATAAATTTTATGTTCTGAACTGAAGTTTTGTACCTGTATAAATATTCTAATAATAATAACAATAATAATAATAATAACACAGGTAGCTAACTATAAATGTAAGCTTAAACAAACAAAAAGCGTTGGATATCTGACTGTATAGATTTGATTCGGACTTTAATGAAAATGTTTATAAAGTAAATCACAATGGAACACATTATCAGAGTGGATATGGGGCTCATAAATGGGTAGAAAGGACTGCAGCAGTGCACATCGGTAGATACACAGATATGGAGATATGAAGGTCAACTACCATTAAAGTAAAAAAAGTAAATGATAACGCGCAAATTAGTTATTTATCAATTAACAAAAGTTCGTACTTCAAAGTATATGAGTTGGAATGCGCTAGTTTTATCAATGTCATAAGTGGAGACATCCATTTCGTGGCTGGGTGTTTGTAGCTAGTTTTACACATCTGCACTGGTGGAGACATCGATTTCGTGGCTGGGAGTTTGTAGCAAGTTTTCCGCATCCACACTGGTGGAGACATTAATTTCGTGGCTGTTTGTTTGTAACGAGTTTTCAGCATATTCAATAGTGGAGACATTAATTTCGTGGCTGGGTGTTTGTAGCGAGTTCTCAGCATCTGTACTGGTGGAGACATTAATTTCGTGGCTGGGTGTTTGTAGCAAGTTCTCCGCATCCACACTGGTGTAGACATTGATTTCGTGGCTGTTTGTTTGTAGCGAGTTCTCAGCATCTTTAATGACGACGGCACTGATTTCTTGGGCCAAGATATCAACATCTACATTATAGCCGTGATTATCGAATGCATTTATTTCATCCTGGTATCTCTCTTCATTCACGTGAACGACAATCTCTTCAATAGTGGCGCTGATAGCTTTGTTAATAGCTTTACCCACTTCCATATTCCACGCTCCTTTACTGCAGTTTTGATTAACATCAAAAACAATTGCATCACAGGATATGTCCTTTCTATAATGCGATGGAGTTTTCACCTTTAAAGCTTGAACACCTATAAACTCTTTAGACCTTATTTCGTAATTGTCATAACTTACAATGGCATCACGTGGTTCTTTTTGAGTATGTGACTTTGATACGTCACTGGTGAACGTGTACGACTCAGACACCGACTGTGTTGAAATACCTCTACATGATTTGCAGAATAACACATTAAGGGCAATTTTTCTTGTTCGATTATGCACGAAAATATACATCACTGAATCCGATATAAATCCAATCGACCATATCAAATTAATTTCAAAGGGGACAGGAGCACTTGAGTTCTTCTTGATAGTATACAACACAACATCAGGAATAGCGTAAAATAGGAAGTAAGTCAAGACGATGAGAGACGGTACGATATTTTCACGGGATAAAGTTTTTTTCTTGTGATTGAATTTTTTTCTACTCAAAAATAAACTTATACCGATTGCCGAGTATGTTACTATGGCTACACACACGAATGTAGAATTTAAGATAACGAAACCATAAGTATACATCCCTTCGTGAGCGATAACCGGAGCGGTAAAGTAAACAATGACTGAATAGACTGCAGCCAGCACCCATTGTGTTAGCGTAATGCGGCGTGTCCGCTGATATGTGAACCACACTCTGTATCGAGCTTGTAAAATGAGGGCCATTAATCGATCAATAGTTATTGAAAACATAGCAAAATAAAACATAATGTTTACGCCTCCGTCTACCGCCAAAACTATACGCCCGTGCAACGTGTCTCGATCCCAAGTAGAGAAAGTGGGCGCAGCAATAAGGCTGTATGTTATGACCATGGATATTTCCACAACACTCAGATTGCAAAGTAAAATTTTCTGGTTATCTCTTCTATCTCTTTGCTGATTGAGACAGTAGATGCCAAGGCTGTGTAGTAGCACAGCAATAACCTGTAACAAAAAGTAACTTCCAATCGACCATGGGTTTTCGGTTCCTCCTCCAGCCATTCTAATTGGTTAAAATTCTAAAAACAAAGATTTTAATTGGTAAAAGTTCTAGCAAATTGAAATGCATTTCAAATTATTTATTAGAGATGTTGAGGAGTTTTATACGAGCAATCATGTACAAAAATCGAACATTGATTGCCTACAAATAAATGACAATATTAACAATGACCATCCCTTCAGATTGTTTAGTTTTAATTATGTCATTCATTGCTGAATGGCAGATGTGTTGAGTATTGACATTCGACTGTTCATCCTAGCATCACCTTCGCTTTTATATCAAACGAGAAAGATAATAACTGTAATATTTGAGAAGTATACGTAGTCGTGAAAAATTACATATTTCGTAAATTCCGCATGGCTTGACATTAAGGCACATCATTAGGTTGTGGGTGGATAAGACAATTTCGAAATAAAAATGCTTCAATAAATCGGAAATTATAAAATTGTTCATTAAAGCGCTTTGATGATTGGTATCCAAATAAACATAATGAAATGAGTAGTCGATATTGTAATATCATTGCAATTAGTTCTCCAACCCCCACCCCCCACCACCCCTTGGTGATATTTTCAAGACAATGGCTGTAGGATATAAACTATGAAAAGCTAGAGAGCTAATTTCGCATAACATACAAGCGGTAAGGAATGGTATAGAATTGTCTCAATAATGGCAGTTCAGATCTGGCGACTTCTCCCTGACAATTTACAGTTGATAAAATCTTTTGCATCTTTTGAACAAGGTATTCGCCCTTGTCAATTTGAAGTTGGCCCATTTAGACTCAGCATAGCCTTGTCATAAACCTAGATTTCTTGTTAAAAAGTTACTGAAATTATATTTGATATTCTTGCTCTCAATAATGATGCGTATCGACGTAAAGTGAAGTTAAATACTGTTAAAAAAAATCTTCCAGATAATTTTCACGATCAAAACGTGTATTTAAGTAATTGTCATTTTTGTTAAGACTGTTAATTTTTCGTATTTCTATGATAAAACGTTACTTGGTGGTTGTTGTTAATAAAAAAAAAATAATAGTCTGAAGTCCTGTGCACCACTGTTACTTATCCTCCTAATACACAAAAAACTTCATATAGATGATAAAATCAACGTTACCTTTCTCATACAAATGCCTCCCACTCCACAACTTTCTTTCATTTTCCGTCTACGCTAACTATTGATACTATTTTTGATCCATCCTAATATGTGAATTGTTATTTTGACTTTCCCATTTTTTTAATTTGCCAATTAAATATTTTATATGCTTTCTTTTCATAACACGTAGCTATCCAATAATTTGACCTTGTTTTATTTTGTATATACGCTTGGAAATATGAACTTTCATATGTTAATATTGATTCTATTCTAACCTAAAATTTCCATAAATATTTCCAGCAGTTATTTAATTAGCTTATTGTTTCATTTATAAGAGTTCCTAATAACGCTGTATCATTCTCGCTGTGCATAAATTGTTTACAGCTATCATTTCATTGGAAAGATTGGTATTACAGCAATACTTAATGATATCATTTGTTTCCAGTACATAGTAAAGCCTCACGAGTACTCTGACCACATATTATCTTTCTGTGTTATTTTACAAATGATCCAAGCATTCATGAATAAGTACTTGAAGAAGTGTTCATCAAGAATAATATAATCTTATGAAAAAATCAGATAGAAAAAAAAGATCATCCAATAAATTAACTACCAAAAATATTGATGGAAATGTTAACTATGTAGCTAATTTGATAATACACACTTTGTTTCATTTCTCTGCATTTATACGATCTTTTGTAGAATTTCAGACTTTTATGGCATACCGTGAATATCCGAACAAGCGCCCAGCATTTATTAAGCGCCCCCTTTAATAAGCGCCCAGGTAATTTCCACAAAGTTCAATAAGCGCCCAGCACTTATTAAGTGCCCCTCTCGAATAAGCGCCCACCTTTTAAAAGGGAGCGCTTAATCGAAAATTGCCTCGATTAAAATTGCTTAATTAAAATTCTTACTTTCTTATATCGGGAATAAAAAAACTAAAACTAAAAAACTAAAAAACCTAGCAAGACGTAACCAAACTTTTTTTTAAATCTTTTTTTTCAGTTTTATTTTCCAGGGAAAATTATAAAAATCAAAACTACCGTTGTCTTTAATTTGTACAAAATTATAAAAGTTTTATAAGCGCCCAGCATTTATTAAGCGCCTCCGTCGATTAAGCGCCCATGCAAAAAATCCAAAAATTTAATAAGCGCCCAGGGCGCTTGTTCGGATATTTACGGTATTCTTTTCTAGATTACACAAACACAGACCAGATAGCAACATCAAAAACATATAATGGCCAATATCCTCCCATTTATAAAGTATTTTCCGCATTTTGTGTAATTAAACCATTATATAAATAATAATTTTATTATGCTTCGTTTTACCGCTTTAAGTCGTTAAGATAAACTAAAGTCATTAATCTGATAGATAACTGACATAACAACCAATTAAGAAATTTCCCGTCATCATTTGATTCTTTGCTCGTGTTGCGAATAGTATGAATATGTACTGTGCTGGTTGCATATACGTGAGGATCTGATGTAAGTTAATCCCATTTTCATCAAAAAATTGATTTCAAGTGCAAATGGGTATTAAAAGTAGTCTTATATTATCGCCTTTATAGGACATCCTGAAAGTCAAATAAGATGATAAAATTCTTGAAGTGCGTATGGAGCGTCTAATTACCTGTGAAGATCCGTGTGCATTTTCCATAGGGAAATTGTCATGTACAGCAATTATCGAGCAAACAACATTAATGTTCATAAACGTTACGTCACTTAAATTCTCATCTGTTGTACCAGATGCATATGAAACAATATCATATCTTTATATTACTTTATATTATATTACAGTGGTTTCTGCGTCATTACTTTTCAAAGAAAGAAATGAATATCATGGCTTTTAATCATGACGCTCTGGGTTCGTAAAGAAAATCGCAATTGTTTTTAATTCACATTTTGACACTTTTACGACTTTCGCGTTTGGCTTTTATTTACATTGGGGTGTGGATTCCATGAACAGTTACAGCGATTTTAATCTTTTTGTTGTTTACCTGTACGCACAATTTATTTTTGCTACTGCATATATCGTATCGTGAAAGATACAGCGCGTATTAGAATATAGATTTTGATGTGTTTCAGATTAAAAGGTTTTTCTGTTCATAACTCCACTGTTGAACTAAATATGCTTTAGCCGGAATACCTAGAGATTTTTAATTAAAAGAGTGAAGAGTGTTTTTTCTGTATTGACGTTAGATATTTTTAATCATGGGGAACCATTGCATTGCATCTTCAATTTATACAATTTATGTAAAAAGTGGATGCACAGCGCTAATTTTTATTTTTGATGATTTAAAACCTGTGTTCTACACGCTGTTCTACACAGGATACTACATTCTAAACATTCTACATTCCAAACAATCGAGGAACTTTATCATATTAAAATTCATTATACTAAGCCTTTCTCTCTGATTAAAACCTGTAAAAAATTTTTACACGGGTTACTAGTATCTTTATATTACAATGTAATTTTAGAAATGAGTAATTTACCGTTTAATCAGTAATTTAAGGTAAATGCAATGTTTGTGTGTTGAGAATCATTAAAGTCAATTACAGTTTGAGGTTTGTATTCATTTATATACATGATGGTTTTCCTTTCATTGCTGTGCAATTATTTACGTGGTTGGACGATACAAGTTCAGATTTTTCTCTATACGTTTGATACTGGCAGAAACTGAATCCCTCCTTAAAACTAATGTAGTGGCTTTCTTGTACACACATTCACCAGTGTCAAGTCTGAAATCATCATAAAATTGAGAATTATCTATAACAGCTGTGATTTTCAACTGGCTACTACTCATGTATTCCTAAGCACACACAACAAATTGTACTTTTGTTCCGGTAAGTGGGCATCTTCAAACAATATGAAAATGACAAACAATCAACAAATTCCCCTCAAGAAAACTAAAAATTCAATGAAAGGAATTGATCTTCTAATTATGTGCAAGAGCCTTATGGCACGGACATGATTGCAATAGTATGGTTACATTGTTATTCTAGTGATATAAAATTCCAACTTAAAGTAGTGATCCATTCGACCTCTCCCCAAAACAGGAAAATATCGAAATTGACATGTGTGTCATGTGAACTGAACTGTTTTTATCAGTGTTCAAACATACCATTCATTCGAAGGACAGTAATTCATTCAACTATAGCAAGCAAAAACTTGAGCAAAAGTGACCACTACTCAGAGTTGGATACAGACATAATCTAACTTTGTGGAGAAGTACACTGTCACGAATTTTCTTTTCAGTCTTAATAATTGTTGTTTAGATATTGTATGTTTTAATAGCTTAACTTTCCTGCAGAAAGTTTGACTATGTTCTAAATCCGCCTTTCAAACCTTTCTTTTATTGCAAACATAAATCAAAATACAGTCCAACATAACAGCCTGTAAATTAACAACGATCAATCAAGCCCGAACACAAACATATCCCTTCAGTTAACATATATAGTAATTTGACCATGGATGTATATTTTCACTACCAAAATCTGCTTATTTTTACTTATTATTTTTTTTTGTCATTTGGAAGTTAGAAAATGGTTAGGAGTTGTTATTCTGAAGAAATAATGTGTGTGAACATAACTGTTCCAGTTCAGAGATGTTTATTCTGAAGGGTCGAATTTAATTGTCATTCTAAGCCCTTCTCCTTTTTGAAAATAACTGTTTTTTTTTTAGATTGATTTTGATAGCCCTTGATAGTCATTTACTTATATGTCTACTCTAAAGTATTTAATGTTGTATATACTGTATAATGTATCAAAATTATTTGATCAATTTTATTATCTCCATAGTAACTTCTAAATCAAACCTTACAAGAATTGCAAGTGAAACTTTTCATTTTATAACAAGTTCAAAGTAAGTTCTTTCGTGGTATTAAATTCAATTCCACCCTGATTAAAAAAGGACGACATTTCTATCAGAATATCAGGTTGACTTGTTAATACGGTGCTATTGTACTGGAATTACTTAGCAAAATGTTACATTTTTCTTAGTGGTTATCAATGCTCTATTGGGAACTTTGGGGAAGTATATAGTCGCATTTTTGCCAAACTTGTTAAGTCTTCGTACAGTGTAATATTTGCCGAAATGCGAAGAAGGATGCGCATTTTGAGATGAAATAATCACAAAGCATCTTATCTCAACCATTAGTAAGTAAGTAAGTAAGTAAGTAACGGGAGTTTGTAGTCCTTGGGCTTCCATCCGTAATGGTTGGTTCTTCCGCCCGCCGACTTGCAACCAGTACTTGACTTACCGCCAGAGAGACGTATAGCATTGCTCTAACTTGCCCGAAGGCCAGTGTGCAGTCAGTCGATGGTTCCTAATGGGCAGATACGCTGCCTTTAAAGCGCAATCTGAGTGGAGTATGGAGACACGACATGACTGGATTCGAACACGAGTCGAGTCGCACTCAAAGGTACCAACCACTACACCATCGCTGCACTATAAATTATGAACATTTCTTTTATTAATCTCTGTTCACCAAAGTTGTCCTAAATAAAATACCAAAATTCCACAAAGTTCTCTTTAGAACAGAAGAATGGGATACTAGGTAGGCATAACACCATCTTAGAAAGCTGTACATTCGCACTCACTATGGTGGATCTCACCAAGGGAATGACATTGATAACAACAAGGAACTTTGTTATAGCTACTATTCAGAAGCGTTATAAACGTTATAACATTAAACTTTAAAGACATTCTTCTAATTCCACCATGTGATCAGTATCGATTTTCAGCTAGCCTATGTCCTTCGTTTGAATTATGAAAAATTCTAAAGCTTATCATGTTGATGTTCCACACAGAGGCTAGTTTATTCCAAACTCACTGCGCCTCCGAGCGCCAACTCAAGAGATTTTAAACACTATTGTCACTAACGTTGAAATCGTGAATTAATATTTTGTCTATCATAATTCTTTAGACTAATTTCGAAATAGATCTAAACTTAAATTCAAGTTTAAACATGGACGTATAAGAAGGGAAGGACTTACAACTTTTATAAATCTATTCAAACAAACCTCGCCTCGGTTTATTGAAATTTTCACAAAAGCAGTTTTGAAACTCCCTCAAGTGCTGTTACAAATACATGTTTCCACTGGCTTCCATGATCGTAACAACCAACCAGAAATGAATTTAAAGATTTTATGATTACTTTGAAGCCAGGTTTTAAACTCTGATTCCTCATGACTTCTTACAGTCTCAAACATGAAATTTTCAGAATTGAATGAAAAAGCACTGTTCTTTCTGTATATTCTCAGGCATCACCCAGGCGTCTTTCAAAGTACCGAATCTTTGGATATAAGTATATACACAAAATACTTCCTAAATCCGACAAATTTATCTTAATTCCAATCCGACATTTTTAAAAAAGGTTGAGTAGAAGTTTTGTGATACTCAAGAATATTGCTGATGCATCTGCAAATCGTATTTTCTCTCAATTCGTTGGTTTTCCACATCGGATTAAACCTAAAGCGTCGTATAAACCCGCCCATGTGAACCGAAATCCAGTGAAATGCGAGGCGAGGATTACATCAAAGAAATGCCGACAGAATAGATTTTAATAATAGAAATGATAGGCTTTAGTATTAGCATGGACGTATAAAAAGAGAAGGACTTACAACTTTTATAAATCTATTCAAACAAGCTCGCCTCGCTTTATTGAAATTTTGACAAAAGCAGTTTTGAAACTCCCTCAAGTGCTGTTAAAAATACATGTTTCCATTGGCTTCCACACTAGCAGCCTTTTGTTATAAACACGAAAACTGTTGAAAAACACCAAAACTAAAAGTATGATTCCTTAGGAGTTCCTAAAGCTTCAGACTTGAAACTTTCAGAAAAGATAGATAAACTATCTCTCTGTTTTGTGTAGCTTAGGCATTTTTGAGGCGCAAATATTAACTTCATAACATGCAGAGACGCTGTGCCATGATTTTCTTCTATTTTCACTTGTAACATCTTCTAGCAAACTCACAGACATTTTAAAAACGATTAAATATCGTCGTCTGTGGCTTTGAACAATGAATAAAAGTGTTTTGAAAGCTAATGAGTCTTAATTCCTCTGATATTTCGATTTTCCGCGTTGGATTGGCACGTAAATAATCGTTCGCCTCAACAAAAATCCAGTGAAATGCGAGACGCGCTTTGGTATGAAAGGGATGCCGACACAATGGATTTTAACAATAGAATTGAATAGCTATTGAAATGAGTTGTGAGTCCTTCTCTTTTTATACGTCCATGGTATTAGTTGCGAGTCCTTCTCTTTTTTACGTCCATGGTTTACATTTGTGCGTGTTTAAATACCAAATTGAAAATAGGTTATGAAATTATTGCTTCACGGGTGATGAAAATAAAATTTTACGTAAATTTCTTAACGCAGTGCGACACACTGCCATGAAACTCTAGATTAGCAGTTGTTGCTCTGAAAACGTTCATACCTGCTATATACCGCGGCTGTCCGAAGATTACCACCCTTTCTTATAGAATAATGCGAACGAAGAAGAAAGCAAATATGTACACACAAACACAACTTTGCACCTATTATATATCTATTTGATAAAGGTTATGTAACTTTATCATAGTCAATGTTTTCGGATTTATAATAATAGCAATTTTAGTCGATTTCACTCGAAAACGTCTTGTTCACGATTTTAGCACTATGGCTAGATGTTTTTTGATCCGACTGCAGAGTTTATTGTTTTCGTGAGAAATAGTAATTTACTGTTTCACACTTACATTAACTGTTTTGAGGCGCTAACGCACCATACAGACTTGCTCAAAAATCAGTGAGGAGCAGCACGTTTTCATAAAAAAGATTACGTTAAGAAATTGTGATTGAATTGTGATTTTATGAATCACGTTCGGTTTTCTAAATTTAACTCGACTTGCCTAATTTTAGTCAAATTAGAAAAATGACCATCAATTTCACCATCCAATAACTGTTCTTTGTGAAAAAAATTATGAAAATTGGAGAACTTTCGATAATTAATCTTACCAAATCCGTAGCATTATACAAAATAGCTTATTGGAAAGTTATGCTTTGAGTTAAAAATGCAAGACGTATAGTATATAGATATAGCTACTGTAACACAAAAGTCAAAGCAACTTACTATTACGTAACCTGCCTTAGTAACCTACTATGACGTAACCTGTTATAGTAACCTACTATTACGTAACCTGCCTTTAGGAACCTACTATTATGTAACCTGTTATTGTAACCTACTATTACGCAACTATTACGTCATATCAACTATGCGTAAATTTAGAAACAGTTTGTAACGATATTTAAAGATGCGTGGCTTAAAAACGAACTGATGTCGGCAGGGTAAGAGAAAGGTAAAGAAAGTTTCTTTTATCATCTTCAAATTGTTATAATGATCAATACGATTAACAACGTTTCGGAAAATGTTGAAGAAATAGAAATAAATAAATAAATAAATAAATAAATAAATAAATAAATAAATAAGTAAATAAAAATAACATGTCCCTATCCATAACTACCCTTAAAAAATAGCTTTCATTGCGGCCTTCGCCTCATTTTTAATTGCCCCCGGGTCAGTTTTCGATTTTGTTCATCATCATATTAGTCATCATTCAACTTAGTGTTCAATAGATAGCTGACTATTTTTCCGTTTCAAAACATGGGATTAGGGGCAGAATAACACATTCGTGTTATTTCCCTCATTTATTATTATTGTTTGTTTGTTTCTATAGATTTGTAAGGAATTGTATACAACTTAGTAGAGTTGTTCGTGAATTTTTCCCTACAAAGTCATTAGAAACTTCACATCAACGCTTGAAATAAGCGTGCAAAGTAATGATGTTTCTTTTGATACAACAGAAGGCTTTAAATCTCTGAAGTACAGTTTTAGTAGAAAGTTTTAAAAAAAATTCTCACAAGTAATTGATTTTTTTCGGGTAACAGGCTCGTCGAGTTTACGAATCTCCCTGATATGATACTATATTATTTAGGGAGTTCATATGGCAAAATTGCTTGGACATTTTTAATGCTTGTTTTTGTGTTATTTTAGTGAAGGTAACGATATGTATTTTGAAGCACAGCTTGAAATTTAAAATCTTGCTAACCTACCAATTTAAATGTTTTAACTAAAGCTTTCATTCAAAGATTTTATTCACTATTCACTACCTGCAATAAGTAATAAAATATATAAGTAAGAAAGCGATATTCTTCATGTCGTAGTGTCGTAGCGCTTATTATTATAACAGTGATAGGGAATACTGTGTTAAAACACCCTTGTAATTTTTCTGTCCCTCCCACGGTCCAAATGTCAATTAGCCTGCACTTTAAATTGCGTAAATAAAATGTGGTTTGCACTTTAACTTTTTAAAATCTTATCATATCCTTTTATCTTATTTTTTGTTTTAAAGTTAGTTTAAAAGATTTCTAATGGATTTTTTCACTTTGATTTTTCTTTCGAAGACGTTTGTTTTTTTTTTCTTTTGGTTTTTACGTAATTTCTATTTCATCAATTGTAATTCATGCATTATAAATATTTCTTTTTTTCATAGCAACTAGTTTCTGATGTTTCTGGTTAAGCCTTCTTTAAACTTTTTAAAATGTATTTTGGCATCAGTGTAATTGAGGCCTAGGGGATAAAAAAGGGTGACAATGTTTTAGGTGGAACTTTAGATGACTAACTCTACATCTATTTGGTTATATGATCACAGCAGTAACAGATACAGGATGAGCTGAATGCCTACTCATCTAGCTGTTTTATAATTGCATTATCTCAAGCAATGTATTGGAAAATCGATTATTGTTACTTTTATTTCATTTGATATTTGTGCAGGACTGTCTCCTTTGATAACACCTGATAAATGTTTTCGATTTCGATGCTTACACGATTCGTTATATTGTAAAACTTGTCGAACCTTATTCTGCTTATGGGTCTGCTTATTCTCAGTCTATTGCGACGGCATTTATAGTGAGCACTACTTGTCAACCCTTATAATTATGACGTAATTTGACATAATAAAAGAACTTTATACAATTATTTTTCCCGGAGATATCATCACGTTTTGTTAATGATACAAACGTCATTGTTTAAAATGAATACGAGGTGAAGGCTGCTACGATGATTCCATTATAAATTTGTGGATAGTAATAATTTCTGCTAATTCTTATCTCTAAGCATTGTCAATTAAAAAGGGGAATTTACACTTAGTGAAGGATTGTTTTCGTCATATAAACACAGACTCTTCGCATAGCAATTAAGTCGAAAAATGATTGGGGAGTATAAGCAGAAGAACCTTGCTTTCAGAATTCAGTTTCTCTAACGATGAAATTTCTTTCGAAAAAAGATCGTTTGGGAATTCATCTTGTTGTTAGCTTACTAGTGATATCCTGTATAAAGGTAGATCCAGGAGAGAGTCATAATTCATGAGAATAGACCTTTCCCGAATTTCTGTTTAAACGCCGTGTTATAACCTGGCCTCTAAGTTTCGCCTCTTTTTCAAATTCTTAATTACTTCTAATTATTCCACTGGGAACTGAAAGAACGAGTAACTGTTACTTACTTTAAACATTATTCAATTAGAAAAACAATGAAAAACATAGAGACGAGGCTAAACTTGATAACTAAGCATTAACTCGGCATTTAAACAGAAATTCGGGAAAGGTGTATTGAGCTATATAAGCCTGGTTCAGATATGATGATAACAACGATTAAAATTTAATGTAATCGTCGTAATCGTCTAATGTGAGCACTTTTGTAATCATCGTAGTCGTCATAAATGCCTGGCGTTTACTACGACAAAATATAAAAACGTTTTGATATTCTATCGTCGTAGTCGCTCTATTGTATGTAAAAATCTATTGAATTTTACGTCAATTCTGATGTTATATAATTGGTAAGGCACGTGCTTCAAATTTTACAAAGAAATTCAAACATGACAAGGGGAAGAAGTATTGCGTGTTTGAAACAATTTTGAAATTAGGTCTTGAATTTGATTTTGAATTGACTTTGAAGAATTTAATGAACAAATTGTTGAGTTTTTCTTCAATATCTTTTCGAAGAACAAACATTTTGGCAAACATTTTATAATAACGGATAGAGCATGAAAAGCTCTTTCTTGTGATATAAAATTCACAATATTTTATCAGACATGTAATGAAATATACGCCTTGAAAGTTGGTGGATAAGACATTTTGATACACACTGTACTTCCAAATGAAATTTGAAACAAAAAAGCGATAGGTGATAGCTATTATTAGTAAACTGTCAATCGCTTTCTTTTTAATAAAAATTTGATTTGAGCAAGCTAATACACAAAATTACCAAGTAGCAAAATGCAACATCAAAATGCATCATATAAACAAAGAAAAATTCTTACCGTTTCAGCTAATGATTTGCCTTCCATTAAATTTACTTTTTGTTGAACTTTCATGTTCTACGCATGCTTAATTATTTAGTTTTTAATTGTACTTTTTTTCCTGAAAAAGGATATAAATTAAAAATGTTATTACAAAAACGAATTGTACATTTAATTGTACCACCTCAAAATTATCTTTCAGCTTTCCAAAAACCATATCCATATTGTTATCCACAACAATCTATATATTAATAGCCAATTCTCTGTTTGTTTGTTTGTTTGTTTGTCTGTAAGTCACGCAAAATGGTAGATTGAGTTGTGAGCGAAATTATTTCTTTTTTTGTGTGCGACGTGAGTTCGAAGCAAATACATTGCAACCCCAATCGAACGTGACTTTTTTTGGCTGATGAACTAATAGGAATAACGTTTTGTTTTTATCATTATTGTTAGTTTTATATTCCACGTTGACTTGGCTTTGAAAACAGTACATCAACTAAATACAAAGAAACTGATTAAACATTTTGGACAAAAAGCAGCAGTGGCAGAACGTGGTAGTATATGTTCGGTTTGCCACTAACTCTTGCCTGACTGTCTGAGACGGGTGACTTTTTTTTTTGAGCAATCAAAATGTTTAAAAACCGATAGGTAAAAAAAGAGTTATTATTAAAAGCAAAGAGGCCTTTTCAACAGTTACGTGCCATTAGTTTTTGAATACAAACTGTGATTAAGTCGATGCTCTACATACAGTTGCAAGTTAAACACGATTAGGTGTTGCATATATCAGAAAAATTAATGAGAGAAACTTCATGGACGGACACATCCGAATGATTGTTTGCTAATGGTGTATACTTATATCATTTCATAGTTTCATAATTTTCGTCTTCCTTCTTGTTAAACCGACAAATGTAACAATTCCGACAAATGTAGTAATTCCGACAAATGTATTTACTACATTTGTCGGAGTTACTACATTTGTTGGTGTAACACTTCTCTCCGCAGTTATCAATATGTTACTATCAAATCTTATTCTTAACCTCTTTCACTGTGTTGATGGCCATCTTGTTTTGAGATTTGTGCAGCATCCATTGGCCAAAGATGACTATTTTGCTCAAATTAAATGCCAAGGTTTTTAGCTAAGAACGAAGATAAGAAATAACACATGACACATATCAATTGAAATCAAGATTTCTCCGTAAACGCTTTTCTATGGCTAGCCCATGCAAGTATGGCCTTATTTAAAAGATCGCTTTTAATTCCCCCACTGCAAAAAGACATAATAACTAAATAATAACTAAATATAATAAAGAAATGCAATTAGTAAAAAATGAGTAAATCAAGTATGCATAGAGATGAGGCGAAACTTAATAACCAAACAGAACTCCGAGAAAGGTATTAACTATTTTTTTTTATCAGATTCCTTTCAAAATATTTGTTTTCAAAATCCCTATGATAGATGTTTACAAACCATATTTCTTACCAATCACAACATTTAAACTTGAAGAATGATAATAAATATTAAGCTTTCAACCTTAAACAATGGTAAAGTAACTTAATAAAAGTATCATAGAAAAACGTATCTGTATTTACATAAATAGCATAAATAATTGAACGGAAATAAATTCTTAAGACAAGATTCGCAAAAATGTGACTATATATTTCCTTAAAATTGCAAAAATTTGATCAATTATTGCAGTGAATCAATAAATGCATCATTAGATAATTACAATGATATAACTACCGTCAACCTGATACTTAGATAAAGATGTTGTCCGTAAAATCAGGGTAGAATTGAACTTAAAAGAATTTATTTTGAACTTATTATGAATGAAGATGTATGAGAGATGTATGAACATAGGTGTTGTGAAATGATGTTTCTTTTTCTTTCTTTTAGTGTATACATGCTAACTGCATTCCTTTTGTTGAACAAAGCCAATATCTTGGTTTCAATTTGAATTTGACTTATCTTTCACATCAATTTATTCAACAAAAGAAAAGTTTAGTAAGGCACTGAGGCCTTCAAGATTAGATGTCGATCCTACTTCTCCAAAAGCTGCAAAGGAATAGAAACATTGAAAAATGCTTCTAACTATGTACGTCAACGTCTTCTTGAGAACTCTAAACTTACTTTAGATGAAGCTCACAAAAAAGCTCGAACGCTTGATCTTGCGCAACGGAATTCGAAAGCTTATTCCCAAACGGTCCAACCAATGGTAGCCGCTGCTGCAGCTGTCCCTGGACAAGACTCTTCAGAGGATACGCCATCTCTTGTTGCTATGGCAAAGCAAAATTTCAGACCAACGTAAGAAATGTTATTTTTGTGGTGAGTCTATGCATGCTAATCAATCTTTGTGCCTTGCTCGTGAATCGACCTGTCATAATTGCTCGAACAAAAGTTAATTTGGCAAAGGTGTATCAATTGAAAAGAAAAATTCTAATTTTTCTGCTTTGTATTTACCAACACTATGTGCTGTAACTGCTGCTTGTCCATCAAACCTCTGTCATGCTGCTGTGCCTTTTACCATGAAGCGACTCACCATGAATGCTCTTATTGACTCTTGCAGTTCCGACAGTTTTATCAGTGATAGTGCCTTCAAACGAATTGATATTCCAATCACTCCCTCAAACAAGAAGGTTTCTTTAGCACTCACATCAACGTTAAAGGAACGATGTAGTATATGAGAACGTGAAAGTTGATATTCTTCTAAAACTTTGCAGTGATATTATTCTTGGCCATGATTTCTAGAAGCAGCACAACAACTTGACATTCCAATTCGGAGGAGTTCAGCCAAACCTCATCATTAAGCCACCAATATCTTCTAATCTAAGCGCATTATCTGATCGACCTGAAGCATCATCAAAATCAGAGTCAAAGCAGGAACCCTTTGAACCACCGAAGTTAGCTACAGCACAGAACTTCGCTGATGTTTTGCCATCGTCACTTTTCAAGAATTTTCCCATGATATTAAACCGATTGCAACAAAATCATGATCTTTCAATAAAGATGACCGAAAAGTCATCAAAAGGAGCTCGATTCCTTTCTAAAAGCTAGTGTGATTCAAAAGAGTGACTCCCCTTGGAGAGCCCAAATTCTTGTGGCAAAGGATGAATCCAATAGACACCGCAAGCGATTGTTTGTGGATTATTCACAAACTATCAACCTGTTTACAAATCTTGATGCATGAACACTTCCTCGAATTGACGAAATGGTGAATAAACTTTCAAAATACAAATACTTCTCTACGTACGACCTGAAAGTGCTTACCACCAGAGCGGCAATATACAGCATCCGAAGGTCTCGGAGATTTCTATGAATTTGTCGGCATGCCTTTCGGTGTGACAAATGGTGTACCATGCTTTCAACGGAAGATGGACAGTGTAGTTGCGGAGGAAAACCTGTTAATATTGGCGGTTTCGATAAAGATCATCCTGAACAGAATGACATTGCTTTTCGAGAAATGATTAAGAAGCGAAATGAAACAAAAACGGTTAAGTGTGCAACATCGATTAACATTCTGGGGTACCAAATGAGTCATAACTGCATTAAACCAGACCCAGAAAGATTGCTTCCACTACTACATTATCCACCTCCCTCTGACGCAGCTTCCCTCAGACGAGCATGGGGCATGTTTGCATACTATGCGAAATGGATTCCTGAGTTTCCAGAGAAAGTTCGACCGCTTGCAGATGCTGACACCTTTCCCCTCAACAAGGTTGCGATTGAATCATTCAATGCTCTTAAAACTGAGCTTGGGACAGCTGTACTTGCTCCAATTGACGAGGATATACTATTCGTTGTGGAATGTGATGCTTCCGATGTTCCTCTTTCTGCTTCTCTCAATCAAAATGGTCGTCCAGTTGCCTTTATGTCAAAAACGTTATCGAAAAGCGAGAAATGGTATCATGCTGTTGAATGAAGCTCTTGCAATTATTGAATCGGTGCGGGATTGGAATCATTTATTATCTCGCCAAACGTTCACCCTGATTATGGATCAACAATCTGTCGCTTATTTGTCCGACAATCGGAAATGTACCAAGATAAAAAACAGTAAATACAGTGGCTATTAGAACTGGCGGAATTTTCGTACGTAATTCAATATCGTGAAGGAAAAAGTAACGTTATCGCTGATTCTTTCACACGAGCCCACTGTCTGGCCGTTTCAATCAGCCTTGAAGTTATCCACTCACAACTTTGTTATCCTGGAGTTACACGCCTACTGCATTTTGTCAAAAACAATAATTTGCCATACTTGACTGAGGATGTCAAGCGCACCTGTACAAATTGCAAAGAATGTGCTGAGCTAAAACCCCAATTTTACAACGGTGTTAAAGGGCAGTTGATCAAAGCCACACGATCCAATGTAGTGATTGAACATTGACTTCAAGGGACCATTGCCCTCAGCATCACCCAACAAGTATTTCCTGACGGTGATCGACGAGTACTCTCGCTTTCCGTTTGTAATTCCGACTCCAGATGTATCAAAAACAACTGTACTTAAATGTTTGAACTCCATCTTCTTCCTTTGTAGAATGCCAGAGTACATCCATTGGATAGAGGGAAATCATTCATGCCATCGGAACTTGTTAAATCCTTAACCGAATGAGGCATTGCATCAAGTCACAGTACACCTTATCACCCAATTGGCTACGGCTAAGTTCAGCATTATAACGGGATTGTCTGGAAATCGGTACGACTTGCGCTTGCTTCTAACCAATTGCCTGTTTCCCAGTGAAAACGGGTATTGCCAGATGTTTTACATTCGATTCGATCTATCTTATTGACAGCCATTAATTGTACGCCACACGAACATTTCTTCAACTTTTAACTTGAATCCAGTCAAGGAAAGTCATTACCTTCTTGGTTGACTCCTGGCCCAGTTTTCCTACGAAAATTTGTTCGAGCAACCAAAAATGATGATCTGGTGGAACAGATTGAATTGACACATGTAAACCCGACCTTACGTGAAACATAATGAGGGTCGTCAGCAGTTTCAATCTCCGATCTTGCACCGGGAGATGACCGAGAGAACACCACGGATCAAGCTGAGATCTCGCCCTCAATCGTTAGCACAGAAATCGCTGTTGAAGGATTATCAGATGAACCAACCGACTCAACCGATACCATCAGAGAAATTGAGCCAAAATCACCTAAATTGCGTCGCTCAACACGAGTCAGGCACAAGCTACATATGTACGATTTTGAGGATGACAAATGAACTCCTAACTGAGGAAGATTGTTGTGAAATATGATGTTTCTTTTTTTTTCTTTTAGTGTATACATACTAGCTGCATTCCTTTTGTTGAATAAAACCAGTATTTTGGTTTCAATCTGAATTAGGAACGAAAAGAGTTATTTTCAAAAAAGAGGAGGCCTTCGAATGCAATTCATAAAATTAAATTCAAGTATATATTCAGAATAAACATCTTTGCTTCAAAAAAATATGTTCACACACACATTATTATGCGATAAAAATGGCCTTCAGAAATAAAAAATAAACATATATATATTGGTTGTGACACATTACATCCATAATCAAATCACTACATAGCTGAAAGTAAAAGTTTTTGTTTTGGCTTAATTTGATTTACAGACCGTTATGTTGGAATGTATTTTGATTTACGTTCATTGTTTGTAAAGAAAAATTGACAGTTATATTAATTTTACGAAATAAAATATCATATACAGTATATTATATACACGTTATTTTCATAAGAATAAAGCCTATAAGCATATAAACTCTCAATTGTCAAAAAATTAAGCATAGCATATGCTTATAGCATATATCCTCATTTTTCATAACAAAGAATATATTTTTGTGAAAAATGAAAAAGTGGTTTTTGAAAAAATAAGGAAAACGTCTTGGAAAAATGTAATTTAATTTTTAATGGTCGATTAAGATGTGAGTGAAAATAAAAGATTTTTTGAAACAATGACAGCAATTTGGAAAACAATAAACAAATTTTAACATAACTTGATAGAGTTGTTTTTGAATATGTCCCTACAAAGTCATTAGAAATTTCACGTGAACATCCGAAAAAAACGTGCAAAGTGATGATGTTTCTTTTGATACAAGTAAAGTTTTACATCTCAGAAGTAATTATTGAGTCTCATCAGTAATTATATTTTTTCGTGTAACAGGCTGGTTGATGTCAGGAATGTGGCTAATAAACTCTGGAGAATCTTTTATTTGTTTTAAAAGTTTTGGCTTTTCCAATACCATGAAACGAACTTTTAAGTTATTTCCGGTAAAGACAAGCAATAACGGGAGTGAAAGCCCAGTTAACACGCGACGTCAATACAACGTTGTTTTATGATTGTTCTAACGTCGTAACGAAAAACGACCATTAACCGACGTCAAAAAAACGTCAGGGTTGGTCGCAACCAAGAACGACTATTAACCAACCTCAAAAAAACGTCGGGGTTGGTCGCAAATAATTGCGACCTGAAAAAAAAATTTCAAAATCCTATAATGGTTGAAACTTATGTCGTGATTAGAGTGGTATACTGTAATTTGTGTTTTTTCTTTTAAAATCATTTATTTACTTACAGTCAATTCTGACGTTCTTTCGACGTCAAAAGAACGTTGCATTTTGTATTCCAGCATTCTGTATGCAATAGTACGTAAGGTAATCGTCTTGAAAACCATGAAAAATGATTCTTCCATTATCTATTCATTTGGATCAAAGGGTAAAAGAATGCCTGAATGAATTAATGTAATCAAAGTTCAAGAAAGAAACGAAAAACGATGGTTTGTGAACTGTACACTGCAAACAGTTTAAAGCGATGTTTTAAAAAGCAAGCAAAAGTTATATTGCATTTTTCTCATTTTATTCCTTTTCATTTTAACCTACTCGAAATGAAGTTAGTTATTTTGATAATAGTCAAATAAGACAAGGCGCTGCAGTGTAGTGGTTATCGCTCTCTGAATTCATGCGAGAGGTCAGGGTTCGATTCCCACTGGCGGTTATTCGTTTGTTGTCATTACCCTTCGTTGTTAATTTGGCAATGCTACAACGTCAATGCAACGTTGTTTTCGGTCATTTGACCGTTGCACAACATCCGTAGAACGTCATTTTTGGTTATTTTTAATCGTTGTTTGGACGTCAAAATCCGACGTTGTTTTGCTGTTTCCATTTCCACCATTAAACGAGCGTCAAGCGACGATGGAATACGACGTCGAAACAATGTTGAAACAACGCCTTTATGCTTACTGGGAGGCAGCATTCTTGACCAATTTCAAGAGCAATGTTACATATGCTAAGCATATGGGTTCGTTCTTTGACATCGCTTTTGACAAAGATATCTATCTATCTATATCTATCTTTTGACTGAAATATAGCGAGTAAATGGCTATATCTCATAGTTGGTTTTCACCCATTTTTTTTTTTTTTTTTGAAGCGAAGACAATTTAAGGCAAGATTAAAAATCCTAATGAAAGAATGAGACAAAGAATAAATATTCTTATACTTACAAACATGCATTTGAAACAGCCTCACGTTTTCACTCTGGTTTTTCAGTACTAAAGCAGCAGAAATAAACCAAGTTGGGAAATTAGTTTTAACTAGCATGTAGCTTTATCTGAAAATGAGCCTGCGCTCAAACTTTTCAATTTGTACACACAGCAAGCTATACATTAAAAAAGAAAACTTTCCGCCCAAACATTCTGCAATTTAAGGATGTTTGTAAAAATATTTTTGGTTGATTTTGGCCTGATAAGTGGCATACTTTAAATATTTCAACAAAGCCAGTCTTTTATGTATGACAAAAGATACACAATATTTCAAGTACAAATTGTGATCAAAGTATCTGTATGCAGTGAAGAAACAGCGTGCCAAAAATTACTTACGCAGCTGAAAATCTGCATAAAACTTTGTTAAGGCCGGAGCAAACGTGTCAAACTTTTTCATCAAACTTCGTCAAATTAGTTTGATGAGCGTTTTGATGAAAATTCGAATTTTTTATGAAAACAGAAAATTCCATTTGAAGTGTCATCAAACTGATTCCATCAAATAATATAAAGTCCATTCATTCTGAAAATTAAAATGGCCGAGTTAACAGCTAGTATTTTATTACTGTCAGAAGTAGTTGATTCTGATGATGAAAAACCTCGCAGAGGTAAAACAAGAAATTGGATGAAAAGAAGAAGTGAGAAGGGTTATTATAATCATAGAAATACGAAAAGAGATAGAATAACATCAAACTTTAGCTCACCTTAGCTCTATTCAAATTTCTATTCAATTTTCAAACAATGAGAATCCATGCATGTTGCCTCGCCTCATTCTCTTTTATGCAATGTTTATTATTTTTTAACTACTCGGTAAAATTTGAAGTAAAAACCGAAAATTTTAAATCAAAACGAGTATACTTAACAAGTTTATTCGTAAAAAAAACCATGCTATCCTCATTAGGGCTTCTAAAAGCTACTTTTTTTAGAAAATCGGAACTGAATTCGTTTTTTCGTTTTTATGCTATAATGAAAAACATATTTTCGACTTTTCATTTCACATACTCGGACGTTTGTTTCATTATTTTACGAACTAAAAGCGTTTTCAAGTTGTTTTCACTAGTACGACCTCCTAAGGAATATAGAATGTTGTGGTGTAAGGATCGGGACCGAAACTAATTGGCGTCCTCTTAATTATGGTCATAAACATTGTTTACACTTTCTTAATTGTCGGCGAATAATTATCACGCCGAAAAAATAAATCTACCAATCAAAATCTCTGGTATATAATAATAGCGCACGTGCACAGATGTATATTTTTAAGTTTGTAAAAACAATCTTCTATTGTGCAGAGATTGAGTGAGAAAAAGTTATGTTTCTGCCAAACTAGATTATAAAGATATTTGCTATACTTTTACGGAAACCTTCCAGAAAAAGAAGTTGAAGTATTTTTCTCCAATTTTAGGCAGTCGGAATATACATTTTATACATAAATATGCTTTTAATGCCATTCATATATGTCAAGGCATATTTACGACAAAGCAGTGATGATCTCTGTTTCATCAGAAAGCTGACAGCTTATCCGGAGAACAATTTGTAAAATTGTTCATGTTCGTTCAAACAGAAATATTTCCACTTCAAAACATACATGTTCATTACGAGAGTCAAGTGTACTTTCGTCAATGTTATTGTCGTCATTTATATCAACATCAATTTCAAAATCTTCAATATGATTTTACATATTTGTTTAGTTGATCACGAGAAAGCAATGAACACGAATATTATTCTCGTCAAATCGTAAAACACAAACTTATTTTTCGTTATGCTACCATCTGAATAATTCTAATAATTTTCATAATTATGCAGAATTGATAAAAAGACATTAGCTGAAGTCCCACATTCTGAAAAATTAACAATAGATCTCGAGATCTGAATTACGACTTTTATTACGGGGGACAATAGACTTCCATATATAGCGCGAAATTTTAAATTTTTAAAATTCAACTTTGTATACGGCCACCAGTAATTACAACACGGATGGTACAAAGGAAATTTCATCGATGTTATTCTATCTCTTTTTGTATTTCTATGTTATAATAAAATTATAAAAGAATTGCGATTTGAACATCGGTTTGGTTTCAGGATGTTTCGAATGGATGTTGTTGATTTTTAATATGTTTTGGCTCAAATTTCCGATTTGATAACTCCACATTCGAAAACATTCGAAAAACACTCCACCTTTGCTGTTTTGCACTCAACGCGGTGATAATTAACGTTATCTGCTGAAATATTGTCTCAAACGCGTCAAACAGAAAATTTTTAGTTTGATGAAAATTTTGTCTGATGAAAATTTTGTTCCCGAACAAACTTCATCAAACTCCATCAAACTGGATTTTTTTCTTCTATTTTACTTTTTTCAAAAAAATGTTTCCTCTCAAACGTATCAACCAGTTTGTCAAACTAGCTAGTTTGATAGAGTTTGATGAACTTTTTGATACGTTTGCTCCGGCCTTTACATTTTATTATCTCTTAGGCCTAAGTCTCACCAATGCTAATAAAAGTGTAAGTATAGTTTAACAAGTAATATCAGAAAGTATTGCTACAAACAAAAGAGATGTGTGAACTGCAACCATGGATACGTATTTTACAATCAAAATGAGATTTGTTAAAGAAATTTTGTAAAAGCTAAAAGGAAAAAACAAACTTTTTCGAAAAAAAAATTAATACCAAAAATCCATTAGCAGAAATCATTTCCAGCGTTTCTCATGCTTTGATTCAAATTAAAAAATAGCAAAGATTTTAAAGAGCTAAAACATCATAATGCACAAAAATAAAATGCATGGTTGGTAAAATTTTAGATTTCAAGCTGTACTTCAAAATCCTTGTCGTTACCTTTACGAAAACAACACAAAAGTAATATGAAAAATGTTTAAGAAGTTTTAGCAAACAAACTTTCTAAATAACACAGTATAATATAGTAATAAATTAGGAGAAAGATACGAAAAATCATCCTGTCTTCCACTTAAAGTACCATGCTTTGAAACGGGAAATATACCAGCGTGTAACAGTAACACGAAAGGTTGGAGGATGGTGATGATGAGGATGAGGATGAAGAACAAAATCAGAAACTGACATTCATGAAAATGACATTCGTGAAATAATTATGCCTCCTCGCTCGTTTATAGCAATTACCATTTCTATCCTGATTTCGCGATGAGTTTCTATTCATAGATGGAGCTGTTGTTGGTATTTTCAACTCTTCGTCCTCACTATCTACCAACTTTTTTTTCAAGTTCCTTTAAGTACATATCGGTTGCTATAAGTCCCTGTAAGTACATTTTTGGTGAAACACAAGTTCGCGCGGAGCGTTGCCTGGATATTTATCCAAGGGGGGTGGGGACAGCAAAACAACGTAGGATTTTGACGTGCAAACAACGATTAAAAATGACCAAAAGCGATGTTGTACGGATGTTGTGCAACGGTCAAATGACCGAAAACAACGTTGCATTGACGTTGTAGCATGGTCACATTAACGACGAAGGGCAATGACAACAAGTAAAAAGTCAGCGGAAATGGAACCCTGGCCTCTCGCATGAATTCAGAGAGTGATAACTACTACACTACGGCGCCTTGTCTTGTGCTAATGTATTTGACTATTATCACAATCACTAACTTCATTTCGAGTAGATTCAGATGAAAAAGAACGAAATGACGAAATGAAAGAAAAAATGCAATATAACGTTTGCTTGCTTTTAAAAACATCGCTTTAAACTGTTTGCAGTGTACAGTTCACAAACCATCGTTTTACGTTTCTTTCTTCATCTTGGATTATCTTAATTCAATCAGGCATTCTTCTATCCTTTGATCCAAACGAATAGATAATGGAAGAAACATTTTTCATGGTTTTCAAGATGATTACCTAACGAACAAAATTACATACAGAATGCCGGAATATAAAATGCAACGTTCTTTTGACGTCGAAAGAACGTCAGAATTGACTGTAAGTAAATTTCAAAAGGAAAAACACAAAATTACAGTATATACCACTCTAGTTACGACACAAGCTTTCAACAATTATAGGATTTTGAGATGTTTTTTTTTCACCCCCGACGTTTTCTTGAGGTCGGTTAATGGTCGTTTTTGGTTACGATGTTAGAACATAGAAATACAAAAAGAGATAGAATAACATCGATGAAATTTCCTTTGTACCATCCGTGTTGTAATTACTGGTGGCCGTATACAAAGTTGAATTTTAAAAATTTAAAATTTCGCGCTATATATGGAAGTCTATTGTCCCCCGTAATAAAAGTCGTAATTCAGATCTCGAGATCTATTGTTAATTTTTCAGAATGTGGGACTTCAACTAATGTCTTTTTATCAATTCTGCATAATTATGAAAATTATTAGAATTATTCAGATGGTAACATAACGAAAAATAAGTTTGTGTTTTACGATTTGACGAGAATAATATTCGTGTTCATTGCTTTCTTGTGATCAACTAAACAAATATGTAAAATCATATTGAAGATTTTGAAATTGATGTTGATATAAATGACGACAATAACATTGACGAAAGTACACTTGACTCTCGTAATGAACATGTATGTTTTGAAGTGGAAATATTTCTGTTTGAACGAACATGAACAATTTTACAAATTGTTCTCCGGATAAGCTGTCAGCTTTCTGATGAAACAGAGATCATCACTGCTTTGTTGTAAATATGCCTTGATATATATAAATGGCATTAAAAGCATATTTATGTATAAAATGTATATTACGACTGCCTAAAATTGGAGAAATATACTTCAACTTCTTTTTCTGGAAGGTTTCCGTAAAAGTATAGCAAATATCTTTATAATCTAGTTTGGCAGAAACATAACTTTTTCTCACTCAATCTCTGCACAATAGAAGATTGTTTTTACAAACTTAAAAATATACAACTGTGCACGTGTGCTATTATTATATGCCAGAGATTTTGATTGGTAGATTTATTTTTTCGGCGTGATAATTATTCGCCGACAATTAAGAAAGTGTAAACAATGTTTATGACCATAATTAAGAGGACGCCAATTAGTTTCGGTCCCGATCCTTACACCACAACATTCTATATTCCTTAGGAGGTCGTACTAGTGAAAACAACTTGAAAACGCTTTTAGTTTGTAAAATAATGAAACAAACGTCCGAGTATGTGAAATGAAAAGTCGAAAATATGTTTTTCATTATAGCATAAAAACGAAAAAACGAATTCAGTTCCGATTTTCTAAAAAAAGTAGCTTTTAGAAGCCCTAATGAGGATAGCATGTTTGTTTTTACGAATAAACTTGTTAAGTATACTCGTTTTTGATTTATAATTTTCGGTTTTTACTTCAAATTTTACCGAGTAGTTAAAAAATAATAAACATTGCATAAAAGAGAATGAGGCGAGGCAACACGCATGGATTCTCATTGTTTGAAAATTGAATAGAAATTTGAATAGAGCTAAGGTGAGCTAAAGTTTGATGTTATTCTATCTCTTTTCGTATTTCTATGGTTAGAACAACCATAAAACAACGTTGTGTTGACGTCGTGTGTTAACTGCTTTTGTCTGATCCTTATTTAATGATAGTTTGAAGCTTTTGATGACATTTGATTGTTTTTCTACCCTTTACACATTCTACACGTTTGTTTACATTTTATTTACTTTCCGTTTTGACGTTATGTTCGAAAGAAATCGATCGCTGAAAAGTTTTTCACTAAGACGGAGGCCATAAATATATTAAAAAAGCTTTTTTATTAACAATTTGGATGATAAATTCAAATGAAACGATTTTCTTATATCTGTTTATGTACCAAAATCTTGAGTAAAACAATATATTGTTGGGACCAGTTTATCAATACAGTGGACTCTCCATATTTCTACTTTCCATTACTCGAACTCTCTATGTTTTGAACTGAATCAGTAGGTTCCTTCAAGCTAAAACATAGCAATATCACTTTATAACTCTGACTCTCCATAATTCGAACGATTTTGTGTTCCCGTTCAAGGCTTGAGTTAGAGAGACTCTACTGTAGAATTATCGTCAATAGCGAAACTGTTGTAGATGTTTCCCCCGTCTGACACTTAAGTAACCACGTTGTGAAAGATAATCGTGGGAGTTTATTTGTTTAATTTAGTCTGTACACGTTCACTTGGCGGAATTAAGGGTTTCAGCAAACATTATCTTGATGGGAAAGGACAAACTCTATCATTTTAAGATTTTGAATGATCCGCAACAATGTTTTAAAATCGAAAATTTTAGTCGGTAGCGACCAAATTATTACTGTGTACTGTAATGACAGAAAAATTGTCGAAATATTTTTAAAGAAAAAGTCGTATTGTTTTAAATATTTTTATTCAACTTGCGCTTATTATCTCTGCTACTTTAGAAGTATATAGATATATATGTATAGATGAAAATGTTAATGAAAAATATTTTACTTTGTTCTACGATAATTGATTGTTTCTTCAAAAATTGTAAAATGGTATGTTTAGGTGAATAGAAACTACTTGTCGAATGTTGGAATTTGAAGATTTCTAATAATTCTTGAGGTACTTTGCACATAATCAATATATAAGGTTTGTGGAGTGGGTGCGTCTAATCACCCGCTCGCCAGCGAAAATATGGAATGCGTGAAAGCCGGATTTTCTTTCGATAAATACCGACGAGCGAGTTAATTTGTAACGGTGTGCTTGAATGTGCATCCATATCAAGCCGAGATAATGTTACTTTTGTTAGTTTTCTTGAAGAAGTTAGTAAAATAAAATAAATGAAGAGGATAATACAGTTTGAATATAAAAAACAGCGTTAGATGGTTAGATGTAGTTATAAACAGCCTACATTTTGCATGACTTGAATTATAATTGTCCACGAAGATTGATAATTACCTTGGTAGTTTTGGTAAAGTAATTAGTGCTACACATGAAAGCAATAAAAAATTTCATTATTCCTTCATTATTCAGGTGGCTTTAGGGAAACTTTCAGCGTTGTAAAAGTAAAATTTGAATATAAAAACACATAGGTTGAGGTTGTACTACACTATATACAAGCAACTTAATACAACTAAAAATAAGTGAAAATAATCATTAATCCAGTCTTGTACAGTAACAACGGCGAATACGAGCAGCCAATTTGACCCGATTTTCTCCCATTCTTAATTTCATTCTTAATTAGTTCTTCTATTAGCCGTTATTAAACGTTTCAACTAAAAATCTGAAAATTTCTAAATTCAATAGTATCACGTTCCTGTTAGGGTTAAAGGATTTTTCCTTTGTTTGTTAATAAAAGAATTAAGAAAATTTAGAAAAGAAGAAGTATTCATTTAGAATGTAGAAACCATGCTGCAAATGATATGAATGAGTTTCTACTATATTACAAGTTTCTACTATGCTACATGCACACCCCCACTCCCTTCACATGGGGGCATGAACCTTCATGACGGACAATATGTGCAAGCAAAGTTTTGGAAGCCGCTTTTCAAGTCGATCAGCGTGAAAATTTAAAACGATAGAGTTTTGATTTTTGGCTGAGTGGATTACATTAGAAATAATTAAGGTCAATTTTGTTCTACTTATCCTACTACCCCAGAGGGTAAAAATCTATACGCCGCATACTAGTCATACATTTCCAATTAGCAATAAGAATTCAAAATCTCTAACAACCAATTAACAGAAGTTTGTGGCATTAAAAGTGGTCTCATGCAAATGATGAGATGAGATGATTATTCGTCTACTGATTAATAATGTTTGTTGTTGTGTTGACTTTGTTCGGTTTGTTTTGCTTTGTGTGGAAATAGAGCTCGTAAACAGTGCCAGTGATTCAAAACACAACACACAAGGCTAAATAAACATGGATGAAACATTGTAGCAACATAAATGGATAAGAAATACGTATGGATCGTATGGATATTCCAAGCACACAACAACAGCTGTTGAGCACATTTTATGATGCTCAGTCAATCAACCAATAACTTTAGAGTGCTTAAAAAGTTTAGAAGCCTTGATCTGAATATAAGTTGATTGCCAAAATGGTCAACAAACAATATATTCCCATCCACAACTTACATTAATATCGTGAGGGTATTGGTTTCCCAGTTGGACAGTTGGAAGACAAGTCCAACAAACCTCAGAGCAAAAGCCTTCCCGGAGGAAGGGGAAAAATGTCTATTTCTTTGCATTTTGCTAAGCAGTCCACGTACCGTAGAAACGGGAAACTTTGCCTAAAGCCATACTTTGAAAATGTTTTGCTCCCGCAGTCAAGGTGCTATCTGACTGAATTCTACTCGGGAAATCTGATGTAAGTGAACCAAGTCGTACTTTTTGTATGACCCTGTAGGAGGTTTCATTGAGTTTCGGCAACCGAGAATGCATCTCTCCATTTTGATGACAATATTTGATCTTGCCAATGAGCTCCGTTCTGCATAGCTCCACTTCGCAAAAAAAATGAAGACGAAGTAGGAAAGAAATCCAAATTTCACAGTTTTGAGTGTTACGTCATTAGGAAAAGAACACCTGAGTTGTAATTTTATGTTAGAAGTTAGAATTTAAAAATTTATGAAATGTTGATATCTTTACATACTACAACTTTCATGTACCTATAATGATCAATTTTAGTTTTTGTTTAAGAAAGCAGACAGGAGAAGGAAAACAATCGAAAACTTATCTACTCATGAAATGGATGAACAATTGTATTAGAACCATTGTATGATTTAACACTTAATGATATTGTATTGCAGCCACTAAAATTGCATTCCAAACAACTATCGAAAATTGGAAAAGTTAAACAAGGTGCACAAAGAAAAGGCTTTTTCTTTCAAAATGTCTCATACTTCTTGGCAAACGTAGAGATATGAATGGATAAAGGTTAACAATTTCATTATATTCACTTCTTATACTGACTTCTCTTTGAATTAATAGGCACTGAAACTTTGAAACGACATTTTTATCCCTGATCAAAACTTTTCTAGGTTTTTAAACTAGTGACACTTTGTTAAAATCTTTAGGTTGAAAGTTTTGAAGAAATACCACTGAGAAATATGTGACCGTCCAGGAGATTTTGATAACAAACGATCAAACGTTATATCAATAATAGTCAGGGCGCTAGGGTCATTTTTTTATTGGAAAACGTGTGGACCTTCTAAATTTTGTTCAGATCGATAACACAACTTATTTCGAGTAGGAAAATCTTTACCGGAGATTTTAAAATTACTGAAGGGCGTGGCAGTAGCTAATTTAGCTTTTGATGACGTCACAGGTAAAGCAAAAAATTTTTTTTAGCGAAATTAATTTTTTTTTAACACCAATCGATAGCTAATTAAATACCGATCAAAATTTACAATTACATCATACAGTACACTGACAATTTTAATAGAGTCAATATGAGAACTCTAAGGGAGTCATTTCAGAGTGCCTGTGGCGACTCCTTTTGCGAGTCATTTTGACTCCCTTACAAGTATCTTTTTTTACTCCCTTTAGCTTCTCATTACCATGAATGACTCCCTTTCAGTTCTCAAAAATGACGATATTTGTGACTCTCCAAAGGGAGTCATTTGAAAATGACTCTCTTACGATTCTCATTTCGTGATTCCCGTTTGAGTATCATTTTGAATTAACGCTCAAACTAGAGTCATTTTTTGATCACCTTAAGAGCTTCAATCCGCTATGAGTCCCTTCAGAGCATCATTGCGCTGATATCAAATGACGCCCTTCTGGGCATAATGTGTTAATATTAAATGACTCCCATTCTAGTATCATAATATTGAGGCACTTCTCAACGCTTAGTCATCTTGCTGATCTTGCCCCCGGATTTCATGGTGATCTCAAGATAATTAAGAAAACAATGCCATTTACTTGAAATCATGTATTGATCTTTTCATCTAAACACTATGAATATATACATACAAAAACATTTATGAAAACGCAAATAGCTTATATACAAACTTGGATATTTCATAACAATAAATATTTTTTGCGTGTTTTTTAATTTCTACGATATACAATATTTCTTTTTTATGCATTATAATTCGATTGTCTCCCCCATTTTTCAACAAAAGGTAGACTGAGAATGAAGAAAAACCACGAAGAAAGTTCACGGCGCTAATTTGTGTTAATTAATATTTCATTCAAGATGAATACCAATTTTGTCTCGAAAATAGTAAGAATAGAAAGAAACACAAAGAAAAATTGAATTTTGGATTGCAGATTAAATAAGATGACTTTTCAAAAATTACGTCACATACAGCCGAATAATGACGTTTACAAATGAAACTATACCAATAATACAGTGCGAACTCAAAAAACTGATCATCAACATCTTCATCATCACTGCTATCACCAGCAAGATTATTGTCACTTGCATTGATATCCAAAAGTCACTTCAAGTCTTGATGCTGAACTTTGGTGTTTTTGCACAGCTCTTTTGATTTTTGAATTTTAATACACATCCAGAAATATTGCATTGAATAGCGAAGCTGCCCTGTATTGCATGAAAATTCCAAAAATATTGCACGAGCCATTTGTAATTGACTGTTTTATAAGAGCAATCAAATTGACAGGAAAATTTCATTATAAGAATCTAAAGAAAAAGTAGTATACTGTAAAAAGTAAAGCTGTCACAAGTAATCAAAATATAGTAGCTAATCATTCAAAATCATTTAGCTTTTCCCCAAATACGTTCATTTGAAGTTTATGGCTGATAAAGAAAAACAGTGTACTTATAACATATTTAGTTACTGTCTGCATAGCCGACCGTGTTTTGTGGGCATCATCAGTGTTTTGTTGTTCTTTAAAAGAAATTTAAGGAGTAAGCAAGCTAACTTATCATATAGAATATTAATATCCGATTATTTAAGAACAAGAAAACAAACGAAAGAAACTGTCAGTCACGCGGACACATTCAGTTTCGTCAAGAAAGGAATCCAAGAATAGTACAACTACATACCTCTTTATATGAAATATGTATATGTAACCAATGAAACCAGTGAACCAGTGAAGTTAATAAATTAGCTATAGATGTTTTTTTTATTCAATGCGATCGTACGGTCGCATTAAATAAGTTTACAATTTTTGTGGTTATATAGGGAAATATCTATACAAAAGAATAATTATTTAGTAAAAAGCAAAGAAAGTACCGTTAAGAGTTAATAACCGTATCTTTATTGTTTAAAGTTGTAAAATCTTTTATACCGTTATGTGACATCTGAGACTCTCATTAAGAATTGCTTACGTAAAATTTTTTAAAACGTGCGAAAAAGTGGCTTTGTTTTTCGATTTGACTCTCCGACGAGCATCAAAATGACTCCCTTAAAGAGCCATTTAACTTACCTCACTTATGATCACTTAAAGGAGTTAAATTGATTCCCTTCAAGGTGGTCATTTTAAGGAAATTGAAATTGACACCCCTTAAAAGCAAAATGACTCCCTTAAGATGCTCTCTGTATCATCTGATTTACTCCCTTAGGTTATCATTGTTCAATGACTCCCTTTCAGGAGTCGCAATGACTCCGCTAAAACTGTCAGTGTAATAATCAATATTTCAAGAGATATAGGTCATTTAATGAGGTGATGACGTCATAACTTAAATATACGTTTGGTGCTATAAGACGTTCTTTAGCTTATGAAAAATCGATTTAAAACGTAAATATTCGTGTTTTTCTTAAAGGACAATGTTTCAGCTAAGCAAATTAATAAATATTAATAAGATCGCATTCGTCACCATCCACGTCAGTTTCTTCATCACTTGAAGCGTCTTCACCACCATCATAAAAAAAGTCATCTTCTGTTGGTCTGTTTTCGCAGATTTGAGTGCAACCACATAGATCAGTGCATTTGAGTCCGTGTGACTTACATGCACAAATACGGTTCTTGCAACCTGACTTCTTGCAAGAGCAAAAGACTAAATTTATCACATCATCGGGTGCAGGAGGCAAAAGGATCCACTGAACCTGCAATTTTCCTTGTTCAACTATCCACCCATAAGTCTTTTCAACTGCTGGAACATTTGGGTTAAGCAGCAATGCCTTTTTAGCAACTGCAGTAGCATACGAAACTCGCTTGCAGTGGCACAACAAGGCATCCTCGGTTGGCAGAAGTTGTTGAGGTTCAGGAGTTCTTTTGGTTGAACAAAACTTCAAATGTGTTATAAACTTCAAATATCTGGCTTCATTGACAGAGTCCACATTAACTCCATAAAGCGCACAAACAAACTTATTAATAGAGGAGAACAGACACATGTTGAATGTGAACGAATTGCCAAGTCTCTTAAAAGTCTGGATTAACTCGTCGCTCTCTTTCATCTTTTTATATGCTTTCGACTTTCCTATACCATAGAAGGCACTGGTATAATCAGTTCCAGTAAAACAATGGAAAGCTGGAAGAGCAAGACTGCAATCCCTTCCAAGCTTGGTCGTAATATTTTCAATTTTGAGGGTCCGTTTTTTCGCTCCGGAACCAACTTTTTTATTTCCTTTGTTGTTTTTCAGAAAAAAGTCCCATACATCACCGGTTTTAACAATTTCATATTGGTCAACTACTCTTTCCTTTATCATAATGCAAACATCTGCTAGATAATCATCATCAATGTCTTGTTTTGCCCGTTCTTCCCTGGTGTAATTTCGCCAACAAGATTTATGATATACTGTTGTGCCTAGAAATGTAATAAAAAGCTGTTTTTGTAATACCTGCCTAGATTTGTAATAAATACGGCTCAAAATGTAATACCTGCCTAGATTTGTAATAAAATCGACTCAAAATGTAATAAAAAGGCTGCCGCGTTTTGTAATAAAGTATTGGCTCAAAATGTAATAAAATAGCTGCCTAGATTTGTAATAAAATCGGCTTATTTTGTGATAAGGCTGGGCCCAATTTGGACCAAATTTTGAACGTACTCCAATTTTCTTAAAAATTCGTACAAAGCACAATTGGAAGGTACTGATATAATTAATTTGATGGTCAATTTTTCAAATTTAACAAAATTGGGTAAATCGGGCCCAATTTGGACCAAATTTTGAGTGTTCTTCAATTTTCATAAAAATTTGCAGAAGATATAACTGAAAGGTACTGATTTCGAATTTGACATTCATTTTTTTTCAATTTTACGAAAATTGGCCATTTTAGGCCCAATTTGGACCAAATTTCGAAAGTTCTCCAATTTTCTTAAAAATTTGTGTACAAAGCACAATTGGAAGGTACTGATATTATAAATTTGACATTCATTTTTTCCAGTTTGACAAAAATTCGACAATTTAGGCCTAATTTGGACCAAATTTTGAGTGTTCTTCAATTTTCTAACAAAATTTGCATAAGGTATAATTGAATAGTACTGATTTCAAATTTGACATTCATCTTTCCAGTTTGACGAAAATTGGGCAAATCGGGCCCAATTTGGAACAAATCTTGAAAGTCCTCTAGGTTTGGACAGTGAAAAAAAAAAAAAACAAAAAAAAACACGAACGGTTTCAAAGTATTCCTTGCTTACGCAGGAATACAATAATTTGTTCTGGACAATTTATTTACATCAACGTGAATGTACAGTGTGTTTCGTAATGTTGGAAATGGAAATTTTAAAGTTGTTTTTTTAAATGAATATTCCGAATTTCAAAATAATTTTTACATCAATGGAAAACCATTTTCAAGCTCTTTCGGCTAGTATATTTTTGAGAAAAATGAAAAAGTGGGTTTTGAAAAAATAAGGAAAATGTCGTCGAAAAATGTAATTAAATTTTTAATGGTCGATTAACACGTAGTTTAATTACATCGTGCTTATTGTTTCAAAATACTGAATCCATTCAAATTTTTTATTAATTTTATGTTTGCGCTGAGACCCCCAAATTGATATTTTAAAACATAAAAGTTTAACGTTTTTCGTGAACACACAGCTTAGATTTGTTTATTGTTTTCTAAATTGCTGCCATTGTTTCAAAAAATCTTCTCTTTTCATTTACATCTTAATCGACCATTAAAAATTTAATTACATTTTTCCAAGACATTTTCCTTATTTTTTCAAAGGCCACTTTCTCATTTTTCACAAAAACATACTATCCGAAAGAACTTTTTTTTTTATTAATGAAATACAGATTCTCAGGCTAAAAAGCCTCTATGAATCGCTCTAAGAAGTGTCTGTTTCCTTCATAGTTCGATGATAGAACTTTGTAGGCTCGTTTTTCCAATGTCTATCCAAAGCCTTCTTGAACGAATACAATGTTTTAGCGTTGACGATATCTTTAGGCAGACCGTTCCAAATTTTTGAGGATCGAAAGTAAAATGAGTTGGTTTGGATCCCACGTTTCCCGTCCTTTGGTGCCCGTTGTAACAGCTGGAAATCATGTTTTCGACTTTCTCGTTTCCTTGGCTGGAATGTCGTTGGCAAAGTTTCTTTATCATATACATGAAAATGTTTGTACATTTCTATCATATCACCTCTTTTCCGACGGTGTAGTAACGTTGGTAGATTGAGCTTTTTTAATCGCTCCGTATAGTCCAGTTTGTTAAGTCCGTCCACAAGCTTTGTTGCACGTATCTGTACATTTTCAATTAAATCAATGTGTTTGCGCAGATGTGGTGACCATATGACATGTGCGTATTCCAGATGAGGACGAACGAATGAAGTGTAGAGGATGTTGAAAAGATCACAACTCAGAAATGAGAAGCTTCGTCGTATCAGTCCAATAATTGCATTTGCTTTTCTCACTTTAAACGATATATGTTCTTCAAATTTAAGTTCTGAGTCAATAATAATGCCAAGGTTTTTTTTATCAAAGACATGTTCTAGCTCGTTTTCATATATCAAATAACGTTGGGTATGACAGATGTTTTTAGTTTTCATTTTTTTCCTAACATGAGACCAGAAAAGTTTCGGAGTTGTCTTCGATTTCTGTGCAATGTCAGCTTCAAATTTCCTCTTGGCTTGACGCATTAGTTTTGTCACATTATTTCTTGCTTTCGTATATTTCAGTCGGGCTTCCACTGCCATTTTACTGCCAATAACCGATATCCATCGACGATGAGTTGCGTGTTTCACACGAATAGATTCTTGAAGGCGTTTGTCAATCGGGAATTCACCTGCTTTGTTCCACGATGGTTTAGTTGAAGCTATATATCTTGGTACAAAATGTCGTCGAAGATCAGTTAATTTGGACTTTAAAAACTCCCATAATTCCTCGCAGCTATTCTTTCGTGCTCTGTAATAGCTTCCTTTCCAGTCTGTCTCTTCCAAGATATTCCTCATTGCGTTAAAATCAGCTTTATGATAAGCATATCTTGTACTTGGCTTTGAGTAATCGAGGTAGCAGTTGTACGTAAATGTTATAACGTTGTGATCACTTTTACCTAATGGTGCATGATGAATAACATCGGTTACTTGCATTTCTTCATCAGTGAAAATCAAGTCTATCAACGATGGCTCGTCGTCGCCTCGCATGCGCGAAATTGTCAAGTTATGTTGGTGTAAATAGCAGTTACGAAGAGCTTCTATGAACTTAGCTTCTTTACTTTCCATATTATGATGTGTTGTCCAATGTACCCAGTTGATGTCTTTAAAATTAAAGTCACCCACAAAGCACTTGTGACTGTACGATTTGTTTGATAACCATTGAAGCATTTTGTTTAAGTTGTTGTTGAAAATGGCTTTCCAACGGTGTAAAAATTGTTTTGAAATTCGATATATTCATTTAAAAAAACAGCTTTAAAATTTCCATTTCCAACAATACGAAACACACTGTACAAAGTAAAGAGTCCTAAGTTACAAATTAAATCAGATTGATAATTACTTCTTTCATGATTTTACAATACATTTCTCAATCTTGTATTCTCAAATCAGTAGAAAACGTTGTGAATGCACTTCGTCGTGTGGCTGTCATAAAGTAGTATGAAACGCTTTTTATCGCAAGTTTTGGTCGAGTGGTCCTAACTGTACATTCATTATCCTGTCAAATCAGGATGTAAAATAAAAATAAATCTTCAGCCTGTATTGATAATGAATTTTCGTTTTTGCACTGAAATCACAGCTTCAATGTTTTACTGTTCCAAACATTTAACTACCAACCAATCATCCATAGCACATAGTCACATTGTTGACTAGCTGGCAGGAAAAGCAAGGCTTCTACTGACCATCTGCACTGACTGAAAAAAAATGGCGCACTACTTCACTGTAGACTAGCCTCTATTCTTATCTACTTTGCGGCTAGGTGAAAATTCTATACTGAACCGCGGCTATAAAAGTGAAGAAGAAGAAGGAAAAAGCCGATTTTAACATATATTTCGCCCTACGGGGAAATATATAATGATTACAATAAATACCATCTACAAATTTCATCATACACACGTTTTTCATAACTTCGTTTGTTTACAAAATTCTCCCGCTTCTACATTCGATCTTACGCGTTATATTCTGACAGGGGGTTGGTACTTTTTTTAGTTTTCCTTTTATACGCTTTTGCGATCAATTATTGCGCAATCTATCAAACAATATTAAACAATAAAAAAAGTTCGTTTTAATTTTAATCAAAATAAATAAATACTGAAAATTACTTAAATCCTTGAATTTTTAAATATAAGTTAAACCCCCTGTTTTGTTTTGTCGAGATTTTTATGACATTCGAAAGATTTAATTTATGCGTCATAAAAAGAACGTGGAAGGCAACATGTCGGATGAAAAGTCAGTTGGAGCTTTAACAAATTTGATGCATTGATTTTTTATTATTCCTGGCTTCTTCAGTGTTTTTAAGACATCCAGTAAATTGATTTTTGTTTATTGAATCCTAGTGAATCCAACTATTGAGCTTTTAGAAGGTCCGCAAAACATTGTTTGTTTTGCATTTTTTTGTGACCGTAGCTCCCTGACTATAACGTATTATGTATAAATAGAACAAAAGAAATAACGATATTTATCGTTCTTCTGCAACGTTAATACGATACTCAAGTAACGTTATAACGTTATCACTGAAACGGTAATATCGTTTTTGTAACGTTATAATCTTTAATTAGTAACGTTATAACATTTTATCGTTAAAGTTAAGGATACAGTATACGTTTTATACATAAAAAAAACCAAAAAACATTTTTTTTCAGCAATCTACCTAAAAAAGTCTGAATTTTTCAGTGGTAAAGTTGATTTTATGATTTTTTTACAGAAAAGTTTTTTATTTCCAAATAAAAGTTTTTCTCATTCATTAATCGTAATTTTCATCGATTGATTTTCGCACATTTTTTGTAAACATGTGTTTTTTAATTTTTTGTTTGAATGAACATCATAATTTAAATGGACATCTGTTTAAAATATTGTTAATAATAGTATCACTGGCCAAGGTGTTACCTTATCGGGGAAAAAAAAGTCGGGATTTATTTTAGTCGGGGAAAATTTTGGTCGGGGAAAAATTTAGTCACCTCCAGAAATTTTAGTCACTTTTCCCCGACCAAAATTTCGAAATTAGTCGCTTTTCCCCGACTAAAATTTCTAAATAAGTCACTTTTCCCTGACCAAAATTTGCAATACAAGTAGAAAATGGAACACAATTTTTGTCGACACTTTCAATTTGAACTAAAAATTATATTACAAAATAACTAATTAAGAGTTCAATCTAATACAATAACAGTTTTTGAGGTTTGATCGTCATTATTTTCATCACTGGCATCCATATTGCTTTCACAAACATCAATTATATCTTCACTGACATCCATTTTATTTTCACTGACATCAATTTTGTTTCCCTTAATCGTAACAGAAAAATCTGTATCGTCCTCATTGACTGATTCAACTTCATTCGATTCCCCTTCCTTTGCTTGACCGTCATAATTCCAGTCGAAAATCGATAGATAGACTCTACTTGAGATTATCAAAAATCGGGGAAAAGTTTCGGTCGGGGACTAAAAAATCGGGGAAATGTTTTGGGCGGGAGTAAAGAAACCGGGGAAAATTTTTGGACGGGGAAATGAAAAATCGGGTGAAATTTTTGGACGGGTGTTGAAAAGTCGGGGGAAAATTTGGTCGGGGAAAATTTTAGTCACTAGCCCAAAAAATTAGTCACTTACCCCCGACTTTTTTTTCCCCGATAAGGTAATCTATGTCATGATCATGTTGAAGGTGTGATCTTTTGCAAAACTTTTAAAACGCTTTTTCTCAGTGTTCGTTTTTTAGCACGGTTCCTACTACATTTTGAGTCCCATTTACAAAACTAAAAAAGCTCTGCTAAGGAGACTGCCACCATGTTCAAGCATATAGATTTTTCTAAAAACGGTTTTTGTTTTTTTTCCGAAAAGTGAACCATTCCCAAGTTATTAGTAAATAAAGTTAAAGTTTGGACGGAAAAAATTCACTTTTCAGGAAAAATGAAATAACTTGAAAATGAGGCTTTTTCAAAAAATAAAAAAAAAACCGTTTTTACCCACATCTTTTGTGATTCTGACAAGAGTGGAATGAGCACTGGAAACTAAGTAGTTTTGTAAATGGAGTTGCTTTTGTGAAGACGGGGTGTAAAATTTCCAAGCCTTCTACATTTTTACTAGTACAAAATTTTCAAATAACATTAATATCATTCGATAGCTTATAAAAAATGCTTTTCAGTGATATATAATATAGCAAATATTTATTCATAGTTGGCAAAAAAATTGAATTTTAAAAAACTATGCTCAAAACGTATACTGTATCCTTAAAACGATATCATCGTGTGCCAAATAAATTCGTCTCCTGTTTATTAGAAAACACATCACAGGCAACAGAACAGGAATTGCACTTTAAAATTATGCCATTTATGTTTCAAAGAATAAATAATTTAATGAGTTTATTGCAGTTGGTATTGTTTGCGAATAAATTCGTCTCTTGTCCAAAAACACGACAGAAAACACCTAGAACATTGCGCTTTAAAACTATCCCCTTTATGTTTCATTGAAAAAATAATCTCCTGAATTTTTTTCAGCTGGTAAAATTTAGAAAGTTTAGAAAAACAGGGAAAATTTAATACGAATACGATCAAACATGTATTGCTTCGTTTTAAGAATTTCAACTAACATCAGTCTCTTTAGACTTGTTTGTATATTAACCTGGTTCTCATTCAGTTACAGGTAAAAGATATGTAAGTAACTTCATAAACCACTACAAATAGAAACCGTCCACTATAATTCTATTTTAAGTTGTTCCACAGGATAGCTATTGCAATCCCTTGGGGAAAACGTTGTATTTTCAAGAAGCTATATTTTCACTCAGGGAAAGTTTTCAACAGAAATTTCCTTTGTGAAACTTTTTTAGACAGCAACAGCATATAAATATTTTTGTTATGATCTTGGCGGGCCACATACATACTCTTGATGGAAAATTTCTTAAATATTTAAATTTGTATTCATGCTACCCATGAGAAAAACATTAGGAAGATCTTTCATTTGCATTGCATTGCATCTAAATTTTCAAAAACATTCGAATACGTACTGACTGTTCATGTATGTAAACATTCGATATGAAATCTCTGATGCTTCGCTTTGACTAAAATCACGTTTTGGTTTTTTCTTTTTTGTTTGATAGCATTGTATAAAAAAAAAATTTAAGATAATACATCTTTCCCTGAAATTCAAAACACACCATCACAAATACCCGAGAAAGAGTTAGAACTGAACAGGGAGGCAATTCCAGAAAAACAACCTACTGTATATTAAATTGACCAGAGTACGAATTAATTGTTTACTTGGGAAATGGAGAAGTCTTCCATTTAGTTTATATCAAAGTGTTATAAACTGAAAAATCTGAAAGAAATTTTATGGTGATTACTTTCGCAAGAACTGCTAGAAAATGTTTTCATAACCGTATAACATTTTATCGTTGTGTTGTAACGTTATATCGTTATCGTTACAAACAACGATATAGCGTTATATCGTTATGCATAACGATATAACGTTATAAAGTAACGTTATTACAAAAAAGAATATCGTTATGTAACTATATAACGTTTTATCGTTTGTTATCAAAATCCCCTGGACGGTCACATATCTTGATTATTTTCTTCTTATATTTAAAATATTTAGTCAGGGAAAAGTGAAAGCAACAAGAAAGTTGTTTCTAGCACGTTGGTGTTGTTGAGCATTAGCTGAACGTCGAGCATCAGCTTCTCCAAGTTGTTCATTATCTCTAAGCGACTGTTGTGGTTGAGCTTGGGCTAAAAGTCGAGCAGCCACTTGCTAGGGTTGCTCATTTTCTCTTTAAAGTTGATGGTAATTAGCATCAACTGCACATCGAACAGCAGTTTGTTCAGGTTACTCATTAGTCCGTCACTGTCTTTGATTTTGTGCATCCCTCTCCCTTCTCAATTGAGAACAAATTGCACTAATATTTGCACGGTATCTAGGTAATTCAGTAAATAAGTAAGTATTTCTTTATTTGCCAAAATTAAAATTCGTAAATAATTACAAAACAACACATTAAGGCAAGGAGACCATCGCAATAGTAAATACTAGACAGAGGTAGTGGCCACCCAATGGAATGAAAAAATTAACAGTAAATAAAAACATAACTGCAAAAGGAAAAAAAAAACCAGAAAAAACAAAACAAGACAAGAACAAAAAAAATAATAATAATAAAAACAAACACGAGTAGAAAAGCTAATGTGACACATTACGTGTCACTCACTCCTATGACTCCTAAGGTTACAAAATACGAGTTTTCTAATTTTTTTGCTTTAGAGATAGACAATTCAGAAAGTTGTGTATTACAATTTAGCATTTAAAGAAGTTTCCAATGAGATACAGCCTGTTTACGTAAGCTGTGGTTGCCATACATTTGAGTGCTTGTTTTCGGTAGAGAAAGAAGACCTAAGTCTTGACTTCGTGTAGGGTAGGAATGGTTAATCTTTTTAAAATCGAAATTATTATAAAGGTCGGATGGGAGTTCATGATTTAGGAATTGGTGGACAAACAGAATATTGAGGAGTTAAGCGTAGTCAAAGATGTTGAGTAACCTGAGCCTTGAAAAGATCTGGGCAGAGAGGGCTCTGGGTGGAGAAAAGGAAATGAGTCTAATACTTTTGAAGTATTAATGCGTGCTTAGTACAACAAAATTCTTTTTGAGCCCAAATTTGACATGCATACCTCAAATGTGATGCAAATATGGCATGACACAATTCAATCAGAACTTCTGGAGTGAGAAAGTGGCGAATTTTTGAAAGTGTACCGTTAGCTTTTTTAAGTTTGATAGCTAATTGGGATATATGGTGATCCCAAGTCAGATGTTCATCGATATAAACACCAAGGTATTTAATGGAACTGCTAGGCTTCAGCAACATGGAATCCAGGAAAATTTGGGGCATAACATTTAGGCGATTGTGTCGGCTTCTGAATAGAACAAACTCAGTTTTTGCAAAATTTAGGGAAACTTAATTGGCATTTAGATAATGGTAATGGAGAAAGATCTCTGCTAATAACTTCACAAAGAGGCTCTAATGATTTCTGAACTGAAAAATATTGGTGTGGTCTGCAAAACTTCCGACTTCGAAGTTACGTTACGATAGCACAATGTAGGTCATTTATATATAACAAAAATAACGGTGGTCCAAGAACAGAATATCGAGGGATACCATTAAGAACGCGTTCTGAGTTCAAACCAGAGATAGAAACAAATTAGAATCGTTTATCAAGGTATGAGCAAATCCAGTGATTCGCTACCCCTCTAATACCAATCTGTGGCAGAGAATGTGATGGTTTACTCTGTCAAAAGCTTTTTGCAGATCGACAAATACACCAATAGCAAATTGGCCCTGATCTAAACACTGCTTAAACTATGCTAACAAGAGCATGGGTGGTTGAGTGAGACCAAACTGTCGAGAATAGGTCGTGTACATCAAGAAAGGAAATAATGCAAGAGTACATAAGTTTTACGAATATTTTTTCTATATTCGAAAGAAGAGAAATAGGACGATAATTGGAGGTTTCCTAAATGGAATGACATTATAAATCCTCAAAGCGGAAAAAAAGTGCCAGGACAGGTTAATGATTACAGAGATTAGCGGAGAAATTTTTCCAGTGATCAACTTTAACATTTTTGTTGGAATACTATTAGGGCCAGTTGTTTTCTTCGATGACATTGAAGTAATAACTTTCAAAACTTCATCTGATGTGACTGGAGTAAGAAATATAGAATTAAAGTTCGGACGATTTAGATAAATAGTAAAATTTTTTCTGCTCTTAGGAATATTGGCTCTAATAGTATTCGCAACAGAAGTAAAGTAACAGTTGAATTGGTTAGCCACATTTAGTGGGTTTGATGACACAAAACCACCAATTCTCAACAAAATAGGTTTCGTGGACCTGGAGGATTTTGGTGCAATAATTTCCCTCACACCTTCCCAAATTTTGTGCATATTATCTTGAAAAGTAGTAGGGAATAAGATCCATGATGGCGGCGAGGAAGGACGTGTTTTTCACGCTGACATTTTTATTTTTATTGATACTTTTGAGCTTTTTTGTGAAAAAGAGGAGCTTTGTGCAGCCTGACGAAATAAGTTTAACTTAACATTTGGAGGATTGTTGCAATGGAGAGAGTTATTGTTTTTCCTCGCTATTTTGTTGCAGACGCTTGTACATGAAGCCTGAGAATCGCTGCTGTTTACTGTTGCTGTTGCTTATATCTGGGGATATTGAAACACATCCTGGCCCTTTGTTTATATCAAGAGAATTAAAATATATGTGCAATAAGAAAGGATTAAAAATCTTACACCAAAATGTTCGAGGGTTACAAGGAAAATTTGAGGAGGTTTCAAACATACTACAAAATTACAAGATCGATATTTTTTGTTTATTTGAACTTTTTCTGAACAAAATGGTACCCAAAACAACTTTCAGCGTACCGGGGTTCACATTTTTGAGATTAGATCGAAGTACAGGAGCTGGAGGTGGTGTTGGAATGTATATTCGTTCAGAAATTAGTTTTACCAGAAGACATGATTTAGAGAATTCAGAAATCGAATCAATTTTCATCGAAATATTTCCTAAAAACTCCAAATCTTTTATTATTGGAGTTATATACCAACCCCCCGGATTCATCTAGGCATTTGTCAAAAAATTTCGATACGATTTTATCAGCGCAGTTACAGAAAATAGACCATGAAAACAAAGAAGCAATTATCATGGGTGATATAAACATCGACTATCTCAAAAAGGATGACAATAAAATTATTAAAGATACTTTCAAAATGAATGGCTTCACACAGCTATTATCTAAGGCGACTCGAGTTACCGAGACAACAGCCACGTTAATTGACGCTATTCAAACCAACAAAGCATGCAATATTAGTAACACCACCATTATCCAAGCCGGTTTGAGTGATCATGATTTGATTGGGTGTGTTAGGAAAATGAACAATTTAAATTATCAACCTGAGACTATTCGATGTCGTAACTTCAAAAACTACAATGTTGATGCTATTAACAATGAACTGTTGAACAAAGACTGGAGTTATGTTTACAAAACAAATTCGCCAACAATTGCATGGGCCTTTATGAAAGAATTACTTACTGAAACACTGAATAACTATGCACCGTTCATAATGAAGCGCATCAAAGGGAGAAAATCACCTTGGATATCAAAAGAACTATCAAACGAAATGAATTTGCGTGATCAACTGTTACGTAAAGCCCGTAAAACAAATAAACAATTTGACTGGAGCGTTTACAAACGAAAACGTAATTATGTAAAGAACGAGGTGTAACGAGCAAAAAGTAATTATTATAAATCAAAATTAGCTGAAAATTCTACAAAACCGGACCGTTTTTGGAAAGTTGTAAACGAAATATACCCAATCAAATCGAATAAAGAAAAGTTACCGAGTCAATTTAGAATCAACAATGTTCTTACAAACAACACTCAATCCATTGCAAATGGTTTTTGCAAATTCTTTTCAAATATTGCCTACAATCTAAAAACTAAAGCTTTTCCAATGAAGGAACTTATCTTCGCATCTCGAAATAAAGAAGTATATTTCGAAAAAAATCAATTTAGTTTCAGAAATGTGACAGACAAAGAAGTCCTGAAACATCTCAAAAAGTTGAAACACAACTGTGCAGTTGGATTAGATGATATACCAGCTTCGTTTTTAAAAGACACGGCGTATATCATAGCGAAGCCAGTATCACACATCATAAACTGTTCATTACGAAATGCATCGGTACCAGATGATTTCAAGTCAGCAAAAATCGTTCCTGCGTATAAATCCGGAACGAAGGACAACTTTGATAATTATCGTCCAATCAGCGTCCTTCCGGCGGTTTCCAAAATTCTTGAAAAATGTGTTCACACAACCTAACACAACCTAATGTCAATACACCAGTTTGGTTTTCGAAAGAATCGCTCAACAGAATTAGCAACAGTCTGTTTCCTCGACGAAATTAGAAAAGCTATGGACTCAGGTATGCTAACTGGAGCCATATACATAGATCTCTCGAAAGCATTCGACACTATTATCCATGCATCAGTAATTGACAAACTACCACAATACGGAATTACTGGATTGTCCCAACAATGGTTCTGCAGTTACCTTTTTGGCAGACATCAACAAGTATCACACCATCGACTCCTGTCATCAAAAGAACCCATCTTCTGTGGTGTACCGCAAGGGTCGATTCTGGGTCCACTGTTATTCCTTCTCCATTTCAACGGTGCAGCAAACCCCCTCTCACAATGTAAAATCATCAAACATGCTGACGATACGGTTCTCTTCTTTTCACGCAAGAACATTAACGAAATTGAAAAAGTGTTGTATAAAGATTTTGCTGTTATTTGTAAATGGTTAGAGATAAATGAGCTCATCATTAACACAAAGAAAGGAAAAACAGAAGTAATGGTATTCGGCACCTGTCAAAAGTTAAAGAACACGTCACCAATTAATGTCGAGCACAATTTTGTAAAAATAAATAACACTCACTCTTATAAATATCTTGGTGTCACCTTAAACTGCTCCTTGAATATGACAGAGCATGTCAGAACTACTGTCAAAAAAGCATCCTCAAGGGTGAGTCTTCTAAAATCTATGAGGTATTTACTCTACTCGAAATCAGCTATGCAAGTTTACAACGCTATGATTCTACCTGTCCTGACGTATTGTCCATTTGCTACCTATGCCACGATCCCACAAAACCTGGCAACGAGAATCAAGTCCATCGAAAATCGAGCTTGTAAGATTATTGGAGGGGATATTCGTGTTCCATCCTCGTTTACAGTTCAGAAAAAGCGTATTGTTACCTACGTTCGGAAATGTATTGAAAAGGACGTCTGTGAAAATTTTCAAAATTACTTTTCACTACACGAATCGAATGTAAACACACGAAATAACAAGTTGATGATTAAACTACCAAAAGTGAAACTTGAAGTTGCAAGGAAAAGTTTTCTCTTTCAAGGTGCAAGGGCGTATAACGACTTACCAAGAGAAGTTAGAATGGAAAAGAACTTTAAGAAATTTAAATCTCTATTAAAATCCCTAGATGTTTGAACAGTTTTATATAGGTTTCAAGGTTTTACATCTTCTTAATTTCGTAATTTCTTTTGTTAGTTCCTTTTATAGATACATAATGTCATTGACAAATTCCAGGACACTATCTTCCCAACATCGTTTTTCTGAGGATCTTAGACATTCAAATTTTTTCCTTTTCCTTTTTTAAATCATTTTTATCAGCACTAAATTTTTAATAACTTTTATTGTTTTTAACATTCCTTTAATTCATTTTTTACGTTACAGGACTTCCGTGATAACAGTGTAAATTTGTACATATGTATATATTATACAACTGAGGAACTATCCTGCGTAAATATTTGTTAATAATAATAATGATAATAGTTGACTTTGCTGCGCCTACATAGGGACACAATAGTGCTTCGATAGCGTTTGTAGCTATGATGGAACTCAGATTTCATATCAACAGACTTTGATCTCATGAATTTTCGAAAATATTAATCACGCTTTGACATTGACTTAAAAATACCTGTCGTTATTCAAGGTTTGTGGGACTTATAGTACTTTTTATTTATTTTCCTAGTGGGCAAATGTCGATCAACAAGCTCCAATAGATTTGCATAAAAGGAGTCAAATGAGGTGTTAACATTTTGCTCTTCCAATTTAAGGATATCTTGCCAATTCAAGCTATCAAAATCGGAAAGGAAGATTTCCTGGTTAAATTGAGACCATATGGGGATAGTTTTAGACATATTTCTATCATCAGTGTGATAATTGGTAGAGAAAAACAGAAGGAATTGTGGAAGGTGATTCGATATGGAATGTAAAATATACAATCATCCCCAGTGATGGTAGAAAATATGTTATCGATAAGAGTTTTTGAAGTTTCTGTTATTCTTGTGTGTAAGACTACCCGAGGCAGAATTAAGTGTGAACCAAGTATATCCAGAAAACTTTTCATATCTTGATTTGAATTAGATTTGAAGAGATCTACATTAAAATCACCGAGTAAAACTATAGTTTTTCCTTCCTCGCTTACGATTTCTAAAAGAGCAGTATCTTCTTTGTCGCTTAGCATTTCTAATTAGACGACTTTGTTATTAAGATTTCCATGGAATGGATAATCTTATTCATTTCGGCGGCGTATCTATTTCTCTATCTATCTATCTATCAGGGTAATGCTCTAGCCTGTGATTTTCATATCTCCGCTGTGATGATAATGTAAAATGTTGACAGGCTAAAGCTGAACCGAAAGCATGTAAAAACAATATGGTGGCGCGTGGAAGGTCGTGCTTGTGTTTTGTGCTTGGTACTTTTATCTGGAAATGTTGGAAAAGTTTACGTACAGATCATTTCATAATTAAAGAACTGCATGTGACTTGTAAAGAGACAGGACTATCGTTTGTATAACAAAATATACGTGATTTACAGTCGAATTTTGAGAATTTTATATACAGGTTGTTGATAATAATAACAAGAGAAGGAATATCATAACATTGATATTATACTGTGTATGAAGACTCATTTATCTGATGCCGAATCTCAAGATTTGTATTTAATCGATGGTTATGAATTGTATACATTGACATATGAAACAAATAAATTGGGAAGACAAGATATTGAATGAAAATATCATGGATTAAGATATTTTCACAAAAGAGAATTCCCATCCTAGTCTTCTTACATGCTGCATGTATTGCTTGGCTGACAACAAAATAAAAGAAAAAAGAAACGATGTAATCTTGAAGAGAGTTTGTGTCAGTACCTATGATGATCCAGACATTATTTAAAAACAGTAAATTGATACACTTTGAAGCAGTTACGAGATGTCGATTGGTTTACAGTCTACAAAACAATAAACATTAACAAGACCATACCAAATTCATGAGATCATTTTTAATAACTATGCCCTGGTAATAGAAAAGAAAATTAAGTGACGTCCTTGCCCATGGCTGAATAAGTCATTTAAAAGCAAAATGAACAATCACGATGCAGTATATTAAGGAAAGCCAACAGAGTAAAGGTCACACCTATCCTGCCTTATTCTGTTTGTTGCAAATAAAGCAAATCTCTGTGGCTGTGTGAAAACTGCTCTGTATTTTAGACCACGGAAGAACATAAGGATCAAAAAGTTATTACGTAATTGCCCAGTGAATTTAAAATTTTACTTCTGTCGACTTATTGAATAGTTCTTGACGATTTTTATTTTTTTAATTTTTATGTATATAAATTAAGCAATTTTACATTGTATATATTTATTTTCACTCTGCAAATTTGTTATTGTACTTAACAGGACTTTTATATGGAAAGAGAGAGAAAGCAGCATACATACATAATGAAGTGTATAATCCCTTAGAAAAAAGTTGATTTTTGACAATGAAAAGTAATCACAACAACATCTTTTATCAAATTAAAATTACAAGCATGTCATGCTTAAGTTACGGAAATCTTTTAACAACTTAGTTGTTTCTTGTTATTATTATTATTATTATTATTATTTGTTTATTTGGTATAGAAGGTCGTATATATACAATAGGCAGTGAAATAGCACTGATGTGGACCTACTTTAAAATAAACTAACTAAAAAGTAAAAGCTATGCAGATTAGTAAATGAAAATATAAAATATCATTAATAATAACATATAAATTATAAAGTTGTAAATACAATATAAATTATTCATATATTCAGAAGTATAAAATCTAATATTTAAAATGTATATAAAACGATGACAAAATGATTAAGATTAGGTCGTGTGAACCCACTCTGCTGACTAGACGTGAAAGGGGTGGAGTAGTTAGCCTATTAAGCGATAGCTGTAGACTGGGAATAAGGATACCCAAGTAACAAAAGTGAGGCACTCGATGCAAGACTAATCACAATTTAATAATTTGAGTAAGGTACTAATTAAATAGTGTAAACTAGTAATATATGTATGTCTCTGGGTTACTTGCCTTTCTTGTAGCGTTATAGCCGAAATTTATCTGCTCTAAGACGTTAGATTTTGACAAGGATGATTTGAAGAGATCAATTGTGTTTTCTTCTCTTAATCGTGTTGGCAAGTTATTCCAAACAATAGCTGCTCTATAGGAGTAGGATCTCTTGTAGTTGGTATGATGGAAGGATGGTAGATTTAACTTATATTTGTTTCTAGTAGCTCTGACTTGGTCTGCTTTGGTAATGAGCTGTTGGAGCAATGGTGAAGATAAATTGTTATAAATTTTGTAGGTCTTGCAGGTGAGATGACGTTTGTAGTAGTAGTGGATTGGTTTCCAGTTTGCCACAGTGATAACTTCTGAGTCTGGGGTACGGCTGTTTATGCGCTCGATGAATCTTGCAGCTTTGTTGTGGATTTTCTCCACGTATTCGAGTAGGTGGCTGGCACAGTTACCCCAAATGATAATGCCATACAGCACGGATGGCAATATACCACTATTGTAGATTGTTCTTAGAGTGGCTTTGTCCATTTGGTTCATCTTGTAAAGTTTCTTTAGCTTAACACTGAATGATTTACAGACACTTTTTGTATGAGCTTCCCATGTCAACTTTTTGTCCACTTCAACTCCAAGAATGTTTGATTTTTCGACGATTTTGATGGAGTGGTTGTTTATCTTTATGTCCGGTAGTGGGCCGTTGAATTTATCTTTCGCGAGAATAAGTATCTCTGTTTTGTCTGGGTGGATTGATAACGAGTTTCGTTTGGCATAGTTTTCGATACTGACAATCTGTTTTTGAATGACCGATAGTACTATATCAACAGTGTCTCCAATGGTGAACGAGGTAGAATCATCCGCAAAAAGGTCGGTTTCACAAATTCCTACATCAGGCATGTCGTTAACGTTAACAGCGAAGCACGTTGGTCCAAGGAGTGACCCTTGTGGTACCCCGTACTCAACTGCTGCACTGTCTGAGGTGATTTCATTTACTTTCGTAACTTGAGTTCTTCCAGTCAGGTAGTCGGCCAGGTAGTTTAGGAAGTCACCGGATATTCCACAAGCTGCCAGCTTTTTCAGTAGTACTTGATGAGAAACGCTGTCAAATGCTTTTTTAAAGTCGACTAGTAGCACACCGAGGACCTTCTTGTTGTCCAGGGCTGCATGCCATTTTTCTGTTACATACAAAAGCAGGTCTTCAGTGGAGCGAGCTTCGCGAAAACCCCACTGGTGTTCATTTCTTAGGTTGTGTATTGTCAGGTGCTCATTTATTTGTGAAAATATAAACCTTTCAACTACCTTACTTGGAATACTTAATAAGGAAATAGGTCGATAGTTGGAGCAATCTCTCTTTGATCCTTTTTTGAAGATACAAGATACTGCTGCTGATTTCCATGTGGTTGGGAACTTTCCAGTCGAGATACTTTTTAGTAGCACTTGATAGAGGCCATCTATGGATGCTGACTCGTTCAGTTTCAGATCTCGCGAGGATATCCTATCATGTCCACAGGCTTTGCCAGGTTTTACGGTTGATTTAAATGATTTCTTGAATAGTTCGTAGTCAATTTTTATATTCGAAATGGTGGGAACAACCCTGTAGATGTGTGTGTTGGCATAATCACTACAATCCTCACCTGGAGTCTTCAGGGCAGTGGCGAGTTTCTGGCCAACAGATGAATGGTAGTTATTTAGTAGGTCAGCTTTTTGTTTGTCATCAGTAATGACAATGTTGTTGTCTAATAAGGGACCTATTTTGGAGTTCTTGGATTCACCTCCAAATTTCTTAACAGTTTTCCAAAAGTTCCTTGTATTTGATGCAGTGTGGAATTCTTTTTTCCAGAACCTGGCTTTAGCAGCTCTGATCATGTTTGAGCAACGGTTTCTTGACTTTTTGTATAGCTTCCATTCTTCTGAGCCTTTTTCAGTTCCTTTAGCTCTTTGAAGCAGTTTGAATCTGGCGTTAAGTGCTTTCCTTATCTCTCCTGACATCCAAGGTGCGCTTCGGTTGCGAATCTTCACCTTCCTTGATTTGATGTGCTCGCTGACAGTGTCAGTAAAGAGTTTTTCCCACGCCCAAACACAGTCGTCAACATCGTCAAATAATGAGATTATTTGCCATGGAGTTGCTTCAAGGTCAAGGTTAAGCTTACTAGTGTCTATGTTTTTATAGTCTTTGACAGTTTTCAACATTGGAGGTGGTCTACTAATGAAAAAATTCATGGTAACGTAAATGAGATTGTGATCAGAAATAGCACTATCATAGCTTCCACAGTTTATTATCTTGGCAGAAGAAGAAGTTATTGCAAGATCGATAAGCGTTTTTGACTTTTCGGTTATTCTGGTAAAGTCTTTAATGACATTTTTTAAATCTAGCCTTGCAAGTATCCTGTGGAGAGTCGCAGCCAACTTTGATTCAGCATTAGACAAGTCTATATTTAGATCACCAAGAATGATAATGTTTGATCGTCTCGAGAACTTTTCTATTGTTGGTGTAAAATGCTGCAGAAAGTTCTTTTGTTTAGGTGGACGGTAGATACAGGCTATCAGGATTTTTTGGGATTTTAGGATAAGTTCGGCCCATATTGATTCTGTTGGTTTTATATGCTGATCTGTAGGTAGTTCGTACATTTTAAGATGGTCTTTAAAGTAAATCAAGGTACCTCCCCATCTATCCTTTTTTCCAGATCTATCTTTTCGGATGATTGAATATCCATCAATGACTATTTCAGAATCCTTCACATGGGTACTAAGATGGGTTTCAGTGACTGCAAGGATGTTGAATTTGGCTACTTCTAACAGTGATCTTACTTCGTCAAGTTTATTTACCAAACCATTTATGTTTATGTGTCCAAGTTTAAGTCCTTTTTTTCCAATAATTTCAGCAAGATCAGGAAAAGGTTCATCAGATGTTGAGTTCATTCTTGTTTACTAATCCTAAAAGAGAGTGGCTACTCCCTTTATCTGAGGTTTACCTGCTTTTAGTTGCAGGGTTTACCCAGTTTTATGGAGGTTCACCACATAGAACTTTTACTGACTAGAATAGTATATTTTATGTCAGTATTTTTATGCATCGTCAGTATTTTTATGCATTTTTATTGTTGAGGGTCATCAGGAAGAGGTTGGTGATGCTTCTCATCATGTTGATGTCAAACTGTGATTTAGGCAAGACAAACGTTTCAGGCATTGTATAGTCATGATCAAAATTCAGAACTCGTTGTTGAGAAAAAAGCTCAAAAGAACAATATATACAGGAATCTATATCTAATTTTTATCACCACAAAAATAAAAACACAGGCCTCGTTTGTCAGTTTACCTAGCTAAATAGACAACATAAACAAAAAAGTAAACACAACTTTCCTTTGTTGTCTTTAGGCAAACAAAATGATCGTTTTTTTCTTGACTGTCTTGACATTCTTTTCACGCGAATTAGAACCAAAAGGGTTGAAAGCGAATCATTTTCTGATTGTTACCATGAGATTGAACGGAAGTTAATAAATGCTTAAAAGTGGATTCATTCAAGGTCATTCTTAAGTATTGTGGAAATATAAATTTATGAATTCGCTTTTATTATATACCTATAAGCTTTTTGATTGGCGCGCGCAGCGCAGCTAATCTTTAAAACGTCCGTGTAACGGCTGGCTGCTGTCAGAGTGTCGCTCCCGCCAAATTCGAAATTCGAAATCCATTGGTTCATACAACCGTCTCAATGTTGATTGGTGCATCATAAAGCGCCACCATTACACGAAAGGGTGTTTATTAACTTTAATATTGCTAGTTTATTGGCTGAAATTTCCGCCATGTGATCATCCGGGTATTTTTCGACTTTCTTTTGCATGCCGTTCGCATAATGGTGTACTATCAGCGTGACCGGAGAAGCCTACTTAGATTTCCAAAAGTTAATTGATCAATGTGGAATAAATTTAAAAGAAGATTTACACTTCCAAAACCACAAGTAAAGGCTAGAAATTTATAATTATATAATTGTAGTTATCTAATGATTCTACCGTTCTCATTATTTTCTAAAAACAAGTTCTCAATTGGAAAATGTCTGGGATTCTTTTAAGCCTTTCTAAATACAAAGGATGGTTTGTTTAATGTGTGGGCTGTAATGCTTTTTTAAGCTCTGGATACGTACAGCTCAGCTCAGTTTCCTCTTCAGCTCCAACAACAACAAGAATGCCTCCTGTCTACTGTACCTGCATCATTTTATGTTTGATGTTTCTATCTAGCTATTTTAGCATATTTACTTGTATAGTTTTTGACTGTTTTATCAATGTCCTGGACATCATCCTTTAACACAAAATTCTGCTTTCAGTTATGTTTGGGTCACATATTTTCATAATCCAAATCTTTGTTTACTTTTTGTGTTTGGGAGTCTTTTTGTAATTAGGAAGATTGCCCGTATTATATATTGAAAGACCTACATAATCATCACTGTGATATCTTAAAGCATCTAAATTTAATGTTATTTTGTTCATTAAGTTTAGTGGCAGTTGACGTAAGTTTTTTTGTGTCAGTTTATGCTTTCATAATGGTGTATGCGTAAATTAAAGATTTAATGTTTTTTAAGTTTGTGTATATCTTTTCATGAAATTTAGTTTAGTTCAGATAATGCATGTTTGTAAATTAACATATATTAATGACATATTGTTAATGAAACTTAAGCACAAATTTCTGTTTTCAGTTATGTATGTTGATTGATGTATTTTGCATAGTCTCAAATTTATGTTTTCCTTTTTGTGCTTGCGATTTAGGAATTCTGTTAGGAAGATTGACTAGACATATTGAATTCATAAATTCATAATAGATTGAATTACATGCATCATTGTTTTATCTGAATGGGTTATTATATCCTTAATATCATTATGTACCAACAAAATAAAGAACATTATGTCATTCAGATATAATCAAGTTTATTCGTGTTTATTGGTATAAAGTTTTGAATAATGACAACTATGTTTCTCCGTATTTTGGGAGTATACATGATCGGAAATTTAATAAACATACATTGTGGAAATGATTCAATCTTTTTTAAATTTCAAGAATGTCATAGCCTTTCAATTTTCATACTTCAGCTGATTTTGCAGAAATCTTTATGCCTGTAAGGGCATCTTGTTTCCTGTTATAATGACCTTTCAAAAATTTAGAAATTGGTATAGGCAAAACATTTCGTGGTTTTTGGACATATAAATCTTAAAAAGTGACATCATTACTGCCCGTAACACCTATTTAGTACTAACCAACAAACTATTTGTGCTTAATTGTGTGGTGTGTATTTTGCAGACCAGGCCTTAAAAAGTTTGGTTCTTGAGCGGTATTTCAGGGTACCATTTTGAAATTTATATTGAAATGGCAAAAGGTATCCCCTGTAATTTTGGGTTTAAAACTATGAAAGTATTTTAAACCGCCCTTGAACGGGCCTTTTTTGCCAGTTTTTGGGAATAAAAGAAACAATCAGCCTGTAGCTCTTTTGAAGTTTACACAAATTGTTTTGTATTATGTCGAAAATTTTGAAATGTCTAGATGTTAGAAAAATCAAGAAATTTGATATAAATTACATAAAATAATCAGATTTTCATTAAAATATGTGGCCAATCATTAAAACCAATTAAATTGTCAAGTTGGTTAAACTCAATCACGTCACACTGGTGTGTATTTTGCTGTTCAGGTTAGCCTACACAGGGATCCCGAATAGCATATATAACCCTGTCTCATTTTCAAGTTGCTTGCCATAGCAACGAACTCCTTAAAGAATTATCGAATACAAACAATTGCAGTGGTTTGAATTTAAACGGATATCCCTTGTGAATGCTAGCTAATTCAAGTAACTGCAACCTATTGCATTAAAATAGCCCCATCGACTAACTGTTGCGCCAATCTTAAGCCCAGCGGGCTCTTGTTTTATCTACAATAAATTTGAATGTTCCGTATGATCGTGCAATAACTGATGCGATGTTACACGGTCGTTGTTGATGTTCAACGGCGCAATACAATGTCTTCGCATTTTGGATTTTCGAATGCACTCTTTCAAACGAATTCAAAAAAATCAGAATAAAAACAGTTCGTTGTCAACGACAAGACAGGCAAGAGACAAGATGAAAAGATTTATAGTCTGTTCAAAAAAAATGTGCACTAATTTCAGCTTTTATATAAAAACCAGGCTCAAGGGAATTGATGTAATTTGCTAAATCTGGTTTCCACATGATAACTGAAATTAGTGCACATTTTTTTTGAACAGACTATAGCTCGGTGAATGAAATTGATTTGAAGCAGCTCTTGATTGATAAAGACAGTAAAAACACACAAAATGCAACCAGAGTTGCCTTCAATATTTTCGAAAGCTATTTGTTGGAGAAAGAAATAACCATGGATTTCAAAACCGTTGAATCAGGAGAACTAAACGAACTGCTGAAAAGGTTTTATGTTGAAGTTCGGAAACAAGATGGAACAATGTATTCTAGAGCAACCATGAACTCGATTCGCTTTGGAATTCAGAGAAAATTTCATGAAATATGAAATGATGTAAATATTATTGACTCTGTGGAATTCAAAACATCTAATGAAATATTCCGTGCTCAATGTGTCCATTTGAAGAAAGAAGGCCTTGGAAAAGTTAGTCATAAGAAGCCCATAACACCCGAAGACATCAAAAAACTTTACCAAAGTAATACATTCAGCCTGGAAAGTCCTAAGTCGCTTCAAAGGAAAGTTTTCTTTGATGTTATGTTGTATTTATGCCGTCGTGGTCGTGAAAATTTAAAGTCTTTGAAAAAGAAAGATTTTATCGTGAAAGTGGGCGAAAGTGGAGAATATGTTGAAAAAGTCATTGACGAATTGACTAAAAATAGACGAGAGAATAATGAAGCTGAAGAAGGAGGTGTTATTCTTGCCACAGGAAAAGAGTCTTGCCCAGTTAAATCATTCAAAAAGTATCTTTCGTTGTTGAATCCTAAAGTTGAAGAGTTTTTTCAAAGACCGAAAGTTTCTCCTCCTGAAAGTGGACCTTGGTACGACGCTCAGGTGCTTGGCATTAACACTCCTGGTAGCATGATGAAAAACATTAGCGCAGATGCGAATCTTAGCGAATCTTATACCAATCATTGTATTAGAGCTACGTCTGTTACCATTCTCGATCAACGTGGTTTCCAAGCTCGACACATCATGTCTTTGAGTGGACACCGTTCAGAATCTAGCATTCGCAGTTACGCACGAACCGAGTGGCAATGAAAAGAAAGATGTCTGAAGAATTATCTAAATTTTGTGAGGAAAATACTACGTTTGACTTTGGTGTAAATTTTTCTCCATCGAAGGAAAAGCAAGTTGTACCAACAAATATTTCTTCTCTGAATCCAACCAATAATCAAACTCCTACACCCGCATTTTCGAGCTCAACTGCAAATTTGGCTTCTTTTATTGGACATTCGGCTCAACGTGTGTTATTCAAAGACTGTGTTTTTAATTTTAATCAAAGTTAACTTTCCAAATATTGTTACTGTACCAATTTATTTTTTAAAATGTCTATGTTTTGTAAGGTTGCATTCATTTTCTAGTTTTTTGATTGTAATACAGAACTTCTGAGCGTTGAATAAGTTAACTGATTGAAAAAAAGAAGCAAAAATGTGTTATTGTAATCCTTTTTTGGCATATTTTGGTATATCTCGGTGTTTGATATTCAACTCCGCTTCGCGTCGTTGAATATCAAACACCTCCAGTTAATAAATCGCGATATTCAATAAAAAGCCATGCAATATCTGTTTAATGTTACCTGTCCACATATGGTTTAGTTAAAGATTATTAAATTTCATGCAGTCATCGCCATTTGTTTGGTAGGAGCTTTACATTTATGCAACCTAATATGCTTCAAGTCACCGCGATCTCTCCATTGCCAATCCCCTGATTTCTTTCGAAGCTGGCATTTACCAGTTTGCGTGACAGACAGACAAACAGACAGACATATGTAGATAAATGTAAAGTAAAAATGTCGAAAAAAAATTAAAAACGAATAATTGTGTTTGATGTATTTACTTGGTGATATTTCTTCATGATTGTGTTAAAATAAATGTAATTAAATGGTCCATGCGTTAATTTTGTACTTAATATGCAGTAAGTGATTACAGAGGGTGAGTTTGAGAATTGGACAAACCAAAGGGATGGAAAAGCTTGCGACCAAGAAACTATATCTCTTCATTTCTCACGATTGTGCTAGGTTATTGTTTAAAAGTAGAGAATAGAGGTTTCAGCTTCATAAATAATAAAAATACATACAAATTCTCTGATGATGCTTTATAATGAATTCCATTTTGCATGCTGTAATGTTCAAATAAGCAATTATTTTCATTTGAATTTTTTTGAGCTTGTCTATCGAAGATAATCATGTGTAGTGAACATAAGAGTTGATTCTTCAGAAGAAAATATCTTGTGTACTGAACATCAGAGTTAATTCTTCTGAAGAAAGCAATTTACAAGAAACGAAGCCCTGTCCGTCATGAAGGGAAATCAGTAATGGAGGATTCGAGAGAATTGAGTTCAGAGAAATTTAAGTTCAATATTTCAGAAAGTATGTAATTCAAACAGACTGCACTACCCAGTAACAGGAACGGTAGAATCAGATAAAAAGTAACCAAAACCCAGACAAAATTAATATAAAGATAAAATTTGGCACAGTGATCTGGAAGCATGTCAGGAATGACCAAAAAAGCCTCGGCAAGAGGACCTTGGGAACACCTCAAATTCATAATGGCTGATATAAGACATAATAACTGCAAGAAGGAAAAATGTTTTTCATCAGATCTACAAGTTTCTACAATTAGGGAGATTCGTAAACTCGAGGAGCTTGTTACACGAAAAAAATCAATTACTTGTGAGAATTTTTTTAAAACTGTTCTACTATAAAGGTACTCCAGAGATTTAAAGCCTTTTGTTGTATCAAAAGAAACATCATTACTTTGCACGTTTATTTCAAGTGTTGATGTCAAGTTTCTAATGACTTTGTAGGGAAAAATTCACGAACAATTCTACGACGTTGTATATAATTCCCCACAAATCTATAGAAAAATAGTTTCGTGTAAACAAAACATGATTTTTCCGAATCCCGCTGATGAGAATTGTTTCATTCTCTGACACAATTTATGAAAGGATTTCACTTAATGTCATCGTCATCATCATGGTCCAGGGACACATGATCATGTTCCTGTAAAACCATAACTCTATGTAATTTATTATCAGGTTTAAATTGTTTCAAGCTTTTTGGAAGCAGTACTGTACGTCTATCCAATTTAATATCTAATTGATAAAAGTTGTTACCATTTTGTTATTTCAGTCTTCTCCTTGACATCCTCCGCATGCAACAAGTTTGCTTTCGACAATATTAGACGTTTGTTCCACATTGATTTTTCTTTGCTTTACATCGGCATCGAATTACCTTGAGTAAGTTTTCAGGAGCAATGGCTTTAGTAGCCCCACTCAGTTGGTGATAGATTAAGCTTATTGTGGAGCATTTTCTATTCAATCACTTGCAGGTGAACTCGAAACCCATGATATTTAGCAGCCTCGTCTGTAGGTGGTAACTTTTCAGGTTCGATTAATCCATTGCATACCATATTATTTTATCGCGAATACCTTTCAAAAAGAGTACATGTTGTTTCTTCTGAAGCCTAAGGCCCGTAATCCTTCAAAATTGAACTATAGATAAAAAATATGCTATTGTTTTAGAAAAGAAGAAATTATGAATGAAGATTTTTTTATATAAAAAATAAGTTTTTAGAGGTACCTTATTTTCTGCAGTGGAACATCTCGTTTTCCTCCATACAATTCTTTAAATGCCTTCAGTGATGCATCGTATACTTCTTCCAATGTTGCCCAATAATTAGATATTGTTTCTGAAACGCTGAACAATGGTTTCCCTTTTTCAAAAATGGCCGACGTAGAGTCACAGGCGTGAATGAAAAGGATATGTTCCATGATTGATGACAAGGGTTGTTGAGCTTCTCTTATACTCCAAAATTTTTTACCATGTTCTGTACGGAAGTAAATATCTGAAAGCTCTTCATTCCAGTGGTAGAGTAGCATCACTGTAACGTCTGTGTCATCTGCATCAACCGTGACGTTCTTCTCCTTTGATTTATCTGATGCTGTAGACACAATATTTGTATCTGCATCTCCAGTCCAAACATAAACATGGTGACCATCCATGGTTAATTTGGTGGATAGTAGATAGTAGATTAAGCTCTTTTTGTTTTCAGTATTGGACAAAAATCTCTCTTTTGTATTAGGTAATTTATTTTCTGACAGTGCTTGATAAACCATTTTTCATTACCCTTCACTCATGTTTCGATGATTTAATAGATTGAGCGTCGTCATACCCAAAAAAGACTACGCAAGTCCATCCTTAATTTCGGATTATTATTTGCTGTACTCGCTGGCGATGTTTTTGAACTTCATTCCCTTGTACTTGTGGACTCCAGTGTAGCAATGCACCTCCATCCAAGACATTTGTTCCAGAGAAGTTTTTGATAGGAGCTTGAATATCGTCAGGAAAAAGAACCTTTCGAAGAGATGCTTTATTCGGCTTTCGCATATTATGTCTTCTTTAAAAATTGACATGGGATAGTTGGTCATTTCATGTTCGAAATACTCCTCTACGTTCTCTTCTTTGTGTGTAACAGCAGCTAGCCTTACAAGCAAATTCGTGGGGTCTATTTGTATTGATTTTTCTCCAAGGATGTTTAACAGATTTGATTAAAGACGCCAGTGACGTCAGCTGCATTTTCCTTTTTATTTTGGCTTCTGCAAATTGAAGATTGTCAAGACCCTGCTGAATAGATAATCCGGTTTTTTTCGCATCTTCAGCGTTTACACCATCTTGGTCTTTAATCGACATTAATCTGCTGGATAAAGAGTAGATGCAGGTCTTATCATTGGGATCCAAGTCGATAATTACGAAGATACCTGTATGCTTGATGAAAAACATTTTTCTGTTTTGCAGAAGATCCAGGACCCCGTATCCGCCATTATTAATTTAAGGTTCTCCCAAGGTCCTATTGTCAGAGCTTTCTTTTGGGTCAATCTCAACATATTTCGGGGTCACTGTACCAAATTTTATCTTTATATTAATTTTGTCTGGGGTTTTTTGCAATTCTCCTTCCCTTATAGGCCCTTGTTGCTTTATTAATTATCTCCATTCGATAATGGGTACATAAATGCAGTTTGAAATCAGCACCAACCAATTCCTCTGTGTTCAAATCTAAATGAATATTTGAGAACTTTCAAATCTTGATCTTTTGAATGTAATTGCGAACTTAGTAAGAAGTTTGAAATTAATCATGACGCAAGGTTATTGTAAACACTCTACTCTATCACGGTTGTTAAAGTCATTTTAATTCGAACGAAACCATCTTCATGTTTGCTGTCGAAACGAACTTATTCGTCTATAACATGTTCTCATATGAATTCAGATCGACTTTGGTAAATTGCTTTTTGGAAGATTTTCCAGTTATCTACTTAGTGGAGGAAATCTGAAACCAATGTGCTGTATACATATATACGAGGAAATCGTTCTTTAGATATTCATAGTTAAAAAGATGTTGTAACGATCCTTGCGAGAGAATGTGAGTCTCAATACAAACAGTTGGCTCTATTGACTATAATATAGTTGATGTAGATGAATTATGAATTCGCCAAACAGTACTATATGAGAAGGCTGTCGGAAGTGTTATTTTCTGTTCTTGCGGATGCTGATTTAATGCTCACGTTCATAAAGGGTTGGACAGAACTAAGTTAATGGCACATTATTTTTCGGACCACATGAATCCAGACATACGTACATTGAATGAATAACACAATCATGGAAACAGATTCGAAAGGTTTTCCAAAATGCATAATTTTTTGTTAGTGTACATAAAAGGTTATATAAATAATAGAAAATTAATAGAAAAACAGCAAATGTGTTAATTATATTGTTACAAAAATTTTGAGTGATAGATCTAGTTCACGCCATCCTCTTTTATAAGGGTTTAATATATTGAGTGTAAATACTAATAACTATTAAATACAGTCATGGTTAAAACGAAATACATCATGTTTTTGTTTCATTCCTTATAGCTCGGAGGTTTGGGTTGGATTGCTCCTTGCTCAACTGGAGAACTTGAAGCAACTGTTGTAACAGTTGCAACTGGTGATGTTGTTTGGACTTGTGATACAGGCATCAACATAAACTGCTGACCAGATGAGCTGGTGACAATTTGACCTTGCTGCATGTTAGGGATTCCGATTTGTGGATTACCAATTTGTTGTATATATGCGGGGTTAGGATATTGTGGCTGGAATTGGGGCGACATGTTGTTGAAGTATGGCTGATTTGGTAGGCATGGTTGCATCTGATACATTTGAGTAGATGGTTGAACTAAAGAAAAAAACATTACAACTTTTTAGTCTTTTATACCGGGTGGATCAAAAGAAAGTGCCGGTGTTTCACAAAAAATATCTTCCAACTGAATAATTATGAAAGATTGTTATTTTTATTTCTGAATAAAGGAATCCTTTACCTGTAGTTTGGTGTATCAGTTTTCCAATTTGGTTCAATAGAAAAAAAGTTATGGACAAAAAAATGGAAGCAGAGTCTTTGTAAAAATCATTAAGCAAAAGTTAGACATACTTATAATTTGTTATACTTCATAAAGAAGAACTCTTTTTTTATAATGCCACAATGTTTCTCAAATTCTCACGCAAGAACTGTTAAAGTACGTTTCAAATGAACTTACAAGTTTCGTAAACACGAGAAACATACGACCTAAGTGACTGTAAGGGATCATATCTTGCAATCTATTTTACTTTTTTAAAAAATTATTTCGCCTTTTGAAAGATTGAAGTTTGTCTCACATAAAATTGAGCTGTTTTGCTCTTTTCTATAAAAAGCTCGTTTTTTTTCATCTTCGTTTTTCTTCTTACATTTTCATTATTCTTCCAAATTTTTTACATCATCAAAAAGTGCTTTTTCAGCTTGACACAGCGCAAAAAGAATTTTTGAAATATCTCATAACCTTCAAATTTCCCAAGCATTTATAAAAACTGTGCAAGATCATTTGAAACGTACTTTAATATCGTGCATTTTAAGATTAAAAGTTTGATAATAACATTTGAATTACAACTACAGATCTTTTCATGAATTACCTCACAATACACAACTTAATTCAAATAACATTTTTCTCTTTACAATAAGAAACATCACCTCAAGGAAAATGTTTTCACAAAATTTTTTTATTAAACACCTAATAATCCATAATTACAGAAACAAGGTGATGTATGCAATAATGTAATTTATGAAAAGATCTATTCACCTTGTTGATCACAACAACATTGGCAATCATCTGCACATGAACCTGCACAATCGCCGCACCCAGAAGTACAGCAGTTGTAAATCCTGAAGCTGTAAATTGTTGAAACAATGGAGAAGGCAAGTTCGCAAAGGCTGAGAGCAACCAACATTCCATACATGGGTTGTCCAATATCTCTTACAGTACGATTGTGACAATCGTAAGGTTCCCAAAAGGTATAACCATAGTAACTATAGTAGTAGTTATAATAACTATACTTATTGCAGTTGTAGTACCTGTAAAAAATAGCATGGTGTCATTAGTTTCTAAGTGATAAAATAATCCAAAGCTAAATAGGTTCAAAATGTTAAATGAACTGATTTTCGCAGACCATTGAAGCAGTTTAACCTAAACTAAATTAGGTAACTCAATTCAGAAACACACAGTGAACCCTTTGCAGAACGGACACCTTATGGGAAAAGAAAATATAAAAAAAAAAAATGTCTGTAGAGGTTTACGCATGTTGGGTTAGAACTGCAAGGGCACGTCTCGATCCACCTACCAGTGAATTGCTGGTCTTGATGACACTCCGCTGGATATCGTGTGTGAAATACCTCTACACATTATAGTCAGGGTTTGAAATTTTCATCTTTCAACGAGATACATAAAGCAATGAGAAAAACTAGAAAAAGAAAACCTTAAAACTTACTTAATGCCAAAAGCAGATGTGATAAAAACGGCTGTTGAAAACACACACGATGTTATAGCGAATATGTTATGTGATATCACCAAAGCTCGATTCTGTGAATTGCAAAATATCATAATCCCAAGTATGCCAGTTGTCAAGAAGAACGGAAAACTCCAAGTATGAGATGCTTGTGCATTCAAGGCTTCTTTCAAATTGAATTCAACTAACGCAGTAATGCCAAAAGCCAATATTAACACGGCATTAACAACGTGCAGGATCCCTGAAAATTGATTTGGTCATATCTTAATATTATTAGCATACAGTTTAACTGCCAATTTGAGACCATCAAAACTTGACAGTGTAAACCTTGTTAAATTTGTTTGGGATAGTGAGCATTTAGTCACGTGATGACTCGTTCTTTCAAACACTTTTATAAGAATTTTCACCAATAAGTTTGATGGTCTCATATTGGCAGATAAACATACTCTTAGTATGTGGCCAACGTTGTTGTGAAAGATTGCTTATGAATTTATACATCAATAGATTTGTAACCAGATAAACATTACTTAGACGATACTTTACAGTCAAAACCTTGTTATTTCCGTAAGGATTAACGAGAATGCTACTGATGTTCTTTCAAACAAAAATAAGATAATCAAAGTATTTTCTTTTCCGTTAATTTACATTTTTTCAGCCTTTCATTCAACTTAAATATGAGTACTATTATGCGCAAATGTTAAATACTAACTCTGAACCTAAATCTCAAAAAAGAAACTGCAAAAGAACTTTTTCCAGAAATCCACGTTATTATTTCTTTCTTTTTCCAGTATATTTGCCTATGCTGACAATCTAGAGTAGTTATCAACGAAGAAATGAATAGCGAAACAAGTGAGGCAACAATAAAAATTGTAAGACACGGTTTTTGTTTTTATAAGTTCATCTTATTGTTGAAAGTCTTAATTAATCGATAAGAAGATATTGAGTTTTTCCAAACTTGTTTTTTCGATTTTCTCTTCTGATACATCTTCAGAATGCTACGAAAATAGGCTCTACATGGTGTAAAATTTATTAGCAGTTGATACCAATTCATTGAAACCAAGGCGGTTATAATTGTGAAAATTAAAACGCCACCAAGTTTGGGAAACATAAAGAAATATCCTAAATATTCTTACCAAACACTAGCATCAAACGAAGATGACTTTGTTGTGGAGGCTGGACTTGCATTATATGTTGCTGCATTGTTGCCAGTTCCCACGAAAGAAATACGACTGTTATCTGCTAGAAGATCAATATTTATACAAGGTTTCAAAACAATCATTAATGTTGATATAGCAAAGAAAATTTTAAATATCATAGCCGACGACAACATTAACCTATTCCAATAGTGAACTGAAACTTTTTCCGAAAACTTCTGATCGTAAATATTTCTTATTAAAAAGAGTTACCACCATAGGTATCAAAATTTTTATCTCACTATAAAACACAAGCGATGTAAAAAATATAGGCGTAAAGAATGATGTGATAGTTTTAAATAAACAGAGAGTCTTCACTGACATCCTGACATGATATTGTTAAATATCAAACGAAATTCGGAGAAACTCATCAAAAAGAAATCTATTTTTTGTCGAAATGAAAACAACAAAAAATTAAACATAAGTTATAACTGCCAACAGATAAATCACAAACAACATTTGAGTTATCAAAATTTATGTTTAGTTAAGCAGATATTTTTCAAAAGCCATTATCTCTTTATTCTTGTTCATTATCCGTACAGCTATTCTGACAAAAAAATAGTTGGCGATAAAAGTTTTTTGATCTGAAAATGGATTAATTCAAAACAAAAAGCTGATAATAATTAGAATGAATTTGTATGAAATTCAATGATCATCACAGTTGAGATGCTTACTCATAAATGAGGAACACGTTTTTAAAGCTCAAAAACAATGATTTAAAAAGATGCAGCTGATTAATTGAACCGTCTTCTTTGCTCTTGAATAGCACTGACCAGATAAGTTATTTCAAAAATCATAGACGACAACGACCGCTTCAAACGCCCCCTCGAATAAACGCCCCCTGAAAAAGTAAAATTACTTAATAAACGCCCCCCTCGAATGAACGCCTCCCTCTTTTAAGCGCCTCCCTCGAAGAAACGCCCCCCAAAAACTTCGAAAAATTTAATAAACGCCCCGGTCGTTTGTTCGAAGCATTACGGTACTTCTCCTAAAAGTGCCATCAAAGTTTTGGATTACTTGGATTATTGTCAATTTTCCATGATGTCTTATACAGAAAGAAAAATACTGTATTTCCTCTAATACATCATAGAAATACGTATTTCTATGAATGCACGCCGCCTTCTAAAAAACGCCGCCTTTTAATAAACGCCACAGCTTTAAAACTGTTGTTTATTAGAAAACAGGTAAACAAGATTTAGAAGAGAACGGCGACAGTGATATTGCTCTTCTTTGACATTTTTGTGAACACATCTTAAATGTAAAGATTTTTACACAATCTTTAGTTACCTTCTTAGGCTAAGAAAACATTATTGTTTAGGTTTAATTTGTAATAAACGCCACCCTCAAATGAACACAACCCTCTCTTAAACGCCGCATCCAAAAGCTGATGTTTGTAATAAACGCCGCCGCGCTTTTTAGAGGATACACGGTAAACAGCAAAAAACATTCGTTGTATATCAATAGTATACCGTGTAAAAATCTTTTACGGGCTTTAATTCTGAAAATGACGTCTCAAAAATGGTGTCTAAAAATTAATTTACAAAATGATAAACAGAAAGTGGATCAATGTTGAAGTCACCCTTCGTCAATGAGGCGGACCATAAAAATGTATGGTTCCCCTGATTTAAAAGACCCACTTAAACAGACATAACATAGATAAAACATTTTTCCAAGTTTGCAATAGACCTTTTCGGAAATTACGTCACGGCAGATCTTACCTCGTTTCAAATGTTTTTAATTACTTACTTAATTAAGAATCATAAAAAAAGTTCGTGTAAAGTTTCCTCTCGGGTATCATTTCTTTTCAAAAACAACACAAATGCCACTATTATTTGGGTTGAAAGCGAGGCAAGATCTGCTCTGACGTATTTTCCGAAAAGGTTTATCAACACTGCGAAAGTAAAATCGTTCACAATGCTCCATAGATTTGTTTTAGAATGGAAGTCTATTTCACAGTATACGTTTGGGAAATGTTTTTAATTTCACTAATATCATTATCAGATTTGCACGTTCTACACACAACGTGAAAAGTAACGATTTGAAGTCGTACTGAAAACGAAGACTTGAGAAAAGTAGTATTTCGGATAGATTTTCCTTGCTTCCTTCATCTCTCTAAGTTCAACAAACAAACTTCATAAACATTATAAACAAACTAGCTAACCCAACTGTGCAATTCCTGTTGTTTTGTGATTCCTTGAAGATGAATATCTTGTATGTCGTCGTGTTCGTTACCGTCATACTTTCGTAGGTTTCTAATGTGACGGTGATGTAACGTTACATGGCGTGATAGTGACAGTGAAGTGAGTAAAACAAAAGATTTCTTTTACTTTATTGATATTCCACAGAACAGAACTTCAAGCTACATCTTAAGAAAATGTTTCAAATTTTACTAATATCAATATCAGACTTGCACGTTCCACACACAACGTAAAATGTAGTTACTATGAAACCGTGTTCAAACAAAAAAACTGAAAATATCTGTATTCCCTGTTTTTCATTGTTCTTTATCTCCAGAGTCATCAGACAAACTTCATATACTACCCGATGAGAGCATTTTAATTGAAATTGTGTATATATTTCTATAGAAATGCACTCCATTGTAGTGACTTTCCATCAAATTTGGCCACTGTTGGTCGTCTTCGTTGCTGTTGTAGTTTCGTGTGCAGGCATACAAATCCCACAACGTATAACAAGGTACAGAGTTTATCTTATAAGGATTCAAAACAAATATTTAGGTCAGCGGGACCAAAAAATTAAGTCCCGCACCATGTTAAGGTAATGGAACCTACCATGGAACGTTACTACATCGAGAACCCGTCTAATAGTTATGATTTCATTGCTATAAGTAACTTTTATATTATAGTGATAAGTGAGATAAAAAAAAAAGTAAATTTAAATCTAAAAACATATTAGGACATAAACTAAGCGATAAAACCATAGACTGTTGTGTATCAACATTCAGCATTTAGTAAATTGTGTTTTCGTTAGTTTACTATAATTTGGTATGTTTTGGTCCTTTGTTTCATCCAATAATTTCCCTTTCTCCGTCTTAATATGGCGACCATTTGTGTCCTTCTTAAGGTCTTGGGATGATAAAAATAGACTTTCGTTTCGGTCATTTTTCCTTTCATCGTCGTATTTCTTTTCAACTGCAAAGTAGAACATCAAAGCTAAAATAGCAACAACTGCCGAATGAATTGATGATGCGGTGAACAGAATGGGTCCACAAAAATGTTGATAGACAAGACCACTTATAATGCTTCCGATTGTGTTTCCTAAGCTATAATAAAATGTTGACACAGTACTGAAGATTGACGACCATATATTGGGTGGTGTGATATTTTTCAAATGTTCTGTTACTGCTACCCAATACAAACCAACACCAAACAACTGAAAAATCTGTATTGGTACAGACAGCCATCCATTTTTGGTGAAAGCCATGAGGATGAATCGAGCTGAATAAGACAGAATTGCAAGCACAATGCTTGGGTAAACACCACGTAAAATTTTTATGACTTTTGATGAGAACGGGTATATTAGAATTTCAAAAAGTGGTCCCGCAGCCAAAGCAAGACCAATGCACGTTCTTGTCGAATTGAGATCTTCCATAAGCAATGGCATGTATGCAAATAATAAGGTATTGCTAAATCCCATATGTGTTGCAATTACGAACAAGAATCTCTTGTTAAGATAACTTTGAGGCACAAGTTTAAAGACATTTTTCTTTCCCTCGCTAACATCAGCGTTGTCATTGATCTGTTCACTGTTATCATCTTCGCGTTTATCACTCAGGACATCCATGTTGTTAATTCTAGATGCTCTCGAAAACAAAAAGAAAGCACACAGAACGCTAAATCCTCCTGCAGCTAAGCTTACGAAGAAAGTCCCTGTATATTTTGATAAGCCATCAGCAGGCTGGTAATAATCTGCTGCTAAACCAGCAAGAAACGAAAACAGCGCAAAACCTATTGGTGCTGCAATCCGCTGTCTGTCATATGTTGTAACTCCTTTATATTTGGATATTACTCTTAAAACAGCTGCATCAGAAAAACTGACAGTAGGAACACCAAAGCAGGCTATGCTTGAAGCGAAAAACAACATCACGTAAAATAATTTTTGATTTGTGTCTTACGTGTGTGAGTCAAACAAAATTGTGTTATTTCCTTTGTTAGCAGGTGGTTGATCAGATAATGCTTTGGCAATCCAGGGTAACGGTACAGTTGACGATGCCAACAGCACGAGCAAAAGTACAAATATAAGCTTGTGTTGCTTTGTTGCATCTGCTATGATACCCACACAAGGTGTAGTAAATGATCTCAAGCCATAGATAAGACCGCAATGGAAAATGGAAAGTCCAATAGAAACGTAGAAAATATTCAAATACGGCAAAATACTTCCCATGACACCATAGACAGCTAAATAAATCAGTTTTGTCGCTGTTAAATCAATCCACATGTGATATTTTTTCTCCATTTTGATCGAAGTTGAAGAAATCTGTTCTATGCTCTATTGAGTTAATCAACACTTAAAACATTCCATTGCGAAACAGTAATTAGAGGGTAATAATGAAGAGATTTGACAAAGGTTAAACACAGTTGCATATGTCAAACACGAAGCTCTCCGATGTGGAAAATTATGCAATAAACACAGTTTCAATAAGACTATATACTCACTACTTATTAAAACAGAGCTAAAAGTAACCCTAAAGCAAGTAATTATAGCATTGCATTGTAGGTAGTTTTATTAAGCATTCGGGAGATAACTGGATTATAGGAACGGCCATTCTTATGGAGGAGGGTTGAGTTATCTAAAATAGATATGAATAGTAGAAATAACCTGATGAACATCTAAAATTAAATCATTTATGCTGTAACCCAGTGAGCAAATTTTTTGAAAAATCACTGCGAAGGAGTGCATTTCTATAGAAATATGCACACTATTTCAATAAAAATGCTCTTCATCGCAGTGATTTTTTATGATTTTGCCCATTCGGAATCCTCCACTTTTTAAAGTTCTCCAAAGCCGGCCTTCACCTCAGAAATTCGAAAGCTTTAGTTCAAATTATCATCTTTTCGTCAGTATTGCGAATAAAATTCTAATTTCATGTTAGCAGATATACAATAAACATTAAGATGTCCTCAAAACATCATGAACAATCATCTCTTCAAAACATCATGGACAATCATCTCTTCAAAACATCATGAACAATCATCTCTTCTTAATTCAAGTACGTGAAAATTCCTGTTTCCATGGGTTAACAAGATTAATGTCAGAGTTTATTATGAAATATGTAAACAAACAAACACATCCGACAGCCAATATTAATTGACCAAAAAAATAAACAGATGACTGAAGTTTACTTTAACTGCTCGAACTGTTGTCGCCGCACCTTAATGTTTTAACAAGCTAATACAGTGGCCAAAATCGTAATTAAGTCACTGCAATGAAGAGTATTATTATTGAAATGGTGTGAATATTTCTACAGAAATGCACTTCAGAAGATATCCTCATAGACGTTATCAGGGTCAGTCGAAAACCCAACCGTAACCCTGACATTTGGGATGATATTTATAATAAGTTCAGGATTACTTGAATTTTACTTGATTCTATGTTATGAGGTCAATTCCTCCTTCGAAAATGTTTACATTGCTCTACGCCTGTTAAGCCTGGTTCAGACTTGACGATTATGACGATTATGACGATTAAAATAAAAATGAATCGTCGTAATCGCCAATCTCCAGGTGTGAACACTCTCAAGTATTTCTAAACACCTGATATTTTTTCACTTGATATTACGATGATTACAAAAATGTAATTAAAAGTGTTACAAAAGTGTTCACATTAGACGATTACGACGATTACACTAAATTTCAATCGTCGTAATCGTCGTAATCGTCAGGTCTGAACCAGGCTTTACTATCTTTACGGAAGACTAACTGATCTTCTCAGCCATAGAGATTATTAAAGATACTCTCAGGTGCCAAATACAAGGGGGGGGGGGTCTTAATAAACGGGGGGGGGGGGGGGGGGGGGTGGTGAAGTTATCTGAAAATTAATAAGCTGGGGGCAGAAATCCGTTAAAATGGGGTTTTAAGTTATTCAAGGAGACAAGTGTACTTATATGCATACTTAGAACTATTCAAGGAACAAATATAAACAGACAAAACAAAGAATATTAACAAACAAAGTCTCTAATCTAATAAAACAAGTTGTCAAACAAATTTGGAAAGTCGTCCTCCTCTTCAACTACGTTGTCCTCCTCTTCAACTACTTTTCACACAAACTTCCCAACGCTTCTTTCTCCTCCATCGAATACTTCCCTCGTTCAGCTCGAATAAACTTGCGACTACTCATTTCTATCTATAATAAGCAACTCATCAACACAAGAACATACAGCATTCTTTTTCTAAAACAAGCATTCGAATTAGTTCGCAAGTATTTACTATAGTACACTGCAATGACTTCTTTTTCTAAAACAAGCATTCGAATTAGTTCGCAAGTATTTACTATAGTACACTGCAATGACTTCTTTTTCTAAAACAAGCATTCGAATTAGTTCGCAAGTACACTGCAACAATGACTTCTTACCTTTCAGATAAAATTTTGTATAAAAGTCATTTTGTTTTGTAAGGGGTGCCTTGGTCTCTTTCACCAAAATTAATAAACGGGGGGGTCTTAATAAGGTCCGTCCTGGTGGTGAAAATTTTTGAAAATTAATAAGCGTCCCCCAGCCCCCCCCCCCCCCCCCCCCCCCCCCCCCCCCCCCCCCCCTTTGTATTTGGAGAGTAATGAACTCTATTATATGTAGAGCCGAGGGTTGCGCTATGAGCCTTCCAATGTACAAACAATGTGCAGTAAAACAACATGCAAATATCCTAATCAATGATTTAGCAAAAATATCATAACATGGACTCTTCTACTTTTTTCGACTGACCCTGAATACATCTATGAAAAATGCCTTTTCTTTTAAATCTGCTGTGTCAGTACTGAAAAAGTCACTGTGAAGAAGTGCATTTCTATAAAAATATACATACTATTTCACTAAAAAAGCTCTTCATCTCAGTGACCATGTTTCCAATTTTGCATTTTTTAACGGAGCGTTTGATGTTTAGTTTACCGAATTATTCTGCTTGCACTGATGATAAAATTAACGAACTATTCTGCATGCACAGATTTTTATAATTTGCTGTTCTCCTTAGTCGATTATTTCAATAATTTTTGTTCAGCAAACACAATTATATTCGCTATGTTATAATACCGTGTGTATTATAAATAAATTTTGATACACACTGTAGCTGTGAGATTGTCTTAATTGATACTTTTAATGACATTCATAATATTTGTTTCGTTCATATTACGCTATAATTGCTTTAACGAGATGTTTTTCGTCAATCTATCTTGTTGCGCGATAAGCCGGTGTAACAGTAAATAAGTACTCCCCTCAAAACTTATTTACTAGTAAATAAGTACTCCCTGTGTCAAGATATTCCATTTATCTGAGACGGGGAGTATTTTTTTACAAGGAAAAAAGTAATCCATTGAAAAAAGCTAAGAAAGCTATTACCAAGCTCCAAACGTCATCAAAAATCGGCGAAAAAGTGCTTATGAAGAACCAGAAACGGGAAGATAGAAAAAATGGAAAGTTTACTCACAAATGATTGGGTCTTTACACCATTCATAAGATGTACGATAAAAGCGGCTCATTGATCAATAAAACAGGAAAAAACTAAAACGAAAATGCAATGTTTCCCTGCTGAAAAAGTACCTGCAACCAGCAGATACCAATGCAGATCTCCTGCTGATCCTCCTTCTTCTGATCTTCCTTTTTGAGACTTCTACTCATGAAGATTCCCAAGCTGATTCTCCTGATGATACTTCTACTCCAGAAGATCCCCGAGGTTTTCCACCTGCTGATTCCCCCGCTCCAGAAGATCCACAAAGCGCCTAAAGTCCACAAATGATGTTATTGAGAATATTGAAATACAACACTCTCAATAACGTCATTTTTGTATATACTATGTTTCTATGTTTCTATAACGCTTCTTTTTCTCTCATATATGAGAACTGACTCTCGGCCTCTCTCATTAACAATAAACATTTTACCTTTTTCAGACTATTCTTCTTTTGTTCCAGTTTTCCCAAAATCTTTCCTGTTATTTGGCCGATGCATCCATATCTAATGATACTCGACGGGGAGTACTTATTTCCTGAGGGAGTACTTTTTTCCTACTAGGAAATTATTACTGGGGAGTACTTTTTCTGGAGAGTACTTTTTTACTGCGACACCGGATCTTCATTAGAAGATTTGTACGACATTTCCATGACAATTTTCCCACTAAGCGAAATACCTTAAGGGAAGAAATTTTGGCGGATTTGGCGGATTGGTTCGGAATCCGCCAATATCCGCCAGTATTTCTTACCGCCAAAAATAAGTAATTTTAGGATCCGCCAAAATTAATTCCAGCCAAATTTGATTATTTTCTTAAACCGCCAATATATTTTTGAAAGGAATTAAACGGTATAAAATGCTAGAATTTCAGCATTGCACATCATTATTTTAAATCAATCAATACTAACGATTGCTGGTCTCTTCTGACTCTTATTTTTTTTGTTGGCTGTCCCTGAACCGGTGAGAGAAAGGTTCTAATGTCAAATTCCAGTTTCTTTCGATTTTATTATAGATGATGAACTTGATTCGTAAATTTCTTCAATAAAAACTTGTAATGTTTTTGTTTTATGAAAAAACGATCCGTATGATGGACTTTCCTCTTCTCATCTAAATATTTTTATCTCTTTATTCTATCAAACCACTTAATTGAAAATTGATTACTCGGGGTATCCGCCAAAATCAATTCCCACTAAATATAGAAATTTTCCTGAACCGCCAAAATAAATTCCCGCCAAATAAATTTTTGTTCTCGATCCGCCAAAATAACTTTCGCCAAATTGCGTCGGAATTGGCGGATGAGCGAATCCGCCAAAATTTCTTCCCGTCAAAATTTCTACCCATAAGGTAGTTCGTGGAGAATGGTCTCAGCCAGAATTTGCGACAAAATGTTTGATACTTACAGAACAAGCACTGTGTCCTTTCACATTGTCAGCCATATTGAAACCGATTATTCAAATTCGTACAATCCTTTAGTTCAAAACTTGACAATCGCCTCATGCACGATGAAAAGTTGGATTCATTTCGACTTTTTGTCGAGAGACCACCTCTCATAGACCACCTTTATTCATCTGCACATGCGTCGTTGCAAAGCTTTCAGACGATCGTCTTAGTTGTCTAGTGGAGATCTACCTTTAAGTACTATACTCCACAAAAACATTTTTCGGAAGCGCTTAGAAATCACAACTGCAAACAATCCCAAATTGTGCAATCTTATTGGTTCAAAATTTGATTTTGTATAATTTAAACTTAAAGCTATTTCTTCCATTTCGTCAAACAAATATTTTTACCTCAATCATCAAGAAGTTTCTTCCGCGCATGCGTTGTCACGAACATTAGTGAAGATGGTCAGGAAAATCGTCTGATGGAAATCCAGCTTTATGACATAAGTGATAACGGTAACTGTCAATTACATATTGTCTTTGTTTGTTGTTTTTTTTCAAATCGTCATCAGTAGGATAGTTTACCGAAATTTCGACAGAAAAATTAGGTTGTCTAGGTCATGTGACACAAGTTAAAGAATAGGGTGAGCTGTGAAAGTCTCTTCTCATATACCTATGAATATGGGAGTTACTTTAAATACTTCAGGATTCTGAATGAAAATCCCATTCAGAAAATAAGACACACTGTTCTGTAATCAATGGTTAAAGAGACTTAATTATGTTCACAGTTTTCAAAAACTATCCAAAATATTTGAGATTCAACATCATTATACTACATTGGCTCTTGGATCAAAATTTTTCATCTGTGTGTACAGAAGCTACAGAACTATGATGTAATGGCATATGTGAAGCACGTGACTCGAGTTGTTATTGTTATATGTTGATACTCCACTTTGATATGCTTTACTCTATTACTCTGAAAACAAGTTATATAACATTCGCAAAATTGATCGGGTTAGATCAGTTGAAAGTGACTGAGAACAGTTCAAACTCACACGACAAAGATTCGTCATCTATGTCATCGTGAAAGCTTGTTTTTACGGTGTTCATCTCTTCTTTTTTCCAATCATTTTCAATAAGAGTTTTCTCATTTCCACGAAAAGTTCGAAACCAGGCTTTTCAAACCTTTCTTTGATGGAACTGGTGATAATATCGATGGCTTTGAAAGAGTAAAGCAACCGGGAGGTTTTGGTTCTTTGTGTTCCATCTGCAATACTTAACGTATCGCTAGAGATACGTATAGTATTACTCTAACGTCTTAGAGGCCAGTGTGCAGTCACTCAATGGCTTTAAATGGGTTGATATGCTTCTTTGAAAGTGCATTGGAGCAGTATATAGAGATGCAACTTCACTGGGACTCGGGTAGCAGCAGTCACGCTGAGTGGTAGCACCGTCACTATACCGTCGTTGCATTATATAGATACTCTACCCAGCCAACCTTGTGGAAAGGTTCGAGCACGAGTAAACGCCAATGAATACTTTACACCTCTAGTTTTCCAAAGGAAAAGTGCCTTGTACCCCATTTTTATGATCAAGTTTAACATTCAAACATTTAAACTCTAACTACAAAGAATAACCATAACATCATAATAAACCAAACTGAAAGTTTAAAGATAGTTATACAAGGAAGCCCTCTTAAATGGAAATGTTATGTGGATTCAAAGAGCATATCACAAAAACTTGAAGTAAAAGTAATAGTGAAAATTCATCGCACTGAAGAGCATTTTAATTGAAATAGTGTTTATTTATTTAGGAATGTTTATCGAGGATAGCCTCTTCAGTTCCTTAAGGTACTGTTATCCATGAAGGTCCTGCGAAGGAGGTCCTAAAGCATTCAAACCCCCCATTTGTGCTACGGAATCTGCCTAGACATCATTCCTACTCTCTTGCTGAGTGCTAAGCAGAGAGAGAGAGAGAGAGTGATTCACATTGTTATAGTCGCTGGCATGACTCGGTCGGAGATTGAACCCGCGACCTCCTGAACATGAGTGCTCACCACTCTACCACAACGCTACCAGTCGGTGTATATATTTCTATTGAAATATACACCTTCGCATTGATTTTTCAACAAACTTGCCCACTGGGAAAATATGAAGATCAGAAAGCCATTTTAAACTTATGATGGAGACACAAATTAAGTTACCGTAAAGCTTCGAATAAACGCCTCCCTTCTTTTAAACTCCCTCCTTCGAATAAACGCCTCCTGAAAATGTAAAATTATTTAATAAACGCCCCCTTCAAATGAACGCCCCCCGCCCCCTGAAAAAGTGAAATTATTTAAGAAACTGAAGGAGGCGGGAGAAATGTATGGACGAGCAGTTGGAAGAAGACCTGGTTTTACCAACAACGGATGATAATGCTCCATGTTAGTAGGAAAATGATCATGTTTAAAGCCAAAAAGATGTTCAATGAAAAGAATGAAGATCCTGTGTAGTCCAAGATTCTTTTGTGGCAAGCAGAGGCTGTTACACCAGTAAATGTCGCAACCAACAGGATATGTCGCAATCAACAGTAAATGTCGCAACGTCGCCAGTAAATGTCGCAAATCAACAGTAAATGTCGCAAACCCAACAGTAAATGTCGCAACAGCAAATGTCGCACCAAAATCGATGATCAACAGTAAATGTCGCAAGATAGAAATCACTTTACCACATCCACTTATCAATGATTAATGTCGCCATTCGTTACAACAACTGTCCCAAAGTTAAAAACAAAAATGTCTGAATTTTCTACAACAAATATCACACAGATAACTAAGGGAAAGAATGAAAATAGGAAAGGGGTTATTGAAAAGTTTTTCTTCATACACAAACTCAAAAAACTTCACAATCTCAAAATAACTGCTATAAATATCACTTTCTGACGATTTATTCAAGCTTTGTGTGTGATGTTTTGCATACATGCAGAATGTGTTATGAAGTTGCAGGTGGCTTATTCTTTGTTTATAATCAACTGGTACCTAAGTTAATGCTCTCTAATTGAAATAATCATAGAGAGAAATTTTGAAGCGATAAAAATGCAACATTTATTGTTGATTATAAATTTGTGTGCGACATTTCCTGTTGATTATGAATTTCTGTGCGACATTAACTGTTGATTTTAACGTTAGAGAACGAACATGATTTTTTTTGTTTTGCGACATTTACTGTTGAAATTGCGACATTTACTGTTGATTTGCGACATTTACTGGCGACGTTGCGACATTTACTGCTGATTGCGACATATCCTGTTGATTGCGACATTTACTGGTGTAACAGAGGCTGGTGTGAAAAGTTCATGAGAAGACGTGATTTTTCACTTAGAAGAAAAAAAACTACAGCTCAAAAAGATCCTTCCTTTTTGATTGATCATTTAGTTGTATACGTTGCATAATTTTCATAGAATTTTAGAGCATTCTTTTTTGTTCATTTTTCTAAAATTTAAAGAACGCCTCCCTCTTTTAAAAGTTTGTTTTTTTCATCTTTTGTTTTCTTCATTTTCCTTTTCTTTTTTTGGCGTTTTTTATTTCTGTAGAATATTGTGCCTTTTAATGTCTATCCAACGATACCAAACTTACACTATTTTTAAACAGACTTTAGCATTCAAGCTTATGACTTATAAATGAAAAAGCTGAGTCATCGAAAAAATATAGCTTTTGTTTCACTTCAGCAGATCACGTGATATATCTCAAATTTATTACGTGATTGTATAAACCGAGTTTTTCTGGACTTCCCTGTTGTTCCCTGTGTTAAAAAAAAAATGATTGACGAAAGTGGGAAATCATTTTTAAAGAAATTTTATTGGTCTATCATTTGTGAAAGAACTACTGGCTTAAAACTCTTATTTTCCCTTTCCATTTTTGTTCTCATGTTTCTGCCCTCATTCCATCGCAGTGGGAAAAATTGTCAAGAAGTCTTGCGATAAAGAGCAATTTTATTGTAGTAGTGTGCATATTTCCATAGAACTGCACTCCTTTGCAGTGATTTTTCAACAAATTTTCACACGATGCGGAGGGCATGTATCAAATATAATAATAAAAGAAAAGAGATTTCCTCCTTCAGAAAAGTTATCAGAGTTTTGGAATCTAATCGTCATTTTTTCATACACTGATAAAGTATTTTTTTATTTTGTTAGTTTCTAATCGCAACCCACATATCATATTATACTTTGTGCGCTGATGTCATTAAAATTATACTTTATCAAACGTCACAATTTTTGTTTCGAAAGCAACTATGTTAAAACCCGAGTTACATCGAGAGGTTTCAAGGTGACTGCATCACTGAATGTCACAATTACATCATAATCGAAAGAAAAACACTGAGTAATATGAGTAATATGAGAAGTGGTCACACCATAATTATGTGGTCATACGGTAATTTTGGAAACATAAACACGAACTTTGTTGTGTTGCAACTTTGAGGTTTGGGTTATAAATTCAGCATAATGATTAATAAAAAGAGCTGGCCTGTAGGCTGAGATAATGAAGCAGCCTCATAGTATATAGTTCTTTTTGTCACAACACCATAACAGAGATCGAAGAGCAGAATTTTATTTGAGGGGGAGAACTAATTAGGCCCAAGACAGAGGCGTAGCCAGAGGTCAGTCAAAATTTGTGGAAGAGAGTTAAGTCATTTAGGGTAAAAAAAGAAAGCGTGCAAGTAACCTAATCGATACTTAAGACTGAAAAGAAATATCATCATGTTGGACTCCTCCACTTTTTATGACTGACCCTAACTACGCCTATGCAATAAAATTTTGCGCATTTTGATTGTCTACAGTGTGTCCGCCAAAAATGTATCGGCTCATAAAACTTAAATTAACAATCTCACGATTTTTTATAGAAATTTTACTAGAACTTAAATTTTCTTTGTTATTTCTTTTGAGATTGAAACTACCGGAACGTTTTTTTACAATGGAAGGTAGTTAGCAGAAGAATTTCTCAACAATGCATTTCTTTTTACTTTTGGGAACAGAGGAACAACAGAATTTATTGTGAACAAAATATTTGCAATAAAAAAGCTTATTGTCACAAAAAGATACATTTCATCAGATTTCATGAAAATAAAACTTTAAAGTGAATCTATCAAGTTTTGCTGGGGGAATAATTTTCACCATAACAATCAATGTTTTGTTATAAAACAAACAGAGCAGTATCAATAATAGCAAATGCATAAGTTAATACTATCTCCCAAAGGTAAAAAGAAATGCATTGTTGAGAAATTCTTCTGCTAACTACCTTCCATTGTAAAAAAACGTTCCGGTAGTTTCAATCTCAAAAGAAATAACAAACAAAATTTAAGTGCTAGTAAAATTTCTATAAAAAATCGTGAGATTGTTAATTTAAGTTTTACGAGCCGATACATTTTTGGCGGACACACTGTAGAATTAAGAAGCTCTTTTGTGTCCCATAAGTGAGAGTTGTGACGCTGGAATTCATCGAGTTCCATAAAAAATGATATGTTTGTTAATAATAGAATTTAAGTGTTGCAGGTTGGATATACTTAGAATAAGGGAATGTGATGGTAACAAGGAACTGTCGTTTAAATCTCTTATGCTAAGGATTTGGAAATTTAAGGAAAAAAGATAAAGTTTGCCTTGTTGTGTCGGTGGAAAAGTTCCCGCCATCAAAGTTGTTCTCTTTGTAACTGGGAAAAGAGGAAGAAATGGGCTTATTATAAATACTTTGTAAAGGAATACATTTTTGTAAAATATTTTCAAAATATTCAGAATACACAATTTATTCGATAGACCTTATCAACACAGTATTGTATACACATCCCAGGACAAGCGTGTTTCACTGTATCATGGCTCATAATGTTGAGTTTGAACCTGGAACCTTTCGATTCCTAGGTTGAAGTTGTACCCATTACACCAACTAGGCCACGGTTTGATCGTGCTTCACATGTCACCAGAGTCCTCAATGCCCCTGAGGACAAAGCGTTGCATAGCGCAAAGTGGTGAACGTGTTGTTAACGAACATTCATGCTGACGATGCAGAGTGCCCAATCCCGCAATGCAATATTGTATACCTATACTTCTAGCTGTGGCTGGCTATATGCATATTATATTTAAAATATACCGAAGAAAATATCATACGATAGCATCTACTCGTCTTCTCAATTGTTTTTCTTCGAAATAACGTTCACATAACATACAATGTATATATGTTCATTTTCTTAATTTGCTCGAGGGTTATCAACGACCCTGTCTCTCTGTGCCCAAACGCTAATTCACGCTATACTTTTCGTCCATGATTAATTACCCAAACAATGAATTGATATGCCATTTTGAAATGTAATCACGGCTTGAAACCACCCTCCATTTTAGTGTTATACAATTTGGAAAAAAATCTCAGAGAATTAGGAATAATGGAAAAACGCGAGCAAAATATCAACATATCGCATATGCAGTTGATGGCACTTGTTTTCGCGTTTTGAAGAAGGTAAAAAAAAAAAAAATAATGCGTGACAGAAAGATTGCTGAACTTCAATGATAACAATTGAGTAAAAAAACCGTTTAACATACGGGAAGAAGATATGACCGCAGCTACTGTAGTAATTGAAGAAGGTGAAGTTTTTTATTAAAAGGAGAAATTTTCGTGAAAAAGACCAAACTTTTAACTTTTAACACCTCCCTGTTTTAAATTCTCTTTCTTAATAAGACACTCCCTCTAAAAATCGAAAAATTTAATAATTTACTTATTTTTTTGAAGCAATACACTTTCTTTAGACCATGTTTCCATTATATTGGATAGCTTTAAATGGTCCACCTCCTTCCCACCCCGATATCTTATAAACGTTTCCCGAATTTCATTGCCGCCAGCAAGTATGACCTTCTTTTATAGATTTTCGTTGCTTTTAATTATCTCAATACGACGGAACGCAAATACTTAACGGGGAGTTTCGCGAGGAAAGAAAACGTGAAATTTTAGGGATTTACTTTTGCGAATGAGTGACTAAATCTATTTCGCGTAAAATAATCTTTCGCGTTCAACTGGAAAAGTGAATTTCCTGTGGAATTATTAATTTTCGCGATCTTCCGCTTTTGTGCAATTTGTTTATACTTTTAAATTTTGAGAAATAAAAAAGAGATTTATTGATTTAGACTGAATACTTTTGTGTTGATTTAGACTGAATACTTTTGTGTTGATTTAGACTGAATACTTTTGTGTTGTCGAAAGAAAAACACGTGAAAAAAACATTATGAAATTTGTATGTTATTTTCTTCAATTTAATTTTCGCGCATCGGCTTCCTAGGTCATTTCGTGGGAAATCGTATGTGAGTCCTTTTCGCCGGGACATACTTGCGCAAAAATTACCAAAAAAGTGAAAATGCGAAACTTTTTCCCGTAAAGTAGTTAGTGAAATATTGCTAAGTAAAATACATATACACTGGGAAACCAGGCAAACGAGGCAAAAATACATACATACTTGGAAACCAGGCAAACGAGGCAGACTGAGAATTGGCACTGTGCTTAAACACCAATCCGACTGGTTAGGAGGAGAGCCAACATCAATATTGATCAGCTGCGGTGGTGTGGTTTCATTTCGACGTCAGAACAGAGCATATCCTACTCTCCGATTCGTCAATTGGATCGGAGTAGAGTGCTTAATAAGATCCAATACACCTTTTTTCTGGATCATTGCGACCTGCAAAGAGAAAATTTATCTAATTATGGAGCTTCTGAAATCATTCTTTGTAGTCTTTTATGGAACATATTGGAAGATTCACAGGATCTTCTATTTTACAAAAACGAATGCTTTGAAATTCTTGCCAACTATATTGAAATTGCTGTCATAAAAGAGGAGGGAGAGATTATTTGCATGACTAGTCTCTCCAACACATACGAAAACATTCAAGAGGAAAGAGGTATGACTTTTATTTGTCATTTCCACACTAGATTAAGTAAAATCTTCTTCTTGGTTTTCGATGTCGGGAATAACTTCTCTATGTTTTTGGACAGCTATTTTATTGAGTTCTCGTAGTGACGTCATCTCGACGTTTATTTTTCCGACGTGTCAAAAAGAAAAGAAAAAAAGTCAACAAAAAACAAAATTGATTCGGAAAAACTTTCAGATTTTCTTGATTTCTTAACAATCAAAAAAAAAAATTAGGATTTCTTTGGAGTTTTTCTCGGTTCTTCTCCGTTTTCTCAGTTCTCAACGACAAGATCATTTCTTCTACGAGTTTCCCGGGTTACTTGAAACAATAAAGGACGATCTATATTCAAATAGTTTATGTAATCATTCTTATATACCTACTATATATAAGAATATCTGTTATGTGATAAAAACTATATAATTAAATTGAAAATTTAAACAGCTACGGACTTGATATGTAGAGGGTTTTTCCCATCTCAATGAGTTCAAAGATGAGAAACTGAATTGTGCTCAATTTATGTGACAACAATATATTGGCCTCAAACAAACATCACTTCAATCTTATGGAATGCATGGTTCACTACTCTCTCTCCTGAGGGATTTCCTATCTGGACGTGTTCAAAGAGTCACCTTGGATGGCTATAATTCTGTTTGGGAACATATTACAGCTGGTGTTCCCCAATGTTCAATTTTAGGTCCTTTTCCTTTTCATCAACGACCTTCCTGAAGGCCTCGAGTCAAACATTGAAATCTTCGCTGATGACACTTCTCTATTTTCCACGGTTTTAGATCAAGTTGAAAGTTGTAGTAAGTTAAATAGAGACTTGGAAAGAATTAATGGGTGGGCTTACCAATGGAAAATGTCATTTAATCCTGACCCTGCTAAACAGGCCGTTGGAATCTATTTCTCAAAAAGGAGAGTCCCAGCTGATGTTCCCGTTATTTCATTTAACAACTCCCCCGTAACTTTCATCGAAAGCCATAAACATCTAGGTCTAATCTTAAATGAAAAGCTAACCTTTGGTCACCATCTTAGAGAAAAGATCTTAAAAGCAAACAGAGGCGTCGGTCTTATCCAAAATTGTCAAAGACATTGCACCTCAATACTTGCTTGACCTTTTGCCACCCCAGCATGCTGTACTCGCTAATCTCAGGTCAAGACTTCCAATTTACCCCTGGGTGGCACGGACTAAACGTTATCGTAATTCTTTTTTTCCGTATTGCATTAACGAGTGGAACAAGCTGGATAGTCATATAAAGGGATCTCCCTTCAATCTTACGGTTTAAGCGTGATTTTTTTTGATTTTGTTCGTCCAAAAGCTTCACCGACATTCCGAATCCATCATAAAGGTCTGTTTCTACTGACTCGGTTAAGGGTTGGGTTCAGCCACCTTCGGGAACATAAATTGCGACATGGTTTTCTTGATACCATTGATCCGTTTTGTTTATGTAAGAACTACGCGCTTTTTTTATAAGAACAATTTTATAAGAACACGAGCCTCAGATTTGGCCAAAAAATCAGAACAAAATAAGAACAACCCGAGGCTCAAATCATTGTTCCAAAAATTAAGAACAGCCTAAGCCTAAATTTTCTTGGAAAATAAAGAACAGTTCATGATGTGAATTCTCTCACTGGTAAATGGTTTAGAAGTTTATTGGTTTTTTTCACCTCCAATAAATGTGCAGATGGGTCATTACCGAACAGGAACCATACTTTTTACCAGTTGTTTTTAAAAAATATTTCTATTTTACTGGAAGTTCCATATATAAGAAGAGCAAAATGGGGCTGAAACCTGAAACTATGTTCTCAAAGCAAAGAACTAAATAAGAACAATTCAGGCTGAAAAAGGCTCCAAAAATAAGAACAGCCAGCCTCAGGTCAGATTTTACTGGTTCTTATATATATAAAAAAAGCTTGTAACTCGATAGAAAATACTGAACATTTTCTATTTCAATGCTCTTATTTTTTTTAACGAAAGACACTCACTCTTTGACAATCTCAAAAACCTAAACGTGACATTTGTGCCACGAAGCCCTGAATCTCTTTGCAAACTTTTACTTTTTGGTGACTCAAATCTTTCAGATCATACTAATCATGATATTCTTAGTTAGTTAGTTAGTTCATTTGTGGTACGAACAGGTCCACTCTTTCATTGATTATAAACTCCAACCTAGTTTTTATTTTTTTATTTTTCATTTATTTATTTTTTTAATCTAATTTATTTTCGGATCCTACTTCTGGCGATATTGCCTTGAGCGCCTTGCGAAAGTAGGGTCCTTTAACGTTTGTATTTGTATTTGTTTTTGTGTACGTGATGATCAATTCAATAAAGAAAAACAAAAAAAAAAACAAACATCACAGGTGTACCCTCCTATTTATGGTTTACGTCTACAGTGATAAATTAAGAGATCTGGTTTCTTAAAATTTAAGAACAACATTAATGAAAAAAATTTGACAAATAAAGTAATAGATAAAGTTATACTGCCGCTACATCTCATTTATCATAACATACTTATTTTTGCGCAGTGTGGTCCAGGCTTTACAATAATTCCCGAAAAAAAACTGGGGAAGTTCGTATTACGAATTAGTAATTTTTTGTCTGACATGTGCATAAAAAATGTTTTTGTTCTAATTTAGGATTTCGTGTTTGTAAACTAAGATTGCTCAAATGTTTTAAGAAGTAATACTCTTCATCGCAATGTTTTTTCTTTGTTTATTGTAAAGCATACAGCGAAGGATATGGAGGAGAAGTTTTTAATAAAAAGAGCATTATGTTTACTTTCATAAATACTGTGAAGTCTATTGCTTTGATAAAAAGAGAGAGAAGAATGTGGTTTATTTTTTATTTTTTGTTTTGAGTAGGTGTTGAAATTAATGAATAATGCCATTTTTAATTCCATACATGGAAATAGAAGCCTATATACTCATTTTGTCATATAATAAGCTTGTGATTTTTGTGTGTGGGGAGGTTCTAGATACATATAAAAGCTATTAGATTGATTCATTGGTTATAAGGTCTTTGCATAAGTTGCGTAAGTTAGTAAATGTTTATTTGCCTAGAAAAAGACTTGTAGTTAGAATTGTTCACTTAAATATTTATTCTGCCTATATCTCCTTCTATTTCCAGGATATAAATTGTTTATTTTGGTATTTCATTTTTTAGTAAACAGCAAAATGTTCCTCAAGATAATATTTCTACTTTATGCTGTCATATGCACCGTGAATGCTGATGTTTACATGCACAGTCCAAGAGGCTCAAATAATCGTTTGAATGAGAACACAGCTAATAGACAAAACGCAAATAGGGTGTTTGATTCTCAGGTGAGTACATCTCTTTTCATATTTTTAAGTTGTAGATGGGTAGATGAAGAATGAAAGACTGAGCAAGTATTCTCAACACGACATCTTTCTGCTTTGAGCTTTTTCCAGTGTTGATGAAGGCAACAGTTAAAACACTTTAATAATTCTACTACTTACATATACACTCTCTCTTATAAATTACGGCATGCATTACTTTATTTGTGTTAGTGAATGCTAAGTACCCCTTGCCTGATTCAGCAGGTTTTTCGTTATCACCATATTCAGCAGGTTTTTCGTGTCTAGTATTATGTTTTCCAAATATTTTTGCTGTTTTTGTCAACTTCTGCGCAAAAAGCAAAACAAAAGAAGCTGCCAGATAACCAGCTGTGATGAGTTTTGTTTTGATATTATACCACACCATCTTTTACATGTTGTTGTTTTTTGAAATGTAACCTTTATTACCTATATGTAATATTGTGTGCGAATGTCATTAATCAATATGTATATTTGTTTACTTGATAACCAAAATAATGTAGCATTGCACATGGAGTATTCTCTCTACTTGTATATTTGAAATGAATTTAGAACAACAATCGGGGAGGCTACAATGTTGGGGACAGAACAGCTAATGCTGCCAACAACAATGCTGCCAACCAATATCAAATGGTATGTTTGATAATCTTGTTTATAGTAATGTTGAATTTTACCTGATTTCATTGTTACTTAAATCTCATAATGTGTAGTAGCAGGCTGAGGGATAAAGCCAACCAGAGGTGATAAACTATTGCAAAGTCATAAATTTGAGATTTGAAAAAATTACTCTATGATTACCTGAAATATATAGTAATGTTTTGCAATTTTTTCTTTCTTTCTTTTGATAGCAATACTTTCAAAGCTCTAAAAATGCCAAAAGTGCTACCCCTTCTGGTATTAGTAATTTGCCTATCGAATGGACAGCTCAGCATGGATGTGGAGGGAATGAAGATGACAACCCTAACAAACTAAATTGCAACATGGTGATACAGTTTATGTGTGAGCCAGATGATAATGCTATTGCAGCAAAATTTCGAATGAGAGATGGTACACAACGGCAACGGCAAAACTACCAAAACCCACAAAGTAATGTTAAAGCATTAAAAAGTCAAAAAATGGTGTAAAAAGAGAAGTTTAAGAACTGCATATATATAACAGAATAGTGTTATTCTTGATTTTTCAGACAACGAAAATGAAGGTACATTCAATAATCGTAAGAGGAATTCTGTTAATGATCAAAGAGTTTATCAAGAACCTTTCGAATGGTATGACAAATGTACGCAACGTGACAGAAATGCAGGTGAGAAAGTAATTTTTGGGTTGAGAAAATTTTCATCAGTAATGCTAATTTTACTCAATATAAAGTTTTTTCCACAGTGATGTTTCTATGTATATAAAGTCACAATATGTTTTTTTAGGATCCTTTTATGATCATTTTTCAGGGGGATTAATTCTTAGGATATGAGAGAATGCTACCCTTACATGCTAGACTAATCTCTGATTTTAAATAAAATGAGTAAATAAATCTCAAAACTCTATTTTATTATCCTCAGGTTATTTTGTGAATGACTCTAGATAAAGATATATACCTTTTTTCTGACTATTATAAACAGCCATTTTAAATTGAATGGAAGGGATCAAGTTTTTTCATCAAGTAAATAAAATAAAAAAGGAGTAAAGATTCTTCATGCTCATTTCGTGTTATTATGAGCTTTTAATGAGAAACGTGCTGGGTAAAGTTAAGCTGCTATTTCTGCCTCCTACACTTTAGGTAGGATTAGATTTATTTGAGTGAAAAGTTATTGAAATTGTTGTTTAATTCAATTGAAATGATTTTTTTTATGTGGACTATTATGGTCATTGCTTTGAAATCTGACAAAAGGATTTAGATTGTTCTTGAGTTGTCCATGATTAAAAGTTTTCCATGAATACAAAAACAGGACATTCTTATAGGCTTTCCTTTTCCATTGTTTATCCTTTATGCATTATTGTTTTTGAAACTATACATACCCTATACTTTGGAGCAACTTTAAAACACATCTCCAGTGGGAAAAACTTTGTTTATTCTGTTCTGTGTGAATCAGGAAAAATAGTGAACAGAATTCAGCAGGATCAAAGAACAAAAGAGGATTATCCAAAAGTTTTTGTGATATTTAAGATGTTCTTCAGAATATTTTTTTTTACATTTTTGGAAAATATATAGCAACATTATAAAGGTATTCATTAGGTAATTGGCCAAATAAACAAAATCATATTTTCCAATTTCTATTTAGGACTGTTTACTGCCGATCAAAACGTTGGCAATGACGCAAAGAACACACGTCAAAATCCAAATGGTAACCGGAATGGATATGAATGTCCAGAGGAAAGAGATTATTACCCATACTGGCATCCAAGTGACTGGAAGGATATTGGTATCTTAGCCGAGAATGCTTCCATGTGTGAATATTATCAGAGTGAAAGTTTCAATGTGAAACCAAAACGTTAGCATACTTTTTTCTCTCTACTGTTTCCTAACTTTGTGTTACCATTTCTTTCAGCTTCATTTTTGGAGTTTTGTACCTTTGATGTTTTGTTTACTTCTCATTTCAGATGAATGTGTAGAAAACTGGCCAGGCACAAATAGAGTGAGACACTATTCCAAACACAACAACGAAGCAGATTGTACAGCAGCTGGTGGACAATGGAAAGAATTTCACAGCTTCCTTGAGAAAGCCACGCAATTTACAACTGAACAACAATGCCTTAATCAAAACACTGCAGCAAATCAAGCGAATAAAATAACCTACAAATGGGGATTACCAATTTATGGAAAAACTGAACAATGTCTTGTAGCTCTTGATAAGCCCTTTTGCAAGCCAGCACCTTTTTCAAGAACCAACCATTTGGGCAATGGTGCTGACCTTGAAGCCGTAAGCGAGAACTGGGAAATACCTTATTTTCCAAGTAATAAACAACAACGGTGTGTGATGAGATTAAGGTATTGTCAACATAAACTCTAAATGTTTCACTTTCTTGTTTCTGGTAAATTAGCTTTTCACCTTCAAAACGGAACAAACAAATTCACTCATCATTCTGTTTTTCAGATATAATATTTCAACCGATGACTACGATCCTTACAACACCGACTCAAACAATAACACCAATTAGTAAGTCTTCTTTACTTGTCATGGTTACTGTGGCATTACACTGACTGAATGCATTGTTTTGACATGTTGGCTTTATGCACTGGAAAGTGTGAACACAGACAAGGGGAGATATCCCTGAAGAAATTCTGACCTTGGGTCTCAGTTGTAATCATGATGATTTTTCTTCATAGCGCAACAGGTGTTCAATCTCCCGTGGAACAAAACCCAGCAGTTGACATTGGTGCCCAAAATGTACCGCTGCGTTTAGCCATTAATACAGCCCAGTTTGGCCGAACTTTTCAGGACAGGTCACACCTGTTTAAACTAATTCCAAGAACAACAGCGATCGGTGAAACTGCCAACATACAAAACTTGAATGTCCGTGGCAAACGAGGAAACATTGTGCAGGTGTATCCTGCGGTTGAATACGACTTCTTTCCAACCAATTTGGAAATGGCTAAAGAGGATTTAGTGCACATCCAGTGGACTGGTAAGTTTGTTTGAGCATGTAGTGAGGTGGCACGGAAAAGTGTGTAGAATACTTATTCAGTGACATCATAATATTTCCACAGTCACTTGTTATTCTGGTTCCTTATATGATTTGGCGAAATTGTAAAGATTTTTATGCTGGGAGACAGAAAGGTTTTCAGAAATGCTGGGGCAACCTTCCTTGCGTAGACTACTTTCTCAGCTAAATTGCCTTCTTTGGCTAGATACGTACTAGCTGAATACTCCATTATTAGCTTTTTACATCACTTATCATTTGTGAGCTTCTGTTGGTAGAGAGTTTCTTAGGTTCTTTCTTTCTCTAGGTTCCAACACACACAACAACAATCCACCAGGTGGTGACGGACAAACAGGTGACGATGGACAAGGGCAGGGAGGTAATACTTTTGAATGTCTCAAACATCTGCATGTCTAATTCTCCATTGTAGGAATTTTATCTACTAATCTCTATAAAAACTATGAAAAGTTCACTTTATTATTTCTCATGTAATGTCGGTGTCAGCACACGACAGTCTGAACATTATTTCCGTAGTGGGGAAATTTGTTCAAAAATCTCTGCGAGGGAGTGCATTCAATAGAAATGCTCTTCATCATAGTAATTTTTTGACGATTTTGGCCTCTGGTTTGAAATCGTGAATATAGCTGACAGTGCGTTGTGTTTTGAAACTTTTTTGCGTAACATATGTATTTGTAACACGAAAAAAGTGAAATCAATCTCAGGTTTTTCAGTTTTGTTGACAAAAATTTACAAGAATAGTTTCCTTGCGCACCCCTGGTCACCAGGCTTTAACTTTTTGTTTGTTTTTTTGTCCTAGGAACTGACCGCAACAATATTTTGGGTATGAACGGCCGCGCTGAGAATTACCCCATGACGATGGAAGACCCAGACAGCATCTTCAACGGGGTTACGAAAGTCGCTTGGCAAGGTGTAGGAGCTGCGGGTCCCAATAATTTGGTTGGACAGGCAACGCTGTCACCTAACCAAAAGAAGGATATTGCAGTACAAATGGCCAGCGCTGGTTACTACTACTGTGTTAATGCGGCACAATGCGGTGGAAACTCTCTTCAAATTAAAAATACGATGAACGACCTGCTAAATAACGCCCCCGCCTCCTATGCTGGAATGGTGTTACAATTCAGTGCGGGCGTTTACAACTATACTTGTACGAGAAACAACAATTTCTCTAATCGATCTCAGAAAGGCTCACTGATCATCACTTAAATTAAAAGTAAGATGGTGTTACAGACATCGGGTTTTGTAATTATAAACAACCTTTTCGTGGAGTTTACTTGATTTGTTCTACGCCACGAGGCGTCATCAAAATTCCGCCCGATGAATTATTTTTGCACCTGTCTAAGCTTACACCATTCAAAAGTAATTTTAGTACTTTTTACACTCAGAACGGTAATTTAAGTGTGACCAATGAACATATTTTTTCTAACGGGCACATAATTTCTTGTAATTTTCCACGCGCACATAAATCCACTATGCTTTCCGCGCCACAAATTTATACGCTTTGTTGTTTTTTTTTCTGTTTTTTTTAATTGTTGTTTTTTATTGTCATTGCATTTGTTATTGATAATTTATATTATATATATGTATACATATAAAAATTTGTAAATGGAAATATTTTGTTTTACCTTTTTTGGATAATTTATACATCTGCTGTTTTACAAAAAAAATTTTTGAAAGTATCTTCTCTTCTCTTGATAGCCTTTACACCCGCCATTTTTCGCCAACTTTTGGAAGATCTGACATTACTCATGAATCAGATGATCTCCCCAATGTGTTGTTCTGTGCTGTCATGATGGAGAGCTGTGCGATTCAGTTACTTCTTTTCCTGAAATCGAGAATATCAGTTTTGTTAGCAAAACTATTTCATTGTTGGTTAAGAGCCTTTGTCTAGCTGACTGTTGGAATAGGGTTTTGTCGTCGTCGTCTATCATTTCTCAGATTATTTTTGGTCAATACTATTCAAATACAAGGAAGACCCGTGCAAGATTGACAAAATGCCATTGACTTGGCTGCCGTAATCGGCCGTATTTTTCCATTTGAAAACGTGCTTTTAATTGTCTGATGATAATTGCATCATGGCACAATTATAAGATATGATACCGAAAGGAGATAAAGGCTGCTTTCCACCGAGCCATGGATTCAAAAATGAAGGAATTTGATTGGCTATCGGAAGTTTCTGCAGTTTCAGTGGAATTTTTTAGGAAACATTAGCCTGTTACTTGTCCATATCTCCATAGTAAATCACGCATGTTTCAGCAATCAAGGTTAACTATTTCGCTGGAATTAAATAACAGTTGACACAAAGTAGAACTGCTTCCAGAACGGAAACTCGGAGTTCGTGAAAAATACATTTGTTATAACAAGGCGTAGAGTCCGTTAGAGATAAGTATGCAATTTTGACGGAGATTCCATCTGTGCCATATATGTACAGATTAAATGAATTAAAGGGATTAATAGATATGAGCTGTTTATTCCTACATATCAGTATTAGCATGTTTCCCGCTAGACTACAATTTCGGTATACACTTGGGAGACTTACCTTATCGGGGATAATTTCGTCGGATAATTTCCCGACGAAATTATCCAAGATAAGGCATTGACAAACCGCAACGCCGTTTTTCATATTTCGCGGGAAGTGTTCTACGTGAAGTTCTTGACGAAATTTTTGGATATACTCAAAAAATAACACCAGAACGAGCATGCACGCAAAAGTTTAGTTTCCATGGACAATTTCAGTCAACATTTTAATTTTTTTTTAAATTTATAGTTGAGGAAAAATATAACAGAATAAAACAAAAGTAGAAACATTTTCTAGAGAGAAAAAGGTAAATGAAAAATGTAAAAGCCAACATGACTTAGTTTAGATCTCAACTGTTTGATCTCAGGATGTTCTCAAAGAACTTAGAAGGTTTGGAATGTAATGGGTTGCTTATTTTTTTTCATATATTGGGTTAACTATTAAATAATCATTCTAGCATTGCATAATTTGATGTTGGTCGATGTTGCTTTAATATGTCTGAAAAACTTTTTTACATTTTTAAATTTTCTTGTTTCATTCTGTGTGGTTTAGGTGAACAGAATCTAATATTTCTTTTCCAATATGGTAAAAAACAAATAAATATTCTGCAGCTATACATGTTCTTGCAAACCACTCTCAGCATAACTCGTTGCTATATTGTTATGTAGTAGCTAAATCTTTAGTTTTCAGAAATAAAGAAGACCCTTTCTTTCCCATGGATAACTAAATGAATGAACCGTGTAGAACTATAGGGATTCTAAGCTCTTAGCAACACGCATTATAAAATATTATACCAAGGTCACGTATTGAGGGTTACATGAAAATAGCTTTAAGTTAATTGGATTCAGTTTAAGAAATCTCTTTACCACCACCATACCACGTTTTTATCCTCTTTCATTCATTGGTGAAAATAAGTCATTCTTCGTGAATGAGTAACACATTGATTTTTGTTTTGTTAATAACATTTGACCTTTCGTCATGTACACTTATATAAGACTAACATCTTACCATTTATGTGTAATTTTTCAAAACTTCACTCTCTATGATGTGAGCGAAACATTACACACTTTTTTTTTCATTAGTACCGGAATCAAATCCCTTAAGAAAATCGGCACCGTCATATCCTATGTGTTTTGAGAACTTTTGATGTTCTCACCAGTTTGAGGATAATGGTGTTATCAGTCCTTTTTATCCCGTTTTTTTCGAGTTTCAAATATAAAGACATTCTTGATATTACCATAAACACCAGTTAAGCACCGGTTTACATCATGAAGTTTTGGTAGTTTGGAATATCCCGAAAAACTGAACTGGTATTATTTTCCTTTCACTCTCCCAATTATTTTACGAAACAGTGGTGTTTTGCATCTTTTGTTCTCAAGGGATTTAATTTGCCCAATGAAAGGCACTGTTTTATTCTTTAGTAAACATAAAACGTTTGGTCGCAATGTTTCAAATTAATGAGTCATATATAGGGCGAAATGTGATGATGAAATGATTGCCACAAAATTGTAAGAGGTCGTTGCCATTATAAAGTACACACCAATCCTTGAGCACCGCTTGCAGTGAAAGTCTTGTCGTTTAATTGTGGCTAACCAGGACACACTTACAAATTTCCTCTTTTAATCAGTCACAAATACAAGAACCTCTTACGATTTCGTAAGGAGATTGCGCAACTTCGCATGTTAGCAGTTTGTTTGTTTGTTTGTTTCTCGAATATTTATACAGGATAAAAATCTACAGTAGTATCATATCATCTACATAATATTACTTAACTTTTACTGTTCTCCATTTCTCGTTAAGGGATACTTTTTTTAACAGTGTATACACTGTTATCTTAGATGTCCTGTGAAATAAAAGGTATAACACAAAGGCATGAATATTTATGTATGTATACAGTGAGCTAAATTTAGAGATTGGAAAAAAAGTATCCCTGAACGAGAAATGGAGAACAGTAAAAGTGAAGTAAAAGTAAAAGTCTTACTAAACAGAACGTAATAAGGAATTAAGATTGGACCAGAGTAAGTTTGCGTTCTGATTTAATAATATCTTACCTAGCAATAAGAAAAAACGGTCAAGGCTCAGAAGTCGAATTTGGTGAAATTGAACAAAAATTGATTAAAAATAACGATGTAGTTGTCGTTTGAAAGTGAAAAAATCTTTTTCGATTCTAATACTTTCTGGTAAATTATTGAAAATAGTTGCAGCTTGGTTATGTGATGACTTTCTGGCCACTTCCAACTTGATTTTTGGCATTGTCAATTTCGTACCATTGTTTCTCGTGTTGACATTTGTAATTTCGTTTAATTCCTATCCATGAATAGAGTTTCATAAAGTTTCACAACATGACAAAACGAATCTGAATTCCGGACCTTCCCTTCCAACACACAGAGGCGATCTGGAATCATAATGTTAGCCTTCTCCCATAAAACTAGACATTACAATGAAATAAAAAAATAACATCCCGTGTAAACACAACCTTACAACTTATAATTTTTAGTCCAATAAATAAATAAATAAAGTGTCATTTGCGGAATATCACATAATGAACACATATAACACATAATTATTGAAGGGAGACCATTTTCTTTTGAATCATGCTGGAAACTGAAATTAAATTTATCTATTCCCATCAATGTCTTCAATATTCCAAAACTTGCCACCAAAATTTCCCAAATCGCTTGGTATGTTTGAACGAAGTGATTTTGTGGTGCGCATGCGTAACATGTCCGACTGGGTAGACAAAGCAACTCCACTTCGCTGAACTAGCATGCCTCTGTGTGAATACTCCCTAAGTTGAACCAGAATTTAAATTTCAAATTGTTCACTGAGAGACGGTCAACCTCAAACCCAGTGCTTTTTTGGCCTTCTTTAGTAGAATTCTTTGTCCCCATCGGTGAAGAAACCCTAGGTACCAGGTGTTGAAATGAAATGATATAAACGAAATGATATATACTGGATTCAAATTACAATTCAAGATGATAGCTACTAATGACAGATAATTACACGAAATGTGTTTTTAATTGGAGAACCATCATGCTGTATGAGACTCCATACTTTATCTGCAGTTCGTTCCACACAGTTCAACATTAACGGATTTGTCTCAACTATCTCAATTCTATGTAGCAAAAACTTTGTTAATTTGACATGGGATAACGAGATAATTCATGCCTTGTGTCTCGTTTCCTTCGAACTAAAATTATAAGAGTGGTTCATTTTGTTTTTAAACTTTGTATTTTTGACATATGATTGTTACGTTTCATTACAAGCAGCAACTAAACTAAGACAGTATTGACCTCTCTATGCATCAACTCGATAACTTTGAGACTTTCTTTAGGACTTAGGTTTCATTGACCATTTCCACTCCTCTCATCCCATGTGAACTAAGAGCGTAACAGATCGACTGCTGTCAGTTGAGCAAGCTGAAGGTGAGATAAATTTCTTGAGATTTATTTCCCATTCAATCCATTCCAATTGTTGGATATTTGTGAGCGAATAAAGGTATATGTTTAATGTGTACTATAAATTTCGTACATTAAGCATTTCTAAGTTTTAAAAATGAAAAATATTTGGGCCGCGATCCATTCTATCAACCTGAGCGTCTTAATCAAGAGATCAAGAGATCTGAAGGTTCAAAGAACTGCTTTTTAAAAAAATGTTTCGTTTATATGGACCAGGCGTGATGGTCTGTTAGATGCAGATTCATTATAATACCGATTCTCCAGAACATCTTCAAACAATCATGCTAAACACATTTTCATTATTTGAAACTTATGTGGCGTCAAAAAAACCAATGCGACGAGGAGCATTTTTATTGAAATAGTGTGTATATTTCTTTTAAAAAGGTACTCCTTCGCAGCGGATTTTCAGAAAATTTTCTTATTGGGCTTGTGGTTCAAGTTCTGAAAACTCAATAAGAACTAAGGGGAAAAGGTTATGGTGGCAACTATGATGATACTAGAAGGAGCATGTTAACTTGCAGTATGAGACCAACGAACTTCTTGGTAAAAATTTTTATAAAAGCGTCTTAAAACCTGAGACATAGCCTGGACTTAACCTTGCCGACCCAAACAAATTTAACAAAGGTTACACTGTCAAGTTTTGATGGTCAAGTCAAGTCAGCTGTATGAATGCCGTTAAATGAAACTAGTCAAAATTTGGTCCAACCATTTCAAAACCATTTTGAAATTTGTAAACAAAATATGTGTCAAAAGAACTTTTATCCTCAAGAAATGAAACATAAATGATTTTCTATTTTTTATTCATGACTTCTACGATAGAAAAACATTCTACAGATACACCAAAAATATTTCTCCGATCGATAGAAATATCTAACAACTAACGATGGGATTTTATTGGAGCAAAATCATTTTAAGCATTTTTCCAATTTTCCAATGAATGAAGTTCAAAAGATATGATCGGATATCATCTTGGTACTGCATGTTTCGCAAAATGTTTGACGTTTGAAAGATCTAAGAGAGGAAAGCTATTCCCAAAATTTCCCGAAATTTTGAGGAAAAGACTTTTGGAGCCTTTTTCATCCTGAATGATCCTTCTTTCTTTCTTTTGTCAAAAACATCCTTTGTGAATTTCATTACAGTTCCTCCCCAAAAAAATTCTGTCTTTACTCCACCCTCTGTTCGAAGTGGAGCCGAGCGCAATAGTGAAGCAAATACCTTTTCGGGGATAATTTCGTCGGGGAAAAGTGACGAAATTTTTGCTTCGTGACGAAAATTTTCCCCGACGAAAACTTTTAACTGACCCAATGAGCAAGGAGATTTTTAAGAGAATTCGCATCCTTGATTATTCATATTTCACAAGAAATAAAATTATACATAATGCATAGAATGCGTATAAAATAAAGAGAAATACATTTTCCTTTGTTATTTTAAGTTATATAAGAATTATTATAAAGATAAAAATTTATTGCAAATCATAAATATTCGAAAAATATTTGAAAATTGTTATTAAATTATATTGCAAATATTACTGACAATGAACAAACACTGCTGTAAAAAAAAGTATTCAAAATACTTGAAGTAGAAACTATATGAGGAAATCGTCTATATTAACTCAAAAGATTGAAAGATTGAAAAGTGATCTAGGAAGTGTAACGAAAAGGCCTTCTGTTTCCACCTGCTCTAACACACTTTAAGACATGGAAGTAGGTATTCTATGTTACAACTTTCACAATGAACTGTGCCGTTGCGATTCGATACTCACATTGGCTCACCATACTGAGACGATTAGGAAAAACTATGGCTAAAAAATGTGGATGGGTCCGGATGTTACATTGGGGGAGGGGGAGGGGTCAACTTTTCTTTAAGGAGACTTCCACAAAAAATGTTTCACAAGTCAATGAAGTGTACTATAATAGTGCATAGAGAAGTTCTGTTTTACTTTCTATAGTTTAAATAAACATTTGTACCATTCACTTTGCTATTTTTCCTCTTTGAAACTTACAAGTATGTTATTAATTTTTAAATATTATTTACAAACTGTTTAAAGAATTCGTGGGGTGGGGAGGGGCAAAATTTCCAGACTGCGGACGTCCATAGGGGTCGAGGGGAAGTTTGAACAGATTTTCAGCACTTTTTTGTGGACATATCAACGCCAATCGCAGTGTAGAGGACCAAAAGCTATCCCTCATAAAAAAAAACCGAAAGAAATTCGAGATGAACAGACTTTTAGTTTAAAAACTAACGTTTTTAACTAATATACTGGCCAATCAAACAAGCCCCTTCCCAAATATCAACCAATAAGGTGAAAGTTTTCACTCTATGGTAAAATTGATACTACCTCTTAAAATTGGAAGAATGAAATAGAAAACTAAATGACTTATATTTCATAAAATACAAACGTGAGTAAAATCTTGTAGTAGGGGATCCGTTCAATAGACCTTTTTGCTACCTGTTACATTGAGACCAAAATATTTCCTGTATAACTTTAGTCATATCACCGTGGTGCTTTTTCAGTAATTCGTCATTCAATGAAGTATTCAAGTAACCCATTTCAGTTAGGCGAACCATTTTATCTGCAAACCTTAATACAGGAAAAAAAAATTGTATGAAATTGTATGAAACTGTATGAAATTGTGAATGTAATGAACGAGTGTCAAAAATTACTTAAGACCACAATCACCTATCAGTCTAGTATGTGCAAGTTCTCTGCCTTAAAATCTGAGGTATACATTCCTGGTGGAGGCCCACATCAGGGTGTTCACTGCGCAATTCTAGTCTTGGTAAAATAAATTCAAAAAAAAGTAATACATCATTTGAAAGGAAGTACTTCTGCAACAATACTTGCTGATAATCTCTTAGAAAAAGCACTTCCCATTCTCAAAAACATACGCTTTACACAGTATCATAAGTTTCCACAAATAATTATTCTTGAAGCGATAATTTGAAGGAAATAGAAAGATTATGGCTATCAGTAGCATTCCTTGGCTTTTCAGGACTCCCAATAGAAGAAACCTCCAGGAAAAAATATGTGAGTTTTTAATACAGATTAAAATGTCTAATGAAGAACTATGGTATCTTAAAATTTTTCCCTTTTGTTATACATTGAAATAAATGTCTACAATGTTTGATTAAAAACAAGATTTTACGACCAAGAAAATAAGTTTCCCTTTTACCAATCATTACATTTTTCCATTACGTTACTTAATGATGCTACTTAATGATCACCAATTGGGTCCAACTTGAATGTTCCACTTTAAGATGCCCAAGGTCTAAAATTTCTAGATACCAGTTTGTACAAATATAGGAAAATAAATTTTGCCAGACAATCCTTATATTTTTACATGTGTAATTCTTCAAGGACCTCAGTTTCATAAGAAAACAGTCAAGGAATTTACTCATGTGTGTCTGTCTGTTTCGTTCTTCGATCTGTCCTCTTTTTTGCTTCCCCATCTCTAAAATCACCAAAAACTATTGGAGCCACCTGGCCTGTCACTGATGTTACTCTGCAAGAAACAACAAAAGCAAATAAACATTTTTAGTAAATAAAAATGAAATCTTATTTTTGCATTCAGTTTATAAGAAGCAACTTTTAAGGTTTGCCTAATTTCACAGCTTAAACTTGACATGAAAATTGAAGTTAAGGCTAATGATAATAAACATTTGAGGAATCATGCAATAGATTGTTATATACACCTTAAATCAAGATGAACGCTTATTCCAATGGCCACCCTGGATGCTTATTGGAGCAAATTTCAACAGTTTTGAGGGAGCTTATCAAATGAGCCGTGTATGATGGTGCAGCACCACTTAGAGAAAATGTGATGCTTGGTCATTTGAAAGCCTACTTCAACACACCGCAATATTCGAAATGTAGTAATTATGCAACAATATGTGCCGATAATTTCTTAGAAAAGGTTGCCTTTCTTATACAATTAGTTTATACAATTAGTTTCCAAACGTTTATTTGAAGGAAATAGAAAACAATCATAGCTGACTTGACAAAACTAGCTTTCACAGATTGTGAAGGATATACAGAAAAAAATTGACCTTGATTATTTCTAATTTCCACTCAGCAAAAAATCAAAACAGTATACATCATGGTGGAATTTGAAAGGGTAAAATCTCTGTCACTTTGGGTATAATAATCAAATTGAACTGCTTTACAACAAAAACTGTAAACAACAATTACCTACCTGTAATGGCGGAAAATTATTGTCTGATTTCCTATTCAATATACAGCAGCTACATTGTGGTGTCAGAATTTATAATGAAATCTTATATATAATAGTGAGTGTGCATACCACTTTTATTTTAGAGAGTGGTATATTTAGTTTTAATTTATGGCCAAGTTCTTCTAAGTTGTGCGTAAAGCCACGTAGAGGCGATTGAAGTACAGGGTTTGAAGTGCCAATAAATATAAAATATTAGATTTTAATAAATTAGCATACAAAACTACAAAATTTGACTACATGATTTCACTTCTTCTATTTGTTAATATTTACATCATCATCATCTCTTGGTTTTATAGATATATTTTCCAGTTTATTTATCCTACTTAAAGACCAAAAATTGGGTACAACTTTATGTCAACACTCTAAGATTGCCAATGTCTAAAATTTCCAGATACCGGTTTTCACAAACAGGAAAATAAATTGTGTCAGACAATCTTTATATTTTAACATGTATAGTTCTTCAAGGACCTCAGTTACATAAGAAAACAATCAATGAATTTACCCTTGTGTGTCTTTCTGTTGCGTTCTTCGATCTGTCCTCTTTGTTGCTTCCCCATCTCTAAAATCACCATAATTTATTGGAGCTGGTCGCATGGCTGCCACTGGTACTCTGTAAGAAACAAAGAAAATAAATAAACATATCATCAAAACATTTTGTATAGAAATAAAATCTTAGTTTGGTATTCAGTTTATCAAGAGCAATTTCACAGTTGGTTGGCCTAATTTCACAGTTGGTTGGCCTAATTTCACAGTCTAAACTTGACATGATTACTTTTTCAGTTGTATAAAATTTGAAGATAAGGTTAATGATAATAATCATTTCAGGAATTGCGCATTACATTTTGTACTTACAGTTTGCTTTTACAGCCGAATATATAAAAAAACTCTCATAAACATTAAATCGATAAGAATGCTTATTTTAACAAGAATCCAACTAACAAGGGATCGATTGAAATACATAACAATGAAAACTAAAGATGATGATGAACTAGCATCGGCTTACATTTCTTTTATTTATTAGTATGTACATCATTATCACATTTTGGTTTTATATAGGGATGTTCTGGCTTATGTATGTTCCTTAATGACACCAATTTGGGTCCAACTTTATGGCCCCACTTTGATATGCCCAAGGTCCAAAATTTCTATATACAAATTTTCACAAACAGGAAAATAAATTGCTTCGTACAAGTATTTTATATTTTACAGGTATGATTCCTCAAGAACTTTTGCTACAAGCCCCCACAAAATATTTGGGAAAACCCCCTTCCCCCTGATCTCATTGTTGTATGAAGTACTGCTAGGCCCCCAACTGCTTTTCTTCACCCCAGAAACATTCTGTTATCTTTCAACATAAACAACATTGAATTTGGGGACAGGGGGACCAGTAATCTCAACTTGCAGGGGCATTTTCCCTTTTAAAACCATTTTTTTTAAGTTTTCTCAATATATTTCGTGGAGGGTTGTAGCTATAAAAATAGACAGAAAAATTACCCATGTGTGTCTCTCTGTGTCCTACTTTGATCTTTCCTTTCTGTTGCTCCCTCATATAAAAAATTATCCATTAATGTTGGAGTCACGCTGCCTGCCACTGATACTCTACAAGAAAATAACTAAACATGTGGCCAAAACTTTCTTAATAAATAGAAATAACATCTTTGTTTTGTGTTCAGATTACCAGAAGAAATTCTTAAAGTTGACCTAGTTTCGCAGTCTGAAATACACTTATGTATAACTACCTTTACAGTTGTAAAAAATTTAGGTTAAAATTAATAAATATAATCATTTCAGGAATCCGGCATTAGATTTTGTATTTACAGTTTCTTTTTGAAGCTAGAAATAAACACTCTTACATAAACCTGATATTATGAGTGCGAAACCAACAATTTTAAGGGCACTTATTACATGAGCTGCTTATAATGGTGCAGCACTGTGGAGATAATGTCTTTCTTTCTCATTTGACAGCCTATTTCAATTTTATTCTGCAAAGTATCTGCTGCAAATTGAAGCAAATAAATCACCAAACAGGCATGCTATGAAATTTTCTACCTTAAAAAATATCTGGATTCATTATTTGATTGTATAAAAGATCTGAATTACTCACTGTTCATTCCCAGTTTTAAGTTTAAGTTTTTCTCTGTAAGTCTTGAAATGCATCTTAGAAACATCATCCATTAAATCAAAGGCTGTCCTTCCAAAATTGTCTTTTATGTGGATGTCAATATTTTCATACTTCGAAAGTAGTTCAATGCACTTGATATCACCATTCAATGACGCCAGGTGAAGCGGAGTTAAGTTTTCTGTGTCTCCACAGTTAACAGTTTCAGGTGATGCAATACGAAGGAGGGTGCCAAGAGAAGTGACAGAATTCGACATTACACACAAGTGAATTGCATTTCTTCCTTCGTCATTTTTGCTTTCTACGTTCGAACCTTTTTCCAACAAAACTTCCACACATGAAGAATTGTTTTGACGACAAGCTTTCATCAAGAGTGTATCACCAGTTCGATCTTTGTTGTAAACAAAGTCAGGAAATGCTTTAAGACTATCTCGAAGTACAGATAAACTATCAAGGCGAATAAGTCGATAAAGATCTGAAATATGTAAATCAAAAAGAGTTTAAAGCTAATACCCACCGATATTGACTGGTCTGGTCTGGGTAATATAAACACAAAGTACTAATTTTCAATAAAATTCTCCTGCAAGGGTGTCCCACTTATGACACAAGAAGTTTCTTATTGGTTTCAAGTTAGTTTTCATGCCAAATAACTGACTTAAATCTGCATCTATTATTCAGGTCAGGTCTATGTTGACATTCACAATTCAGTCCAATTTTGGGATCACCAAGACTGATTGTATACTTTACAGACCACAAGAAGAATTTCACAAGAAGTATTTTCGGGTCACAAGCACATTTGAAGTCAGTCTAAAGAGACCAATCAATGTCATCAGTCTTAAATGTTGATATTCAAAGTTCAAAAAGAAAAAGGAAAAAAAGGAAAAGAATGAAATTTATATACCATTAAATGTCACGACGAGGTTCGTAGGAGTTATCTCTTTCTCTAAAAACATTGATTGATTATTACTACCTATTATAATAATTGTAATGATCCATCAGCATCTTCACTCAAATTAATATCAAAGTTCGGAATAATACTAAATGTGATGTTATAGAGAATTTTGATAACAAAGGATGAAAGGAAATGTTACAATATACAATGTCACTGTAAAAGGAATAAAAGAGGTGTTATTTACAATTCTTCTATAACATTGCAATGTTTTATTGTTGATTCAGTAACATTGTAATGTTAACATAAAGTGGTTCGTTATCAAATTTCCCTGCAACATTAGAAATAACATGAATTGCTAAGTGCAACAAGAAGTGTTGCATGTGCTACCAGTTATGCAATCTTTATTCAATGACCTCATTTTTATAAAACAATTTGTTTAACTAGGCAAGTGAATGAAGCATCACAAACAAAATTACAAATCTTATTTCATTATAAAGTATATTACATTATCTTGGTTTTTCTTCCCAAGAATTTTCAATATTTGTTATTCAAGTACTAATGTGCTATACATAAAATTTAACACAAAATATGTAAAATTGCAGTACTTTAATTACAATATTAATGAGGAATAAAATGAATGGAAAACGTATGACTTGTTTAATGTTAAAGTTGGCTTGAGCACAAATTTCAAACATCACCTTAATGGAACCAATGAGGGAGTCAAATGAATTGAATGATATATTTCATAGGGTGCCTGTAAGACATATTTCATAGGGTGTCTATAAACTGGTATAAGGCAATATCACAGACACAAATATAGGAATTTCTGCTACGTTACACTGCTGACCAATACTCAACAAAAATGAAGAAAGATCATAACAGTTGTTTTTCATACCTTCATAGTTAGATACATGTTTGCCCAGATCTCTACCTTTCTCTCTGAAAATAAGATAAAATATTGCTGTATGTTCATGGTATCCAGTGTTAATGTATAAAAGTAAGTTTTCAAATATTAATTATTAGAAAAAATAAAAACGTTGAAGGTAATAAGTATACCATATAAGACATATAGTTCCATGAGACCTTAACTACACAAAGAGGAATTATTATAAATTTCCAAAGCAGTCAGGAATCCCTAATGGCAAGTAGCTCTCACTCAAGTAGCTCACCCCACAATAGACAGAGAATAAGCAGACCCAAGGTTAGACAAGTTTTACAACACAACGAATAGTTTAATGAGTAGTGTGACCATGTGGCACAAAACGGTGGCAGTATTTCAAAACTAACTTGCAATATACAAACCAAATAGATCTAAACTTAAAGATAATGAACTATCATCAGGTCGAGAAAAAAGTCTATCAGTAGTTTTCTTCTGAGATAATGTCCACGAGCCAATCAGTTTTTTACTTTGTTTGAGCGCTTCGTTAATAATAAAACAGCTGCTCATTCCCAGATCATTTCTCAATTGATCTACCGGGTGCGCCAAAAAATACGTTACGTTTAACTAAAAAAATTATAACTTAACAAAAATACATTCGAACTGATATTTTGAAAGAAAAATACTCTGTTATACATCAGGATTTTTTTTTTACCTGAAAGACGAAGATTAACTTAGATTTTGATATGTTAAATTTCGTCTATTTCTTAAAAAGTTATGAAGCAAAACAGTTTATATCTACTTTTAAAAAATGTCATTTTACCCAGTATTGCTACTGAAATCAGCATAACAGTGCAACTCCCAGCTCTACATTATAATAGTTCATTTTATCTTTAAACACCTAAAACTCTGCACAAAACATTGTTACTTTTTGTTATCTCTTTGGCCTAAGTTACACTGATGCTAAATACTTTTTTAAAAGTGTAAAAATCAGACTTAAGTAGAAATAACAGAAAGTATTCGCTACAAACAAAAGAAATATGCACAATGTGTGAACAAAATGTGAACAATTATTCTCATTCAGTCTAATTAACTTAAATGAGACAGGAGACACCTGATCATCCTTAAACAAACAATATGAAAATCAGTCTAAATTGGCATGTTCGAAATATTAATGCAAATAAAAATGAAACGTGAAACATCATAATTTCTTCATAAGAAAAACTTTTACAAAACAAATGAAGGTGCAAATACAGTCGACCCTCTCTAATTCAAACCTCCATAAAATTCAAAGTCACGGTCAAATTTCCTTAAGAAACCCTCATAAATGGACCTCCATAATTCGACACTTTCTAATCCGATCTAGATTTTAGGTCTCTACTGAGAAATTCTCTCTCTAATTCGATTTCTTGAGTGTAAAAAGCCCTTACTACAGTTTCGAACCATAATTTCAAATTTCAAATTTTTATTCATTCGAATGTTTTGAAATGTTTTGAATTCGAACTGTATTACTAAAAAAATGGGAAGTATTTCAGGGCCAAACAAACTCAATTATGCCAATTGTCGACCATTGGGCAAAACTCCCAGATCAAAAAAATAGTAGGATGTCTATCACAAGATATATTAGAATGTGATATACATTCTGACATGATTAAAAGTAAGGTCCTAAACTGTTATTGATCCACACAAACAAAACAATAGTAAACAGAGAACCTGATGATAAATAGTCCGATAAACTACAGATATTTCAGGTTTCAATTAAAAAGACACATTGTCACAAATTTTTTTGAGGAGATTTGAGGAGAAATCGGCAAAAATAAGACTTTTTTGAGGAGATTTGAGGAGATTTGAGAAGGCGTGGGAACCCTGTAGAACAGAACTAAAGAACTTTATAACCTTGATAAAATTATACATAGACATAAACACTGAATGCTACCCCAGGAAAATTCATGTACTTAAAAGAATAAAGAATGAAGCAATGTTCTTTAAGAAGAAGAAAATCACAAAGCTGAACTATTATACTTTTGAAAATTTTAATGCCAAGGAAAATAACTATTACATCTGAATCTAGGGTTTTTTCTTCAATTCTGAAAGAAGATAGTACTTACCGTTCATACTGACGTAAGCGTTTCTTTATTATTACTTTTTTTTCTTTGTAATCTACCAAGCCATTGACATCGACCAAATCATATGGTGTCCTTCCTTTAAAATCTTTTACATAGATGTCAATATATTCGTATTCCAGAAGTTCATCAACACACTTGAAATTACAATACAAGCATGCAAGGTGAAGTGGTGTGAAATTGCTCTTATCTCCTCTGTTAACAGTTTCAGGTAGTGTGAAACGAAGGAGGGTGCGAAGAACTTTTACTGCTTTATAAAACACACACATGTGAATTGCATTCCTTTTTGTTTCCTTCTTTACATTCCTATCATTGAAATAGTAATTAGGAGCTACTTGCAACAGTGTCTGACCAGGAATATCCTTTATCATATTACGAAGGTAGGATCGTAATTTAGCTATGTCATCTTTGTAAAATATTTGCATAACATCTGGAATATCTGAAAAACAAATTACTTTCCATATCAACAGTTTCTCAACAAACATTTTTAAGAGACACTTCTAATAGCCAAGTAACTATCTTGGACTAATAGTAACTTTTTGTCATAAAAATAAATGGCAGGGAACTCAGAAGGCACATATAATTATGTGATCACCACTAGTTTTAAAAGCAGTACTACCAAGAATCATTATCTATTTTACGGACCAGAAATAACTGCTTGTGCAATACTCTTAAATTTTAAAAGTACTGTTGAAGATTAGCACTGTGAGATTTTCTTGTAACAAATATATGATTCCCGAAGTGAGTCCTGACAGGTTAAAACAAGTCTTTCCTTTTCACAACTGCAAACTGAATGATCAGAAATTCTTTCAAAATGATTACGAATGTAAAGATTATGACATTTAATGTTGAAAAACCAAAGAAAAAGACTCAAAATTCTAGTTTAGACACTTAGTGACTATCTGTGACACTTATGGTTGACTTAAGACATTTACTGGCAATTGTGATGTTTACTGGCAGTACACATGAAAACTGCTACAAAGATGATTAAAATAGTTAATAAAAAATAATGGAAAATATTATCATACCTTCAAATTTCAGGACATTCTTGAGAGAGTGAGCAGCTTTATCTCTAAATTTCATTGAAAATAAGTATTTTTTTAAATTTGCAATACCACTCATTCATGCATTTATAAATTCCCTTCAAATTCATATGAAAGTTTAGAAAATTAATCCAAACAAAACTAGAAGCCTCATGCCTTGAACAATTTCTGCTTCAGCCCTAAAAGAAACAGCTTTACGCTAACTTTAGATATCTAAATAAATGTTCTATGTTGCCTTTTTATTGTATTTACCAACTTATATAAATAAATTATAATACTAGCATGTAGCTTTAGCTAAAAATGCCTCCGCGCTCAAGCATTCCAATTTGTACACACAGCAAGCTATACATTGCAAGCCTATACAACGGAAACAAAAACAAACAAAACTTTTTTACTTTTTGTTATCTCTTAGGCCTATGTCACATTGATGCTAATAACCTTTCAAAAAGTGTAAATAAGGCTTAACAAGTAACATCAGAAAGTATTTGCTACAAACAAAAGAAATGTGTGAACTGAAAAACATGGATACCTATTTTATAATCAAAGTAAAATTTGTTAAAGAAATTATGTAAGAGCCAAAAGAAAAAAAATACTGTTTCAAAAAAAATATTAAAGCGAAAAATTCATTAGAAATCTGCGTTTCAAACTTTAGTTCAAAACAAAAAATAGCCAACGTTTACATAAAATAGCAAAAAAAAAAAATATAAAAAGGTTTTATTGATCATGAGTGGAGGACAGTTAAAGAAGAGAAAAACAAGAATTTGTAATATGGCTTTCTTGCATACACAGAAATCCAATTAAAATGGCAAGATCCACCAAAAATCAGTGAATAAAATTTATTGAACGAAAGATTTAGAGCTAAAACAACATAATACAAACATAAAATGTATGCTTGGCAAAATTTCAGATTTCAAGCTGTGCTTCAAAATCCTTGTTGTTCACTTCACTAAAAAAACGCAAAAGTAATATAAAAAATGTTTAATTAATTTTAGCATACAAACTTTTTAAATAACATAATATATCATAATAATAAATTAGGAAAGAGATACGAAAAAACATTCTGTCTCCCACTTACAGTACCATGCTTTGAAACGGGAAAAACGCAAAGTCAGCTAATAATTGTATTCCACCGTGTAACGTCAACACGAAAGTTGGAAGATGATGATGACGATGATGATGATGATGATGAACAAAATCGGAAACTGACATTCGCCTTCTCGTGAAACTACTATGAAACTCCTCGCTCGCTTACGCTCGCTGCGGGGGCAATAAAATTATAAAATTATAAAGAAGAAGTAGTAGTAGTAGACTGTTTTCTTTTGGAAATACTGATATCAGAATATAGGTCTTTCACAATTAGCGAAATTATTTAAAAAAAGAAGTTGCCTGGATTGAAAACTCTCAGAAATGTATTAGTTTCAACTCTATTGCAAGTCTGTTACAACAAACAAATTTATTGAAGAACTCTGCCTATTGATGGTCAAATCTGAAAAAGTGACTGCAAATTCAAAAAAGCACCTTCCAATTGTTCTTTGTGCATCTGCAAATGTATTATGGCTTACATACAGCTTAAAGCTTATATTACCCTCCACACTTCCACAATGTCTTATAAATGTTCTATCAGATATATCTTACATTGTTTTCTTGACATGTGTAAAAAACTCTCAAAATAAATGATTGTATCTCTAACAATTTTATTTTTTTTTATTTTTATTTTGTTTTTATTTTTATTTTTATTTTATTTTTTTTATTTTTATTTTTTATTAGTCGAAAAGAATTCATGATGGAATTCTAAAGTTTCCGTCGTTAATTTACTAACTTAAAATAAACCACTTTGCAAAATATCCATGTTGCGGAGCCAGGAAAACCCAACTTGTATTAGAAGTAATTGCTTGCCAATATTTTTCTTGGACATGATGTTTATACCCTCAGTTTGCATCAGTACATGTAGACACAGTCTGGGTTAATTCATTTCATGATCACGAAGCAAGAAAATTTATTCTTTATATGGCAGTTCCAATTGTTTACTTTTATATCTTCAAACTTCAGTGTTCCTTTAGTAACAGTTGGTACAATAACCAATGTTCTAACAATATACACACATATGCATTATACTCTTACTCCTAGTATATATATATACTATAGCAGTCAATATGTGGTGCAAGAAAATTCCTTTTATTTTTCTTTAAGAACATAAAGAATTAACTAACGTTATATGTTCACATGTCTGAAAAGAACATTTTTTGCACAAAAACACAAATGAAAGTTAAAATTTTTGTGCTTCCTTAAGAAAAAACATGGAATATCTAATTTTCATGAAAAGAACAAAAGATATTTTTATTTTACAATTATTTGACAATAACAATAACTTAACCAAGCTTTAAGTTTTACATTTCCTTCAAGACCTTAAAGAAAACATAGTTTCCTACAATTTTTTGTAATTATTTTTTGTAAATATAGGAAATATTTTCAAAAAGAACACCTGTCTTGCATAAGATCTGTATAGGAAAGTTGATTTGAAACAAAGATTTGATTTTTTTCACTCTGCCTAAATAAGCAAATTGAAAATATTAATGTGAGATGTAAAATATTGCAGAAACATTAAATAAAATTGCATTTTTAACACACATGCGTCTTATGCGCTGCAATTTGAAGTAACAATGAGACAAATGTGAAAAATGGGCATGGTACAAATAGCGCAAAGTCCTAGGACAAAACAATAAAATATTAATTAATTACCATAAATGACATAATTAGCCAAACCATCATCAGTAGGGGCGCTTATTTTAGACTAGCAAAAAATAATAAACATAGTTACTATGTTATTTAAACGTATTTTACGATTAAAAACATATTCATTTTAAAACTGGTCTTTTAACAGTTTTAGTTTCCTCAAAAGACAGTTCAAACTCCCCGTTTTGTTGTGCAACCAAAGTTGAAACAAAGTTTTTCATCTTTATTTTTCAAGAAATAGTTTATGAGGAGAGAGAGTTCAATTAGTTTATGATCATCGTTTTTAAAAACTCCAACTGTCATGACTTAAGGCTTCTTTTTTACAGTCAAACTTTTCCTGATTTCTTTGCTGTTGATTCTGACTATATGAAGACGTAGATATTGACATTTAGTTTAACATTATTTTGGACATTATTTTAAAAAAAGAAAAAATACGTTTTCCTAGTCATGATATATGAAGATTTAATAATCGCCCCTGCTGAAAAAGTGCCCCCTAAAAGGCTGAAATTTTAAATAAGCATGCTGGGTGCTAGTTTCGTCATTTATGGTATTCGTGCAAGATCAATAATACAAAAAAAAGTGTAATTAAATCAACATAAATTAAACAATAGGATGACAATCCTACAATTAGTGAAAAATTTGCAATTCCAAACCAAAAATAAATATCACTGCCTTAGACCATTCACAAAAAATGTGTACATAATTATATCCTTGTACATTTATTATTAACACAGCCGTTCACATGTTCTAATATATCTTTCAAGGAAAAGAATAAGGGGAACATTGAAACAGGATGTAGTCAAAAATACATTAAAAGATTGAGATTCAAAAACAACATATCGACATACTCTTCATTAGATGGAGGGTAGCACATTTCGGATGGAGCAGAAAGAAGTCCACCATATTTGCTAATAGCAAATATCTTTAGAGTGTACTTGCATGAATCGTCAACCGTCAATTGGTATTTTGATTCTTGATGGATAAAATTCTGAACACTTTGGTAGTTGGAATCTTTTCTTTCTGTTAAAATTTCTACTTGAAAATTATTTCCAGTGTGACTCCAAGAAATGTCCAAATGATTAGGTGATACTTTACTCACTGTCACGTTGGACACTGGATCAGGGGGTTTGTAACTTTAAGAATAAAAAAAAAAAATTTAAAACAAAATCAATACAACAACAAAAAGAATTCAATTTAAAGAGTCTATGGACGGATGAAGTTGTAAATATTATGATCACATGATCATAACACAAAATAAAAACAAAACTAGTCATGTCACAGAATGCATTTCGGTTCTTTTATTTATTAAAACGAATCTGCAAGTAAAAAATTCATTTTTGCAGCTGTTTTTTCAAAGAAAGTTATTTATGTGCATAAACAAAGTAATTTTGTTACAAAAGAGAAAAGAGATGTGTCAAACATTACTACACCACATGTTTGCAAGTTGCTGTTTAAAATGTCAAAGTGAAAGCTTTTAGATAAGAGCTTAGGAGTGGTATTTCAATAGCAATAATTATAGGATAGCACCCTACAGGCAATTCTGTGGAAATATAGGGCCGCTTGGGAAAATGAAACAGACATGTTGTGCTATCATGTGTAGCTTTAGCAGTTAAAATTAGTCATGATGGGGTTTACAAGGACTAAAAAACTGTTTCAATTATGTATAATGACACCAAAAAAAACTATTTCAAGGTATTTATGTATCGGGTGTCACCCCTGGTGTGTGACACCCGGTACATAAATACCTTGAAATTGGCCAAGGAGATTTTTCTCTAATTGATACCCTGTTTTTTCGTCTTTTTTGACAATTTTTGAAAAGTGATCTTTTAATTTTTCGGTCATAACTTTTTAACCAATGAACCAAATTTAAAGTTTGATACGTCAAAATTTAAGTGAAAGCACCCTCTTTACAATGGAAAAAAAATTAAATATAAAATCAATTTTTTTCGGCCCTGGTAATTAATTAAAGACTTAAAGTTTTTTGTGTGACACCCGGTATTTTCATTCCAAATCTTGTTACCAGGTTACCTTAAATTATAACCAGATTTCAGTTTATCTACAAAAAGTTGCACTATTTATTATAAGGGAAAAACTGAACACATTATTTACAATTTGAGATTTGAACAATCCTGAAAGTTTTTTATCAACTCTAGATCAAGTTGACTATACAAAAACTTGGTTGATAGTACCCAGGTGCAATCTTTCTCCATTAGTTGTTGTCACTTCTTAACGAAACAAGTGAGGAATTGTCATAGAGTTTCATACATCTACATCAACAATTGTAACTTCAGAGATTGTTACTTCTTCAGCAGTTTCCTTCTCAACATTCTCTACATCACCAATTCACCTTTAGAAACGATTCTTCTTCAATGGTTTCTTACTCGATCAGGGGCGGATACAGAATTTAAAACAAGTCAGTCACGAAGAGAAAAAATTTGTTGCGGAGCAATGCAAAAAATGTTTAATATCAGCTGGGGGTGTTGGGGGGTGCTGAAAACCTCCAAATTTCGTTTTTCAGAAGTTCTAGAGAAGAGTTACACTTCGATTTTTGATACTTTTTAAAAATCTATTCCTTCCTATTTGACGATAATAAAAGAATGACAGATTTCTAACATATATTGATATTCAGAGATAGAGACATCATATCCCTTTTTTCTTGTGTACATACTCATTGTGAACTGAAAATTTTACTTCAAAACTTTCCATATTTTTAATATTGAATGGTTTTTTATATTTATTATGTTATAGGAGAGTTTTAAACAACAAAATACAACAAAAACAATTTGTTAAAACACCTTTAACACCTTTAACCACAATAAACAAATTTTATAAATGCTAATCGTTCATCCATCAATATCTTCGCAATCAACATTTTGCTAGAGAGTAAATCTTATTTCCGAAGCTTCTTAGATGAAATATGAATCCCAGAAACTAAATATAAAGTTCTTAGTTCAACATAAAGTGTATAAATAAGGCAATGAAAAAACAGTTTTTCAGAAAAAGAAAGCCTTATTTGACTCCGAAGCTTTCTTGTTCGAAATATCTGTTTACGTTAACTCGATTTACCAATTTAGATTTTTAATAGATCATGGGTTTCATAATACTAATCGAGTTTAAACTTAAACCGCTGTGCATTCCATTGTATTTCATCCATCCATAGACCCTTTAACATGACAACAAAAGCTACTTACTTTGATAAAGATATGTCATCAAAGTTATTCATTTCTGTTAAAAACATTTCATTTTCTTTGTAAAAGTCATTGAATGTTTCATGGTTCTTGTTGATTTTTACTTCTGTAAATTTACCATGCTGTTGTGCAATCTGAAATAGATCTTGACTTGACTTACTTCTGTCGATAAGATACGACCTAATGTCTATCAGGTTTTCATCCTTACATAGAAACAGTTTTTCCAACATATTTCTAACTGTTTCCCTTCCTTCAGCAGCAACATTTCTTTTAAACAGATACGGCACAATTAGAACTAAATGGTCAGTACAACGTGAAATGGTCTCAATGAAGTATTGCCTCTTGAAGTAATCATTGGGGTTCGCAATCACAGTAACTTGTGCACATTCCATGCCACGTGAACCCATATAATCTGTAATAACTATTCGGTTCATCTCTAAACTGTCTGTGGTTACTGCTTTTGAGTGGTCTGGTCGATAAAAAAGAGTTCGTTTAGTGTTTTTTCTTAATCTCGTCAATGCCAATCTACATAATTCATACTCCATTTTGTTGTTGCACACAATCAATCTTTTACTGTTTTCCATGTGAACATTGAAACAATTGTCTTTCAAAGCAATAGAAAGCAGTGCTGCACATTCCAAATTTTCTAACTCAGTTTCTCCATCCAGATTCAAAAAGATAAGAGTTGGCTTGTGGCCAGAAATACTATGTCCAAGAGATCTGCTCCTATGGAAAGTATAACGAGTTTCCACACAATTGCTGGAGCCTTGATACTTCTCTTCACATTCTTCTGCAAAATGGTCAATCTCATCAGGATTGTCATGTTTCAACTGAGCAACAGGACGTTGTTGATGCGCTAGATCATCAATAACTGATTCAGCTTTATGAACATCAGAATCCTCATCAGGGTATGTCAGCGCCAATTTAAGTAACCACTTTTCGGCTACTCGACCTAAACATAGACTAAATTGATTTAAAAAATTTCAAATAAAACATGCTAATAAAACATATATCTTGAGGAAAACTTTGAGCATCTCACACTCGCCATGGTTCAGAAAAACATTCATTACCTATTTCAGATAATAAGGTCTTTTCTTGCTTGACACAATCAGAACATGCATTAAAGTCACAATAGACACAAGAAAATAAATCAGTGTCTTGCTCTTTCATACATTTGCAAACATTACACAACTTTCTGTATGGATATTTGGTAAACCTTAATGGATGTGGGTGTTTGTTCAGGGTAACGGAACGGTTAAATCGACGTGGTTGTTTGATCAGCATAGTAGCGTGCTCAGTCTTTGGTTTGCTTTTAACTTGCAGCTCTGGTTGTGGGATGAGGGTAGGGCGAGAGATTCCATCTATAGAAAGGTTGATGACATTAAAGACCTGAACAGTTGTACGCATGGATCGATTTAACTGCATTACTTCCATTCCACAGTCTCGATAGCATTGATATGAGTTATGAGGATAGGATTTTCCTTGACATATATACACTCGCTCTTTTTCCATTGAACGAAGAAGAAATAATACATGTGATTCCTTCAGCTCTTCTCCGTGATCTGAGAATATATTTTTCAACTGCAAAGCCTCTGTGGCATTGATCACTTCTCCGTCAATTTCATCCACAATCAAATGGAACGGTCGACGGTGCTTTTCTGATCTTTTCATTATAGCTAACAGCATATTAGAAACAGTGAAATTCACGAAAGCTGCTGAAAACAATTCTTGAATTTCTTCAGACAGGAATCTACCAAGTCCTTCCATATTATCACATATCAAATTCACATTTGATGTACTGCATTCATTTCGTAACATGTTGCAGTGTTCCAGCATACTTTTCACTAATAAAGAGGAATTATCAAACATTATGAAATATAGATCAGTGTTCTGACAAGAATATTTATAGAGTTGCTTCAGTAAACATCTTGCCACCACAGTCTTCCCACTTCCATAGCCACCAATGACGATCTTCCAGAATTTATCTGAAAAAACAACTTGTAGTTGCTCTGATGTTAACCACATTGAGAGAAATTTTTGATGAGTACTTCCAAATAAGACATCAGGAGAAATCTTTGTAGTAGCTAGAAATGCTAATATAAAACTAAGGAACAGTTTTGTCGATAAAATAGATCGCATTTGATTCGGAACTTTTGGGTAATATTTCCTAATATCATAATGCAAATGCAGGAGCTTTTCATCAATTTCTTCAATATCCGATCCATTTAAAATCAACGGATTATTGCATTTCTTGCTGATATTTGGTGCAGCTACTACATTAATAAATGCAAAATCTTTACCAAGAACATGACCTTGCAGGTAGAAAAACAATCGAAAATAGTTATCACCGACTTTTAGGCCTTCCAAAGCTTCGTCTTCATTGCATACCTTACTGTAATGCACCACACAAATATAATTCAACTTGTAATTGCACAGAATTATTTGTTTGTCTCCATTACTGACCAAAGTAAGGTCAATATGAAGTTCTTCCGAAATGTCTGTCAAATCTAGTTTGAATAAATTACAATGTTCCTTTACATCATAATGCGTAATAATGACTGTATCATCAATGTGGAAGTTATCTGCCAGATTTGATACTTCGTCATTAATCAGATATGAAGGAGGAAAGCGAATATCTTTCGGAATTTTACTGATCTTGGAGTCTAAATTAAAAAACTGTTGCAAGAATGTAGTGCATGTATTGATGTATGTATCAAAATTCATTGTTATGTTATCCATTTTTCCATTCACCATAACATTGACGGTTTTAGGGGGAACAGTAGATAGGTTGATTTCTTCATAAACACTTTGCCAGCATGTATGAGTAAAGACTTCAGGATCCATTCGGACAACTGTTGTGACATACGCGATGTTGTTACTCGCATGTGTCTTCCTCTTAACTCTGCATCTACATAAATATAAATATAAAATAATAACATAAAATAGCAATCTTTACTACAAAACCAACAAAAAACAGGCCAAGCCTATCAAAAACTTTTCATATTATTCCTTTGAAATACTTTGAAGGATTTGCTTATTCTTATTCCCCCAACAAATATAACACAATTGCCCAACTCTCACACATCTACCTATTATTAATAGCCAATTCTCTCTGTCTGTTTGTTTGTTTGTAAGTCACGCAAAATGGTAGATTGAGTTGTGAGCGAAATTATTTTTCTGTGTGTGTGTGACGTGAGTTCGAAACAAATACATTGCAACCCCAATCGAACGTGACTTTTTTTGGCTGGCGAACCAATAGGAATAACATTTTGTTTTTATTATTGTTAGCTTTATATTCCAAGGACCACCATTGACTTGGCTTTGAAAACAATACCTCAACTAAATGCAAAGAAACTACCTGATTAAACATTTCGGACAAAAAACAGCAGTGGCAGAACGTGGCATCATGTTCAGTTTGCCAGTGTATCCTAACGCTTGCCTGACTGTCTGAGAGGGGTGAACTTTTTTTTCGAGCAATCAAAATGTTTAAAAACCAAAGCTTTCCTTGCCCGACAGGTGAAAATGGTGTGTCATGAAACAAAATATTTTTTGCTTTTCTCTTAATAATTTAATTTCTTTTAATTGTTAAGCGCTTCTGATCAAACAGGGTTTTTTTATTCTCTTTATTCATTTAGCACGTGCCTTTTTTCTCTCCTCCTGTGTGAACTTTTTAAGAAGAGAAACCATTTTCCCCCTGTTTGATAGCACCCATGTTAGAGCGCCTAACTTTTTTAAAACAAAAGCTAATAAAAAGTTGAAGTTTTTTCTCCCTACGTTTTGAGTGTATTGTTGTACTGATCAACGATTGGTTTTAAAAAATAAATAAGTAACACATCATGAAAAACCTGAAAAATAGTTGATGTAACACTGATGTAACACTGACTGCACACCAGAGGTTGTGACTTCGAATCTGCTTCTGGCTGAACACAAGTTGTACGAGCCGTTTATAAGGAAATTTCACGTTTATTGATACAGAGCAGGTGGACATGGGCGGCGAGCGACGCCGCCTTGGCAGCTAGTCTATATATTAATAGCCGATTCTCCGTTTGTTTGTTTCTTTGTTTGTTCGTTTGTGTGTCTGTCACGCAAAATGGTAGATTGAAAATTATCTCGGTAACCAATAGGGATAACTGACGTTTTTTGGGATCCGCAATACAGGCGACGGGGTTACAAAAAATTTGGGTCTGATTTTTTTGGGGACGGGGTTGTGACTTCATCAAAAGTTTTGATCGACGATATCTCCGTAACGGTTGGTCGTAGCAAAACCATCCCATACATTTTTTTGATCAGTTTATGGAGCTCTACAACATTATTATTGCCAATTCCTTAATTTTATTTTTCGTGAACTCAACGCAGGCTGAACATGGGCATTTTCTTGCTCAGAATTTCGAGCTCTACAAGATGGTAACACTTTCCATTGTCAATTCGTTAATTCTATTTTTCGTGAACTCTTTGGGGTGACATAACGCAGGCTGAACATGGGTGACGAGCTAGTTTTATTAATTCTATGAAAAATTCCACTAATTCAATTAAACAATCTGTTCAATTAATAAAGATATAAAAAACCCAGTCTTGAAATTGATTAAAAACATAGTAAAATAAAGTATAATTCACAGTGCAGTCACGAAGGCTAACAGTCAAGTAACAGTAAAGTCATTCAACATCCTGTGGTTAGGATTCACAGGTTAATCCTTTTTTTTCTAACAAACTTTGCTAGATACAATACATGGTTACATTAACTTCAAGATTCATTACAACATGGATGAATCCATAGTCGTTACCCAGATTCATTACACTTAGAATAATTAATCAAAATTATTCACTAACCAATCTGTCATTTTAGTTGTTGTACAAAATGTTTTTCTCTTGATGACAGAGTACAAGCACACACTAAAATTCTTACAAAATACAAACACCACTGGTCCAGGTCCATATCATATTATCTAATAGACCTGCCTAATATAGGCCAATAGGCTTGGTAACCCTACATCCACTGCAGAATTCCACAAGATCAAGAAAGAATAGAGTAACACATACCTTTGGTTCGGTGGAATAACTGTCAAACCTAAGCAAATAAGTACATGGAAGCTGAATATAAGATCTTCATATTTCAGATGGCAAGTGAATATTTTACAGTGTGTTTCTAAAAACTGGAACTGAGAATTGAGTCTCATTGAGTCTCAGTTTTCTCGATTTTCTCTTTTTGTACTTTTCATTTTTCTTAAAAATGTAGATTCTGAGAAACCAAAAACCTATATTGTTATTGTTTTGCCATTTGACAAAAATTCATTGAAATTAATGCAGTTACAATTCTTGGTTACTTTTTTTTGAAACACACTGTATAAAAGTCAGCATTGTTTACATTAACACAGTAGCATATACAAGAGTAGCTCAATTTTGAAGTAGTGCCTTATCGTAAAAATTATAATTACAACTATAACATACATACTTTCATCAATATGTAAGATATCTTTGTTTATTTCTTGAACCAGCTGTAGTTGTTGAAGAAATTCTAACAACATTCTTAAGTTGGTCCAGTTGACGTAATCACCATCTTTGTCCCACCAAGCAGACAACACTTTGCTGAGTCTTTCCTGTGCATTGTTTGGGAAATCAATTTGGATATGCTCAATTTTAGGATAATCCAGCAAGAAGTGGGCAATTATTCGTCCATGATGAACAGCTGCAGAGGATATTTTAGAAAAAATCTTCTTTCGGACTTTGACATCATTTAGTGATGATCCTTCATGTAAACCTGTTTAGAAAATCATTTTATAACTTTCATATTGTTTTTTTATAAGACTTTTGTTCCAATCATTTTTCCTTAAATGTGTATCTGCATAAAAACTTAATTTTCAATTGGCCAAGTCCCTTACTCCAGAATATCAGTACTACACACTTTTATTCAAAAACAGAATAACATCATGCCATATTTTCTAATTGAATCTACAGGGGGGGTTACATAATGATGATGCATTTTTCATAAAGATGGTTGTTAGTTTAACAGAAATTGAAAAAAAACAATTATGAGTTTTGAATTGAGAATTAATATTGCATATCTTCAATTGTAAAATAATTTTCAACTATAATTTTCCCCATGATTAATTTTAAAACAGGGTCACATAAAACAGAACGGTGTTGATTCAACAAGACACTACTAGTTCCAGCCAGTCACAAGCTTTAGTCAAGACAAGTTTTTCAGAGAACCACAAATTTGAAATCATGTGGCACAAACACAATAAGTAATCCATAAAAAATATTTTGGATAAAATGGATACCTTTAAAGTAATGGAGATCTTCAAGTTCTTCACTTGAAATCTTCAGTGATGATAATTTGCATGATATCAAGCATCTATTAACATGCGAAAGGAAACTTTCCTGCCTAGCATATAACTGATGCGATAAAGCATATGATAAAAATTCCAACACTGGTCGATCATGTTTATCTGAATATGTTGCAAATATTCTTTCTACTTCATCATCATCTTCATAATCCAACAACTCCTGACAGAACTGCTTTTGAGTGTGTTTCCCTTCCTTTGATAAACGACAATCCAACAAATACACTATCCATTGATCTATACATAAATTAGTAAGATAATACAGGCCTGGTCGTAAGAAAATTAGCAGACGTGTGGTCATCGCACGCCTTAATTGACGATATCAGTTATGGCGTGCGCTCGTGTAAATTTTTGACAGACGTGCGATCAATTTTTTCCAGTTAAGATCAACGATCTTCATGCTGTATGATAATCAAGTCAAATTTGAAATGTGTAAAAAATAATGAGATTTTAACGAAGAATGAATTAATAACACAAAATATTGTTTTCAAAGATTCGGAACGTAAAATGTTAGCTATAAAGATTACTTTGACGGTAAATAAAATTTATTCAAAAATTAATAAAGAGGAAAAATAAAACCTGAAAATAAAAAATTTGTATTACTCTCCATCGTTTTGGTTTGAAGTTCAAATGGTGTTTGAATTAAATTAAAGACGTTTCCGTTCCATTAACTTGTCACCACCTGGCTGCCTATTATCTTAAATAAAAGATTATTTTTTCGAAACTGCAACCTTGCGCATACTTTTGTAACTTAAGAGAACGTTAAAAAGAAAGAGAAAACTACATAATACGTAATACATAATATAATCGCGTGCATGAAGCTTCTTCTTCATTCCTTAGCAAGTTTCGCTGAGTAGACTTGTTTTCTACTAACAAACGATGTAAATTTGTGTGCACTGATTTTTAATTCAAAACCACTACCGTATTCCAGAGCGATCGGAGACCTCACTACTGAAATGGCAGCAAAGTTTCGTTCCGTCATTGTAAAATTTAATCGTAGCACATGAACAATTTCCGAAGCAAAACTTTCAACATTTTGGGACAGATTTTTGTTGACTTTTAAATAAACATTTGTTATTACACTTGTCATTACAAGCCAGGCGTGCGATTGCCACACGCCTAAATTAATCTTGGCGTGTGTGGAGGCGTGCGCGTGCGATCGCACCCCTCTTACGACCAGGCCTGTAATAACTATAACAAAATGTCCATCTTATCATCTTCTTCCTTAAAAGACTTATGTTTATTCAATACCTTATTCATACTTATAAATGCAGGAAAATTTCTTACAGCACTACTTTTTGCAAAATTTATTTTTGCAATTTCACCATGAAATCGCACAAATTTGCCCCGCAATTAATTATGCTTTTTCACATTTGTTTATTTCCAAAATTATACATGTAAAGGAGAAGTGAATTTTATTAATGCAGACCATAGAAGGATTGAAACTCATAGAAGTAATAGACCTCAAAAAAAGAAGACATAAGACTTTACTTTTCAATCTATCTCTATTATACTAACCATTATTCATTCATTCATTCATTCATTATGTAACGAGATGTGAACTAAGATATAAGAATGTGTTTATGGTTTGTTTCACATGAATTTATTTTATAGTAATTTTGGTCTTCTTATCAGTGGCCATCTTCAGACTAAAATATAACCATCAAAGAGTTTAGAAATTACTAAATTGACGTAAACATCAATGACTTCCCCTGGGGTACGAGAACATTGGTTTCCAGAAATTTTTAGTCATGTATTGACCATCATCTTTGGTAAGACCTTGGGCTCTATGGGGCAAAGCTTCCTGAAACTGGATTATACCTTAATCATTATTATTTCTTTTTTTTGATTCCGAACATTCCTTTCTTACTGATACATGTAAAAAACGAGGGAGATACTTTAGATTGTATATTTTCGATATTCTAGATGATGAAAATGATGATAAGTAAAGGATAAAAAGAATTTTTATATTTTTTCAATTTTGTCTTTGATGTGCAAAAATTGGTCCTGCAAATTTCAAGATGTTTGGCAAACTCATAATCCTGTTTCAGGTTTAATTCACAAAAAATTGATCCACAAATAATTCTCCTGCAACAAATTTGTAGAAATAAGGTAATCTTGTGATCTTTAGCTTAGGTTTGTTTAGTCCTCAGAAAAGTTACAATCTGGATACTGCGATACAAAAACGCCCTGCACTGATTCAACCACACAACTAGACAACTTGATTCAAACATCACCAGTCCTGCTCTCCAGCTCTATCAATCAATTCACAGTTAATTCATAGCCAACCCACCTCTCATTTTGGCAGCAAGTATTTTATCACTTGGCTAACAAGGAGTTCATAATTTTAGACCAATTTTCAAAATTTATTTGGTCCATTCACATTTGTGACCAGTTACCATCAAGTAGTCACAGAGAAACAGAAAATGATTATTTTTTTTCTACAGTATAATAGTATTCTCTCCCACTCACTCTACCAATAGTAACTTAATTTTTAATTTTTCTGCCAAATTCAAAACTAAAAAAGATTAGTACTTATTCTACGGGGAGAAAATTTCATGGGACGACGGTTTTGAGAGGAAAAAACATAAAATTTAAGGGATTCGCTTTCGCAAATAAGTGATTAAATCTCTTTCACATAAGATCATCTTTCACGTTCAACTGGAAAAGTGAATTTCGTGTGGGATAAACTTTTGTGATTTTTGTTTTTTTATTTTTTTATCTTAAAGGGTGTGCACCGTAATTAGAATAAAAACAATTGTTTTTGAAAAACGTGCACACTAACTTAAGATAAATCAAAATTATTTTTGTGTTCAGATGTGCACTATCAATTAGGGACCTTTCATTTAAAGAGTCTATTGATGGATGAAATACAATAGAATGCACAGCGGTTTAACTTTTAACTCGATTACTATTCTCAAAACCGATGATCAATTAAAATTCTAAATTGGTAAATCGAGTTAATATAAACAAATCTTTCGAACAAGAAAGCTTCGGAGTCAAAAATGGATAGTTTTTCTGAAAAGCTGATTCTTAATTGCCTTATTTATACACTTTATGTTGAACTCAGAGCTTATATATTTACTTTCTGGGGTTGATATATTATCTAAGAAGCTTCAGAAATACGATTTACTCCCTAAGGGATCGTCTCCAAAATGTGGCTACGAAACGTCTAATTTAAGACGTCTATTTTTGTAATGGCTGCTTTCTATTTTGCCGTTTGCAAACGTCTACACCAAAGAGAACATTATTATTTCACAGAACGGCTAAAACGTCAAAAGTGCCTAAGGATTAAAACGTCTAAAACGTCAAAAGTGCCTAACGATTAAAATGTCTAAAACGTCAAATATGTCAAAAGAGAATCATTTTGAGAAAGAATGGTTTGCATTAAAAGTTTAAGGGTGGTCGCTAATTAGCGATTCTTCACTAATTGCGAAGTTTTTTGAGTTATAGAAAGTTTCGAATATAAGAAGTTTAAGTTTTTTCATTTTATTCATTTGTTTGCTTCTTTATTTTAGATGCCTAAATAAGCAACAATAAATGGCATATGGGTATAATTTTTAATTGGGAATGTGAATGAAACTTGCGAAACTGTTAATGTAAATATGAACATGAACATTTTCAAACGGAGGAGTGTGTTTTACTATTGCCATTGAATGAAAACAAGAAATACTTCGCATGGAAACAAATCGCGTGTCCATTGCAAAAGAAAGTTTTGTGGCGCAAAATTTATTTAAAGAAAGTTTTAATCAAATTTACCGCCAGATTTGCTAACACGGCAACTGGGCTATTATTGAAACCACGAACGGTTTGTATTTCAAACACCTCGCATATACGCGAAAGATAAAAAGAATTTGAAAGAAATTCTGTGCATTCATGAGAAAGGTTTGCAAATGAGTTTGTCTCACAAATTAAGACAATCATACGTCTTCATAAAAACTTTGATAAACATGAAGAATGAATTTTTGATCAATACATCCGGCCCTCCAAATTAAGGTCGGCATTCAGCAATGCCGACCTCATTGCCGACCAAAAATTTTGCCGACCTCATTTTCTTAGTAAAGTTTAATTTGAAAGAAAACCTTTGCAATTCATCATGCTGACGTAAAAATGGTATTTCTCTTTTTTCCTAATTCCCATTATAGTTTTTTACTAGGTTGCTACAAATTCGTGATGATGGTTTAAAAACTTGTTTGTGAGAAGAAACATGCATATTAAAACATTTATTAGTTATTATGTCAACGATACATAAAAGGGCTTATTAATTATTCATGAAGTTAAATGTACAGTTTGAAAAGGTAGAAAAAAATTATGCACATGTCCGGAAATGTTTGCACTCATTGTGCATTGCTTCAAACCGCTGCTTCAAACACTAAATAGATTTCTTTTAAAATTCGATTTTTTACATGTGTTGTGTTTCTTCATCGATATTGCTGTAAATTAATATGTCTCTGAAAAAACTGTTGACTCATGGAATTTTGTTTGTGTTGGATACGAATTAGATAGTGACGGCAATGTATCGCTATCATGGTGCAAAATCTGCCGTGAGTTCTACTGATAGCTTCTTTACTGAATAATTAATAAGTCAGTTTTAAGATGTTGATCTTTGATATTTACGTTGAATGAAAGATATTAATAACACCTGAAACATTCCAGATGAGTTTTTTATCATCGAGATACGGATGGTTCTCCTACATAGATGTTATCTTTGTAATGTAGGAATCATTATTTAACATAGAAAGGAGAGCAATGTTTGCTGTACAGAAGCTTAACTGGATTTTAAGCGTGTGTTTCGTTATTGCATTATGACTTTATATAACGACAGAAACATTTCGACTGATATTTATTAACTTTTTCCCTTTAAAGTTTACCCTTTCTTCTGGAAGTTAGTGGTAGACCCTTAGGTAAAGTAAAATGATTTTTATTACTTTCTCGATTCAAAATTGCCGACCTACTGCCGACCTGAATTATGACAAGGTCCAAATTCTTGCCGATCTGTTTTTTTCTAAATTTGGAGAGCTGTCTTTCCCGAATTCATGTTTATGTGCTACATTTTGGCCGTCTCAGAGTTTATAATAGACCTTTCCCTAGTTTATTTTTTATCACACTCTGCCTCATTTTCAATTGCGTTACTATGACAACCGAATCTCTTGTGCTCAATCATTAACACTATCACAATTATTACACTTATTGCACATTACTGAAATGAGTCCCGTGACATTTCGTTACCATATTAACCATTGCGAAAACGAGGCGGAGCTTGATAAAAAATAAACTCGGGAAATTTCTATTACCTATATTTTCCCACTGCGATTAGCATCAAAACGAGGTCCGTGTGGACATTACAGCAAGAACATTGTAAAAACGAATCTGCAAAGGTCTTAATTTAATCACTTGTCATTCATTTCTTTCTTGAGACAAATAACTTCCTTTTTTATATAAAACATAGCTTTTACGCGACGTTTTTATTTTTATGAAAAGGATGAAAAATAAGAAAGAAATGTAAGTATGCTTGTGTATCCTCAGTTTCGAAACAAATTCACTCATAATGTTTAAAGCTACATTTTCACTCGGACTTTTTCGACTGTCGAATAAAAAAAAGTTTTCGTCTCAAAATTTCGTTGTCACTAATGAGATGGTAACAACTGAAATTCCGTCTTTCATTTATATATTTTATTTAAATAGAAACAAGAATTTCATGCCTAAACATAGTATAAATTTTATTTCTTATTTTATCCAAGTGTAAAGGCAGACCTTACACTGCAATAATTCAAAAATAGAAAGAAGAAAAAAATCCTCGATTTCTGATTGGCTGAAAATTTTAATCGAATACGAATGCTCTTGTTGTGTCATTCATGCAAATACATGAATTACGATCAAGCATTCGAAAGAAAGCTTCGCAGGCAGAGAACACGTGGAAAATCAGGTAATTCAATATTTCACTAGCATTTATGATTCTTTTATTATTACTAACGAAACCTCATTTATTAAAAAATATAAATATATACATCAACATTTGGGAATAAATTACTGTGATATTTCATGACATGTGAAGCTAAGAAGTAATTAAGTGTTTCAAACTCATTTCTTGATATTTGAAGGCAAAAATTACAGAAACTTTCGTGAAAGAAATGAAAACAACGAAACACTTTATTGCTTCTCACTAACACTATGATACAAACGTGTCTTTCTACATTTTTCATTCACATTTTTTGGAATGTTCAAGTTGTTGAATTCTGTTGGAAATTGTTTTTTTGTCGAACTTAAAACTTTTCTCATGCGGTTAGGCGACAAGGCCTTTGAAACAATTATTTTTCCCTTGTATGATTTTGTGGCGTCTGCAAACCCACCACCAGCAAGCTCTTCCCGCGAAAATTCGCTCATCAGTTGGCGATCATCACGATGACCGAACTCTTTTCTTCGAGGTTGTGTTATCGGAAGTGGGGTTGTCTTCACTTTCTTGAGATTGGGATTCAGTTGGTGCATAATTTGTATGTGTCGGCTCCAACGGCATCAGTGACTCAGATAGTTCGTGAAGAGTTTTCTTCTGGTATACATAGCTCTCCAGTTTTTGCACTTTTTCTTTTAACTGATTTAATTCGTTAAACATTGATGCATTTGAAACAGCTATGAACACCAGAAGTTGCCGATCACTCATACGTTCGAAGTTATTGATGACTTGATCTTGTTGATGGTCGACATCAGGAACTTCTTGACTTAGGAAATCTGTTTTGTCACAGATTTCGTCGTAGATTTGTTCTACGAGGCTGCTGGAAAAGTCTGATTGCTCTACCAGTGGGAGCTCGGTACTTTTTTCAAGTATCGACTGCTCTACCACTGGGAGCTCGGTGGTTTTCTCAAGTACCGACTGCTCTACCAATGGGAGCTCGGTGCTTTTCTGATGTATCGACTGCTCTACTACTGGGAGCTCGGTGTTTACCTTAACTGGAATGTCGGTGGTTTCCATACACTTAGATTCACTGCCGGGTTGATCCTAATGATGACAATAACTAACAATTAGAATTTGATAATTGATATATCAATATATCATGGATAAGAATTCCATTATTTTCATGTTATTTTTTTTTTATTTCAAGTATTTTTACGCGATGAACAGATAATGCTCAAGTGAGAACTAAGCTTTAGGATCTTTCGGCCACAACACTGTCTTCTAATGAAAAGATTTGGAATCTGCTTTGAAGATCTTAATTATCTGCTTGGCAATTGCAATAAGTTTTGAAATGAGTAAAATAAGGAATTTCTTAGAATCTAGTTGGAATTCATTTTAATATCTCTATCCTGGATTTTACTTAAACTGGCTATTACTCGTAATAGCTGACTAATAATAAAACTCAAATTACCAGCTCTTCTTGTCCATGTTCGCTTATTTTTACTTCTTTCAAGTATTCATATAGAATACTGGTACCGTCTCTTGCCAAAATCTGAATGAAGAGAAAAGTGAAAATATGAGTATAAAATGTGCTTAAGGGTGAATTCGTTTCGTTTTTTGATTTTTGGGATGTCATTGCATATTTACCTGGAGACGAAAAGGATCATTAATGTCGACAGTGTACATTTTCTTGTTGGTGAAGTCTTCGACAATATCGCCACCCAGTAAGTTAATTGGGTTTTTTCTCTCGGGAAAGTTTTCCCTCTTTATTAAATTTCTTCCCAGCATCACCCGCTTTGATTCTGGGATTCTGATATTTTCTCTCTCAACCCAAAGATCGCATTGAGGGGAGTACCCTGCCCACCGTATAAGGTATTTGGAACCGTGGACGCCTTTTACTGTTCCATTCAACCACTGCTTGAAAACAGGGTCCACGGCTTGTACCTTTTGCTTCACTAAAAACTAAAAGAGATGCATATATTTTATATTTAATTGCTATGGTGTAAGAAAGGGCGCAAAAGTAACTTACCATTTGTGATGACATAGCTGAGTAATGGACAATTCGTCTATAAATAACTTGTTGATAACGTTGTTAATAACAGGAAACGGCAAAACTCTGACGTAGAAATATCCAAACCGATATATAACCCGAACAAAAAGGCAGTAATGAAGAATTCGTCTGTAAATGATAAACTTAACAGGAAACAGCAAAACACTCATGTGGGGATATCCAAATCGATATATGACCCGAAACAAAGAGGCAGAAAATTCTCAATTTATTTTTAGTTTCGGAAGCCATTGTAGCGCCCTTTACGTCATGATTATTTCAAGGAAAGATTTTTTGCACCTGTGAAATATTTCAGATCTGTAACATTGACATCTGTATGGAGGTAATTTTTGAATAATTTGAAGGGAAACGAAAGAAAATTGAAACTCATCGCATAAATTCGATGACATTGATGTTGAACATCTTAAATTGATTTCGATTTTTTCGAAATAAAATGAATACTACAACAATAATATTTGTTTTTCCCTTTGGAGAATAGAAAAAGATTATATTGATCTATAGGGAATACTTGCAGTCTTTTCGAACGTCTTTAAATAGAAATTTTAAACAAACAAAATTCCCTTTCTTGTTAAAAGTTGTCTTAAAATCATAAATAACAAAAATTTGTTGATTAAAAGCAATAGTTCCTAAAATTCTGCAAAGAACTTTCTTGAACAATGTAAATGAGGACACAGGAGGCAAGCCTAATGGTGCATCAGCCTCATGTGTCTGCTTTTATCTGCTTCAGAAAAAAACAAGTAAGCGCAACCATGTTCACATGTATGAACAGCCTTGTGATCATCATTTCGCAGGTCTTTCACATTTCTTTCGTCAACTGAAACACGCAATATTTTCTAGAAATGTTTTATAGTGCTCATGTAAGACATCACTTTTTTTAGGTGTTGGACATGCACCACCAAATTGACGAATAAGTGCCAAAAAATCATTGTCTCGTTTAGGCAAGTGAGAGCAATGTTCGCAATCAATATCTGTACACCTGATGAACTCCAACTGGTACATTTTCCTGTTTGTGTATTTAACTAAAAATGTATAAACATTCCCAAGGTGTGTCAACTCAGCTGATTCACGAATTTTTTTCGTGATGCATTCGAAAAATCTTTTAGTTGATGATGAATTTTTTTAAGTTTCGGCACTAGTGTGTTCTCACTAGTTAAGGTTTTAACATCTATTAAAAAATTGTTAAATTTTTTTTGATCCCAAAATTTAGCACACAGTACTGTAGCATTATCGAGCACTTTCATCCAACCAACATCGTCATTATGAGCTGGTATTTTGCCATCAACACTATCTGGCAGTGTTACCCCAACGATCTTGCTTGTTAGCAGAGACCAACTCCGCTCTATCAGGTTAAACCTGGAATGGCCAGGATGATGAGCGTATCCAGCTGCAACTTCTGCCAAAGCATCCCCATTGACATGAAATTGCCAATTCCTTTCACTGACCAGTCTGGCCCCCCCGTCAGCAATAGCCACAACGTTGAGAATTTGTTTCCCGAAATTCTCTTTTTCAATTAAAGTGTGTAGATGGTGCGTGTGTAAGACATTGGTGCTTTCGATTAGTCGCGATGGATAAAGATGAACCAGAAGAGGACCAGACCGCGGCCATTGAATTCTGTCACAATCATTTTTGTCTCTCACGGCTGGGGTACGATGTGCTGAATCAGCATGACCTTCCGATAGATTTCTCTTTCTTGGCAATCTTACTTTACTTGGAGGTGATAATGATCTGCTACGTCTTAGCTTTTCTCTGAGGATTAAGTATCCAGCAGGAACGAGTTTCGCGTCTCGATGCGGGAAATCATGATCATTAAAATTAGGTGCATTTTCTCTCAAATAAAATGTCCTAATTTTGCTTCGCCGACTTGTAGCGGGAATACCGACCTCTACTTTGTTTTTATTGTCGACAGACAAAGAGTGTGTTTTGTCGACAAAGATACGCCATCTCATTTACAATATTAACTTGACTGCAAGTAAAGTGGAAATCGAGATGGATATTTCGTTGATTGCAATTTTGTTTCGGTGGCACACGTGCATTTATTAGACATTGGAAACGTTTTGTCGGCAGCGTTTTTCTCCGAGGAGGCAGCATCAAACGATGTACAGTGTTTTTGCTGACATTTATGTTCATAGTGGTTTTCACATGGCGGGCGATATCTTTTAGGCTAACTCCATTTGTATACATGGTGTTGTCCCAACGTCGAAGGTGGGCAGCTGCAGAGCTTTGCTCAATGAAGGAACGTACACAAGGCACAATGTCCTGATGTTGGCTGCAAATGCTGGGTCGTCCACGCCTTCTGTGTTGCGCTATAACAAAATTCAATAAGTTAAAATCAATGTGGCTGTTCAAATGTGCTAATTTTAAAAATTACATTCTAACCTTGTGCTTGCTTTAAAACGTCTTCGTGAATAGCAGGGCTGCCATAGGCTGTTTGACTTTCATTGTCAGGTTTAAAGAGCCAATGAAGATTTCCATCATTCATCTACAATAGTCACATGTAAGTTCGCATAAGACAATTTTGCAAAAATCATTTGTTATCTCTGAGTTTAACAAGTGAGGATCATTTCCTTTATGAATAGTTTCGTAATAGAAAAATCTTCCGATGTAAACTGTTGGAGTAGTAACAAAATTAAAGTTTTACCTTTTTGAAATAAGAGTGAACAGTTCACGTATCCAAGTTAATATAATTGAAGAATGTTGTCACGGTAACGTTTCCGAAAGTTATGACGGTTACTCACAGCTGCTCGTTTATTCGGTGATTCGTTTTGCAAAATCGTATAATAAAGCGAAAGGAAGAACTAGACGTTTTATTTAAAAAATTTAGACGTTTTATCCAATAAACTTTTGACGTTTTTGCCGTTTTCAAACGTCTACAACGTGTCTAAAATTTAATCGGTTAAAATTTAGACGTTTTTAAGGTAGTTTTTGGACGTTTTAAAAACATCTAAAAACGTCTAAATCATTTGACACATTTTGGAGACAATCCCTAACAAATGCTGATTGCGAAGATATTAATGGATGAATGACTGACGATTTATACATTTATAATTTCTGATTGTGGTTGAAGATGTTTTTACAAAGTTTTTTCGTTGTTTATAACGCTCCAATAACATAATAAAGATAAAAAACATTCAATATTAAAAAAGTATGGATAGTTTTGAAGTAAAATTTTCAGTCCACAGGTAGTATATGCACAAGAAAAAAGGAATGTCTATCTCTGAACGTCAATACATGTCAGACATCTGTGATCGAGGAGGAAACCATGAGAAGTAATATTTTCTAAAGGTGAACTGTTGATGTAGAGAATGTTGAGGAGGAAACTGCAGAGGAAGTAACAATCTCTGAAGATACACTTGTTGATGTGGATGTATCAAATTCTATGACAATTCTTCACTTGCTTCGTTAAGAAGTGACAACTACTAATGGAGAAAAAATTGCACCTGGATACTATCGACCAAGTTTTTGTCTAGTCAACTTGATCTAGAATAACTTTAAGGATTGTTGAAATCTGAAATTGTAAATAATGAGTTCAGTTTTTACTTTATAATAAATAGTGAAACTTTTTGTAGATATACTGAAATCTAGCTATAATTTTTAGGTAACCTGGCAACAAGGTTTGGAATGAAAACACATAAATACTTCGAAATAGTTTTTTATGGTGTCACTATACATGATTGAAACAGTTTTTTAGTCTTTGCAAACCCCATCATGACTAATTTTTCCGAACTGCTAAAGCTACACATGATAGCACAGTATGTCTGTTTCATTTTCCCAGGCAGCTCCATATTTCCACAGAATTGCCTGTAGGATGCTTTCCTATAATTATTGCTATTGAAATACCACTCCTAAGCTCTTATGTAAAAGCTTTCACTTTGATATTGAAAAGCAAACAATCTCTGTTTAAACAGCAACTTGCGAATTGCGAACATGCGGTATAATTGTTTGACACATCTCTTTTCTCTTTTGTAACAAAATTACTTTGTTTATGCACATAAATAACTTTCTTTGAAAAAGCAGCTGCAAAAATGATTATTTTACCTGTAGATTCGTTTTAATAAATAAAAGAACTGAAACGCATTTGCCACATGGCTAGTTTTGTTTTTATTTTGTGTTATGATCACGTGATCATAATATTTACATTTTTCATCCGTCAATAGACTCTTTAAGGAAACCTCTCATTGTGGAATATGAATTAATGATAAACCAAAGTAGATTTTTATATGTGAAAAAAAACATGAAGTTTGAGGGGTTTTTTTTCAATTTAACTTCGGCTGAACTTTCTCCTCATAATTTTATGTTTACTGGATGTTGAAAAATCTATGTGAAAGGGAATCACAGAAGAAAATCTGGTGCTTACTTGTATCACTCCTTGTTGATATCGGTTGGGTATTCGCTTGTCCCATTCAGTTAATCCGGATACTTCCCGTAACTTTGCTTGGCTTTTCCTTGACCCATGCTCAAAAAATTAGAATCATGGCTATAAAAGAAGTAAATAAAAAATTTACCAGGAGTTTTTAGTCATTGGGTTTCCATCTAAATTGTGAGCATCTGCTGCTCACCAACATGCAACTAGTAGTTGACTTCTTTTAGAAATTCATTCCATTAAAACTTAACTTGAAAACCATTATATACATTCAAGGGAAATGAAATCTTTCCTCCAAGGATAGATGAGATTAGATTTACAAAATTAAAACTAAAATCAAAAGGAGCATAAAAATACGTTTTTGGGTGCAAAAATTAATGGAATTAGGTATTTACCTATCTTCACTGATAAAACGATTTTCTCATATTTCAAAAATGATCATATAAAAAGAACAGTTAAAAAATAATGAAGTCTCTGAAATTGGTTCCAAAGAAGATGAGTTTCAATTATAAAACAGGATAGTATTACTTCCAACATTGGGTATTCAGTTAAATATGTTACCATTATGTATTTCAGGTTTTAGATTATTTGTGTGAACCACTCTTTAATTTCACTTATGGTTAAAGAACTTAATCTGCTTTATGTCTTACTATAAAAATTGGCTTTGTGCATCTCACTTTTATTTGAGAGAGTGATATATTTAGCATAAATTTACGGTCAAGTTCTTCTTAGGAGTAAGTAAAATCATGTAGAGGCAAGAGACACTTTTTTCATGATTAGTATAACAGAACGTGGTGTGACGTCAGTTCTTTTAATCATATGACGGTGCAACCATTGCATTGCATCCCCGAATGAACTCAAGGTTTTGGGGGAAATATCTCAAAAACCAAAAAGGATAACTGACTTTTTTGGATTCCTCAATACAGGCGACGGGGTGACGAAACATTTAGACCTGAATTATTTTGGGTGATGCGGCTATGACGTCGGCTACATCTCTGTAACAGTTGGATGAAGCAAAACGATCCCATAGGTTTTTTTTGTTCAGTTTTTCGAGCTTTACAACATGGGTACACTTTCCGTTCAAGATTCGGTGATATAATTTTTCAACATGGGATTCGCACTGGAAAAAGAGGGATTAGGCGCATCGTTTTCGAAGTTAGACACAGTGAAGATCTCTACCTGGAAAAGCAAATCTGACAGATTTTCAAAAGTACACTTGGTAAGAAGTTTTACCTGGGATGCTAGTCTTATTATAATAATTGTTAATTTTGTGCCACAGTTTTATTCAAGAGAGGGATATGTTTAAATTACAGTCAAGTTGTTGTTAAGAACAAGTAAAACCACAAAGAGAAAAGAGACACTTTTTTCACGAATAGAATTATTAGCATGTGGTGTGACATCAGTTTTCTTTATCATCACGTGGGAACTAGCATTGCATCCCCAACCAAACCTGACACTTTTGGGACACTTCTTGGGAATCAATAGGGATAACTGATGTTTCTGGGGTCTGCTTTACAAGCAACAGGGTGAGAGAAAATTTGGGTCTAACTTTTTTGGGGACGGGCCTATGACGTCTTCAAAATCTTTGATGGACAATATCTCAGTAACCGTTGATCAAAACCAAACGATCGATCCCATAGTTTTTTTATTCAATTAGTGCTATTATGTAAAGTGATAAAGGGGGGACGAGGACACGAACCAAGAACCTGTTGCATGCCAGTTAAACCGTTATACCATTGCTGCTCTGTACAAAAGTAGATACTAGATTTTATGGCCTGTAGAGGGAATCGTAAACTACCTGCAGTAAGTAATGTAACAATGTGCATGGTTGTACAGCTGTATAGACTATCAGGGGGTAATACAGGTCAAAAACCATAACGTCAAACCATAACGTCAAAACTCGGCGCCCAAAATCAAATCTCATTTTTTCATGTTTGAACTTTTGTTTATTCAATGAATCATGGATATAAAAGTTTCTCCTATTATATGCATGGATGAATCGATCATTACACATGATCAGAACGCGGAGACCAGGTGTGCAACAAAATAAGTCTCCAGAGACAAGCTCTATTTAAAAATACACAATAAGAGCTAAAAATACACAATAAGAGCTAAAAATACACAACAGACAGTCTGCACGCATTACATCATTATTAGAATACTGAATTCTGATGATACAAACATAACGATTCTAGGCCAATATAATATCGAAAATTTACAGTGCCCACCACTCAGACCTCCCAGATACCTGTCATAGTACGTCTCGCAAGCGACACTCACATGTCACTAGCATCGCCCAAATTCAAATCCTGTATTACCCCCTGACTATAGACTATGAAAATCAAGTTTTAGATAAAGCCAAGACTTGAGTTGAAGATCAAAGATTCTAGGAAAATACAAAGATTATCAAAGTGTTTAGTCAGTGAGTTAATGTACAGATGTCTTCTCCTTTTGACGAGTGCACAAACATGCTGTTACCCGTGTCAAAATTCCTAGGCGTACATTTAATTGCATGCGTCAATTTGTCACCATTGTGTGAAAAAATCCTTTGTTCGTGGGTATAGTGTATAATTATTACACAATAGTATTACTTATTTCGTTTTCACAGATATTATACATTTTCCAATCATGTAATCAGATTACACACACGTAAATTTCGAACAACTTGGATCACACGAGGAACGTTTTTAATCGCACATAAAAGAAACTTTAGGAGTGGGTTACTACACGCAATGTTATTTTTAAAAGGAGAAGACTGAGATGAAAGTAGGACGAATTTGACAAGTGACTAGTTAAAATCTTGGGAATTCAGTTTTTTTTAGGATTAACCCAGGAATCATAAATGTATCAACATTCCTAAGATAAAAAGACAAGACTTCAAGCCACACAATGTAGTTCACAAGAGTTTTATTTTTCATTTTTGTTATAATACTTGAATATTTTTCTCAAGGAATCCAATTATTTCATCATGATGGAGGGTTTTTTTTCTTTCTGCTTTCAGTTTCCCAATCCTTCTCTGATAGTTAAGCCAAATTGATTAGATTGCATAGTATTTGTTTTCTGACTTTAAAATGCTTGGTTTAGTATTCCTTCCTATTATAATTATTTACCCAATTTCTTCTGCATGCACCACGTAGGTGCACAGATTATACAAGTTCAAAAAGTCAAACAGCAATATTGTGCCCTGTGTATAATTGGACAGAGGTGATGGAAATGACTCAGAAACTATGGTAAATAAATATGTACGTACTTACGATGTCTCAAATTACTATGCAATCAGTAACTATTAAAGTATTTAGATTTTTTTTATGTTATTTTGGAAGGTGGTTTGTTGATATTGTAGCGCGCCATTATTAAAGCCGAAATTCACGATCGACGAATGTTACACACACTCTCCTCCTCAAAGTGTTCAGGAGGGTGGTGGAAATATCGGCCAACGAACGAAACAACAAAGCAAATAGGAATTGAGATTATATTAAAACTGCTGAACTGTCAAAAAAGTAATCGATTAACTCATCGCTACTACACCGATTGTTGGTTTTCTTTTCTAATTAATACTAAGTAACAAATTTCATTATCTTTTATATTACAAATTTTTTAACTGAGAGAGTAGTTATGTTGGTTAATTTCTTGTAAAACGTGAGAGTCGAGAAATGTGTATAACTCACACATCAAAGAACTATTACCTTTTTTCACATTTTTCTGCTTCAAATTTTTATTCAACTCATCAAGCTAAACTTCCTGCAGAGATAACATACAGCATACTTTTCAATTAAAAAATGCCAACGATTTTGCAATAATCCCCTTTATAAATAAACAAATAAAAATAAACAAAAGGGGATTTTCAAGAGAATAGTTTAATACAGCACCAACCTCGAACCCAGGGTTGCTTGTCTTTTCTAACAGCCGGACTTGCTCCAATGATATCTCAATATTACGTAATACAACTACCGCAAATCCAATGAGAATCCTCTTCCATTGAATAATACAAAAAGATTCACAAAATGAATTTATATTTATCTGACAGTGTTGAAAGTAATTGCAAGGCATGTAAATAGAAGATGCATCCAGTATTAAGGAGATAATAGCAGTTGTATTCAGTATTCAGGAGATAATAGCAGTTGCATTTGGTATTAAGGAGACAATGGAGACTTACGAAACTGCAACGGCAACGTGGACCACGACGTGAGCGAAAAGAAGAAAACAATTAGATTACCAATGAATAAAAGTTTGAAAAACCTATTATTGTTCGAGAAACTTCCAACTTCAAACAGAGAAAATCAGTAGAAACTATGAATTGCACTGTACGTGTCAAATATCGCAAGAATGAAGATGTCTTTATCCATACAGATAACATCTACCTCCTAAGCTGTTTTCTCTGGTCAACTTCTCTAGCTCTACTATGCAAAACTAATTTCCATGCATTTCCTTCACTTTTAATCATAACTAGAAGCCTCATGGCTTGAACAATTTCCGCATCAGGCCTAGAGGAAATTGCTTTAGCCTAATTTTCAAGATATCTGAATGACTTGTACACTGACTAATAATTTGATACAGTCTGGAATTCATCAAATTACTCCCTTCTGTAATTTATTTAACTTAATCTTGACCACTTTGCAATTCACTACGATGTTTCGGAGCCAGAAAAACAGTTCACCAATATCTTGCGCGCGCATGATGTTTATACTTTCGGTTTGTTGTGTAAACAGATGGGTCAATTTACTAACAAGTGAAGTATATAGTTCGTGCTTTATCACAATTTCATTTGTTTACTTTTTTCGTAAATTTGGTCAAATCTAACAAAATGACTGGCAAATTCAAAATCTACGTCTTCCATCTGTGCTTTGTACAAACTTTCATGAAAATTGAAGATTTTTCGAAATTTGGTCCAAATTTGGCCCAAACTGTCCAATTTTAGTCAAATCTGACAAAATGACTGCCAGATTTGAAATCAGCACCTTTCAAATATGTAATCCATGCAAAATTTTGTGAAATTTGAAGAATTTTCGAAATTTGGTCCAAATTTGGCCCAAATTGTCCAATTTTAGTCAAATCTCACAAAATGACTGTCAAATTTGAACTCAGCACCTTTCAAACGTGTAGGATGTAGAATGTGTATGTGAATGTGCAGAATGTGTAAACCAAACAATTTCCTACGCTTAAAAGCACGGAAATTGAATGATGCAAATATCATCAAATCTAGTTTTATACCACTATCCATTTTCATACAGACAAACAAAATTACAAAAAGGAGATACTGATGATTTGAAAACGGATCTGATCTAGAGGTCAATTAAGTAAATCATACTCAAGTGATGTGTAAGAGCATGTATTATAACGTTGATGTAGAACTAATCTAAGAAATGATTAATGTACAATCAGGGCAACATGGTCCACAATATGTTTCCCAGAACCTTCCTCAATAACCAATTCGCATAAATTTCAACTTAATTGAAAATAAAACCATCGTAGATACTATAGTGGAACTGATACGGTAACTGCTGCCACTCTCGGGCGGAAGGGAGGAATTCTGAGGATGAGAGTCTAAGGGCGGAAGAAGTCTGAGGCGCAAGGTTACAGATAAAATTGTGTACACGTGGAAATACCAACCACGATTCACTTATTTCAGATAACATCACGGAAATTCGAATTTTCTTGCCTTTTCGATACTTTCTTCATTTCACCGCTTTTAAACCATATAAGACAACCCTTCACAAAATTATAATCAGTGAAACAATTACGTGATGTGGTGGAATCACCGACCGAATTACCTTAAGGTTTTCAAGAACTTGTTGAAAAAATGTGACGTATTGTAATTGGCTGCTTAAAATTCAAATTAAAAAAAATAGATTCTGATGATGAAGTTGGAATTGCCGCTGTAGAAGTAATAAATGTTTGTGACGATGGAGATGAAAAAGGTTCAAGAAAACAAATAGGAGAGTCAGCGGGCAAAACTTTAGCAGCAACATGGAACACGAGTCAGGCGTTTTCACACACAACTCACAAGCATTCTTACTTATATGTCCTACTTGACAACATCAAACAAAGCGTGGTAAACACTCTCACTTTGAGATGAAAATAATTCATTCCCGTGTTATTAAGTTTCCTTCATTATCCCGAAATATAATGTTCAACTAAAAACCATGTTTTTCTCAATATTTTATGTTTTTGCTGAATAGACGCCCAGTTCCAGTTTTGGACCTGGGCGCTTAATCGGAACCTGGGCGCTTATTACAAATTTTTCCTCTAAACCTGGGCGCCTAATCGGACGGGGCGCTTAATTGAGTCCTGGGCGCTTAATCCGTATCAAAATATATTTTTTGGTACATGCGCACTTGCTGCATTCCCGATGAAACAATCTGATTGGTTAAAACTTTGTGATTACTCATAGAAAGTAGACCACCGTTCGTCTTTTTTAAAAGTCATAATACGAATAATCATTAGCAGGTAAAAATCTGATGATTTTTTATGATTAATCACATAGTGTATTCTAGCCTTTAGACTCCGTTATTTTGTCAAACCATCAATCAAGATATTTTGGCGCTCCATGTCATTTTGATAGCAAACTCTGTAAAACAATTTATAGTTACGTTACTTTCTTTTGTTCTTTTTAAGGTTATAATGTTATTCATTATCAAAACGCTTTATGGTTTGTTATCAAAATTTCCTGTGGAACGTCACATTATGTTCAAGCTTCTGGTAACGTTATTTATTAGCGTCACATATATTTTCTACATACTCAAAGAAAAATGATCTCCTGTTTTCAGATTATTACGGTAGCAGCGAAGCGAATACCGTATTAAAACACCCTTGGACTACTCCTCCTCCTCCTCCTCCTCCTCCTACTACTACTACTACTACTACTACTACTACCGACCGAAATGGCAGTTTAGCCTGTGCAGCCTACCAATGTCGCTTTCGAAACTGCGTAAATTGCAACTTAAGAACGGAGGCTAATATAATCTTTATAACTATCAAAACATTCTTTATACGTTCTTTTAGTATTTTACCATAGATTTCGCCATTTCCAATAAACATTTTCCTATTAAAAACACGGTGGGGAACTTTAGTTGCACCTAATTTGAAACACGGTTAAAATAAACTTAAGCTTTGTTTTTGGTAACGTCTTGTGCTTCGAAGTTCGAAGCTCTCTTCTTCTTGCAGTTACAAAGATTTATCGAAATTCATCGAACTTAAACTTTTTAAAAGCATTTTACATTTTTTTTATATTTTGTGCGTGTGTATTTTGTTTGCTTGTCTACAAAAATGTCTTGGATTAAAGTTTGAAACGGTTTTACTTTGTTTCTTATATTTTTAGAAGACGCTTGTTTTTTTTCTCTTTTCGGTCTTACAGCTTTCTTTTTATAAAAAAAAATCTGATATAAAAAAAACGTAGTTTCGCGTATTGTGCATATTTCTTTTGTTTGTATCAAATAGTTTTCTGGTGGTTTTACTTAAGCCCTGTTTACACTTTTTCAAATGAAAATTGCCTTAATTTAAGCCTAAGAGATAAACAAAGGTCGACAAAGCTTCATGGGGCTTTCAGACTAATTAATTTAGAATCTATTTCGTTTTGTACATTGCGAGTTGAAATGCTGCTACCGTTTTGTGCCATATGGCTCTTGTTCAGAATAAAAAGACCCAGTGGGCGAATTTGTTGAAAAGTTACTGCGAAGGACTTCTATCGAAATATGCAAACAATTTCCATAAAAAATGCTCTTCACCTGTTTGACTATTTTGCCGGCTTGGGAGGTTCACGAAATTTGAGCTAATGATTATATTTTCAATAAAAATTCCGTCACTAAAGTTATGACAACACGTCAAAAATAACTTTCTAATTTTCCAGTACGTCTGACGTCACAAGTCCAGCAGTGAAACCCGCCACCAATGGCATTCGCATGAGGGATAGATACTTTGATGCACTTTATACCAAGAGATTCGAACAACTAAAAAGACCAATAATATTATAATGACCGAACGTAAAGGAGTACAGGTGTTTTGGGGTGTTTTTATAAGCAACAAGTTAATAAGAAGTAACAACTAATTTTCTCGTGAAGTTAAGCAACAGCATAAGAGGCGTAGCTAGGGTCAGTCAAAAAAAGTGGAGGAGTTCAACATTACGATATTTCTTTTCAATCTTAAGTGGCGATTAAGTTACTTGCACGCTTTCCTTTTCTACCCTAAATGACTTAGCTCTCCTCCACAAATTTTGACTGACCTCTGGCTACGTCTCCGAGTACTACCAGAGTCTTAGATAAATTGGCAACATGAAATTTTCAAATGATGCAACACTAGTTACTACACTAGGCTGCGGTGCTCTAAATAATGATTTGAATGTCCCAGACTTTATATTTAGATTCTTTAATTAAACAACTAAAAGCTACACAAAGGTTTTCAAGACAAGATATTTTTTTGGTAAACGCTTAGCAACAAATTAAGCAACATTACTACTAACCTCTGACCTTGGTTGGTTATAAGAAAAAACCATGTATTGTTAATATACTTTATTCAGCAGTTCCTCTTATTCAAATATTACCATAATAGTAGCTGATGCATCTTACAACTCAAAGGCGGGTACAGACATAGTCAAACTTTGTGGAGGAGTGTTTTAGTACGTTTTTCTTTTCTTCTCTTAATAACTGAACTCTCCTCCAGAAAGTTTGACTATGATCTTAATCCGCCTATGCAACTACCAGAATGCAACGACAAACTGTTATTCTTGACAATACAATACAACACTTATGCAAAGCTTATGCGAAGCAAGTTTATCGCATTGCATGATAGTTATATGATATAATGGAGATAATGAAATAACGGAAACTGCTGGTTGTTATATTGTATAGCAGTACATACGACCCTTATTTTAATGTGTTACACTCTGTGGTAATTATTTGATGAATAAAAGTTGATTAAGTGAGAGGAGCAAGTGACAAGTAACTACTACGCAAAAATGAGTCTGTATGCGCGGCTTAAACGCGGCATATAAACATGATTTCAGGAAAGGTACTGAGATCATTGAATAAGATTCATTCAAAATAACAGCAAACGATTTCCAGTTCAAAACAAATGTAAATCTAATGACCTGTACTTATGAAAACTCTTGCATTCTTCAGTAAAAGTATTGACAATGTCTAATCGCAGGTCAATTGATTTACATTAGACCAGGCGAAAGTTCGACCATATAAACTCTAAAATCTCTAAAATCATTGACTAGCTAACAAAATAATTGAGCCTGTATGTGAAAGTAACTGAAGGGTCTGTTACAAAAGTACTAGCATTTAATCCTTCCGACACCATAAGTGTTTGTTTCAATATTTTTTGACTGTCATCCTTGTGGAAATCATGTTTTGGAATTTTGTATATACTTTGGAAAAACGTTTGCTTGATATTGTATCATTTAAACGTACGGAAGCGTATTGGTGCCATGTTATTTTCGTGACATAAAATTGCTATCTAATGTCAAATTTAATTTCATAAAAATTTTCACTTCACATAGAAAATTCTATGTAATGTGAAATTTGTTTTCTTCACTTTTTTCACTTTACATAAATTGCTATGTCAAGTCAAAATAAATTTGTTTTGATTTTGACATGTAAACGCTATGTCATGTCAAATTTATAATTTTCATAAATTTGACATGCCATAGTAAGGCTCTTGAAGTGATGTGTTGTTAAGTGGCACGAGGCTGTGTGGAGGTTATGATATCATGTGTATGTCAACAAGCTAAACGATAGAGAAGAATATAAATCATGGCGGAAAGTAAGTATTCCTAGTTAAATTGAATCCCTTAAACCTTTTTGGTTAGGAGAACAGAAAGTCGTCTCACCTCATCGTGAGAAGATATTCTTGCGGCCATTTTTACAGCACACGTTTTGTTTTGTTTTGCTTCAGCTTTTAAATCCAGTTAATGGTTAAAAAGCGCATACAGTGAACTTTTAATGTACATCAACTTATGTCAAAATTTTTTTAGAAATTTTGAAAAAAGTTTGACTTGACTTAGCTATGTGAAGTGAAAAAAAGTCCGCGTTATAATTTCACATCACATAAAAAATTTTATGTAATGTGAAAATTTTTTATAAAGCTTGAATTTGACATTACATAGAAATTCTATGTCAAGAAAATAGATGGCACCAATACGCTTCCGTATAAACGTGTTGTTTTTTTTATATTATTATTATTATTTTTTTATATAGCATCGATAGTATCGATTTGTCTGTCCGACACATAGCAAGTACTTTTGTGACAGACCGTATAGACAATCATCAAATTGTACAACCCAGCGGGCAAAATCTTCAAAAAGCCACTGTGACGGAGAGCATTTTTGTTGATATTGTGTGTATATTTCTATTGAAATGCACTCCTTCGCAGAGATTTTTTAACAAATGTGCCAGCTGGAAAGTATCGTGAAATACCTTTTGAAGTGGTACATCGATTTCATTTACAACGACTCGTTTTTCATCGAGCATTAGCGTGTTCATGTGCAAGCAGGCCGAAGTATACCATAATCGTTGAGGTGGAGTGACTGGGTCTGGGGCGTTAATTAATTTCCACCCTGCTTTATCGAAAAACTCTTTCTCGTTTTTGGGAAGAGGATATTTTGGATTGCATAAGACTAAACCTGGTCCAATCACATTGAATGTGGCATCAATATGCATTGGTTGTGTTTCTGGGATATGCAATATGTGAATTTTATAGTTGTCTCCAAGGTGACGTTTCATCCACTCGATACCCATCAAGTTTGTCACCTATATTGTAATATAGTATAGGATAATGATTATTCAAATTTCTCAACAAATTTTTCATGATGAATTGTGATAAACTGTACATGATTACTTCAAGATGATGATATGACTTAGTTTTAAAATTAAGAAATTGATAATGGTGCTGAATTGTGCTCATTGGTGTTATCAAGAAGTACTGCCATTAAATGACACTCTTGATTAAACAGCGCGCCTAAAAATCATTAAAAATACGATGGCCACGACTTTGAATGTTTGTTACAGCCACAATCAAGGCAAAAATTCTAATTTTTGCATTGATTTAGAAGTCACGCCCGTAGCAACTACATCTAGCGTCGAATGCTGATGTAATTTCTTGGGGGACTATTCTCAAGAAAAAATATACATAGAAAGAGAGAAAGAGTTGTGTAAAGGTATTTTGATTTTCTTTTCAATTACTAAAAAAATAAAACAAGTCCGATATAATACTTGGAGTAGCAGTTTCACGATTCCTTGCGGTTTCTTATTTGCGACAATTTTGGTTTAGTATATGGTACTTTTATTTATAAAAAGATATCAAATGGAAACAAAAAAGTCAAAAAGAAATATGCTGCTTACGTGGCTTTGTCGAGTGAAAAGATCTTTGCCAGCTCTCATGAATTCTGCAGCATCAAAACACGGCTCAAATTCGGTCACGGCAAACTGGCCAGATAAAGTTGCATTTTCCATTTCTTCAATCGTGTATGAGTTAAATTTCTGTAATGACAAACATCAGATTATTGAACTGTTCCCAAATTATCAAAATAAAAAGTCAACACTCCATCCATACATATCTCTTTCACTTGATAGTTCTTACATTATTTTTCGTAACCTTCTAAAGAGACTTTACGTTATAAATTACGTCATAACATCCAGCCTCGCTTTCATATTGAATATCAATGACGTCATTGCGTTCCTTACAAAACGAACCTACACCTCAAGAAAAAATGTTGTACTTAATTCTTAATTATAATTATAACTAAGGCTGCAATCATGTAGAACCCTTGTAAAGGTCTACTTCAATCGTAGATTTGAACGGAACAACGCTTTAAAATAATCTTCATTAGATGTATTGAACTAGACGCCTCAGAAGAATAGAATAAGAGAACACGCAGTGGGCAAATTAGTCGACGTTTTGACGATTCCGCCTACTAAGTACATGACACCTCTAAACAACACCAGTTCAAACATGAAATTATCAAAAGTTCACATTGCTCTACCAACCTGATTATAAAGCTCGTCACTCATTAAAGGTTTTGGCGCTGTTGTCCATTTGGCGCCCTTCCTGAAGTACTCCTTTAATAGTGACCTGTAAGCTCTATATTCAAAGAATCGACTCCTCCATGCCATAGGTGCTTCGATGATTTCATCCCCAATCGTAATCAAAATATCGCGCGGCATTGCAGCATACATTCCAGTCTTCGATTCGAAATCTGGTGTTTTATAACCCTAAGAAATAACAAATTAGCACATAAATATATACCCAGTATATAACCAGTGGGCAAAATCTTCACAAAGTCACTGCAAGGAAGAGCATTTTTATTGAAACAGTGTGTATGTTTCTATAGAAATGCACTCCTCCGCAGGTGATATTTACTTAACAAAATGTTCATTAAGTCATCAACAGGAAGATTTTGTAGGGATTGTGGAATGAATTTTTCTTTGCGGATTTTAAATTTTAAAGAGCTTTCCCAGTGGCGAAAAAAGTCACTGCGACGAAGAGCATTTTTATCAAAATTGTGTGTATATTTCTATAGGCGTACACTCCTTCGCGGAGATTTTTGACAAATGTGTCCGTAAAAACAGGGCCTTTTTTCACCTTTTTTCACGATGTGTTCCTGTATCAAAGACTTAAACACGATTGCTGAATTTTATCAGCATCTGACCGATTCTGTCTTCATATGCTATAACATTAGTAAAAACGTGGTACATTCATGAATTTGGGCTCTTGCAAAGACTATGGATAGCGATGTTAGCACTGTTTCATTTCATCGTTTCCCAGTAGGCAAAATCGCCAAAAAGTCACTGCGAGGAAAAGCGTTTTTATTGAAATTGTGTGTATATTTCTATAGAAATGCTCTCCTCCGCAGAGGTATTTTAACGAATGTGCCGGCTGGGTTCCAAATCAAAGACAGTCATTTACTTTCAGCTGTATTAATCAAGAATAAGTCCTACTTTCCTTTTGAGACAGATTAGTGATGATAGACAAATAGGCACTTTGGTAGTAGTATAAAAACATTCACCTCACGATGATCAACAATATCTGGTCGTTTAACTATAACGCCTTCATGTCGGAGAATGTTGCAAAATTCCTCAATCTCTTCGACCATTTTCTTTGTGTGTTCAGCGGGAAAATACTGGCCTTGGTGTTGATCGAAAAATTCCCAATCAGATCTTGGAAACACCGATTTCTCCGTTCCTTGAACATGTGGTACACAAGAGAATTCAGGTCTGCCAACGATGACCTCTTCCAGCGGATCCCATTCGTTGTGGCAATTTACAACAGGTTCTGAATATTGCGTAGTTGTCGCACTAAAGAAACGAGCTGCTTGGAAGAGCGATCTCTGAAAATGAAAGGAACAATATAACACTATTGTTTAAAAGCAGAAGCATTGTAGATACAAATTTGTTGAAAAATCACTGCGAAGGAGTGTTTCTATAGAAATATACACACTTATTTCAATAAAAATGCTCTTCATCACAGTGATTTTTTTTAGCCCGCTGGGTTACATAAAAAAGGATACTCTGCCCAACTTGCATTGTAGAAGCATTCCCTTTTTCAACCTCAATATATTTTATTAAGTCTTATATAAAGCTTTGTTCAAATGCCCCTTGCTTTTTATTTCGAGTTTGCATTGGTACTAGTGAGCTTAAGCAACGACGACGGCAACGTGGACGACGACGTGAGCAAAAAGAACAAAATAATAAAATTACTTGTGAATAGTATTTTGAAGAACTTCTTTTTATTGGGGAACTTATTCAATTGATAAACTTATAACGACTAGAAAGTTATCGAGCTTCTATAAAATCTAAACAAGAGAAAAAGGCTTTCTCTGTAATCGCGTCTCCGTTGTCAGTACGACTTCAAATCATGACTTTTCACGTTGTGCATAGAACGTGCAAATATGTTACTGATGTAATGATCTTATAAAGTTTTCCCAATGGTCTCATAAGTAGTAGACTCCCTTTCAAAACAAATTCCACATAGAAAACAAAGCTTTTGTTTTAAACACGTCGCCGTCTTCGTTGCCGTTGCGATTGCTTAAGCTCCCTACTAACGGCAAATTAACGGCATATTAATGGCAGATTAATTGGATCTCCACCACAATTGATTTTAACAACCTCGAAACCAGGGTTTCTTGCCGTTTCGATATAAGGATGACACTGCCATACCGTATCAAGACCTTGTGTTCGAGGTTGGACTCTTCAATGATTTTCGCAATGATTGTCTTTCACTAGATGACTTTTTCGACCGGGCTGTTCCCATAGGGCAAATTTGGTGAGAAATCACTGTGAAAGAGTGCATTTCTATAGACATTTCCACACTATTTCAATAAAAATGCTCTTCATCGCAGTGACTCTTTGAGGATTTTGCCCACTGGGTGGAAATCACAACACAAACTGAAAATAATCGTATGTAAATTTCGAGCAATCCTATTGGTTTAAATTTTGACTACCAGACTACCAGGACGAAATGTTGAAACCTTTTCGACAATTGATTATTTTTGTCGCGACAATCAGTTAATAAAGAGCTTAAGCAATCGTAATTGCAACGAAAACGACCATGCGATTCAAGTAAAAGCTTCGTTGTCCGTGTGGAACTTGTTTAGAAAGACAGTCTGCTGTTTTTGACACCATTGGGACATTTTGTGAGATAGTTACACCATTAAAGTCTGATATAGACCTGGCGATTACTATGATTAGAAAAAAATTGATCGTCGGAATCGCCAGGTGTGAACACTCTCCAATGGCGGATCTAGTAGAAGTATGTCGAAATTTGTGTAAGAGAGTGTTTGCAATCTAACAATAAACAGGGTTCCCACGCCTCCTCAAAAATCCTCAAAACTCCTCATTTTTGATTTTCCTCCTCAAATCTCCTCAAAAAATCTTATCTTTGTCAATTTCTCCTCAAATTTCCTGGGGTAGCATTCAGTGTTTATGTCTATGTATAATTTTATCAAGGTTATAAAGTTCTTTAGTTCTGTTCTACAGGGTTCCCACGCCTTCTCAAATCTCCTCAAATCTCCTCAAAAAAGTCTTATTTTTGTCGATTTCTCCTCAAATCTCCTCAAAAAAATTTGTGACAATGTGTCTTTTTAATTGAAACCTGAAATATCTGTAGTTTATCAGACTATTTATCATCAGGCTCTCTGTTCACTATTGTTTTGTTTATGTGGATCAATAACAGTTTAGGACCTTACTTTTAATCATGTCAGAATGTAGCTATATCACATTCTAATATATCTTGTGATACACGCTTTTTTTTTATAAGAACCAGTAAAATCTGACCTGAGGCTGGCTGTTCTTATTTTTGGAGCCTTTTTTAGCCTGAATTGTTCTTATTTTGTTCTTTGCTTTAAAAACACAGTTTCAAATTTCAGCCTCATTTTGTTCTTCTTATTTATGGAACTTCCAGTAAAATAGAAATTTTTTTTAAAAACAACTGGTAAATAGTATGGTTGCTGTTCGGTAATGACTCATTCGCACATTTATTGGAGGTGAAAAAAACCCAATAAACTTTTAAACCATTTACCAGTGAGAGAATTCACATCATGAACTGTTCTTTATTTTCCAAGAAAGTTCAGGCTCAGGCTGTTCTTAATTTTTGGAACAATGATTTGAGCCTCGGGTTGTTCTTATTTTGTTCTTATTTTTTTGCCAAATCTGAGGCTCGTGTTCTTATAAAATTGTTCTTATAAAAAAAAAAGCGTGTAGACATCCTACTATTTTTTGATCGACACCATTGGGACGTTTTGTGAGATAGTTACATCATTAAAGTCTGGTATAGACCTGGGGATTACTGCGATTAGAAACAAATTAATCGTCGGAATCGCCAATCGTCAGGTGTGAACACTCTCAAGCTTTTCAGTAGTAATCAGTAATCAGCCAGGCGTTTACGACGATTATGGTGATTACAAAAGTGTTCACATTAGACGATTACGACGATTAAACTGAATTTTAATCGTCGTTATCGTCAGGTCTGAACCACATATTTCCACGTTCTTTGCTCAACGTGAAAATTGATGTTTTGAAATCGTGCTGACAACGGAGACATGATTATAGAGATAAATCTTTTTTTCTTATGTAGATTTTATAGTAACCAACCTCGAAACCACGGTCTCTTGCCTTTTCGATATACAGATAGCCGCTATCTCCGGATATCGAAAAGGCAAGAGACCCTGGGTTTTAGGTTGTATAGTAACTGATTAACTTTCCAGTCGCTCTGACCTTATGACGATCGTGTGAAAACTTTTTGATTGACCTTAGCAACCGTTACATCAAATATGTAGTTTGTAATTTGTTGAATAGCCATGTTTTACACGGTTGACTTGGGATTCATTGTTGTCAATCAAATTTTAATTACGTTCAATGACTTTAAAAATGGAATCAAATGAAGTTTTTGTAATTATATAAAAACTGAATTCATCACTTCGTTCAGGGATATGTTAACTTTAACATATTCCTGGTTTGTTTAAACGTCGTACTGTAGTCGAACTAACAAGTATGACCTCGTTGTTAAGATGTTAATTGCTTTGAATTATCCCACTTCAGAGTAAAAACCAATGAGTGAATAGTACTTAATAATTATTAAAACAGTTGAGCACATACAGTGTGCCCCAGAAAAATCTTTTGAAAGCTGAAAAAAAGCTCTATTTAATGATATGAAAATCGCATTAAAGTAAAACATATTTCAAAAATTGTTTTACTTTAAAGTCAGAGGCCTACTTTTTCTGGGGAACACTGTACAGTATGAGTCTTGCGCAAAATTCAAATAAGATTTAAAACTTATTAAAAATCTTCTGACTGTTACACAATAGTAGCATGCATCTTTTAATCGCTTAACACCTTAAAAAAAGATGTGTTAATTGACCATTAAAGCTTATTAACGCTTTGTTGAACTGAAAAAATTTCCGTTTTCCAGTCCGCAGAAATGTTTTCAATTTTCAATTGTTATATCATTGGAAAGCTGGCTAAATTTCCTATCCAACGGTGTAAAAATTATTATCATACTCCAGCTATTTCAATTTTAAAGTTAATTTGAATTGTGAAGACTTATACTGTAGAAACGAGACGAGGTTTGGTAAGTAGGCAAGAACACAACCTAGCGGGCAAATTAGTTGAAAACTACTGCAAAGGAGTGCATTTCTATAGAAGTATGCGTACTTCTTCGCAGTCACTTTTTGAAGATTTTGCCCACTGGGAACGCTTAGGAAGGTGCATGTTGCTTGTGCAGAAATAATACAGTGATACAAAATCTCGGTTACATTTGAACTACGACCTTTCCCCTTTGGAATTGAACTACACACTATAACTAACTACTCATTCCCTCCTGTACTATCCAACAACTTAACATGATATGACAACTGCACAAATGAGCGGAAAGGTACGAGAAGTGGAAATCCGCCTTTCCCTGTCGACAAATTTGTTGAAAAGAAGGAGTTCATTTCTATAGAAATATACACACTTATGTCAATAAAAATGCTCTTCACCGCAGTGATTTTTTTTTTTTTTTTTGCCCGCTGGGTTATATAAAAAAGCATACTCTGTCCAACTGGATGGGACAAGATTTTCTTATTTACCGCTCTTGCACTTTTTCCACCTTTTTATAAGAAATAGTCTTATACGCTTACATCTTTGTGAAATCTTACATAGAGCATGAACGACATTATACATACGCGGTGTTAAAAACAATAGGTTCCATGTTGGTATCGTATGAAACTAACCTCATTTCAAAACTAAGCACGGAGAGAATAATTTTAACATTTACCTTATCAAGACGAGCTAGACATCTGGAGTTCGATAGTTTGTTTATCAGACTAGCCATACTGCACACCAATGAATATTTTCTAAGTCGTGAAAGACATTATCAAGTAACGGTCTTAAACCTATTTGCATCTGCAAACTTAATTACCCAAGGCAAATTATGCTTAATGCATTATTTTTAAAAAGTTAGTTTAGACGTTGATATCTCTCCGATCAGTTTCCGCTTCGTTTACAATATATTATAATGTGATTCAGTTTTGTTTTTTGTTTTTTTTAAATGAATAAATGAACCACGTTCGTGATCTGTAGTAGCTATGAATTTCTGAAGTAATGTTTTTGTTTTGGAGTTGGAATAGATCGGGCAAATATTAACGTTTAAATGAACCTCTTCATAAATTACATCTTTGCATCCACAAGTTTCGTTTCCAAGCTCCATCATTAGTGGATGATACCTAACATTAACATGATGCAAGATGGTAGCAGAACAAACTTCTAAAATTCAGTGTTTTCAAATTCTTCAATTAAAACAAAAATCTCAAACATTGTTTGAAACAACTGAAATATACTTGCGAGAGTTGTAACCATGGATACATCGCACAATCGACTCTCGTTATCTCAAACATACGTACGTGTTCTGGAACAAAAGCCTTGGTCCGTATTTACAGACCGCTAGAGGTCTTCGTCATATTGTTGTCTCCAACCCTTCTCGAACTTTTATCCGGTCCATTGACTGTTCTAGCAGAGATATGTTAAAGCATAGCTGGATGCACAGCGATAGATTTCGCTATGTTGTCAGGAATTTCAGGAATGTATGTGAATGTTTCTTTCCGCCAATGAAATTGCTTGAAAGCGACTGTTTCAACCAATGAAAAGACGTGAAAGACGCTTTAACATATTCCTGGTTCGAGATAGCTGGACTCTACTGTAACGTCTTTACTAAAAACAAATGGATAAACAGGAAAAAAAAGCTTTTAGAAACATGGCGTTATTTTCATTCGAAACAAACAAAGTAAACAAAATGTTCGAAAAAAACAATTAAGAAATAGGAGCCGTTTATTAATAAAAAACGGTTTTTGACCTGTAGCTGCCTTTATAAGCGAGTTTCGAAAAAAAGCGCGTTTGGGTTGGAGCGTACCAATCTATTCCACCATGTCAGCATGAGAATGAAATTTTCAAGTAGTATTAAATCATTGGCTAAAGATCATGATGACACAATTGTCGGCAATTCATCTCATAAGATTTCCGCGCTCGATCCAATATTCAAAGCATCAATCTACTTTGCTAGCGTACAGAGAATAATTACTTCAACTTCCTCTGTTTAAAAGAATAAAAGAAAATATAGAAAATAGAAATTTCTGATTTGTTGAAAAATCACTGAGGAGGAGTACATTTTATACAGTTAACGCTCTCTAATTCGAAATCCTCTAAAATTCGAACAGACTTCTCAGGTACTTCGGCCTAATTTTCACATGTGAGCAAGCCTTTAAAAACATGGAACATACAACATTCGAAATTCGAACGATACGTTTTTGTTTTGGCTTTTCATTTTTAAAACTATAGCGTTCAGTTAGATGGTCTGGACAATTCCCCCGGATGATTGCCTCCCAGTAAATTCCCCTCTAGATAACTGTTTTGCGGATTTTCGATTATAATTGTGAGAACTTATATGACGAATTACATTGAGGTAAATACGTGAAACAGAAGCCAGAAGCCAGCTAGAAATTAGACATTAACTGTATTATATTTGTTATGTTAACTAGAAACTATCAGTCATCGTGAATTTGGGAGACATCATAGTAAGTTTCTCCCCTTTTGCTTGCTATTATGGGCTTCCAGGTTGGCGATGCAAGTACTGTTTATTTTGTTCTTAGGTAATCGAACATATACAAGTTTGATTCTCGATAGATTTGTTATATTCACGATATCGAACATACACAAAACATTCGATTACTGTTCTCTACTTCAAAGAATTATTTGGAAACGAACTTTTAAAAGAATAACCTTGTTATGCTGTTTTATTGTATTGGATAAAAGGTTTGGTTTGGTATAATACTTTGTGTTTTGGAAAAAAGCAAGTCGCCATTTTGTTTTATGTGCATGCGCTACTTCATCCCTGTCGTTAAAGCTCAAAGCTGTTGGGGTCAACAAATCAGTCGTTTTGAGTTAGCTACTTTGTACCTGGATCTACTATCAGACTTTTCCGTGAAAACTTGATGTCATCAGAAGTGGAAGAAGCGAAATCCCGGCGTACCGTGGCTAAGCAACGGTTTACGAGGTGCCGGAACAATCTATTGGACGGTGTACGCAAACGTATCCTAACAAAAACTGTATCAAGCAGATTTGCTGATTTGAAAAATGCGTGGAAAGTAGTTCAGGAAAGACATGAGCAGTACATCACTTTAGACGATACTAGCGAAGATCACGAAAGCTGGATTCTTGAACTGAGCACAATATATTGTCAAGCGGAAGAAGAAACTGACTGTTACCTGGAAGAGACGAAAAGTGATGAGAAACAAAAGGAAGCTACGAGAAGGAAAAATGAGAAGCAGTTGAAAGGAAATCAAGAAAAGGAAGAAGCCTTGAAGAAAAAATTGAGAGACCAAGAAGTATGGAAAGAAGAAGAGTGGATTAAAGTGAAAAAGGTGTTACAGACGAGTAAAGAAACTATCGAAGAAGAAAGTATAAGTAGCAAGATCAAATCGGAACTTTTAAAGGAAGCTAAAGGACAAATAAAATCATTAATGGAATCACTTGAAAGTGCGCATCGCAAGTACTTTAGCTTACTCACTACTGAAGTTGATAGAAAGTTTGAGAGAGAATGGATGGCATCAGTATGGGATGAAGTGAATACAGTTTGTCACAAGATCGATTTACTTGTCTGCAGTCAGAATACGGATGAAAGGTCATTAGAAAGAGTTCAGACAAAATTGGACGAATGTTCAGCCATTCGCTTAGACAAACTCCATTTTAAAACATTCAATGGTGACGTGAGGAAGTATCCTTGTTTCAAAAAGGACTTTGAAACCCATATTAAACCGCTTTGTAGACCTTCTCAAATAGCATTTGTGCTTAAGTCATACTTATCGGAAAACATTAAAGACGAAGTTGATAATCTAGGAGACGACATCAACCTAATTTGGGATCGCCTAAACAAGAAGTACGGCGACCAAGGAAAGCTTGTGGACGTAATCATGGCTGAGATAAAATCTATACATAGACTTTCTGATGATGATGACCAGGGTATCCTAAAAATGATCAACGTCATTGAAAAGGCTCACCGAGATTTATGTCGACTTCACTCAGAAAGTGAAATTAACAACTCTACCATTGTTTCTATGATAGAAGAGTGTCTGCCGCAAGAGATGGAGAAGGAATGGATAAAAATCGTAACAGGAGAAGAACGGCATGAGATAACCAGAAGCAAATTTCCATATTTATTGAAATTCCTGTTGCAATACCGCGAACGAATTGAATACAAAACATCTGATCTAAGAACAACAGTTGCATCTCATGGGCAAGTCAATATGGGAAGTGCGACGGTAAAAAAGAAGCAACGCTGTTGGATACACCAGTCAAATGGAGATCATCCGATATGGAGGTGCAGAGAGTTTGAAAGTAAATCTCCCCATGAAAGAGCCCAATTAGTAAAAGAGAATAAAGCATGTTATGCTTGCTTAGAAGTTGGACACACAGTCGCTGAGTGTCAACGAAACTTCCGTTGCAAAGAGAGTTCCTGTGGCAAACCACATCACAAACTCCTGCACGAAGCTTTCACATCCGGAATCTCGTGTCATAATCAACAGACCAAAACAGAGAACAATACCATGTTACAACTGCAGAAAATATACGCTGGTCGTGAATTCGGAAAAAAGGCCAATATAAACGTCTTATGGGACGGAGGAAGTACACTTTCGTTTATAACATTCGATAGAGCTAAACAGCTTAAGTTGTTTGGAAGAAAGACAAAGCTCATAGTTGTAAAGGTTGGTGGTCAAGAAGAAGAGTTGGTGTCCGAAGAATATGAGTTAACATTGTTCGACAAAGAAAACAAAGCAGTTAAAATTTACGTATATGGAATTGAAAAGATTTCGACTAGTATCTCGTACATCAAAGTGAACGACCTCTTACCCTTGTTTACCATAAACAGACCTACTTTTATCGATCGTCCATGTGCAGGGCAAATAGATTGTCTGATTGGATATCAATATGCTGCATATCATCCTGCAAGGAAAGAAGCCGTTGGCCATACGTTACTCCTCGAAAATAGATTTGGATATGTCATTGGTGGATCAAACCAAGATTTAAAAGAGAATACACGTGTTATGATAAAGCATGCAGATGTGTTCCACGTAGATGTTAAAATAGACGATTTCTACAACATAGAGAAGCTCGGGGTAGAGTGTTCTCCTCGCTGTGGATCTTGTAAGTGCGGACAGTGTCAAACTGGTGGAAAGAATATGTCATTGAAAGAGGAAAAAGAATTAAAGTTAATCGAGAAAAACCTTACATTCAAGAAAGAAAGAAATAGATGGCTTGTACAATACCCTTGGATTAAAGACCCCAATCTGCTACCTGATAATAAACGTGCTGCACTTGCAAGACTAAAATCATTGGAAAAAAGATTGAGACAGAATTCAGAAGTTGCTGAGCTATATCAAAGACAGATAGACGACATGTTGGCTAGAGGGGTAGCAAGAAAACTGGCAGAATCAGAGTTAAGCAATTATTCTGGCCCCGTCCACTACATTTCTCATCACCCCGTGATGAAGCCAGAATCTAAGACTACTCCATGCAGAGTAGTTTTCAACAGTAGCGCAAGCTTTAATGGGCATATCCTGAACGATTATTGGGCTAAAGGTCCAGATATGCTAAATAACTTACTGGGAATTCTTTTGAGATTTCGGGAAGAAAGAGTGGCTTTTGTTGGTGATATTTCAAAGATGTACCATTCCGTTGATATATCACTGACCGATCAAATGACACACAGATTTCTTTGGAGAAATTATAGAACAGAAGACCCTCCAGACACATACGCAATGACCGCAGTAAATATGGGGGATCGACCATCAGCGTCCATTGCCATTGCTGCTATGAGAAAAACAGCTGAGATGAACAAAAGCGATTATCCCAAAGCTGTTGAAACCATCATCTCGAATAGCTATATGGATGACATCCCAGAAAGCGTCCCCACAATAAGTGAAGCAAAAACCATTATGAAAGATATTGAATTCGTACTCGCGACAGGAGGTTTCAGCATGAAGGAGTGGGTAGTATCCGGCAATCCTCAGGAAGATTCTGAAATCTCGATAGATCAGAAAGCTGTACAGTTCTTAACAGGAAAATCGAAAGGCAAACCAAGTACCGATCGTGTGCTTGGAATGATGTGGAATTCGGAAAATGACATTTTGGAGTACAATATCCATTGCAACATTGGAAATGAGCCCGGACATCCAATACCTGTTCACATCACCAAAAGAATGATTCTGTCACACGTCAACTCGATATATGATCCACTAGGTCTTATAGCACCCTTCACAGTGAAAGCAAAAATCATGTTGCGCAAATTATGGGCACGAGATCTTCAACTAGATTGGGATGATCCCGTGCCAGACTACTTTAAGAAAGAATGGATCCAGTTCTTTAATGAAGCAAGCTTGTTGAAAGACCTACAGTTTAAACGAAGTATGAAACCAGATAACGCCGTAGGAAATCCCATCTTGGTTGTATTTTCGGACGGTTCAGGAGAAGCCTATGGCACCGCAGCATATGTACAGTGGAAATTAAACGATGGATCTTATGAAGCAAACCTCATTACTGCTAAAAACCGTATTGCTCCTGTAAAAATTGTTGACATCGTTCGATTAGAGTTATGCGGAGCAGTCACTGGTAAACGAATACGTTCTTTTATACTTAAAGAATCAAGATATCAGTTTGAAAAGATTGTCCATATCATTGATAGTGAAATAGTTAAGGCAATGATTGCCAAGGAAAGTTATGGTTTTAATACCTTCGCCGCAAACCGCCTTGGAGAAATAACAGAAAGTACATCACCATCTGAATGGTACTGGACGGAGAGTAACAACAATATTGCAGATTGGTTAACACGTGGTAAATCGCCATTGGAACTTGGAGAAGAAAGTGAATGGCAAAAAGGTCCACACTTCTTGAAGTCAGCAATTGAAGAATGGCCAATCGTCAGTCAAACTAATGTAGCGGATCTTCCAGAAAGATTGAAGAAGCCATTTCTACTAGCAGCTACTCAAGTAGACGTCAAAGAAACATTATTACAACGTATAAATATAAGTCGATTCAGTAAATTTGTATTGCTAGTGAATGTGGTTGCACGTATAATGAAATTATATCACAAATTCCACAACCGTAATGTCGGAATGCATAACCCAGTAGTAACTGCACAAGAAATCAAACATGCCGAGCGTCTTTTGATTAAAGATTCGCAAGAACCTTTGCTTAAAGAGATAACCAAAAGGAAGTTCATCAAATTCTGTCCGAAGGTAGAAGATGGAATAATAGTAGTCGGTGGTAGAACGGAAAGGTGGATGGAATCTACTTGGAACCAACAAAAGTTCATATTGTTGCCAAAAGACAGCCATTTATCATACCTGATCGCACTGCATGAGCACAATCAATCTGGTCACCTTGGAGCAGACCCTACCATCGACAAAATTCGTTCTAAATATTGGATTTTGGGTATTCGAAAGATCGTTGAAAGGATAATAAGCAAATGCGTGAAGTGCAAAATTAAGATGAAAAAGCTTTCGCAGCAAGTCATGGCACCGCTCCCGGAAGACCGTTTGAAACCACAGCCGCCGTTTTCATCAACGGGAATCGATTTTTTCGGTCCTTACGCGATTAAAGGCGAAGTTCAGAAAAGAACACGTGGAAAATGTTATGGAGTCATCTTTACTTGCCTAGCATCACGTGCAGTGCATTGTGACATCAGCCACAATTATTCAACAGATGCATTTTTGCAGGTACTACGTCGTTTCTCAAGTGTCCGTGGTTGGCCAAGTTTGGTAAGAAGCGATAATGGCAGCCAGCTGCAAGCAGCTTCTAAAGAGTTAAGAGATGCTATCAAAGATTTGAATTGGGAGCTACTTGTTACATATGGTGCACAGAATGGGTTTGAATGGAAGTTTTCACCTGCAGATGCGCCATGGCACAATGGAGCAACAGAAGCATTAATTAAACCCATTAAGAGAGCATTGAATGCAGCTGTTGGTGAGTCCATTTTAACTTTTAGCGAATTACAAACTGTTATGTTTGAGGCAGCACAACTTGTTAACCAGAGACCTATTGGAAGACATCCTAAAGCTCCAGCAGACGGGACTTACCTGTGCCCGAACGACTTGTTACTTGGTAGATGCACTGCCAGGGTACCACAAGGACCATTCCAGGAAAGAACAACAATGCAACATAGGTTAGATTTTATTCAAGACGTAGTTAATAGGTTTTGGAAGAAGTGGCACAGAGACGTGTTTCCGTCACTAGTTGTCCGTGAAAAATGGCATGTGGAAAAGAGAGATATCAAAGTTGGTGACACCGTCTTATTACAAGACAGTAATGCTGTTCGTGGTGAATGGAAGATGGGATTAGTTACTCAGGTATTTCCCAGTGAAGACCAAAGGGTCAGACGAGTTATAGTTTCGTACAAGAATCACCGACAAGATGAACACGTAATCGATTACAAAGGAGTCAAGTATACAAATGTCGAACGACCGGTACAGCGTTTAATTGTTTTAGTTGCTGTTGACGATAACTAAGCTTGGTGCGTGGTGGGAGTGTTTTGCGGAAAATTAGCCTAAAGCAATTTCCTCAAAATGCTGATTTATTATTCAAGTTATTCAAGCCATGAGGTTTCATGATGAGTTTTGTTTCAAATAGTTGAAATATCCGTAAACAAAAGAGACCCCAGAGTTTTTCGATTTTTATATCATTAAAAAGAGCATTTTTTCCTCTTTGAGAAAAGGTGGCTATAGTTTGTTCACTACATTCATGAACAAACACGGCTGAATGCTTCCTTGACCTTTCAAATTATAATGATCGCTACTCTTATGTCTGAGCTTTTATAATTTTCAGGAGGTTGGATACACACATCGTAGATAATTTATGAATACTAAAACATCGTGCGTATAAGTTGTTTTGATGAAATTATAAGAACAAAAGGCTTTCGTTGAAATGTGAGTAATACATTCAATGTAACACTTATTTCAAAAGAACAAGTTTTTTTAAAAGACACAATGTAGCAATTATGGAAAATGTAATCTTTTATCAACTTTTCTATATAATCATACGTTCAATTTCCCTGAAGAGGTTTTTTTATACTTAACTAAAATTTATGAACCCCGTTTAAAAACATACTATGGTCGTATTTTTTATGTTTTATATTTTTTAATTTATGTGCTAATGAGAAAGCTTATCAGACTGAAACTTTGGCCATGAATGTGGTAAACAGACTATATTATGTATGGAAAGTCAAATTTTAGAGACATTGTTAGCAACTGTGTCATTAACAAAATCCATTGCAACTCCAACAAACCTATTTAAAAAATAATAAAATAAATAACACAATTAAAAATGTTACTAAAAAATATAAGACCATACATTATTTACATTATTGCATTTACATTTTTTCTGACACAATGATTGGCTCTTTTCCTCCTCCTGCGAAAAGAGTTTTTAATAACCTCTTTAGCTTCTCCGGTACTTTTTACGGACTCTTTTGGGCTCAGTGGAATTACTTCGTCAACAGTCTTTCTTCTTGGTGTGTTCTGATCTTGATTATGATTTACATGGGTCTTGTACGAGTACCACTTTAAGTCTTTGTTAACGATGTCGTTGAAACTCGTCTTGTTTATGTTAAGAGGATTTCTTCGACATGATATCCCGCTAGGATCTCGCAGTAATAAGTCTCTGACTCTGTCTATGTTCTCTTGACAACGTGTCGTACGTCGTCTTCCACTGCGGCCTTTGTTTACATTCAAGCTAGTTCCGTCTCTTTCATATTTTTGTACATTTCTTTGAATCGAACTTTTGGCTGGAGGATTCCTTCCAGGAAATCTAAGACAGAAGGCTTTTCTCACTTCGATGTAACTATTTGTTTCGTGATATTTTTTCACTATAAAGATACGCTGCTCAACGGTAAGCTGTTGCATGTTGATGTAAAACCTATCACTAAACACATATCAAGCTTCTTTTTTGAGTTTTTTTATTTCTTATCTTTCATATCGTGATGGAATTTACACCAATTGTTTTTCACTTTTAAACAATAAACTAACTGCTCATTAAAAAGTATTTTAATTGATGATTATAAACCTAATGACCGTATCGTATTATTTATGTCTCTAAATACTTTTTGACCCCAGAGATATGTAAATACCCCTGTTGACATAAAGAGTACATATTAACTACAGTGTGTCCCCCAGAGAATTTCGGTCTGAGATTTTAACAGCCTATATAACTATTCATATGTATATCAGATTTCAGCGATTTTTACACCATTCAATAGGATTTTATTCAAGGATTTTAAATATATATTCTCTTCACCAAAAGCTTTTATTTTTGAAACATTTAAGGATTTTACCATGAAGAAATCCAATTATCTTCTTAATGGTTAATTAACACATTTTACAAAAACAGCTATCAAAGGTCATTACCAAAAACAATAACAAGTCAAGTGGCTGTAAAACACAAAAGTCATTAAAAACAAAATTTTAAGCTGTCTCAACATGTCCCCCGTTTCTCTGAACACGCGATTAGCTCTTGCTGTCATTTAATGAAGAGCGAAAAAAAAATTGATTTTGTCTAAGATTATGTGCTGCGTTAACAATTTTACATCTCAACTCTAATAGATTTTGGATCTCAGTGGAGAAACATTTTTGTTTTAAGCAGCAACTAAAGATTGCGCATGAGATCATGTACAAAATTTTGTAGAAGCCCCCGTCTCACAATTTTTAATTTTGTGATGAGATATTAATTTTAGTGTGTTCAATAACATCGCGACAAGTTCTTAATAAACAAAAGAATAATTGCACGTGAAAACTTAAAAAAAGAAGCCCTGTTTACTGCAAAGGTTTTGGACTAAATTATCTAAAATGTAGGTTTTTAAAATCCTTGAAAGAAATCCTATCGAATGGTGTAAAAATCTCTTAAACTTGGTGTATATGTAAAGAGTTATAGCTTGATAAAATCTCAAACCGAAATTCTCTGGGACACACTGTACATATTAACTATTTATAAAACTAAAACTAAACTAAATGACATTGTTTTCATTCCCATGTATGAGTTTTGTAAGATTTCCGCAAATAATATCTCGGAACTAGGCATCATTGCACTCTTTTAGTTTGTTAACTGTCGAATACTGACATCAATGAAGTAAAAACTAAGTACTTTAAAGGCAGGTTCCCATTGGGCGACGAAGCTTGTCACCCAAAGCGATAAAACTCCCTTCCATGATGCAGGGTGTTTCACAAAAGGAGAAGCATGTCCAACAATAAGATCAATTCACAAAAAACAAGTCTGGTTCAGACCTGACAATTAGGACGCTTAAAAAAATTAATTGTCAATCGCCAGATGTGAACACTCTCAAGTATTTCAAAATAATTCAAATAAACAATACTTTTTTCCCTTGCTAAGTTTTAACTTTTTCGTAAAATTTGAAGCACATGCTCTCACGGTCTTAAAACAATACAATTGGTGTAAAATTCAATAGCTTTTCGACTACGACAATAAAATATCAAAATTTCTTGATATTTCGTCGATTACGACGATTACAAATGTGTTCATAGTATAGGACGATTATGACGATAACACTACATTTTAATCGTCGTAATCGTCGTAATAATCAGGTCTGAAACTTTATCGCTTTTACTTTTAAAAAAGCCAATGTTTCGCACGTTTGAATAAATTCTACGTCAACAGTTGTTTTAATTGAGAGTCTCAGATATCACATAAACGGTACAAAAGATTTTACACCCTTTAAACAATAAAGATACGGCTATAAACTTTTGTCTTAATTTATTAATGAATGAGTTTTTGCAGCTTATTTTTTTTCGATTTTCTCTTCTTCTACTTTTGGATAGTAATATCCAACTTATTCTTATAAAATCTATATCACTTCAATTCCTGTCTTTCTCATGATGTATTTTTTGTAGGGAATGGAAAAGAAGAAGAACAGAAAATCGGAAAAATAAGTTTGGAAAAAACTCATTAATTTCTGAGCGCAAAGATAAAATTAATGAAACATTTGTTTGGACTTTGAAACAAAAGGAGCGATGTACCGTAAAATACTCGATTAAGCGCCCAACTCGAATAAGCGCCTTATCTAAAATGAAAAACATTTTATAAGCGCGCCCCTCGAATAACCCCCACCGAATGTCAGTGATATCAAGTTTTGCTTTCAAGACTTCCGCAAATTTTTTGTCATCTGTTGTTGCCTTGTACTTGGCCATAACTACCACAAGCCAATTTCTCTTTTTCTCTTCTTTTAAAATTATTTCTGAAAACATTTTTAGATATTCGTTATCGTAAAAATATTTACCCCAAGTGAAAATAATTTAACAAGCACTCCCCCTCGAATAATAAGCGCCGCCCTCGAATAAGCGTCCCCTATAAAGGTCGAAAAATGAAATAAACGCTGATGCGCTTAGTTGGGTCTTTAAGGTAATTAAACTTCGTGTCATTAGTGTGTGTTAATGAACTTTTACAAATTAATAGTGCGAATCGTTGATAAAAATAAAGCTTTTTCTTCCTTCCCTGATTTTTTCCACCAACTTTAGTTTTTGAAAATTTCTTTTAAAAGCTTAGAAAATTATCTATCCTTTTTTCTGTATATAAGCTACACCAAAATATTAACATAACGATAATACACGAGGGACGAGTGACTAGTCACATAAAAAAACAACAATTAACGGCAATTGTCAATACTCCACCCCGACACTCCTCCGGAACAGCTCTACATATGGAACAGTGTGTTTCTCTCTTGCAAGGTGTTGGAAAGAATATTTATTGAATAATAGATGTTTTTGTAATTCATTCCGTGTAATTCTTTGATGAGTTCTAGTATAGTCGTAGTATAGTGGTTATCTCTCTCGTAATTCATACGAGAGATCGGGGTTCAATTCCCCTTGGCAGCGATTCACCATGCATGAGTGAATGTACCATGGCGTCGAACAGTGCCATGTGAGGCAGATTGGGTAGATGATACGTCGGGCGTTGCAGGAGGTCATCATCTAGAAAAGCACAGGCCCTTGATTGGGTTTGTGTCACTCATGAGAGTGTCAAATACTTCGGAGCCTCCAACCTAAGCCGTGGCCCCTCCTGGAAAGCAGATGCAATAACAACTGAGTGAGGCTAGCCACGTAAAACAATACCAAATAAATAAATAAAGTTAATACGTAACGGAAATTCTTTAATGATTTTGTTAATTAAATGAATTTGTCTGGTTATTTTCAGTGTTAATTTCAGTGTTCTTTATTGCTGATAGGTCCAATTTTTGTGTTTTCATCTTTAAAACCCTCAGATTCTGTTGGTTTTTATTGTTTTTTTTTTTCAATTTGATATTTTCTTTGTTTGTATTTTGTGTTTTGTTATTTCTCCTCCACACTCTCGTTAATATGTCGAGTTTTTCATGTCCTATCTGGTAAAAAAACTGTTGGTGACTATTGCAAATCTATTTTTTGTGATGCCTGTAAGTCATGGGTTCATGCAAATTGTGTCCCCTTGACTTCAGCCGATTTAAAAAATCTTGCTTGAAATGCAATGATGCTTGGTTCTGCCCTTCATGTATTAATCATATTCTTCCTTTTAACAAAGAAATCTGCAACCCTTCTACTGCTGGCAACATTACTCATAGGATGAATCCCCTTATAAATCAACTTTGCACAAATGAGAATTTTAATGAGACTGAAGATTGTAAGTATTACAGCCCTTTGGACTTCACCTCAAGCTTTATGAACTTCAATTCTGCTTTCTCTTCCCTTCACTTAAATATATCGCTTCCCTGAATAAACATTATGACGAACTTTGTGACCTATTGGCTCAATTACAATTTAGCTTTGGTGTTATTGCAATCTCTGAAACTAGATTCCGCAAGGACCATCCATCTGCCTCTAACATTAAATTACCTGGCTATTCACATATCCAGGTAGATACAGAATCTTCTGCTGGTGGTGTTCTTCTCTGCATCTCAAATAAACTTAATTATAAACCTAGAGAAGACCTCTCAAAAATCATGTAACAAGTTAACCATCTTGAATCTGTCTTTGTTGAAGTTTGCAGAGAAAAGAGAAGCAACATCATCATAGGAAGCATCTACCGACACCCTAGTATGTCTATTCAAGAATTTATCTTTTTGCCTCTCCTTTTCTACACAAAGTTTCTTCGGAAAATAAACTTGTTATTTTGCTAGGTGATTTTAATATCAATCTACTCAACTCTGAATCTGACACCATCATTTCCTCTTTTCTTGATATCTTGGGCTCTTACTTGATTATTCCCAAAATTACTCTTCCCACTAGGATCTGCCCTGGTTCTGAAACTTTGACTGATAACATTTTCATCTCTTCTTCTGATTACTGTTGGAAATCTGGTAATATTTTGTCCAGTATCCCTGATCATATTTCGCAATTTATCATCTAAGACTCGTCTGAATCTAATAAATCTTCATCATCATCCTATTATTTCAAAGACTGGCATATATTCAACCGTGAAGATTTTATTTTAGATTTTCTATCAATCGACTGGAAAAGCAGACTGAAACTTGAAGCTGGTGATGTTGACTTTTCCTTTTACTTTCTTTGCAATCATTGATGCTCTTATTGACAAACATGTTCCACAAGTCAAGTTGACTAAGAAACAAGTTAATAACTCTCGCAAACCCTGGATCACTGGCGGCTTAATAAAATATATGAATAAACGTGACAAACTCCTTCAATTATGTATCAAGACAAAAAATCTCGATGTTAAGTCTCAATATCATGAACAATACAAAATTTACCGAAATCATATTGTAGCCCTATGTAAGCAAAGCAAAATTAATCACTTCAGACAGTACTTTCAAACTAATTCAAACAACATTCGTAAAATTTGGGCTGTTGTTAGAGATCTAATCCAATGCAAATCTAAAACCACTACTTCTATCTCTCTATCTGTTAATAACACCATTATTTCTGATCCTTCCCTTGTCTTGTTACTCATGAGGAAATTTTATCCCAAATAAATCAATTAAAATTCAGTAAATCCTCTGGCCCTAATAGTATCCCGCTACAGATCTTACACCTTTTGCCTCAAGACATTTCTCACATACTTTCTGATCTTTTTAATCTGTCAATATCTTCCGGTAAATTTCCATCCATTCTGAAAATCTCCAATTTCATCCCTGTCTTAAAAATAAAGGCTCTCCTCTTATTCCCTCTAACTACCGGCGCCCAATATCTTTGCTCTCTAACATTGAAAAGATTTTCTTTCGTCTTATAAACTTTCTTGACAAACACAAAGACATTTACAAACGCCAATATGGTTTCCGGAAAAATCATTCTGCAACTCACGCTCTATTGACTATTATTGAGCGTATTCGCCAGTCCCTTGACTCTGGTCAATTTGCTTGTGGAGTTTTAGTCGATTTACAAAAAGTATTTGACACTGTGGATCATAATATACTTTTATCCAAACTTAAAGCAATATGGAATCAGAGGCATTGCCAACCAATGGTTTCAGTCTTATTTATCCAGTAGATCTCAATCAGTTACTGTTTCTAACATATCCTCCAAAACTGCGCTAATCAAGCATGGTGTTCCTCAAGGATCTGTGCTTGGCACTCTCCTTTTCCTAATATACATAAATGACCTACATAGGTCACTGATCTTTTCAGAAGCTCCACCACTTTGCTGATGACACAAACCTAATCAACTTTAGTAATTCTTTGAATTCACTCACTAAACAACTAAACCTAGACTTACGTAAACTCTCATATTGGCTTAATGCCAATAAGATAGTTCTTAACCAAAGCAAAACTGAATTCATTATTTTAAAATCCCCAGGCAAACCTAACCCTACTCTAATCATGGCAGATGGTTGTACCCAAGTCATTCTATCAAATACCTTGGAATATTCCTTGACCAAAATCTATCCTGGAATAAACAAATTTCGAGTCTCTGCATCAAATTAATGCAAAGCCAATGGGGCACTTTGTAAACTTCGTCATTTTGTTTGTCAGTTGGTTTTGAGGTCAATCTATTTTGCAATTTTTGACTCTCACTTGAGATACGGTTGTCAAGTATGGGGTCTCACCAAAACTTATAACAATAACAGAGTTTTTATTTTACAAAAGAAGGCTGTTCTTATAATCACCTTTTCAAATTTTAGATCCCCCTCAATTCCCATCTTTAATGATCTTAATATCCTCCCTATCTTCTCCATTGTTAAGGTTCTCAATAACACATTTGTCTACAATTATTTAAATTCGAACATCCCTGATGAAATCTTTCAAGTTTTTAAATTCGCACCTGCCTCCACCTCTCATATGAACACAACACACGTTTCAGTAGCTCTGGAGGGTTATCAATTCCTAGCATCAAAACAAATGTATTTGGCAAAAATTCCCTAACATTCCAGGCAATCAAATTTTGGATCAACTTCAATCATCTCATCCTGATATAATTCTTCAAAATTTAGCTACTAATACTCTTAGAAAACTATCAATTACTCTGTCACTGCAATAGCTCACCTGTTTTGTTTGTTTGTTTTGTTTGTTTGTTGCTGTTGTTTTTGTTCTTGCATTTTGTGTGGTTTGTAATCTGGTATGTCTGTGCATTATTAACTCGATGACATATATTGCACAAAGCCTAAAAAAAGAAAAAGTCGTTCTAAGAGATAGCGCAACGTTGTGTGTTGCCCGGGCTACGCCTTCACATGTCGGCGCTCTGTCGGAGTTTTTTTATTGCGGCCGCCCAGCGAGGGCGGGATAAAATTCTTAGAAAGATCTTCGGTGACCGTTATATTTACTCTGTTTACTGTGTCTTTAGTATTCAGACAAAAAAGCAATTTTTTTCTTTAATACATCCAGGCAATCGAGACATGCAATTCGAAAACTGTTGATGATCTAATTTGCTTTCGTTTTCTCTTTTGATAGTGCAGAAACTTCATTTTTTATTTTCAGCTCAGCCATACCAGTCGTAAATTTGATTATGCTGGTTGATATTCATGCAGACTATCGACTAATTTTTCTTTCGATATGGCAAAGAAACGTTCGGCTGGTTTTGTTGAGTGTACTGCTGTTAATAAAGGTATATTTTTCATATAACAGATGATCTGTTTAATGAATCAATATTATATTTTTTAGTTTGAAGTGTAGTTAGTATGAAGCATTGTACATGTTATCCAAAAGCACTCAAAATAAAATAAATTCATTCCTTTTTGCTCAATGTTGTCAGTAGTAATGGAGCTAATGAAGGCTGATAACATAGAAACTTCATTCACGAAAGCTGAATATTTTGATCGTCCAAAACTGATCTGTGGATCAGAGGCTGGTCTCAGAATACAAATATACCACTTACAAAAGACCTTTTGGTACTTCTGAAAGTATTTCTGAAAGTTTCAGGTGTTTGCAGATTCTAGTAATGAAAAACTAGTTATATATTGAAAAAGTTGTTTGCAGTAATAGTTTTTCAAATTTTACAAGTTTCATATTGTACTCTTGAGTCTGGAATAGAGGTCCTGGGACGGTTATTTTTTTCATGAAAATTTCCACCAAAGACATTTTTATTCCACCCACCCCACTTATTTATTTTTGGAAATTTTTCCCACATCTTATTTATTTCAGACACTTTTTTCTTCATAAAAGAACATAATTACGTAATTACCATTAGTAATCATAAAAGCCGAAATGGCTTTACAATTTTTCCACCCACACCATTTATTAAGTTTTATGAAAATATCCACCCACCCTGGTTATTCCATCCCCCACCCCCACTTACTTACTTTGAGTAAAACTTCCACCAACCCCGCTTATTTCCACCACCCCTTGTATTCCAGACTCCAGAGTATAATATATGATTAGCTTTTTCGAGGTTGATAAAAAGTTTTAATGGTTTATTGACTGCTGTTAGTATAAGAACTGTTGGTTCAACAAGATCAATTACGAGGTTGGTTATCATTGGAAAATTTAAATTTGAAGCAGTTACACAGAACTAGAAATTTTTAGATATACTATCAACTCTCTTCGTTATGATTATAATATTTCTTTTTATATCTTTTCCATGGTAGAGATTGATGTCATGGATGAAGAGAAGGCATAGTAAGTTTTAATTTGATCAACTATATAAAAGAGATTTTGTACAAACTGTGTAAACCTGCTTTCAGTTTTTGACACGATACACTTTCCAATCTTTGCAATGAGACCTTGAATTCAATTTTCAGTGAATCCATTACTTAGAGATTGGAAGGGATATTTTGAGTAAAACTGATTACCGTAGTTATTCTAATTAATGTGTAGTCTAATTTAACTTGTACCACCTTTTGAGGGGAAAATTGTAATTTATTTATGTCCTTATTAACGCATAGCCAAATTTGAAAATAATTTATTTGCGTCCAATTATTACGCACAGCCAAACCACCCAAACAATAAAAAAGTAAAGAGGCTAGAAGGAATAAAAACACCACAAAGAAATTCTTTTTCGCAATTTTCAAGTTGCCAATTAGATGCAAACGAAAAGAAAGGAGAAGATGGATAATTTAAACGACCACATTTTGAAGTGCGATGGGATTCCGATCGTAATTGAAAAAGAACTTATTTTTGATTGTTGTATTAGAGGATATCACGTTTATATGAATGAAGACTGGGGTGCAAAAATTGGAAGCATCCTGAAAGTATGTTATGAAACAAGACCAGCCGCTTCAATTGAGGACAAATATGCACTACCCTTGACATTAAATGACAAAAGGATAGGTCATGTGCCAAAGTTTTTATCAAAGATTATCTACTTCTTCTTGAAAAATGGTGGCAGTGTGGTTGTCAAGATCAACGGATCCAGGCGGTACTTGCGTTATCTGGAGCAGAGGGGGATGAAGCTTCCTGGCAGTTTTCACATGCGATTCAAAACTTTACGAGAAACTCGAAAAACTTGTCAACGGAGCCATGGAAGACTACAACAAAGTTAAAGATATGGACAGACGAAATAGCAATAAAAAGAATAACAAGAATTAAATAGGACTTTTTGTTTTTGTTTATTAGTTAATAAAGTATAAAAACATTTTTATTGTTCTCAATTCAGATCCTAATTTACCGCGTAAGAATTTTTTTTGTCCAATTATTAACGCGTAATTTAAAATCTGAAATTTGTTGATTTTTTTCAGTCCAATTTTCTATGTGTGCCACCCAAAATAATTGTTTTTTGCCACACGTTAAATTAGAACAACTACGGTATTATAATTATTTGTGATGTTTCAGTGGATTTTGATGTATATAAATGGTACATGAATGTTGTTATTATACAACCTTAAAAAGTGATTGATGGCTTTTTTATAATGTTACAATGTTCTTTGTTCAGTAATAATTATGTTGTGAAACTATATTAACATGGTTTAACAAAATCCTGTTCTTGGAGCATCAGATTTATTACCATTAATCAAGATTTTGTTTCAGGAGCTGCTTGTTAATTAACGCAATATTGTTAATTTTCAGCATGCAGAAGTCACACGAATCACATACAAACACTGTGTCTAATTTATCCAAGTCCCGTGTATTTTTCCTAAATTTGTCATGGTTTGGAATGAATGTTATGTACCTTATTTTGTCAGTAGAAGGTTTGTATAATTATTTATGTTTTGACACACTACCTTCTGTTTTTTTCTTCTGGATTTTATACTTACTATTCTTAATACTGTTTTTTGTGTTTCATTGTTTTTATAAAATGTGGTAAACAGCAAATATAATATATATTTCCGAAGAAAAATGTTAAAAGTGCATAACTCCAAGTAACGAGAAGCTCAGAGTTATGTACTAAACAAGCTCTATGGTTCGTATTGAGCACTGAATTACTGTACAACCAAAGTATATAAACAGCAAATATGACTTTATGTTGGGCACTTGAAATTAACTGAAGAAGATTTCGTAATACTCCTGTCTCCACTCAAGGCAACTTTAATTGCTACTGATATTTTATTTACCATGCTATTCCATTTTAGTTATTCCCAGTCAAGTTCATGCACTTGTTGGCTCAGAAATAAAAGGACAGATTTTTGGTGCAATGGTTGCACTTGGTGCAGGTTGAGTTTTGAACAATGTATTTGTGGATCATTCTACATAATACTTAATTTGTTTCTAAAATTTTTTTTATAGTGGTCACCTTTTTTCTCAGCCCACTGATTGGAATCAAGAGGTAAATTTGTTACGACAGAAAAATAACGAAACAAGACATCTGTGTAATAGGCTCAATCCCTGCTTTATTTTTTCCCAATTTTTAGTGACCGTCTTGCTTCACCATATGGTAAAAGACGCCCATTAATGGTTGCAGGAACTGTTTTATTGATGTAAGGCAATATTATTGTTTTCAGTTATTTGTAATTACTAAGTGGCTACTTTTTCTGGTTTTGGCTAAAGTTGGTTTGGTCATGTGGCTTGACAATTTGCCAGTAGAAATTGACTTTGTATTGACTTTTTTCTTTATATTATACTGAAATAGCGTGTTGTGTGAATAGTGAATAGTATTCATTTAAAAATGGGCTGTTATAATAATTGTTTATTATTATAAGTTCTGCAAATGTCATGTTTAATATCTGCTATTGAATGAAGCAATGATCTATTTTTATGTGCTAGTTCTATTTTGTTCATAATGCTTCTATTCATATCAAAGATTGAATTAAATGAGTCATTTTATATAGAATAAGCTTATTTGGAATGGCATTCAGTGCTCCAGGAAGCCAAAGGTATGTTCCTTAAAATCCAACCCTTAGCTACTTTGTATGCTTCTTTTAAGATTGATAAGCTACTGCAAGCATCATGACCAACAGGCTTTCTCAATGTGCTGAAAAGCTACACTAAATTTCTGTGAATACAATTTTAACAGAAGATATGTTTTGTCAGTTTTAAATTATTTTGTATCATTTCAGGGTAAAAGCAAATGCAACAGTAAGTTTTGCACTTTTTCTAACTATTGTACTTTCTTTGATATTGTTTTCCTTGTTTGTTGATGCAAATTTCGACTGTTCATTGTTGGTATTTGGTTCTCCAGTGTGAAATTGATTTGGAACTGCGACGTTGCGCATCATACTACTCGAACAACATAACACTATTACGAACACTTAGTGGAAACACAACAAATGGTAACTCAAGTGTTTTATTAGCATTGGTATCTGATCAACCAGCCTCGAGTGGGAACTTAGGTATGTATTGGTGTTACAAAGACCTTCAGTTCAGATTATGGAAGCATGCAGCATTCAAATTTTTAATCATAATCAATTTTTCTACCGTACCAACAGTTGCATTTGTATGATAATGATCTGTTTTTTTTCTATTTTTTCAGGATTGTACATCGTCTTTTATCTTTGTGTAATGGCATGTTATGCCATGATGGCTGTTCCGTATAATGGTCTCATAGCTGATCAAACACCTGCTTCTCAAAGAGGTCATGCATCAATCATTATTATTTATTTTCATCCTAAATTTCCTTACAAATACGACATAAGGGGTTACAGCTAACTGTGCTTTCTTATAGGTTTTAGTTCTGGAGTAATGGGAGCTATGACTTTATGTGGTAACGTGGCAGGAGCTGTCATTGGATTTTTCTTTACGGTGATTAATGCGATAATTAACTAATTAATTTTTAATTTAGCTTACACTATCCTCTCACAAATAAAGTTTAAAAACTTGGACCATTAAGTTGCCACTAATTTCACTGATTTCTTAATTCTAAAGTTCCCGTAAAGTAGCCATAGATTTCCTTTATCTCTATTTTTTTACGTTTACCATCAACCAGCCACTAGTTAGTTGAATTAAGTGCAGAAGTATAAGTCCAATCCTTTTCATTCAACTTTGGCAATTATAGTTACTAATAATACATTTTTATAAAAATGCATTTCAGGATATAGGCTGACGAATATAAACATGGTTTGGTGTTTTCGCTTTTATACCGCATTTTTCGTATTTCTTCTAACTTTAAAATTTTTCACATTGAGGTTTCGATATTGAAAGATATTCTCCACAGAAATGAGTACCCTCAAAGTTTGGTTGATAGTTGTATTAGGCTATTTTTGAATAAAGTTCTCCTCCCTAAATCTATACATTGCACAGTGGAAAAGAAAATTGTATATTTATTTTTGCCTTATTTAGGACAATCATCACTTAATATTAGAACTAAACTCGTGAAAGCTGTGCATAAGTCTTCCAATATGTGTGAACTCAAAGTCATATTTAGCTCACAACAACGTTTGTCCTCGTTTTTTAGGTTCAAAGATCGTGTTCCGAAGTCTTTACTTTCAAATGTAGTGTATAAGTTTATGTGTAGAAGCTGCAATGCTTCTTATTTTGGCAAGACCACTAGACATTTCAAAGTTAGGGCTTCTGAGCACCTAGGTATGTCACCTTTGACCGATAAATTAGTTAAGAACACACAGAGCACAGCTGTTAAGGACCATATTTTGTTTTGTAACTCTCCTGCGAGCTTTGAAGACTTTCGAATTGTCACCACTGCTCGTAACAACTATTATTTAGAAATAAAAGAGAGCTTAATGATTTATAGAGAGAAGCCTATTCTTAACAAAAATATCTCCTCTTCTCCATTGTATTTATTTGATAAGTTCGGTTAATTACTCGTCTAGGGAGTGCTTGCATCGTGCAGCATGCTGACGAGTAATTTTCCCATATTCGGTAATATTCTGATTTGTCATAACTTGTTATATAATTTTCCCATATTTGGTAATATTCTGATTTGTTATAACTTGTTATACAAGGTGTGACTTGTTAAAATTTCGTGTATACTGATGATGGCTGGTGACAGCCGAAAGCTTTAAATAAATTGAACGTGTCTAATGCTAAGGCAATGTTTTGAGTGCAAAGTCATGCATAACGTTTATCTTGGCTTTTAATTAGAAAAAAACTCATTGTTTTTGGTTTGTCTTGTTTCTAAGAACATGTTTCATTATACGAATACCCTCTTGAATATGAACCTAGATCTGTCATCACATCTAATATATACAGATCTTAAGAAAGTGATGCAATCTATGTTTTTCATTAGAAGATAAGATAACGTGATAACAGTACTGATTAATACCACGTAGCAGCACTTTTTCAAAAACATTTTATTTGTTGTTTTGTTGTTTAGAGAATCGGAGTTGTTCCAACTTACACATTGATATCTGCATTGTACTTTTGTTGTGTGATGATAACCGTTTGTTCATGTCCAGAGAAACCTTCATATGCTCCGAAAAAATCATTGGGTAAACGTTTCTTAATTTTTGGTTGTTTCCTTGGAAACACGCCATTTTCGAATCTACCATTATGGGTGACCATATTGACCTCCACTAATTTGGGTCCAATCTTTCATTGCCATACATTGCAGTAGGCATCTAACTGTAATGCCTAACGACTTATGAGGGTTTGACTATTGGCTTTTGCACAGTGGTAATCACTTTCACTTTATACCCGAAAAAAAAGTACTGGCCCTAACTATGCCATGCAATTAAGAAAGGATCCCCTCCTTGAAAAAGTTTGATTTTTCCTCTACTCATAAAAAGTCTCTTGAAATTATGATTTTTGAAAATTACATAGTATACTCCATCAGCTGGGAATTATGAAATAAATAGTTTTAGATTCCGTTGATAATATTTTATTTTGTTTTGTTAGATTTAAAATCACTGTTATGTGCATACTGGGAACCACTAAAAGGTACGTGCTATGAATGAGTTCTTGCTGTTGAATCATTTGTCGATTTCATAGAGCGAGTCCACTTGATCTCACTCTATATGAGAGAGTGACCATAAACACATTGACATTTTATGAGTGAAAGTGACCGTAAACATACTCACGTTAAGTAATTATGCAGTTGATTCTCGTTATCTCGAACATGACCAATCTCAAACTTTTCATCCGGTCCATGGAGATTTCGAGATAGCGGCACTCGACTGCAATTTAATGAGAGATTTGATAGTGCTGAGGTTTCTTTCGAAAGACCATACGAGAATGGTGACTTGTTTTTTGTAGTAAAACGGAAAATTTGTTTTTTCTTTTTATGGTACAAACCATGGTATGGTATGGTACAATACATTCAAACCCTTCTCTGGAAAAAAGTCCTACTTACCTTTTCGGGGATAATTTCCTCGGGGAAAATTCTGATCTGACCGAAAACTAATATCTTACGTGAGCTGAAATCCGAAAGTCCATGCATTCTTATAAATAAGTTTCTCTTCTACAATACAACAGAATGTGTACATTTACTCAGTTCTTCCTGTCATTGTTCAGTTGGTATTCTGATTCACTGACAGTTACTCATCCAATTGTTCAAGTGTGTACCCCTACAAAATTTTAAATGGAATTTCTAAGGACTCTGCCTATTAGAGGCATTTGCTTGTATCGAGAGATGACTTGCAATCAGAATATTATTAGAATAACAATCGACTACAATCAAGTTATTCTTATCAAAATATAACAACACCTTCTATGGAAGATAATACAACTACTAACAGACTATTGGGTTTTTGTTCTGTGTTAATGTCGTCTTCGTTGCAGTCTTAAGCAATTGAAAGTATAATTTTGGGTGCATGATTTATGTTTTTAACCATTTTGGTGAGTAAGCGCATACAGTTTTAAAGAATATTTTAAAGGTGTTGACGCTGATTACAAAGCTCACTCCAAAATCGAATAATCAAAAATATCAAACATATGACATATTTGCTATATTATGTTATATATCTTTGTGCTGTAACTATCATTGGGTATGTGTGACCACGATTCCCTGAACCTCATCTTTTTTAGAACACGATTTCCGTTGGGTGTTTTTAACTCGATTCCTGATGCAGCAGGGAGTCGCAACGGTGGTCGGTTTTTTAGAATACTGGCTTGGTGATATGGTGCAACTACCTGGATGCTGGTCACCTGAAAAAGCTGTCGCTATCATACTTCTACCGTTATTACTTTCCGCCGCCATATTGTAAGATATTCGATAATCCTTATAATGTTTTGATTGGTTGGTACGGCCCGATTTTAAGGAATTTTGTTTTTCCAGCTCTGTCATTGGTGGCTTTTTATCAGACAAACTTCGCAAAAGAAAGCCATTGGTTATTGGCTCTGGTAAGATCTTTTAAACGATTTTTTTCCATTTGATGACAGGCCTTTCCTGATATTCCGTTTAAACACTGTGTCAATAATGTCTAGTTAGCTATCAATCACTATCACTTTCCTAGTGGTGGGCAAATTTGTGTAAAAGTCACTGTGAAGAATGGAAATCTGTATAGGAATATGTACACTATTTCAATAAAAATGCTCTTCATCGCAGGGACTTTTTAATGATTTCACCCATTGACCTTGTCACTAATATATTAATTCACTTATTTCTCCTATTCCTTACTGGAATAGTTTAAACGGAATTTTAGATTGGTCTATAATCTATTTTTTATATTGTTTTCCCAGAATCAAATATTGTATTTGTTCCTCCTATTTTCTGTAATAGCAATGCTAATGGCTGTGTGTTCATTCATATTGGCTGGTTTGCAGGGCAAATACGCTTTTTACGCTGTCATTCCTGTATCTCTCACATTCGGTATGATCTAAGTATAATGTAACTTTTTTTTACCTGCATGGTTTTGACTATAGAACGTTTTAAAATCCTTGATCTAAAATGTTGATGCTTTATAGTTATCTTTAAGCAATCTGACATTTCCCATGCCATCAAGTTGGTCAATTTTTCGAAGGTTCGTGGCCTAAACCTTGTTAAGTAGTCGCCTTGCAATGCCTATATGATATTATATTATCGTCAGCTTTTAAAGGTTTTTTGAAATCCATGTTTGTGAGGCGTGAAATCATCTATAATCTTCTTATAGTCGGTCCTATACAGCTTCTTCACATTTCTTCTTTATCTCATCAAGAAGTGAGAAGCGAGTATAGCCGCATTACTCTCCCAATATGAAGCCACGGTGTGTATCTTCGCTAATATGCAATAAAGCCACGGTGTGCATCTTCGCTCTTTGATCGACTTCAGTCTAAGTGTAATTGACAAAATCCACCTTGAAAGTCATTCAATTTGTACAAAACTGTTCTCCTCCTTCGAGACTATGATTGTAGTTTCGCGTTAATACTTCACGTTGAAAACTTTACGATAAATTATTAAAAGTCATTGACTGAGAGACCGGTATGTACGGCAATTTTAGATTTGTGTGCAACTTGGTTAGTTTTTATGAGGCATCTGGGAAACAGAAATTTTGAAGTGGGGGGCAATGTTATCTAACGAGGAGGTTCTCCATCGTAGGTATTGGATTTGGAGCTTATTCTGCTGTGGATTTCGCCCTTGTGATGGACGTGTTGCCAGATGAACGAGATAAAGCCAAAGATTTAGCTGTATGGCATCAGGTAGAAAATTGATCGGCGAAGGAGTGTAAAACACATAAGGAAAACCCTAAAATTAGTCGTTCTGGACACTCCCCCATATGTGTCATAAACACTAAGTATTATCTTTTATTATAGGCGTTGGTCTTACCGCAAGCAATCGCTACGCCAATTGGTGGAATCGTATTGGACGGATTTAATCACGTGAGTTGTCAGTGGGGCCTGGGTTACATTATACTATTTTTGATAACGTTTGTGTATTTTTCTATAAGTGCGTATATGGTGCGATTCATCAGAAAAGCAAAATAGTTTGGCAAACTATATTTTACATATAATGATAAGTTTATTGCTTATTTGTATATTTATTTATATTCGTATATTTCTTACGATATGCATTTATATTCCGCTTCAGTTGAAGTAGTCATCGCCCCAAAACAATCACATTGTGGTGCCTAGTGTAACTCGGCCCATAACTCAGTTCGTTTCTCCGTTCCTTAGTTGCACGCATCATTTCTAAGGAGTGTGTTCATCAAACAATTTGAAAGCATCGAACTTCTTGGTTGAAGCTTCTTAAAATAGTCTGAATGAACGAAGAATAGCCTGAACTTAATCCTCACTAACCCAAACAAGTTTTACAAGACTTACACCATGAAGTTTTGATGTTTTTAAATAGTAAGATGAACCATGTGTAAGAATGATTTTGCATGAGCAGAAGCGAGATACAAGATACCTAATGGGAAGTGTCAGAAGAGATTTAATTGGTTGAGAATACTATGAGAACAACTCAACAACACAACACTTGAGCTGTAAAGCTATTTTTAGAAATTAATTTATTCATATAAATTAATGTGAATTAGTACAAATTAAGGTCTGGCTTTTTCACACTTCGTTATTTATTTATTATTGTAAATATTGATTCTTTTTGTATTTATTATGAATTGTGTATTTTTTTTATTCGAAAAACGACATTTTCACTTTTTCATTACTTCTCGTTCAAGTCGAATTGACTCGAGTTGAATCGACTCTAATCGAATTGACTCGAATCTGTCAAGGTATCTAGTTATATCCTGCGCAAATCCCTCTCTTGGGAATTCAAACCGGCATGGACAGTTCTGCTTATAAAATGGCTTGCTTGTGATGTCATCAACATCGTCGTGTAGTGTACTAATTCCTCTGGTTTATTGTCTGACGTTGTGAAACTTTGGGAGAATCGACGACCACCATCCTCAATGAAGACCACAGTATCAGATCAAAACCTTCGTTTTTAGGTGAACCTATTTTATCCATATTTTATCCGTCTTTATCTTCTTTACCATTCATGTTGAGCGATAATTTATTAAAACCACATTACTTTTCAAGTTGATATGGATATGACGAATAAATTAACTTTCCTTGAATTGCGTCACGCACGTTTCAGATATACTGCCGCGTCGCACAATCGCGAGCTGCGGAACATCGGGTTTATGACCTTTTCCATCAGGTATGCTTCTGGAAGAAGACTGTTTTTCCCGAAAGGTATTTCGATATATTAACGTACCCGCTATCCTTCGTGTTTTTCTGCTTCCGAACATGTACATTACTGAATCCGATATGAATCCGATCGACCAGATGAAATTGATTTCAAAAGGAACGGAAGCGTCGGAATTCTCTTTTATCGTGAAGAGAACGATGTCGGGAATGGCATAGAAGATGAAATACGTCAGGACGATAAGTGCCGGGACGACATTCTCTCGACATTTTCTATTGTTCCTCAGTTTCAATTTCTTTCTACTCGACAACAAGCTAAAACCAATTGCTGAGTATGTAACTATAGCAACGAACATAAACACGGCATTCAATATGACGAACCCATATGTGTACATGCCTTCATGCGCTTTTATCGGTTCGGTAAAATATACAGTTATGGAATATACGATAGCTGTCATCCATTGGATGATGATAACCAATCGGACGCGTGAATATGTAACTAACGCCTTGTAACGAGCTTGCAAGAGGAGTGACAACAGCCTGTCAATTGTAATGGAAAACATCGCCCAATAAAACATTATATTAACGCCCCCGTCTACTGCCAATACAATACGCCCATGTAAAGTGTCACGATTCCATGATGAAAATGAGGGCGCAGCAACCAGGGTGTAAGTTATTAACATACATATTTCCACCAAACTTAAGTTAATCAGTAAAAGTCTTGGGGCGTCTAACTTAAGCCGATGTAAACAGTATATACCAAAACTATGTAACAACAGCGCAATTATCTGTAGCAAGAAATAGGTTCCTATAGACCACGGGTTTTCTCTATTTTCGGACATCGTTAAAACTAAACAGAGAAACATAAAAAAAGTCATTATCCCTATTTAAAAAATGGATATGTTGAAAAAAAACTATTCTGGTTTACTGTGGAATTACACACAGTCGGCAAGATGTGGACGAACATTTCGAAAGAAAAAACACTACTGATGTAAAGCTCGGGTTACACGGAGGTATTTTTTCGTATTCATGCAAGATGTTAAAAAAAGTTTACGATTGAGGTTTCAGTTTTGTTAAATCTTTCGTTACAATAAATATCATTAAATCGAAACAAGTACTTTGCCCATGTGCTGTGCATTTATTGTTGCAAAAACGATTTTTTCTTTGCTTATGTCAAACTATGCATGAAAAGAACTCGTCTTTCATCTAACTCGGTAACTGTATGCAGCGATGGTGTAGTGGTTAGTACTTTCGAGTGAAATCGCTGCGACCAGTGTTCGGGCCCAGTCATGTCGAAACTCGATACTCCACTCCGATACGCTTTAAAAGCAGCGTATTAGCCCATTAGGAACCATCGAGTGACTGCACACTGGCCTTCGGGCAATTTAGAGCAATGCTATACGTATCTCTGGCGGTAAGTCAACTATTAGTTGCAAGTCCAACTATTACGGATGGAAGCCCAACTAAAAACTCCCAGATACTTACTTACTTACTTACTAACTGTGTACGTCGGTGCTATCTCTTGATGTGACCCTCCTTGTTGACGATTTATAAATAACTGACGAAGTCGAATCTTCATTACAATATAATACAGTTCCCTTTCCAATTACAGGCACCCTAATTAACACTTCTAACTAACGGACAAATTTCTTTGCACCAAGTGTGTCTGCCAAACTGGAGGGAGAACTGTGAGAAAAGTAAATGAAAAAGGGATATGTAAATTAGATTTAGATTAAAGCTCACCTAAAAAATACTAAAATGTTGAAACCACTGCGAAGAAGTGCATTTCTATAGAAATACGCACGTAATTTCAACAATAATGCTCTTCGTCGCAGTGGCTTTTGCCTACTGGATGTATAGTAAAGAAACCGACAAAAATAGCGTATTGCTTTTCACTTCACCTGTCAAATGTTATTTTCAAATAAATGTTGCAAGGTCCTGATAAGCGGTCTATACAAAATCAACAAGAATATGTTTTATTTCATATAAGAAGCAACCATATTGGTTTGTAATCCGGATGAACAAGATCAAAACATCATGTTGATAAAACAAAGACTTATTTAGCTTCTCTATTTTAGTCGTTTTTTAAAACCTCTTCAACTAATGAAGATATGCTAAAATGTACAACCTTGGACCCAGGACAATGACGTCGTTTATCAGGAAGATGAGAAAACCTGGGTCCGAGGTTGGCTAATGTGACCAGAACGTAACATAAAGGCGTGTCTCTTTAAAGAAGAACAGTGAAATCGTTTGTATGCTAAATTGAAAAATAAATTGAAAAATTAATTTTGGGATAATTAATTTGGACTTTAGCGAAAAAAATCATAAATAAATAAATAAATCACGTGCTTTTTTTCTTATGTTTTTATGTCTTCTAACTGTTAAGAGCGATGTCCTTCATTTCTGTAAGGATTTTAATTTTCACCGCCTATCATTTGATAAAAGCCTGTAGTTATTTTAAAGCACCACCGACATACCGGGTCATGTAGATTTCTCACGTGCATGAAACACGCGATCGAAAGATTTTCGAATGTGTTAACGAAGTCCTGTCTCTGCAAGGCGAAGAATATTTGAATTTTCTCACAGGAAGAAATTTTAACTTGAGTTAGCTAAAAAGGTTAATTTTCTCAAACACCAAAGAATGCAATACATAAGATTGTAGCTATTTATATATTTCCCCGTAGGGCGAAATATATGTTAAAACCGGCAGTTTCCTTCTCCTTCTTCTCCTTCTTCTCCTTCTCCGTTCACTTTTATAGCCGCGGTTCAGAATGGAATTTTCGCCTAGCCGCCAAAGTAGATAAGAATAGAGGCTAGTCTACAGTCAAGTAGTACGCCATGTTTTTTCAGTCAGTGCGGATGGGCTGTAGAAGATTTTTGCTTTTTCCACTAGTTTTTAAAATGATTCAAGAGAATTCAACGTTATATGATGGAAATAAATCGTTTTAGTTCAATATTGTCTTAAAAGGTTTCGTAAAAACTTATGCAGAAACGTGTAAAAAATAGAAAAATGTTGTTTTGTTTTTGTTGATGACAAAAATGCTATCTATTATGATGATGATGATTGGTAATGTTTGGAACAGAAAACCATTGAAGCTGTGATTTCAGTGCAAAGACGAATTCGTTATCAATACAGGCTGAAGATTTATTTTTATTTCACGTCCGGATATAATGTGTACTGAAAGCACATATGATGTACGTACAGCTATAAAGGAAACCTTTTTTATGTTGAGAACAAGCAGTTCAACCAGTTAATTCAGAAAGTACATTAAAAAAACAGCAAAGTAAAAATGTAATGTCGCATATGCAATAAGAACGTCAGAAAACCAATTGCGTATAATATTTTAACAGACAAGATTGAGACACAATAAAGAATCTGGTTGAAAAATGTGCTTCCCTGGATAGTCATTTAATCTGACAACAGAAACATAATTTACTATGGATTACTTCCATGATCACCTATACTGTTTTGATACTGTATATATATGATATTTTAGTAAAAATTGATATTTTCCTTACACAAACAACAAACGTATATAAATCAAAGCACAATCCAACAAACAATCTGTAAATTAAATCAAGCCAGAACACGAACGTCTACTTTCAACTTTGTAGTGAATTTGGTTATGGATGTGTAGTCTATTTTCACTACCGAAATCTGTTGTTTTTTTTCATTTGGGATTTACAATGGTCATTTTTATCAAATATATAATAAATAATGTTTGTGCACATATTTTTTTGAACAGAGATGTTTATTCTGAATCCTTGAATTTAATTTTTTAAATTGTCACTTTAAGCCTATCTCTTTTTTGAAAATAACTCTTCTGTCCAAATTTGAAGTCCTAATTTGAAGTGCTTTTAAGTGCTCTTGATAGTTATTTGCTTACATTACTTTTAGTTTCATGCATAAAATTTTATACACCTTCATTTTATACATCTGATGATTGTGATATGCATGAAAGTTAAAGTCATGTATTTTTATGTTTTTAAATTTTAAATAAATGAATAATGTAGTATAGTGTAGTATAATGTTTTACTTTGACTCTACCAACTGGTATTGAGTTCTTTGCCAAAATCTTTCTTATGGTTATAGTTACTTGCTTATATGTCTAACTCAAAGTATTCTTTTCTTATTTTGTAAATCTATATACAAATTTGATTGTAGTATAATGTTGAAAGATAGTTTTATCTGAGTTACAAAAAGCAAGTGCAACTGTCTTCTGTTGAATTACATTGTTTTGTCGTGATTTTATGGTATAAAGGATGTCAAGCTTCTGCAACAATCATACGTTTATTATGCTAAACTCGCCTTACACATTGGTGCGGTTGTTGATATTTAGTTGTTTAAGGGAAAGTATTACTCAGCAAAATTTATAAGAGCAACCTTATCCTTTGACCATGAACATCTTCATAAGTTCAAAATAAGTTCTTTTGTGGTATTAAATTCAATTCCACCCTGATTAGTAAGAACAACATTTTTATCTGAGTATGACATTGATGGTAGTTATTGTTATTACTTATTGATATATTTTTCTTATGGCTATCAATGTACACACAATAATTGACAAAAGTTTCGCAACTTTGGGGAAATATATAGTCGCATTTTTGCGAATCTTGTTTAACATTTAAGGGGAAAACGTTATCAAATTTTTCATTTCCAGATTTTCATAGCAAGATGCTCCCTATGTTGTCATTGAGCAAGTATTTAAGCGGAATTTTAGTGGGTTCTAAGTACAAAAGCGAAAAGTGAACAATGATTGCGATAAATAAAAACAAAATTTTGAAATTTTGCTTATAAATTCATCAGAAAATAGTTTTATATTGCAAAAATTGGGACAGTGTTTATTACAAAACTCGAGTTAATACAAACATGGGCCGCGAAACTGGGGGGGCTAGGGGGGCTAGAGCCCCCCCCAATATTTTGCCAAGAATAGTCTTTTCGGACTCTTCGCCTCAACCATGGTGGGGTCTGCGGGGGATACTATATCTTCAGCCCCCCTTAAACAAAAAAGCTTCCGCGGCCCATGACAAAACGGAACACACACCACAAATGACTACTATTCCTCCTTGAATGCAAATTTTCAATAATTAATTTATCAGTTACTTCATTAGAGAGTCTTTAATCTATATAACTTCAAAAGTTATAACCATTGAAAAAGGCTGAATTTTAGAGGCCATTCTGTATAGTGTATTCAAGTTTATTATTTTGCTTAGTAGTAATATTCATCAACGAATCAACTGAACCCATCGGCAAAAATGTCAAAAAGCGACTGTGGGGAAGAGAATTTTCATTGAAATAGTGTATAATACTTCTATAGAAATGTACTCCTTCGCAGTGATTTTTCAACATATACGTTCCGTAGTAGATAACATCTGTTAAAAAGTGAAACTCAAGGTAAAAACAACCCCAGCAAGAGATCCAAAAACATTTTCTTATAAAAACACAAGTGTCTCTAGACTTTGTCTTAAAATAATTTTGGTCCAAGGAAATAATTTACCTTGTAATCCTTATTTTTTTTTTCAATCTTCGTTCTTCTCAAATTAGTCCGGTTTTCGAAATAAACAGTTATGCGGGTGTCTTTTATGATTTGGGGACAGATGAAAATGAGTGCTAAATGATGGGTACAGAATTGGAGGACAAGGAATTTAATACGGTTGATTTATAACCGTTTGTTAAGAATTTCAAAGAAAAAACAAATCCATTTCTAAAGATTTTTCATGGGATATCATTAGGTTTTTTCTTCTCTTATTAATTTCGATTTCAATGACATTCGTTTTTTTCTATTTCCTCTTTTTATATTTTCATGTTTTTAATTTTCCTTTTAATTTGTTTTTCATGTTCCTAGGAAATAATTTATTTGAAATGGGTGCTGTGTTCAACACAGTATATCGATATAATAGATGGTACGACGATGAGGGCGTTTTTTAAAGAATGACGCGTTTTTAAAGAACGCCAATTTTCAAATTATGTGTTACTCACATAATGTGCCTGCTTAATAGTGTCACAACATTTATCGTACGCCACATTCCTCTTTTTTAGGATTCGCGACGTTTTGTGCTCTAGACTTTTAAATATTTTCACAAAAAAATATTTCGCAAGTCTCCAGCTATTTTTTCCTCATTTCCGGAAAGGTAAACAATGAAAAACTGTCCCCGTAGAATTACCAACTATTCTTTAATTGCATTGCCCATAAATGGTTGACAAAAGTCAGTGAATGCAAAAAGTGGGTGCATTTTTATAGAGAAAGACGTCCTTGGAGGAACATTGCTCGATGATATTGCTTCAATTTATGTATTTTACAAGATTTTATGCGTACAAAAGCTTTTTTCAAAATGGCGACTCGCGACTTTAAATGTATCAGTATAGGCTCTCACGACTTTATGTGGTGTACGCGACTTTTGTGACTTCAAGGTACACGGTTTTTTTTATAAGCAACCAAGGTCAGACATTATGTAGTGATGTCTTGCTTAGTCGTAATGTTGTTTAATTTGCTGCTAAGAATTAATGAAAATATATATACATACATAATATATATAATATATCTCGTCTTGAACACCTTTTTGCATCTTTCAATCTCAATGGTGAAAACTCCTTCACTTTTCTTGATTACTCGACGAATCTGGACTCACTTACTCACACAAAATATGTAGAGTTTTCACCAAACATAAATGTGGAACCATTCTCACTATTACAAGACATTTTGTCGTTCTTCTGCAAAACAAAATATGACATTTTTATTTCGTAAATTACAAGCATGGACACAAAATTATAAGAGACCAAATCCTGGGCGTCTTGTATTCAGCGCCCCTACCGCCAACGATGTTGTTTCTAGCGCCTTTCTTTTTTCGTGGTACCCTATCGTATATTTGGAAACGATTAGGACGGATTCAATACGACAATTCTTACGACACAGTGGACAAAATCATCAAAGTCACTGCGATGGAGGGCATTTTTATTGAAATAGGGTTTCTAATCCTATAGATATGTGCTTTTTCGCCGTGATTTTTCAATAAATTTACCAACTGGAGAAGAGGTTTCAAATTTTACCAAACATTATCGCAACATTAACAACTATTCATTCATATGGTTAAAGCCCCATTGATCATTTACTCATTTGACTTTACACGAAATATTGAGTGTTACTAAACTGATTGGGGACTGGGAACAAAAGTCGGATATTCATTTATTCCGTAATTGCTATTATTTTTTTCACTTCTTAAATTTTTTTTATTGTCTAATAAATAATAAAAACTGACGTCTCCAATTTCCTGGAGACAAAAAACATTTATTGAAAAAAACTGGGCACTAAACGGTTGACCATGCGCAATTCGTTTGAAAACGTACGTAAAAGTATCCGGACCCTTTACTAACAACTTGGTGCACAACCCCTTATAACATGGTAACACTAAAGAGATCTTGACGCGTATAAGTAACGGAAAGTAAAGAAGATAAATATTAGATTGATTTCGTTGAAGCTTCTCGTTTCCAATCTTTAACACTATGGGCCAACTTCTTCCCCAGATTCATGTCTTCATTCTAATGTTTATAACACTATTTCCATTCAAAAACGAACTCAACAAAGTCAACCACAATTCACGTCCCTTAAAAAGTCATGGAATTTCTACAGTATAAAAATATGGGTATGTGTGAACACGTAACGTTAGAGTTCTTCTTTTTCTTCAGTTTCTATGTCCTTCTTCTTACCTGAAAAACACAAAAGTGATGAATAAACCCCAATGCACACAAAAACAGAGTATAACAGGGAAAGCAAGAGTTAGATAAAGCCCCATTTAAATTGCAAGCCGTTCCAATAATTCATGACCATATTTGTTAGGACAAAACTATTATATTCTATTTACTGGTGCGCCAGAGGACAAAGTCGTTGAAAGTCTCCGCGAAGAAGTATATTTCAATAGGAAGGCACACGAGCAAACACACTATTTCCTTGAAAATGTTCTTCGTCGCAGTAACTTTTTGCTCACTGGGCCTTCTGTTCAAGTTGAGTTAATAAACAAGATTGATTGTTTTATAAAAGGAGAAAAAACATATTTCATCATTACGTAATCATTACTAAGATTAAAAACAAGAGAAAACATACTACGTAATTTACGGACTGGTCCTTATTTATTCTTTGATTTTTCAATAAACAATCTTTCTTGAGAAAACATCGACATTCTAACAGTAGAGCTTTATATTCACTCAAGAACTATCCAGTGGGTGAAATCATCAAAAAGTCACCACGACGAAGAGCGTCTTCATTGAAATTGTGCATAATGCACTCCTTCGCAGTGATTTTTTAACAAACGTGCTGGAATATATCTTCGGACAACTCTAAGCGGTGCTCTTGATAGTTTCCACTAATGACTTATAGTTCTTTTATTGTTGCGACGATGCTGTTGCTTTAGGCAACTAAATAGATAAACGCTATAGGCTATGGCAAAACGCTATTAGGTCATTGATGAAAACTACGCAGAACACCCAATACAAATATACAACACATGATATACCACAGGACAACCAGATAGATAATAACAGTAACAAAAAAACCGAGACATTTCCAATTCTTCATAGGTTTTGTATTGAAATGGTGTGAAGCCTCAACCAAGTGTGTTTTCGCTTATGCACATCACCGGTGAAGAACACATAGTTCAAGAAAAGAATTAACCAGTTTTAAAGAATGTAACCATTCGTTAAATGTAAGAATTTAGTAAGCATTTTATTCCTATTGAAACTACGACCAATACTGAACAGCTAATAAATATTTTTTTCAATATCCACAGAATTTCGTTTCGTCTCCTTCATAAGTGGTCGATACTTTGTTTCCTGTCAATATAATCCGATATCCGATAAATGACATCCGATTCAAAATGGAACTTAAATTTAAAGGTTTGCCAAATTTGATACCAGCGAAAGGCTGTGACGTCAAACGACGTGTTGACACTACCAGTCCGAAATCGACTCCCCACGAGCTCTATCGAAGTTCTGATAACCATCGGGGTAGTTCGATTTCTCGTTGAACCCATCAATGTAACCATACATGAACAAGCCACGGACTATGATATTTTTCAAAACAGCCATAATCATAGTTTGATTTCCAGGGAGCAAATACATCACAAGTGTTGTAATCTAGTTGGGTTACGTCTTTGTTCCTTGTAGCACTTTAACTCGCACGAAGCAATGACATCAGAATTGTAATAAACAGTGCCAAAAAAGCTGACATCAGCATAAGAAGAAGTATAGAGTCTCCACCGACAAGTATGAGACTACTAAGAAAGTAACTGTTGACCGTCTAAAGGAAGCTCCATGGCGGGAACATCATTGGTGACCGGATACAAAACATTTATATAGGCTACTACCACACAGTGTAGGAGCACCAACAGGGCGATTGAATAATATCGACTATGTTTGAAAAGATATAAAATGGCTGCAAAAAAGATGGCGTATAGTAGAGATCCTATTTTCAGATGTGTTTCAGTCAGAAACTTTCCCGCGTTTATCTCCCGCCTCAGATCATCCTCGTTTTCCATCACGTGACTGGTTTGTTTACCTTTTTCTTGTTTTAGTACGCAGTCTCCTTTCTTCGTTCGTACCCAACCCTTTTTGCACTTGCATTTAAATGAGCCAGGTGTGTTGTGACAATTTTCGGATTGTTCATGGCATGGATTGGATCGGCATTCGTTGATATCTGAGATGAAGAAAACAGCAACAGCAATATTAAATTAGAAGAATGTTTTTCTCATGCTTCGGTTAAAAAGCCTCTGATTTTTCCTTGAAATAAAGAGATATTACGTCATAGTTTGCTTGATAAGCCAAACAGAAAATACCTCAAAACTGACTGATTGACCGAGAAGCATGATTCCTGATAAAGTATTCCTAGAAAGTTCTAAAGATCGACTGCTCAATACATATGATTTTAGTCTATAGAAAGAAATTCAAAAAGCTCCTTTGTTCTTCACCCCTAAACCATCTGAACAACACGTTATTCCAATTCAATATATCCAAGGGGCACATTTGTTTGCTAAAAAATCACTGTGACGAAGTGTATTTCCTTAGAAACATACACGTAATTTAAACAAGAATGCACTTACTCGTAGTGACTTTTTGGCGATTTTGCCTACTGGGTAATTCAATGTCTCGCTGAAATAAGTTTTTGAGTTTTGAAGAAAACCTTCAAAAACATGAGCTGACTGATATTTTACAGACCTAAGCCGTTATCTAGGCCACAACATGGCAATCACGTAGTCACATTCATTCATTCATGCCACTTCGGTCTTAGACCCCAGTCGCAAAACATACTGTTATACATATCACTTTCCATATCATTAATACAATATCTTTGCAACTATAGGAATTAAATTACTTACCATTGCATCTCCCTTGTTGCAGTAAATAGCCTGGTTGACACTGCAAACAGGCATTGGGCTCGGTGTTGGTGCATTCGATACACGAAGGATCGCAAGCTAGTGATAAATTTATAAAGACAATGAGTGATACGAAAACCGTTGAACGAACGAGAATTTTCATCGACATCGTATTTCAGAATATTATTTGAAATGTGAAGCCCTTGGAAATGCAAGCAATCTGTAAATTATTTATAACACTTGGAAGCTTTTCTTTTTAATACAAATGTTCATCGAGGTTATTCAACTTATGAATAAAACAACAGCCATCACTTATTTATTCGGAATATAAATCTGAATAGCGGAATAATCGGATTCAATCAACCTATAAGAATTTGTGGTGTTGATGATCACAGAATTTGTGGTGTTGATGATCACAGAAACTAGAATAGGTTCTCTTATTCTTCAGTGTCATCACCATGGTGTTACCATTGTAACCTTTTAGTTTTTGTTGAGTTTTCAGTAACTTGAATCAAAAATTTATCATGAGCAAAAAAACAAACAAACAACGTGTAACACAACATGACAACTTAACGTCTTTCGAGAAGATGAACATAAGAAAGCCATCGCATTTCACAACTTTATTTATGCATGTATTTATACCCAGCTGGCAAAATCGTCCAAAAATCACTGCGAAGAAGAGCATTTTTATTGAAATAGTGCGTATATCTCTATAGAAATGCACTCCTTCGCCGTGATTTTTCAACAAAGTTGCTCACCTGGGTAGGTTTTTACATGGAGTCATATATGACAAAACTGTCAGTAATGATGCTTGTGTGAAGACGACTTTGAGGTATAAAAAGTGAAGAAACCTCAGAAATCAGTCTTAGTTACCATAGAGACGGATTCATTTGTCTTTGGTATAACTCAGTCCCGTACCTGTTGCACTGGCGGTGAACTCTCTACTACTACTACGGTACCAACGCCATCACAGACGCCCATTTTTATGAAGACCATTATGGAACTAATGAGATGTGTAGCAGCATAACATATGAAACGCTCAAGCTGACATACCTTCACAGCTATCTGGTCCATCTCTATTGACACAAACTTGACCACTAGGACAGGTCATTTTGTATTCGACACACTCATCAACATCTTCACAGCCTTCTTCTGTAAGCTTGTAGCCTTTTGCGCATTCATTACAAGACGATGGTCCCTCGCCTGTACATCCATTTGCGCATGCGCGATGACATTGCTCGCATCGATATGAACCGTCGTTATTTTTACAGTGTGTACCACTTTGACATATGTTGGCAGTTTCACATTCGTTTACATCTAAGCAAAGATATTCAGACAAGTTAGGAAATGTAATCCCAGAAACACAGGGTTATCATAAAAAAACTCTTTCCAAAATTTATAGGCTGAGATTACCAGTTTTGACTTGAGTTGCACTTAACACAACATCCTTACTTAGCTAACCTAGCCTAACCAACACTGAAGGAGAAACCAAATCAACTAATCCTTTATCTTTTACTTAGAAAAAAAGAAAATCTTGATTACTCTGATTGCTTTTCCTTGAACGTATCAACATCACAAACCTTCGCAGCCTTTTCCTTCTTGTTTGAGTTGCCAGCCTGGTTTACAATTAATGCAATTCATTCTGCCAGTCCCAGTGCAACTACCATCACATGCTTTATCGCAATCTATAAAGTGTCAAAAAAATATTTTAGCTTGGATTTTCTTCAGAAACTTTCAAACCGAGCAGCAGTGGCATAATGGTAACGCAATCAGCTAGTTCATCAGAGGATCCGAGTACGAGTCCTCCTCTGGCCAAACACAAATTCTACCGGTGGCGTCCCTGGTGATACCATTCCCCTGGGAAGTCTTCAGATGTTTCGAGGTCAATAGAGCTGGGTGAGGGGGTAAGTTAGAAGTTAGTGCCAAAAGTTGAAATGATTGTCAAAGTAACCCCTCCCTTCAAAATGTCTATGGGTCACGATAGAAAGTCGGTCTTGGGAGGGGTGAACACTTAACAGTCTTTCCCTTGCAGTTTTCTCACGCCATTTTTTTTGCACTATTTTAGGTGAAAGTAAAAGTACTTTCAGCATCAATCCCATTTTAAAGTTACTTTCAGCGAAATATAAGCCTGTATGAAAGCATTTCTTTCAGCAAGAAATAAACAGGTGTTTTTAATGTTAGAAATATTTGGATTAAAGAATACTGTCGTTCTTTTAAAGCATTTTTTCAGGAAGGTTTAGTCAAAGCTAATACAACCAATTACAAAAATTAACATTTGGCCTTTGAAACCTAGCTTAACACATTACAGATCACCAAATCGGGTTGATTATTACGCCTATCTGAAAAGATTTGTTACTAACACTAACTAACAAATAGAGTGTTTGAAGTTCCCACAATACGAAACTGATAAAATCAACATTGCATAGAAGGGAGAGATGAATTTTATCTGTTCATCAATTAAATTATGTTAATGATAAATTTACATCTTTTTGGCATGATTTAGTCACTTTATATACATTACTCCCACCCGTAACCACTGGTAACCAAAACTTCTCTAAACACCAAACTATACAGTGAAGTTTTGATAGCAAAAGAAACCATGATGCTTTGACTTACCAGTGCATCTAAATGAACCTTTGGTGTTCATGCAGAAAGTCCCTTCCTTGCAAATAGATAAGTCCTCACATTCATTCTTATCTAAACATAAAAAAAATGTCATTCCTAAATCAAAGCCCAGCAAAGAGCAAACAATCAATCATAACACCGTCGCATCCAGACAGAAAATGGTAACGTTGAAACGTTATGGGCGCCCAAAAAATGTCCCCAAAAAATATCCAAAAGAATAAATTCGTGAACAAATTAAACAAAAGTAATTTCGAACAATAATACCAAATTAGTTCAAACGTAACATTTCACATGGTTTAAATTTGTCCTGTCTGTTAAATAGTAATTTAGAGCTTCTCTCTGGTGCTGTTCTAAATTATGCAATCCGTGACCAAATTTGAAGTACTTCATAAAACATGCAATTAAGTGATTTTTGGCCTCTTGAAAGTACTAAAACGGCAGAGCTTCTGGAAGCATCACAGCCGACCCTACCCCCCCCTGCTGAAAATCGATGTCCCCATAAATGTTCTGGATGCGACACTGCATAAGTTGTGTTTTACTACATGAAACCACAAGTTTTTAAGCCTGGACTAAAATACTGAAATCATCTAGTGGATAATTAATGTTTGATTCTCTGTTTGTTTGTTTGTATGTCTGCCACGCAAAATGGTTAATGTGAGCTGTGAGAGACATCGAGGAGTCAGCAATGTAAGATATCACGTAAATGATATCTCTTCTTGTGTGTGACGTCAGTACCAACCAGTGCGAAACCAATGCAACCAAATTGAACACTGTGTTTAGGGAAAATTATCTTGGTAAACAATAGCGATAATTGACATTGTTTGGGGTCCGCGACATTGGCTATGTGGTGGTGAAAATGTTTGGGCAAAATATTGGGGGAATGAAGCCATCAAAACTTTTGACCGATGATATCTACAAAATGGTTAGTCATAGGCATTTTCTTCCTCAGAATTCTGATCTCCGCAAGATATTCCGTTCCAATTCCCAAATTTTAATTTTCGTGAACAATTTAGGTTACACAATGCAGGCTGCCGGCCATTTACGGAAAATAGGAAAGTGAGTGAGTAATACTTTCATTTTTCGCCAGTTTCAAAGCAAAGTTGTGCATTCATTCGAAATGACTGATTGGAACAAGTGGAGCATTCATCTGTATAGGTTCAACCAAAGGTTAACCAAATGTTTGGTAGAGGAGAATGGATAGTCAATGAAACTTTATAGGACATTTTTATATCTTGAGAATGAAATCAGTAGCCTTAGTGTAAGTCTAATAGTCTGACACCATTATTAATCCTAGTAGAGGATACTTTCCTAAGAGCGTCAATCTCACAGAAACAGCCATATCTAAATGACAATCCAGCATTGAAATAGCAGAAAAGAGTTATAGGTGCAGAAATAACATTGCATTTTGGGTACTCTTTTGCTACACTAAGGATTTGGTACAATGTAACTTACCTAATATAACTTATATACCGAGCATTTATGCATAACATGCAAGTGGTCTCTTTTAACAAACTATGTTATATTTTAATTTTTTTTTGTCAGTAAGATGAAAAAGAAGAAAAAGAGAAGTCCGTGAAGCCTCAGAACATATGAATCCAAGATACCGAACAATTCGTCACGTAAAAATCCAAGATACCAAACGGTCCGTCACGTAAAAATCAGACAAACAAGCAACCAAAAATTGTTCAAAGCAACTTCTTGAGGAGGGTAGAAATCTTATAGCAACATGAAGAAGTGCAATAGGAAAACAACGTTTTGTTACCTATACAACCATCATCAGGATCATCAGTGTAACCATCCTTGCACGTGTCACAACCTTTATTAGTGCCATCAGTACAAGACGATTCGCATGAATCATCACACTCTAATAAGAAACAGAACAATTATTATGCTGTACTTCACTCATTATTAATGCAATAAAGATTTATAAATATTTTCAATTATCAACATCTCTACCAAACTTTCTGGTTTCTGATTAACTCTCCCTTCTGGCAAGGGTCAGAGTACTCATATTCAAGATCACATAAAAATTTCATATTCTTAAACTGTAATTAAGGCATGTTTACCTTCTTTAAGGTCATATCAAAGTATGTAAAATATGTAAAATTTCTACACAATTTTACGTATGATGTGGAGGAAAAACTTACTGCTACAAGTGACATTCCCAGCATCATAGTAACCATCATCGTTACAACTGTCGCAATAGTCACCTTGGTATGCTTCATCACATTCACATTTGCCAGAGCCACCACGCGTTCCATCACCCTAAAAAACATTCCTTCAAGTCAACTTTCTAAAAAAATATAAACATCAAACAGTGCAAGCTCAAAGCTGTATATGCAAGATGAAAATTTTACTTCTTTATGTTAATGAAAAGAAGCTTTATATCACTGTTTAGATCAAGATGAAAATGACTTCTAAATTGTTCACTTGTTCTCAAAATGCAGTAACAGATGAGTAGTTATCAGATTTAAATCAAAACATAGGGAAACCAAGAAAATTAAGATAAAGCAGTTTAAAGTAACTTAAGTTGGTTTACTTTGCAAGTACCATGGCCAGAACAAGGATTTTCAAATCCACCAGGGCATTCTAGAGAACAAGAAAAAGGCAGGGATCAATAACGACAAGTAATCCTTCGTTCAAAACAAAAGCCGCAAGCTTTCATCTATCAAAAATGCTACAGGGTTGGAATTAAGAATTTGTGAATCACAAATCAATTTGTTGTTTTTACAAATCAAAAATTAGTAAAACTCGCATTTTTCACAAATGGTTTTATAAAAAATATGACAACTTCAAAATGAACCATAGTGATGCAACCATTATGAATGAAATTGATTGATGAAGAAATTGAATGTTTTGATTATTATTAATCTATTAACTAAAGTTTTTGAAGAATATTTTAATGGAACACCTGTCATTTGTTCTGAATTTAGGCTCCATAATTGAAACAAATTTATGCTCAATTCAATGAAAACATAAATAATATCTTCATCATCGTGATAAATCGCGATGCAAAGAAGTGAAGCAAAATCAGCCCTGGAATCTCACGTCAGCATTGGGCATGTTATCAAAATCACTCTTATGAAAAGCAAAAAACGTAAACAAATAGATCACCTTTATACTCGTGCTTCACATAAAACATACACATTTTCTAATTTTTTTCATGAAGCAATATTTTTTTCTTAATTCCAACCCTGTGCTATAGTCAGATTTTTCTGTAATATTTTAAAAAGAAGCCTAAAAATAAGCTCAATTGCTTCATGTTCTTGGAAAACATATTCAAACATATCATAGCTCCACTCTAGACTTGTGTTGAGCACTCTACTTGAAGTAAAGATACTCTACTAATAATAATATAAACGCTCCTTTATTGTTGAGCACTCTACTTGAATTCATACTGAAGTAATGGAAAAACTACAGTTCGACTATTCATACAAGAACATTCCAATTCCATCAGAAAGAAGTTATAGACTACAATTGATTGAGAAAATCGAACTTTTTATTAAGCGAATACGTTGGAAAGCATATTTTCACAAGAATGACGACAACCTGCAACCAGAAACGTACGGCTTGAAATCATTGAACTGTCCACCACAAATCAACGAATTGAAAGCTTTCGAACAAGATTTATTTGAGATAGTTAAACGTGTAAAGTTTCGAAAGACGAACAGCGATTTTCAAAGCAAATTGAAAAGTGACTTGATGACCATTAGAGAAAACGATAAGACTCTAACATTTGCAGACAAAACCTCAAACGTGTACTTACTTACCAAAGAAGAATACAATAAGCTTATGCACGATTCGATAACAACAACGTACAAGAGAACCACCGAGTCTGTCGACAACAACATCAATAAACAAGGAAAAGAAATTGCTAATGGTAGAAATATATTGCCCGAATGTTTACAAATGGTAAGGACAATTGTTTCATAACACTTAAAGACCATAAGCCGAATTAGCAAGGTTTGTTTGGATAACATTAACGCGAAGCTACGAGAAAAGTTAAAAGTAAACCAGTGGCGAAACACAAAGCAAGTTATAGATTGGTTTTGCAGCTTGGAAAATAAAAGTAAAATGGTATTTATAATGTTTGATGTCAAGGATTTTTATCCATCAATCACAAAAAGGTTATTGACAAATGCTTTAAACTTTGCCAAGCAACATGTACATGTAAGCGATGACGATATACGCGCTATTTATCACTCACGAAAGTCTCTTTTGTTCAACGATGGAAACGTTTGGATGAAAAAGGGAAACGAAATATTTGATGTCACCATGGGTGCATACGATGGAGCAGAGGTGTGCGAGCTAGTTGGTATGCTCAATAGGCTTAGTATTCACTACAACAAGGAAAACATAGGTTTGTACAGAGACGATGGGTTAGCAGTTTTTGAAAATGTTAGTGGCCCTAAAACAGAGAAAATAAAGAAACATATGCAAGCTCTTTTCAAAAGAGAAGGTTTAGAAATTGTTATCGAGAGCAACAGAAAGATTGTTGATTACTTAGATATAACTATGAACCTCAATGATGGCACATACAGACCATATCATAAACCCGACAGTGAAATCAAATACATCAACGCAAAATCAAATCATCCTGCCAACATTATAAAACAGCTACCAAAATCAATCGAAAAAAGACTATCAGAACATTCCAGCAACCAGCAAATATTTTTAGAATCAACGAAAGATTACGAAGAAGCTTTAAAGAAATCTGGATTCAACGTCAAATTAAATTATCATCCACCAACACCAAACAACCAATCCAATCCAAGAAAACGAAATGTTATTTGGTTTAACCCACCATACAGCCTAAACGTCTCCACCAATATCGGAAAAAAGTTCCTCTCCCTTATAGATCACCACTTTCCTCGACATTCCAAGTTCCACAAATTATTTAACCGCAATACAGTGAAGATAAGCTATAGTTGCATGAAAAACATGAAAACTTTCATAAACAATCACAACCGAAAAGTTATGGCTAATGACAACAACACCAATGACCATCGAATGTGTAACTGTGTCAGAAAGGAGAGCTGCCCCATGAATGGAAAGTGTCTATCCACAAACATTGTATATAAGGCAACACTAACATCGAATGATCCAAACTACCAGGAAAAATCATACATAGGCTTAGCTGAGACAACATTCAAGAAACGATATGCAAACCACCAAAAATCATTTAAATACGAAAAGTATGCCACTGAGACTGAACTGTCTAAAGAAATATGGAAAATGAAAAAGGCAAATCAAGCACCTCAACTGAGATGGGAAATTATTCGTAAATGTATACCGTACAACCCAAGTAGCTACAAGTGCAACCTATGTCTCAATGAAAAGTTAGAGATTGCGTTGTACGACAAAGATAATTTGCTCAACTCTAGATCGGAGCTCATTTCTAAGTGCCGCCATCTAAACAAGTATACGCTTAATAAATTTGACACTAAAGATTGATTGAAAGTCTATTGACGTCACATTGCAACTTGACGTCAAAGATACCATCACATTGTAAAATTTTTATTCTCAACTGACGATTGTGAGAGCATGAAACTCTGAGTATTGAGAAAAACTGTGTTTTAATTATTTCTTCCGCTGATATTCAAAACCAAACATACCTTTACATGTCTTGCCGTATTTACCCGCTGGACAGCACACTAAAGTTACAGGAAGAAGACAGTGAAAAGAAAGTTGTGACTTGTGAGAAGCAGTGACCTGTGATAAAAGTAGTCTCAAAGACCAAGCTTAACAAATTATCTTATCAATCAAAGAACGAACCTTTGATTTGCAGAATGCAAAGGTGCTCTTCAAGTTTTGATAACTCGTTGTGTCTAAATAATATTCCAAAATAAAGTAAACCTAAATGAGTTCATTTGGCACCATTACGTTCATGAAAAGCAAGTCTTAAAATACTTCTTTAGAGAATTCTGTAAATTAGTTTGATTCACATAAATGTAATATGTTGTAATATGTTAAAAGGAAATACTTATTGAACCAAAAACTTTCAATTTCTTCCTCGTGTTCTTCCACCATTGCATGACATCTTGACTGAAACATTACAATGCAACAAATATTAAAAGAAACGGAGAAAAGTATGAGCTCCCTGAGTTATTCAATTTAGGATAATATATGGGACATTAAAATGTTGAACACATTGAAAACTCTAAGCATTATTATGTTCGTAAAACTAATGTATTCTCCGTTGGACTAATTTGGATATAACATACCTCTTTAGACACACCATCACATATCCCTTCTAAAATTTCTAGCAATCTTGTTTCACTACAATGTTAAAAAGACCAAGGCCACTTAGCGTTTTATAATCAAGTCTTTCAGATTAGAAAAACTCCATTATATTCCATTTCCATTCTCAGAAAAGTGGAGAACATGCTTTAAGTCTCAACCTACCTTCTAGCATAGGAACCCAGTCTAGATTCTTCCCAAGCTGTGTCACCTCCACCAAAGTGATTCTTTCCAGTTTTTTCCATACCCTGCATAAAGCAAATGAGCAATCAATGGTAATATTATTATTCAGAAATAGTGTCTAAATTCACAAACTTTATTGAACAACAAAAACACAGGAATATTAGAGACACTGTTTATAAGCACCATGCTAAGTAAAAAACCGTTGCAAAGAAAAAAAATTCCCTTTATTTTTCTTCCTTCACATTTAACATATTTTTTTTTTCAAATTTGCGTTTTCTCAAATTTAGGGAAGAGGTTTCCAGATGTTTTATGGGAATATATATACATTTCTGATTTCCAGGTGTATATCAAACTTACGTCCCATAAAGCAACAGAGTAGGTTCACAATGACAAAAGAACATTGCTTTTGCTGATACGGAAAGCATGTTGGCTGAAGCAGCAAAGTATAATATACATACCTTGTGAAAATTTGAAACTAAATCTTTGCATGTTTTGCATTTGTCACCAGTCTTGGACGCAGTATCATATGGGAATATCAGTATCAGTAAAAACAGATGAATGTAAAACATTTCAATTCATAAATACTTTGTTTAGTGACTCACAGGAGCATGTTTTGTTTATAACTTCTGGAAAAAAAATACAAAAGCACATTATATCATATCAACTTATCTAAGGTTCTCTAATACATGCTTCTTTTCAATAAGAACAAAGGGACTTATTTTCAGTATAAATTCTCTCGCATTTCCCTTGATGCTTTGATATCAATGCAATCAATGCAATTTGATGAAAAAAAAGTGCTTATTAGGGCTCAGCGTACGTTTTACTCACATATGCATTGCATAACTTTTTTCCATTATTTCTTTTACTTTTACGTTTTATATAAGTGGTAGAAATAATTTCGTGAATCGTGTAGAGCAATAAATTTTCTTTCCAACAGTGTATAAAATGATATCTTTACATAAATAATAAGGAAGAAGTTAGTTTGGAAAAACAATTAAAAATATATACAGACTTTCGTTTGATCCTTTGAGCTCCAACTCCCAAGTAATTGAAACAACCCAAGTAATTAAAACAACTTAATTTAATTCAATTTAAAACAAGAATTTGATGATTTTCAATAAAACCTAATATTGATCCATAAAGCTGAGTGTCCACCAAAGCTTCACCAAAGCGCCTATGATAAATGCAAATAATTAGATATAAAATTTATCGCCGGCGCAAGAATGTCTGGCGCAAAAACTAAACGCAAACGTGTCCATTGAATTTTATTAAAATGTTTTGAAACGATCAAGTATAGAGAAACATAGCAGCAGAAATGAATTGTGAAGATGAAGATGTACTTGATAATTTGCTAGTAACATTGCTACGAAAAAGACGTCGTCAAAGAACAAATGCTCATAAAAAGAAGGCTTTCTGGGTGCAGGATATACAAGGACCAAGAACTGTATGATGCAACAAGTCTTGTCAATAAAATGAGAGTTTCGAATACTTCAATTATTTCACTATTATTACTTTTTTTTCTTCCCATGTTTTTATCGCTTTTGGCTCAGCAGCATTATTCTATCTAACATTTCCTTGATTTATAAAATTGTCTTAAATGTATTTCTCTAACACAATAGATTTTTTGTTATTAAATAGCACCACATGCTAAAGATCATTGGCATTTCTTTGACTTCTGAATAATTTTTCGTTATAACCAAAAATTTGGCGTTAAAAATTTGTGCACGCCTAATTTTTTTTGCGTTAGTTATTTGCGTTAAGGTGTCCATCTACACGCGAATCTTTTTTTTTTGCGTTGATCATTTGCGTTAATGTTTTAGCGCGTTGGTGGACACTAGGCTTAAGGATCCAACAGTATCGTAGAAATGGTCAAGCATTGGACACCATCGTGTTGAATGAGTGAAGATTCACAGAAGCGATCTCAATTAACTCAAGTAAGTAACCTTTGTGCAAAGTTTTAAAGGAAATAAGCCACTTGCTGGGAAGATGGAGCTCATAGAAGGTAGAACACCAATAATATGACAGCCTTTAATAAATTCACAAAGTGAGCTCCTAGTTTAATTAAATGACTTTGAGTATATTATAACAATATAATATCAAAGGTTGTCATAACTTAGAAATGTTGAATAACAAAAAATGTCCATAACTTTCCCAAAAAAGCAGTATTTTCCCCATTCAAAATGTAATAACCTAATAAAAACATCTGTCCAAAAAAATCTGAAACAAGATGCCCTTTGCAGGCATAAGGATTTCTGCAAAACCAGCTGAAGCATGAAACCCTAGAAATCTATGAAAGCATCAATGATACATACTATAGATCCAAAAAATATTAAAACTCCTCTTTCCTGTTGAGCATGTTGAACACTTTACACACAAACGTTAACAAGATTTTATATATACTACTTTTATGGTTATGGAGAGACGATTGCTTAATGAATGAAACTTTAAGTATCAAAATGAAAATAGTTTTTTCTTGAAAACAAACATACTATATACTGTAGATCAAAAATAGATAAGAATACTTTTAAAAAGTGTGAATAGGGCTTAACTAAAAACAACATAAGCTATTACATACAAAGAAAAGAAAGGTGCGAATCGTAACCATGGATACGCGATTTATATGACAGTTTTTTTAAAAAAGAATCTATGTATAAGAACGAAAGAAAAAAAACACAAACTTTTTCGAAAAAAATATAAACAAATTAAAAAATTTATCGGAAATACTATGTTTTAAAGTAACTACGTATCTACCTAAGCTAGCTACGAAGCATTTAAAAATTTTACCTTTTAAAAGTTTAATTATGAGCCACTTCGATGAATTTTTGTATTTCTCAAGTTTGCCTCAAAGCTTTGCTTGGTCAGCTAGGATTATCTAGGATAAGCTAGGAAGCTAGGGTAAGATAGGATCAGCTAGGATCAGCTAGAGGCTTGCTGACAAACCTCATACAGACCTCACTTTTACTCCGATGTACCCAGATATAAGCCTAGCCTTTGTTTTGTCTAATTTTAGTTATTGTCAACTTATTTGGATGTTTTGTGGTAAAGGCAATTAAGCAAATGGGAAGATAAAAAAGCACTAAGAAGAAAGCTTACCAAAAGATAGAAGTTTCAAATACCGATGTTAGAAAAGAAAGTTTTCGATTTCTGTATTACCGCAATTATAACCAGTCGCCAGAAGTTTCTCGTGGAAGAAACTTCGTGCTACGAAAAAATGGCTTTACGCATAGATGTAATGAATCCATGTAGGCGCACGCACGAAATTTTAAAAAACCGCTAGGTTTGGACAGCAGAAAAAGAAAAAAAAACCCAGAGCCGGTTTTAATGTATTTCTTGCTTTCGCAGAAATCCAAAAACATTTTCACTTTTTTCGGGTTTAAACTTTGAAATGTGGATTTGAACTTGGAAATTAAGATTTATATACACTTTGAAATACAAAGTAGACATCCTGTTGGTGTCGATCAAAGAAGGCAAATCATACGCCAATGCAGATTTGAGCGGCGAATTCGATTCGCAAATAAGTAAAATACTTAAAACACGTGAAAATAAGCTAATTACTAAAAAAAGAGACAAACTTAGGGAATGAACGGCTTCACCCTAATGATTTTTACGTTACATACAAAAGATAATTCCTCAATTCTCACTTTCTCTCAGATATGTTTATATACATGCATTCCAATCATATTATAGGGAGTACAGTTGTATTTTTATCATGCAAAATCAATGGGAAAAGAAATACCTTGACAAAAAATGACTTTTCTCATATTTTTTAATAAGAAATCTACCAAGTGTCTAGTGTCTAAGGTTTCTGAAAGTATGTTTTTAATTATTAAAGTTTTATATTTAGTTAACTAACTTTCAAGGTTTCTAGAATGCTAAATGCATCTTTTCTTGGTCCTTTTTTACCAGCATTCCTGAGGAAGTACTATTCGTATTTCAATCAACATAAATCATCTCATTTATATATATTTTATTTTGGAAAAGTAAACGCCAGAATTATTTCAAGGCATGATATAGCTTGTAAATCCTTATAATGCGTAAGTTTAAGGTAGTTTAGTTTGAATTTATTTGGAAAACAATATAATAGCCAGGCTTTTCTCCATCATGGTTGTGGTTTGTGCATCCATATGCAGCACAACTTAAAGGCATTTCAAAATACTTTATATAAATCAATAAACACACATTCATCAGTAGCTATCAGCGATGAAATGAGGTTTGTTTTTAATGCTGCAGTGCCAGTTGCTATATATGGCAACACAACAACAGAAAATCCGATTTTAAGCTTGGACACCGGGAATACCTGTAGACTTAAGAAATCTCATATTTTATATTTCATAGGATCAAAAGAATGTGCAAATTCAAATTCAAGTCAAACAAAAGGATGAAAAACACTCTATGTTAGACTTCCCTATCATTTTTACATCCTTGCTTGGTTGAAAGTTTACACATTTGTGTAAACAAAAACTTGAGAAATTGTGTATACGAAAATTCACTGACAATTTGCAAATTATCAAAACGTTTCATTGATAAATCACGAACTCTTTCCCTTTAATTATCTATTAGAACACATCACAGAAAAACATTTAATGTGGAATTAAAAACCTACCAAGCTCGAAAACACGTAATTAGAATTCAGCACAAAAGAATCTCATCACCATCACGATCTCTCTTTATGCACAGTTCTATACCATTTTTGATAACTAGTGAATTCAGGTAAACTGCAGGTGAATTTCAGGTAAAAAAGGGATTATCAAATTCAAATGTCATCAACAGGATTGTAACAAAACGAATCGAAAAAGCTCAACATTTTGTCTAGTGTCAGTATGTCATAACACCATACGCCATATTTTCTTAGACCTATGCCAAAAATGCACGAAAAATATGTTGTAAGAAAATATATAAAGCAAGTACTTTTGGTGCTTTTTCTAAATAATCATCGACGAACTTCATCAACATTACCAGCAAATGTTTTCTTTGAGAAATCCTGAAATAAAGATGAATTAGATATATTTACTATAAATCAGCGATTTATTGTGCTTTAGCGGAACAGGAATTAGTCATCAGTTATATTCTCCTAACTTAAACTTCAAACGATGTTTACATCGCAATTTGTCGTCCTTTCGTTTTGAATTTCGTGTAAACTTCTGAGAACAAATCAAATCGCACCACGTGCACCACGTGTATTAATTTCAGCCAATCAGATCAAAACACGCTCATTGTACCATGCAAATCTATGATTTTCATGGAAATTGTATACACAACTTCACATTATAGTATATCGTTTTTGAGTAACTGCCTCGAAGTTAGCTTCAAGGGTCATGAATCGTTCGAAGGCCTTTCTTTTGGGCTTTGTTGTCCTGACGTTATTCTTCTGTAAGTGCAATATCTATAATGTATATACTTTTGCTAGTGATATTGTGTTAAAGCTTTTGAGGTACATAATTATAATGTAAGTGTGAATAATTATGAAAAGATGTTTCCCTTGATTTAGCATCGGTGTATGCCGAGGAAGAAGCTACAGATAGTGAGGATGTTGAAACACCTAAGGTAGACGAAGATGTTGGTAAAAGCAGAGATGGATCTAAAACAGACGATGAGGTCGTTCAAAGAGAAGAAGAAGCGATTAATATTGATGGTTTGAGTGTTGCTGAAATGAAACAGTTACGCGAGTCTGCGGAGAAACATGCCTTCCAAGCAGAAGTCAGTCGAATGATGAAACTCATCATTAACTCCCTTTATAAGAACAAAGAAGTAAGTCATTTATGATAAATCGTTATTATTTACTTATCCAAATTACTTGTTGGTGTTATAACAGATAATTTTTAAAAATATTGACATTGTATTAATACTTCATCATAAAAATTAATAATGGGTTAAAGTATGTTTCAAACATTCAAAACAACCAAAATTGACAGTCAATTTGTCTTACTCCCTCATGATTAACATTGATCAATTATTGCTATAAAATCTGGTCAAGTCTAACAAAAAAAATCTTTTGCATTTCATATTATTATTATTTATTATTGACAATATTTATACAGCGTTTTTCGTCAGTTTTAAAAAACTGTTATAAATGAAATAGCTGTTTAAAATAATCAAAACTAAAAATGGCCAAAATTCAAATATATTAATCTATACCATATTACCATAGTAAAATGCGAGTTATATCTATCAACAACAAATTCATCATTTTTGTATTTACATTAACCATATTGAAAGGCTTATTTTGCAACATCAATCAGAATGTAAATGGGTATTTCACTTATATAATACTGTAATTTTTGTGATATTCTAAGGTGATTTCTGAATTGGTATCTATTTTCGTGTAGATCTTTTTGAGGGAATTGATTTCCAATGCATCAGATGCCCTTGATAAGATCCGATTTTTATCATTAACTGATAAAGATGCCCTTGCAGCTACAGATGAATTGTCAATAAAGATAAAAGCTGACAAAGACAATAATGTTTTACACATAACTGATACTGGTATTGGTATGACTAAGAATGACTTGGTGAAACAGCTTGGTACTATTGCAAAATCTGGAACTAGCGAGTTTTTCCAGAAGATATCAGACGCTGGAACGAGTGATCAAGCCAGTGATTTGATTGGTCAATTTGGTGTTGGTTTCTATTCAGCTTTCTTGGTAGCTGACCGAGTTGTTGTTACATCAAAAAATAATGATGATAAACAACATATTTGGGAATCTGATTCTGCAGAATTTTCTATCTCTGAAGATCCCCGTGGTGATACATTACTCAGAGGAACTCAAATTAGGTAAGTTGTTTGAGAAAGTTGGGAAGGAAAGTAGATTCTCAATTCCCTTGTGACTGGTTCTTAATTTTACGTATTTTCCTATAGCCTTCATTTGAAAGAAGAAGCTCGTGATTTCCTTGAACAACATACCTTAGAAGATCTCATCAAGAAATATTCACAATTCATCAACTTTAACATCTATTTGTGGAAATCTAAAACAGAAGAGGTGGAAGAGCCAGTTGAAGAAACAGAAGAAGAAAAGAAGGCTGAGGAAGAAAAGAAAGAAGAGGTACATGTACTTTTCAGCCTTGAAACATTTATGATTTCCTATTCAGCTAATTCCAGTATTGGCAGTTACCTTTATTTATAACTTGTAACAAGCATTTCTACAGTATATGTGTGTATTTTTTTAGGAAAAGAAAGAGGATGAAGATGAAGATGCCAAAGTTGAGGAGGAAAAGGAAGAAGATAAAAAACCAAAAACAAAGAAAGTTGAAAAAACTGTTTGGGATTGGGAACTTATGAATGGTGCTAAACCAATCTGGTTACGCAAATCTAAAGATGTGCCAGATGAGGAATACAATGAATTTTATAAGGCTATTGCCAAGGTTTGTTTTAGAATTACTAAAAATCAAAAATGTTTAATGTGTTTGAAACTCACAAGATTTCAGATGTATACTGAGAAGACTTCCTTAATTTTAGGAATCTGATGATCCACTGGCCAAAACACATTTTGTAGCTGAAGGAGAAGTAACATTCAAATCAATTTTATTCGTTCCTAAATCCTCTCCATCGGATATGTTTTCTGACTATGGTAAACGAAGAGAAAATATCAAACTGTATGTACGACGTGTGTTCATCACTGATGACTTCCAAGATATGATGCCCAAATATTTGTCATTCATCAAGGGAATAGTAGATTCAGATGACTTACCTTTGAATGTGTCGCGTGAGCAACTGCAACAACATAAGCTCTTGAAAGTTATCCGTAAAAAATTGGTCCGTAAAGCATTGGACATGATTAAGAAGATGCCAGTTGATGATTATATGGAGAAATTCTGGAAAGAATTCAGTACAAAGTAAGATTCATCTCAGCTTGAAATCCTATCAAATCATGAATACCATTTCTTCTACTAAAAAACTCTTTGTTGATTCTTTTAGCATCAAACTCGGTGTTATGGAAGATCATTCAAATCGAACTCGCCTTGCAAAACTCTTGCGATTCCGCTCTTCAAATGACCCTGAAAAATTGACTTCTTTAGAAGACTATGTTTCCAGAATGAAAGATAAGCAAGAATCCATATTTTTCATGGCTGGAGCCTCTATGGATGAGGTCAAAAACTCTCCATTTGTGGAAAGGTTACTAAAGAAAGGTACGCAGACTTTTCTTTCCGCTAGTTTTGTCAGGATGAATTGATTTTTACTGTTAATAATACAATTTCATTTCAGGATATGAGGTACTCTACCTTACTGAACCTGTTGATGAATACTGCATTCAAAGCCTGCCTGAATTTGATGGCAAGAAATTCCAAAATGTTGCCAAGGAAGGAGTGAAAATCGGAGACGAAGCAAAAGAGAAAGCCAAAGTTGATGAATTAGAAAAAGAATATGAACCTTTATTAAAATGGCTGAAAGAAACTGGATTGAAAGACTTGATTGAGAAGGCTGCTGTTTCTCAACGTTTGACAGAATCACCATGTGCTCTGGTTGCAAATTCTTATGGATGGTCTGGCAACATGGAAAGGATTATGAACTCACAGGCATACGCTAAGTCCAAAGATCCCACTAACAAGTAAGAATTTTGGTTACTACTGTTGTGTTTTGGTTTTGGTTTTTTGTAGTTGTCAATATATTAAATTCTTTACTAAATCCTTTTCCAACTTCTTTATCACTTGTTTTTTTCTAATAGTTTTTATGCTACCCAGAAGAAGACATTGGAAGTTAATGTATACCATCCTCTTATCAAAGAGCTACATAACAGAGTGAAGGCTGATGCAGAAGACAAAACTGCTAAAGATTTAGCTCGAGTGATGTTTGAAACAGCCACACTAAGGTCAGGCTACGTAGTAAAAGACTCATTAGATTTTGCTCACCGCATTGAACGTATGTTACGCTTGAGCATGGGTATCGATCTTGATGCTAAAGTGGAATTACCAGAAGAAGATGAAGAAACCACAGAAGAGGAAAGTACTGAAGAGGTAAAAATTCTGTCAATTTGTTTTCCAAATTGTTTCCCTTTCAATGTGATTTCCTTGTCAGAGTTGCTGTTTCTTTCGCATGATTTCGTTTTAACTCGAAGTTGTTGTTAAACAAAACAGCTACAGTAATATTGATGTGTATATGTTACACCTGGAACATTTTAGATTCTGATAAGGTGTGTCATATATGTACAATCATTTTTCAGTAAAAATATTTTTCTGCTTGCTTTTAGGTGAATGCAGATGGTGACGAAGAAGATGTAAAAATCCCTGACGATGCAAAAACACCAGAACCTGTTGATGCATCATCAGCAACCGAAGATGTGGCTGAAGGCGACAGCAAAGAAGCACCTGCCGAAGGCAAAGATGAATTATAATGAAATATTTAGGAATTTTTATACCAATTTTTAGCCATCTTTTATGCTGCACTGGATTAGAAAGGAATTGTTACACTTTCAGACATCTTATTCAGTTGCACTGTGAAAAAGAATTTATCCAACCTTGTTCTAGTTCCTTGTTGTAGTAATTTATTGCTCTAGAACGGACCAAATAACTACCTTGTACATTGAAATGCAACTTTCAGAATTATAAACATTTTGGACGTTAAAAGAAAGTGTTTTGTTGTTATTCTTCAATTTCGATCTAATGCACTTAAGTAAACCAACCTTGTGTTTACTCAGTTGTGATAATGTTAGCCAGAGCTCTAATTACTAACATATCAGCTGTAATTCCAAAGAAGAGGACATTGTTTATAAAAAATTCCGCGGAGTTACAAAAATAATGGAAATTTTGAAATTTGAATAAATTTTGGAAGCTGAATTTTTAATAGTCATTTTTCTAAACTTTACCTGACCCAAACTTTAATCATGCTTAAAAATGAGAAAGGAATTCATGTTTTCATAAAATTGATCGTATTAAGCGGAGAGCAAACGAATCCAACATCGAAAAAACGTATGTTGGATGAAATGTTGGATTCGTTTGAACAATTTCAGAATTCGAAAATTTCAAAAAAGAATGAAAAAAATCATGTTGGATGAAAATTTGTTTCAGAACAAAACAAATTTTCATCCAACATTTTTCCGTCTAAAAGTACAATTTTATCATGTTGGAATCGTTTGAGACAATTTCCCATCCAACATTTACATTCTTTACATTATTATGTAGTGCTAAAGCGGATAGAATCACACCTTCGACATATTTCGGGTCCAGGTTTATAGTTGTAAAAAGTATTCTCCATCTTGTAGCTAAATACCAAAAAGGTTCTCAGAAATATTGCTTCAAGGAGAGAGATTCACCTGTCGCCAAATATCGTAATGTCAAAGCTAATCTTTTCGCCTTAATGCTGTGAATGTTGTTCCGCTCTTTACTCTTATTTTATTAAACTCTCTTTCATCACCCAATAAGAGGGTATATACAAGAAGAAACCGCGTGTATCGGCGAAGCATTTGATGTGAACCCAAATTAGTTGTTGGGGTCATGTAGTGGTTTGCGATACGACTTCACTATCGGAATAACAATGGATGTAGCAAGAGATGATGGTAGGCTTGACGATTTCATTATCTAGTTGGGCTAGGTATTCTGCAACGTTATCATTCATGGCGTAAATGAAGTGTTCGGTTTTCATTTCGAAGGGATCGTAAGCTTTGTTTTTGTGAAGTCCTGCAACATCTGTCTTGACGTCGTGTTGCGTGACATGGCAGTCGACCCGATGTTGTTCAAGATCGTCCATTAGACGTTGGTTTGTCTCATTGCTGTCGATTCCTTCAGTCCGTGGCGTATCTTTTTTCAGTACGACCTTGGGTTGATATTCTTCAGTTCCTCAGTATTAATGAAATGCTCTGATGTGGACTAGTTTTTACACTTCTTGCCAAGGGTACGAAATTGCATAACGATATCGATTGTATGATGTGCTATCGAGATCCTTTGGGTAACTCTCCAGGCGCCAGGCATTGAACATAGTCTGTAGTGTCTTGCGTTATTTTGTCAGTTCGTCGTTCCACCATGGTTTCGATTTGAAGAAGTAGAAGCCTGTTCCCCTTTTTACCTTGTTGCAGGTCTCAGTAGCACAGTTTTTGATGATGGTTTGAAAGTTTGTGATATCTTCATCTGCAATCGCGGACTTGATTTTGTTTAAGTTGGAAAGCGAGTTTGTTACCAAGGTGTTATAAAGGTTTACAAAAGTTGAATTTTTTCACATAAAGACTGGAATGTACTCATTATCTGGTGGTTGCGGCTTCCTTTCAGAAACTCCGGATGGAAGAGATAGCACCAGCTCCACTGGTTATCTGACTGGTGGACACTTATGCACTGTTTTACCCAGAAGGGCGTATCTGATTTGTTACAGTATAAGTCTCTTTATAGAAATCATTCCGATCGGATGTATTGGATCTAATATCTACTTATCAAAAAAAAACTTGATATCATGCATAAAAAAAAGTTAATTGATTTTTTTTGTAAATTCACCGTCAATATTTTGACCTGTGGAAATACTTCAACTTCTCTGAAACTGGATGACGTGTGTGTGTGACGCGAGACGAAGTTCCGTCGAATTTCTTTTATTCTAGTCGCTTGTATAAACAACGCAACGTTCATTGCAGATTGTTTGTACCCTATTACCCCGTTTTCAAGCCCATGGTCTTTTTTAAAGTGGATTTTTTATGAATCTGTATTTAAGTGGGATATGGTAACGAGTTTGGATGAATTGGAGCAATGTTTGGCTTGCATGAAATTTCTTCACCTTGGTATCGAATGAATCATATCAATGTACGGGGGTGTTGAGTGCAAGAATACCAACTGTCTCGTCTTTTCAAATGCTTTAACAAAGTTTCTGTACTAATAAGTTTATTGATTCGAGGAAATACACTTCCGATTTTGAAAGAAAAACATTTTAAATTACTGTACATCCTCGATTGAACGCCCCTTCTTTAATAATAAACGCCCCTACAAATCAAAAAATATCAAAACAAACACCCCTCTCTTATAAACCAATTTGCAAGCATAACAAATGATAAAGAAAGATCTTATCATCGAATTCTTACAAGGATGCCAAGTCAATCTGAAAACGGATTTCAACAATACGATAAGTTCCATCGGTGCCAGTTATAAAAGATTAGACGACTTTGTACCATGACCATCATCTAGAAAACATCTCTTTAAATAATGATCCGACAGATTCAAATATTAGGACGAGATGAAGATTTTTTAATTCTAAAACAAAGACCTCTAAGACCCGCTCCCTAAAAATTCCAATGAAATAAACACCTCGGAACTTTTTTTAAACACGGAATTGTGGCTGAATTTCAATTACTTTTTTCTCAAGAGATTGTTCCTTTTTTTATATCCAAACATCATCAACAGGCATTTTCCTGGCCCAGTAAGCAAAATCGTCAAAAAGTCACTGCAACAAAGAGCATTTTTCATTGAAATACAGTGTATATTTCTATTGAAATGCACTCCTTAGCAGTGATTTTTTAACAAATGTGCCAACATATAACAGTGTTCAGAGAAACATTTACTAGAAAATGAACACATCCTGCAGGGGTGCAGACTACCTAAACCTCTCGGATTTATTTCTTAAAATCGTCTGAAAGAATGAGAAAAAGCTGAAGCGTGCCCAGGCTGACCCAATCAAATTATATAAGGTTTATGCCACAAGTCTAGTAGGTTAAAGAAACACTCATGCATTCACGTGGTTCTATGTTGGATAACGTCGAAGAAAATCGCTAAAGGCTAAAATACACGATCAGTTTAAACTGATGATAGAAAAAACTGATCGTGTAAACAGAAAAAACTGATGAATTTTTCATGATCCTTTTAAACTGATCAGTTTTTTTAAAAGATGGACGTGTTCATCTTCTTCAGTTAAACTGATGAAAATATTCTATTTGCGCATGAGATAAATCAGTTTCAATACATTTGATTCTCCAAATGATCTTTCTGTCTAAATGCATTTTCACAACGTGTTGCATGCACCCAGTAAATGCCTCTGTTTTAACCACGGCTTCACCCAAACTGTTCTTTCTTGTACTTTTTTTTCTTTTTCCTCTTTATAATAAAAGCCACAACCGCTGCAATTACTGCACCTTGCAATGCGCTGCCCATGTTAAAAAAGAAGAAAAGATGACAGTTTTTTTTCATTTTAAACTGAACGTGTAGACAGGTGCGTTTCATCAGTTTAACTGATAAAAAAAACTGTCAGTTTAAATTGATCCATTTAAACTGATCATGCATTTCAGCCGTAAGAAGTGTTATAGCAGTTCTTATTAAGTTGGAAAAAAAACAAAGCAATAACTGGTTGATATAAATACTTTTTCAAAATATACAAAAATTTTAAGTTGAAAACAACTAATCAACATTAGAAAAAAAAAAGAAATTTATTGGAAAAAGTGTCGAGAGAAATGTCTTCCAACATATAGTAAACCTAGTCACCAGGCTACAGCAGGTAACATAACCTTTTTCAAAGTCAATGCAAAGCTTTAATAACTTCCGTTGCAACAGAACAGCCAACAAAGACTTGCAACTAACGGCCTTCCATCATGTTATCTTTATCTTCATCTCTGCTAGGGAGGGACCAGTATTCTTTTCACCACCAGGAGGAGTGTACCCTGAGGCATGAACTCTCCTCCAAAACCTTCATCTTTCTTACTGATAATTTTCACGACAGAAAACGAACTCAGTGAAATATCAGTATTTCGTGCGTAGCCGTTCATTTTCAGCACGGAGACGATCAATTTCCGCGACTAGCTCATCGTTGATAGAGTAATGTTGCATCATTTGTCGTATTTGCTCCTACGATTATAGAAATAAACAAATAAACAAATAAAAATACCAAACTTTCAAGAATACAATTTTGAAAAGTAATCTTCACAACTTTGAAGAAGTGTGAACGAACCTTCTGAATTTCCATTTGTCGCAGCATTTCCACTTGAAGGTTTACCATGTCGCTATGAACTGCCGCCCTTAATAATAAAAACACCATCAAGTTAATAAAGTCATAACAAAGGCGTAATACCACACCTTAGCGCCCTGCCGACATACTTTACACTCAGTAGCGACTTCACGTAACTGTAAATACGACAAGGACAACGACAAGAACAAGGCAAGTGGCGTTTATAAAATCTCCCAAACAAATTTAACGACGTTTATACTATATAGATCTTATAGTCTGAGCTTGTTAGATAGATGTCTTTCCTTCTTATCTCCATAAATTCGTGCTTCGTCGTTTACTGGAAACTCATTAGCCAATCATATATCGATTGTTACTCCAGCTGTATTTTGCAGAACACCACGGACAGACTCAAACAGCTAAATATCTGACGCCAGTTTTTTTTAACGCCACGCCATGAGAATCTACGCCCTTAAAGGCGTATAAGAACTGTGCAAGTTCACCAAACGCCATTGAACTTATTGCCATCACAGTTTCATAAATTTTTTATTATTTGATAAAATTAATTACTTATGGTGGAAATCTCGTCATTTTAACCTGAAGTCGAGGTAAAGGTTACGTAATATTTGAAACGAAAGAGAGGCTTTCTTAGGAAACGTCACTAGATAGCAATGTTCCGATCGATCGACAAAGTGTTATGACACATCTATGACACATTTACACTATGAAAAACAATATTTGGACTGGCATTTCTGAAGATATAAAAAAAAAAAAATGGTTTCCTCATGGCGAGTTTTATATAATGGTTGCTATGGCGACAAGAAACATTTTATCCCGTCCTTACGCTTTTGATTTAAAACCAATCCATGAGTATTACATCCTGTCACGTGATCAAAGTGGGTGAACAAGATTAGAACTAATTTATTCAAAGGTTAAATTTGATAATCAGTAATTACATTTTGAATTTCATTTTCGAATAAGCTTAGTGTAAGTATATCCAAAACCTGGACCCTTTTCATTTTCAGCCTGCTTTCGAATTTTTACATGCTCGTCTTAAATATGTAGTGTAAAGTAAGCCTTACAGACTGTCATGTTCCTATTTTACACAGCTAGAACTCTTTGTTTACTTTTTTAATTAGTTAAGGCTATTGGTATTGTGCACTTGCTTTGGTCACGTGAAAATTTCTAACCAATCCAAGTATTTATTTACTGTCGCGTGAGTCAAAGTGGTTTCACAAGAAACTACCTTTGTCTTGCAAAACATACGAACAGTATGATCAGTAGTAGACTAGATGACCAATCCAGTAAGCGAACATGTTGCAAAATCACTGAGAAGAAGTGCATTTTAATAGAATTATATACACTAGTTCAACAAAAATGCTCTTCATCGCAGTGCTTTCTGCTTGTACATGCTTTTTCTACGAAGTATCATCAACAAAGTAGCCATCAAGCTTAGATTCGTTATACTGTCAAGATGTGCCCAAACCCAATGTACAACGTTATTGAGAAGTCTCTGTGAAGGAGTGCATTTCTATAGAAATACACACACTAATTAAATGAATATGCTCTTCGACGTAGTGACTTTTTGACGATTTTGCCCTCTGGGAAAGGAAAATTCGTGCCAAATAAAAATCATACCTATTTTCTTCCAGTGCCTCGTCAATCATTCGATGGATGAAGTCCACTTGTAAATGCTGACCACCGCCACTGGCGTTACCATATCGGAATATATCGTTGCTCGGAAGACTTTGAGGCAGATCGCCTGAGTACGAACTAGGCGACTTATTGTTATCACTGTTCGGATGATCGCTGGCGTTCGCGTCGGTGTACCGACCGTTATCTTGCGGTCTCCCACCGGAGTCGTTGGAACGATCACTCAATCGGTCGTTTTTACCACGCCGAATACCGAGTGTATTCGAGCGTTCGTCGATTATACTGAAAGATTCGATTGAACTAGTCTCTGATTCGTCAGAATATTTATTGTAGCCGGGAGTTTTCTTCTTGAAAGGCGATTTAAATCCGAGAAGTCCACTTTTTTTCCCGTCTTCTTTATCGGTTTTTTCGGAATCTTTAGTTCGCTTCAAATCGTCCGAACTGCGATTCAAGACGGAGAATTTCGAGAGGCCACCAGACTTACTTCGGAAAAACGCTGGCCTCACTGGCTGAAAAACAAAGAATAAAAACAACATTTTTACAGGAGATATTTCCTCTCTTCCACCAGTCATTAAAAACACCCTGCAGTGACGCCCTAAATACGCCCTCAAAAGAATAACTTCCATGATGAAATAATACGCTTTCGTACAAAATAGAAACGTAACATCAGGGTGATAAATAGGTATATAAAGAAACATACTTCGTCGTGGTCAATTGAAACAGACTGTGGTCGCACGTCGTGAGTTTTACCAGATTTCTGTCGCATGGCGGGTTTTTTGGATTGGATGGAAGGATCTGGAACGAAAACAACAAAAAAATTATTCAATTGAGAAAAAAGTAAAATATCGAGTATTTAACGTTAACCATTTTTTACTTACGAAAAAGAATCTCGAAAAAATATTAAAACCAAAACGTAAGGACACAAACACGACCGTGATGGTTATTTAGGCGAAAAAAATTGCCTAAAAGTCTCCCCAATCTGACTGGTTCACACAGAAAAGGAATTGTTATTCAGCTAATCAGATGACATTTCTTGTTTCCATAGTAACTGGGTACTCTGGTTACACGATGAACAAGATTATACTTGTCAAACATTACTCAAACAGTAATCGCAACATTAAATAAAACTGTGAAGTAATTAATAAGTCATAATATAGAGATTCCTTGTGATCGAAAGAATTTAAGGAAATCAATAGCACAGACGTACATAAAACTGGTGTAGTGTAGCACGGCTTTAAACAATCCCGTGATAACGTCCTATCTACACTTATCGATTTGTAGATGAATTAGTTCGAAGATAGCTTAATTAAATGTGTGAAAATATACGTTGATACGCGAAAAAGATTATCAGAAAAGAAATAAAATGATTGGATAGACTCGAAGAAAAACATGTCAGGTTCCAAGCTGCTCTAAACCAATAGAATATCAGAAGTACGCAAGAAGTCAGGAAAAGGAAAAACACACAAGGGAGTCAGTTCATGTTGTGATAATATCGTAAGGCGTAGATTAAACGGAAGAACTACTTATCGTATCTATCTAAAGACCTGTATTTATAAATTCCTGAACACACTAGAACCTGTACATATGAATTCCTAAACATACTAGAGCAAAATTATTGTACATACCTAATCACAGATCGAAAGAATTAAGGCAAACAAGGAAGAAGATCGACGTTTATTGAAGGTAGTCTTGAATTAGTTTTTTTACCTATAGGTATGGGCGAGAAGATTTCATCGCCCATCAGCTTAGCCGCTTTGGGCGGAATGGCGGACATAACATCGGGCGTCTTGTTTTCCTTCAATACACGATTTAACGCCAATGTACTGTTCTCTCGACCGGGCATCATGGATGCGGTGGTGGTCGTGTCACGTGGGTTGTAAAGATTGGTGGTGCTGGAGCTCTTCGTCTTCAAAAGATTCTCTCGATACGTATTACTCGGTTGTTCGAAATTTGCAGCACGGTCAGTCTTGGACGAAGGCAACGTGTTGTAATCTCTTTCGCCAATACTGTCCTGTGATTGGTTGCGTTTCTCCAATGATGTGTTCGAACTTTTCGATTCGTCTGTGAGCCGTCTTGACGACTAAACGGAAGCCGAGAATTTTTGATGGGAAAAAAATATATATGAAAACACAATTAAAAAAGCAAAATTCACAGATATCATGTTTTGCTTACACGAAACTATATTTGCTTAACATTTCAGTTCATGGGACAGGATTCAAACATTTGACTTTACGGTGTAAACCTTGTGAAATGTGTCTGGGTTAGTGAGGGTAAGGGTCGGGCTTAGCCTCATTTGTTCAGATACTTTTATAAGTGTTTTCACCGTCTAAATGTAATGTTTGAATCCTGTCACACAAACACACTCGTAGGGATTTATATAAAACTTGATAGTCATTGTTGTTTATGAATAGTTCCCTATAAAACCATCAGAAACTACACATCGACAATATTGATTCATTCGAAAGAAGTATGGATTGTGACAATAGCTCTTTGATATGAGAAAAGACTTTTAAAGCTCTCATGTGTATCTGTTGATTTCAAACAGTTTAAAGAAATACAATATGAAATAATTTTTTTTTCGATTCATTAATTCCATGAATTTGAATATCGGAACAACAGAGTATAATTCAAAATATACACATTACGCAATACATTTTATATAACGAAAACGAAACGCTGAATAAATTTATTTGCTGAACTATCGTCAAAATAAGTAAGGAACAACTCCAATGCTAAAACATAATATATAAGAGATTGTGATGTAAACAAAGCCTTACAGTCAACATGACACGCACAGATTGGCGTACACTTCGCCGGTTAAAGCCCATGTTAGATCTAACAAATCTTCAACGAAACAGCAGATCGTTTTATTTATGAACACGAAGCAACTTCTTCACAAGTAACTAGTTTACGAAAACTTTCTATCTTCAAATAGAATTTTACTCCAGCACAAATACAAGGAAATTGTGAAGCAATTAATCTCTTTCCCCATCTTGACTTAATCATCTTTTAACATCCATCCGCTTACTAAATACCTTTTCTACGATCAATTATCAGTGCCAAGATGATATGAGATTAGAAGACGCCATTAACATAAGAAATATTGGCAGAAGAAAATGATACACTTTTTAACATTTTAAATTAACGGTTGAAACATATTAGACAATTTATTTTCATAAAATTATATACATTTTATTCTTCTTTTAAGCCGCCGGGCACTTATCACCACAAATTTTCAGATTTTTCTAGGGGAATGGGGTGGAATGTTGGTGAGAGCTCATTAGGGGAGGGGTGTATATTCCATGCATGGCGCTAACGAGATTTTAGTAAAACATGCAATCACATGAGACTCGGAAAACCCGAGTTACAAAATCGAGTTATAAAGTCAAGTTATGGATTACGACGTCATAATTCGAGTTATTAACTTGAAAGTTTTTATTTTCGATATATCACTTCGAGTTATTAATTTTGACCTTTTTCGAAATCATATCGTCTTCACCACCAAATTAAGCCGAATTTGGCCTAAAATTTTGAAAGAAATTTAATTGCACTGAAAATTTGCACGTGGAACAATTTGATAGAGATATATTTCCTGGTTCATAACTCGAAGTGAATAGCTCGGTAATTAATAACTCGAATTAAGTTTATTTTCATGCCTATTTAGTCACCAGGTTTTTTTTAACTTGTACCATATACCCCAAAGGGGCCATGAAATTCGAATTACGGAGGTTCGAATTATTGAGTCGACTATATGTCAACTTAGTACAGAACATGCAAAGCAGAATTTAAAACGGGATTTAACAAACACACGAAGTCATTCTGACTACTTGAACATCAAAACGAAACAAAACTTTCAAAGAACACGTGGAAACTAAAAAAATGACGCGTCAGATCGCACCTTAAAATGGTTGGTAGGGCGACATGCGGCACCGTACCAATGCAACAAGATGCGACATGCAGCACCGTACCAATGCAACAAGATGTGATTTATACCTTAGTGGTAATTCACTCCCAGCCTGCACATTCATTAAAAATTCTCTGCGAAGGAGTGCATTTCTATAGAAATTTACGCACAATTTCAATGAAAATGCTCTCCGTCACAGTGGCTTTTGATGTTTTTGATGTTTTTGCTTTTTCAGTTGAAGAAAACATTATTAGCTATTCCTAACATTGAATTTATTGGTATTATTGAAAACTAAATCCCTATCTATGAGTACTGCAAATGGACAGATTTGTCTCCACTTTTACATAGATTACCAAGACAAACTATAAACGAAAACTTGGATTATAAAGACAAACAAAAACAAACTACCTTATCGGGGATAATTTCTTCGGGAAAAGTGACGAAATTTTTGCGTCGTGACGAAAATTTTCCCCGACGAAAATTTTGAAAAAGTGAAATTTATGAGAAAGTATTAATAAAATTTCGCAAAATGACGAAATTTTCCCCGACGAAATTATCCCCGATAAGGTATGACATTGGAAACTGGTTTATTGAAAACCATTTTCAATTCTTCCAAAGGAACAATTCAAGTAATACCGAACATAATTAGTTACAACATACATCGATATTATCATTTTAAAAGACTAGCAACTCCACGACTCTTGAATCTCAAAAAAGAAGATAGATATTAAATGAAGGTCTCACCTTTTCTTTGGGAATTTTTTGGAAAGACACGCTTCTGACGGATGTCTTGTGTGCAGGCATGACTTTGACCGGTGTTGAGCCTTGTCGAAGATCGAACATGTACAGATGGCCTGAAAGCAACAAAACACACAAGAGTGTTTCAGAGTAAACTGTGAAGCTCTTATTTTGAAATCTGTGCTTCAACTTTATGTGAAAACCAAGACGGGAGGCACTTAAGCCCAGTTGTAAGGAGAACAGCTTAAATGTTCTTCAACCTTGGTGAAATCAGATAAATAAATAAATAAACTAAGAAACGACAGTTACAGACAGAAATGAAAGTATAGAAAACACTTGAAAACAAAACTGTTCGCAAAACCAATTTTTTTTCTCTGATGAAAAAACCCAGCTGACTCTCAAGAAATCAAAAGTAAACAAAAACGGTAATATGATACAACATCTATGTAAACAGAGTAGGTCTGATGTGCAAACAGAAGAGATATCTTTAAATTCCAGCCAATATTGCTTGCCTCTTCACTAAGGAGGGAACTAAGCCATTTTCGGAAAACCTCAACAACTCAAGATTTCAGACAAACTTCAGACATTTGAACTAATTAATCTATGAGTAAGTTAGTTTGATATTTCAAAACAATAATCTTCATGAAAGTAGTCTACAGTGCATTCTCTTCAATCAAATACGATTAACTTTGTGATGAGCTGTTTGGATATCTCCATAATGTTTCTCCATAATGTTTTTCTCCATAACTTTTGATAACCAAGGACAACACAAAAAAAATCAAATAATCCTTGCATTAAATTTTTTTTTCAATAATGTTTTCAGAAGTACTAATAAAAGAATAGAAACAGTTGTGCCCATTTCAATTTCGTTTGGCTGGAGATTCACTAGAATGGTCATCTATTGGCACCACGACATGGCTCACGTGATTTCCGTTTTTCTTTCTGTTTTTCTCGTACCAGCTGATTTATTAGCATTAGAAAATTAAGAGAGAGAAAATTAACTAATGGTATTTTAATGTCAAAATTACGTACCAGTTACTGGCAAAATACTACAACAATTTCTTTCCAGTGGAAGGGAGACCAGACTAATAATTGAACTAGCCTGACTCTGTTAAATCACTGAGAAGAGATTGTGAAGAGAATCAAGCACATTGTTTTGACTGCTGCAGCCAAAGATGAAAATCCATGTTTTCATAACTGAAAATTACTTTCTCATCATCTTCTGGTCAAGTGAGATGGAACAAGTTAATTTTCTACAATAATGATATCACAACTGCTTGTTTCTTTTGGAAATTGCGTAGAAATTTGGAATTTCATCATGTCAACTATGTAGGATGAATGGACTTTTTGTGTGTTAAAAAATGTTTTTCTGCGCTGCTTTCCTTGCTTATTTTTCCTCTCACTTCAATTAAAGACTAATGGTACTGCACCAAACATTGTATATACTATGTTGCACTTTGCCAGGATAAGAAAAGATCAAGCAACCAAGCGGCATTCTTTCATTATCATTAACTCTTTTAAAAATATTTTATCACATATTGATGAATTACTTCTTTGTAAAACATTCCAATGTGGCCATTATATAAATAACTACAACCTTCACAAAAAACCTGCCAACAAAATGACTAATAAACGCAGAAGTTCTTGTAGAGGTACCTGATGCTGTCCCGACTGCAACTGTACAACCATCATGCATGAAATCACAACAGGTAACTGGTCCTTCTGTGTTGATTGTTTTCACAGTTCTAAAGAAACGAAAACCAAACTGAAAAAGCCACCTTTGAATACTAGAGGATTCAAAACAACCAAACAAGCAGTAATATTGTTAGAACTTACTTTTTCCCAAGAACATCGTAAAAAATCACCCGTTTGTCCAATCCGGTTGAACACAACAGCATGTCATTCAATGGAGAAAAAGCAAGACCGGTAGCAGGTGCTTTGTGATCAGTAAACGACTTCAGAAGTTTTCTTTCCTTAGTGTCCCATAAACCTACAGCTCCACTTTCACTAGCACCGGCAAGTAAAGAACGAGAAAAGTGAGAATAACTGAGACTTCGAATGGCCTAAAAATAAAACATCACAAAATAGATAGTGCTATCTATTTTGCTCAAATTTTGAGCCAGAAAAAAAACTGGAGGAGTTTTCATTTGCATTGTCAAATTTTTCACCAACAGCACTTCAGCACAATAATCAGCCTTAAAACAATATCTTTCATTAATGAGTAGGATGAATTTACATACTTGCATGTCAGGTCCAACCAAAGGTTCTGATGACATCCCTGATTGTACATTGGTAATTAGAATTTCGCCATGATCTGAAGAAGATGCTATAACATTGTCGTTGTAGTTGAAAACACAAAACGTAACGGGATTTATGTGGTCCTGTCAAAAATGAAGAAGGAAAATTTATATTCTATTAAATTCTAATTTATATTGTAATGTCTTTCTTTCAATTTTAGTAAAAACAATAATCATTTCAGAAATTTAATCGTTCATCAACAGATAGAAAGATTATCTTATATATAATAGCGAGTGTGCATACCACTTTTATTTTAGACAGTGATAAATTTTGTTGAATTTTACGGTCAAAATGTTCTTAATCGTGGTCATATCCTTTGTGAGGCCATGCGCTTTTTTACAATTATTATATAGTAGCACGTGTACGTTTTTTTTTATCGGCATGGGGGAACCATTGTTCTACAACATGGGTACTCTTTCCGTTTCCAATTCGGTGATTTAATTTTTCGTCACGGGGTTTGCACACGGGAAAGGCGAATATGACACATCCTTTTCGAAGTGAAATTCGTTAAAAATTTTTACCTGGGTTACTATACTATATAACTCAATAATCCATTTATATAGTTCCTAAATTCAGTCAATTTTGTCAAGGCTAGCATTGAATGTTTATGCAAGAGTGAAGAGGTAACAAAGTAATAGAAAATGCTTCAAAAGGAAGAAGAATACATCAATTTATTTTGCTATAGTTATCATCGCACATACCCCAAATAAACAAAATCGATTTTCAAAATTATTTTTATAAGAAAGATTTAACAGACATATAATAAACATGGTTGCACATTCGAAATGATTACCTTGTATGCCCTCTTAGAAGTTCTTGACTTGATATCCCATATATTTATTACACAGTCCATGCCACCACTAACCAGATACCTCGAGTTCCCATTGAACATAACGCTGGATTGTTCACACTGAAGAAATTATACTTATGTTATTAAGAATGTAATATTGACAAAAAGTGTCTTTCTGAAAAATGAATTTTTCCATGAGATTTCCATTTGACACAAGAAAAATAATGCATCACAGATTCTGAAAAAGATTCGCAGATGATTTGGTGCTGATGACTTGCGTTCAGACAATTCCCTGAAACTTTGATGTATTTGAAAGAACATTAACAACAAAGTCAAAATATGTTAAAAATGAAAAAGTTATCTTTTGTTTCTTCACATTTTTCTGTTCAGTATACTTTCGATTCTCAACTTAGATGCGTGTTATCTAGTGCAACTCTTAAAGTCCTGCTGTTTCCTGTTGAAAGGGTCTACCTCGCCATTTTAAAGCATGAACCAAAATGCATGTCCATTTATCACCAAGAACTATGTGGTTATTGCGGCATTGCATAGCGTTATCATAAAAACATGAATATCTTTGATTTGGTCCTGTTTTTCTTGTAAATAAACAAAAAGCACATACTGCTGTTGGAATTTCAATGACAGGCAGTTCTTTATCTTGCAAACTTGCAACATTCACGCCCTGTTCTTCATGAGCATAGGCTACAAGATGACCTAAAAAAAAATTTCAGACAGGAACCAAATCATAAGCTTTGATTTGTAAAGTAGCCGAATTTTAAACTGGAATTTCAATTTACAAAGAAACTACAAAAAATAATCTACTAAAAAATAAAATAAGCTTTCAAACTTAGCATTTAGGAGTTATAAATCAGTTAAGCTGATTACATTAATCACAAAAGATTTTAAAAGCATCATATAAAAGTGAAAAAACAATACTATGAACTGTTGACAAATAGGAAAAACTAATCTGCTTAAAGATCTTTCTGCACATTTACAATCAGTCCACACTGCCACAGAGTATATTTAGTTGATTTATATACCATAGAACATCCTAACTGAATTGTACGAATAATCCAAAAATATCTGTTCTTTGTCAAATACATTGATTTTAAACGGTATTTTAAGGAACTACCAAGATGCAAATAACACACAAGATAGTCATCACCATATTACAACACCGTAGGGTCTACATAAAAAAACAAACATTTTGTTAATTATTTGATAAACTGCTATACTGTTTATCGTTGTGGAACTTCAGGTTGGCAACATAACCAGTAGTGGCTTCCACCACAAAGCTTTTTTTCAAAAGGTATAATAATACATCGAGTTTATCAAAGCTTTCATGAAGATTGAACAGTCTGAATTACAAGAGTGTATAGGGTGCATAGCTCACTTGGTAAGACGGTGGATTTGTAACACAAGGGTGATAGTTGGTAGTGGTTCAGATCCCGGCACTGAATGCTTACTGTGATGCTACTGTGATATTATAGAATTATCATGCATGGAGATTGTGCATCATGCAATGTAAGGAATGATTGCCTAAAATTACATAATTACATAATTACATTACCACAATCATCTGTCAGTCTAGTATATGCAAGTTCTCCACCTTAAAATCTGAGGTATGCATTCCTGGAGAAGGCCCACATCAGTGAATAATTGCACTGCCATAACCCTCTTGCCTCAACCCTCTTGTTTGAGTATTTGATTGTTTATTTTAATGTCCTTTCAACTTTCAAATTTAATTTGAAAAGCTTTGCTGAGAGAAAAATTATTTTTTTGTGAGGCAGCTGTGTGGCTGTCATAACCACTTTAGATAAAGAAAAAAATAATAGTGTGCCACACTTAGAGAGTGATTAAACTAGATTTTACAGTAAGTTCTTCCGCACAAAACCACGAAGAAGGGAGAGACACTTTCTTCACGATTGGTATAAAAGCATGTGGCATATGACGTCAGTTTGTATATCATTACGGGGGAACCTGCATTACATCCATTCCCTATCAAACGCGACATTTTTGGGAAAATATCTCAATAGGGAAAACTGACCTTTTGGGGGTCCACGATACAGGTGATAGCAGAGTGACTAAAAATTTGGGGCCTAAATTATTTTGGTGATACGGCTATGATGTCATCAAAAAAGGCAGATTTGACACATCGTTTTCGAAGTTAGACTCGGTAAAAAATTTTTACCCGGGATGCATATAATTCCAAAACACTTCACAATTTGCAGACTGAATCTCATTAAAATAAAATAGGACATCTAAATTATTCAAACAAACATTTTAAAGAACAAGGTGCATGTATTTCTGTATTTTTCAAGACTTATGGTCAAGTGGAAAAATCATTTTGAAACTTTGTTGATCTTCATAGTCTTTGGAGTTTGAAAATTATGAGTTCATTATAACAATTTTTATTGTCTATTAACAGAAAGGACTTTAATGAATTTAAATCGTTGTTTTCACTTTATATACAAGATGTTAAAACCCTTTCTCAACATTCGCTATCTCATCATAATAAGCAAGTCATAATGCGAAGGTTTAAATTTTTATTAGAACAATAGGCATAAAGTTTAATAAATCTTAAAATCATTGTCTCAAAAGGGCCTAGGAGTCATTACCAAAGATTTACTATAATGGCCACTCTCACTGGCTTTTTATACATGTATATATACCAGTTAAATTAGCAAGAAATATTATTTTGAGGGTGACTCTATGTATATACAACTGATTCGTTCAAAAGTTCTTTTCACACAACAACTCTCCAGACACTTCATTAGCATTACAAGAAACAACACTTACCATTACTACTACAACAACAATGCGTCACATTAGCATTGGTTCCATTTTTAACACCTTCCAATGTCAAATCTGGTAATTGCCAAAGACGAACTTCTTCACCAGCAGATGCAAGAAGGATATTGGCCATTGTTGATGATCCTTCCTGATCAGATTATTGCCATATTTCAAAGTTATATATATATTATTATATACAAATTACACTAAAAAGTGAAAGCAGATAAATTTCCTTGCTATTTTTTCCCACAACAACACACACACAATTTCATACAGGGATCTATTTTCACTGAAAAAAATAAATGTTTTACAAATATAATACTTGAAGGAATAGGAATTTCTGCAACAATAGATGAATCCTGTGATATGACTGTCTTGTGGTTCCTTTTACAAATGAGAATGACTGCGATAAAATGGAAACAAAATGTCTTTGGGTATGATATTTAGAACTTTTTAGTCTTTAGACTTTAGAACAAGTCCTCTCAAGAATAGAAAACATCAATCATCGGATTCTACGAATTGGATGAGTACGTCGTACAGAAGCCGTTGAAAAGCAATCGAAAAGCAATCTTTTATAACTATGAGTGACCTTCCTAATATCAATCACGAGCACATACATATTCTAACTACTCTGATTATTATTACGAAAAACACTGTATACATCCTGCCTCCCCTTGCTTTCAGTTGACTTTGACTTCAGGTGAGCATGGATGTTTATTTTCAATCTCATCCGCAAAATAAAACAACAGTGCAAAATGTAAAAGACTGCATTGAGAATATCATCTTTGTGATTAATTTGTTTTTTTATCAATAAAGTTCATCGCGGCAGTGGGCTGTCATCTTCCTCACTGTCTCAGTTTTAGTAATGAACTAAAGCACGCTGTCACTGGTGGTGCCAGTGTACTGAGTGCGGAATTCAAGTTGTGATAAAAAGAAGAGGAGAAGGAGGAGGGGATTCAATAATCAAAAGATAATTGGGGACTTCCGCCGGACCAATAGCTTTCACAAAAACGTTATGAAAATAGCTGTTTAGTTCCTAGTCAAGTTTTTGATTCTCGTGCTGGCAACCGTTGTGTTCAGACTTTTCACATTAACAAGCGGGAAACAGCCTGCATAGATATAATTTTTTGACTTCATCATTATTACACACTCCACAGAAAGAAGATTTCTTGTTTTCGTTTCCAACTTTTCTTAGCAATGCCTTTATTTGAAAATATTAGAAATCCGTATAGTATTTAAACAAAAACTGAACTAATGTGAATCCGTGAAGGTGAACATCATAACATTCGTAATACAACATCACCGTGATGATACCCACCATATATGTATGCCGGATAGATTTCCGAAACACGGTATTGGGAACATAATCTAAAGGAGTTTGTGTATATGCTAAGGGATAGGGAGGTGCAAAACCGGAATAAACCTTAAATCCTATAGTCGGAAAATTGGGAAAACTCGAGTCCTATATATTCAAAAACAAGCTCGAATTTAAATTCTAATGACATTAAATTATAAAGGGGGGAATAAGGAAGCACCAGACAAGATCCTAAGTAACCAAACACTTCCTTCCACAGCATCAGTGTCTTAACGTTGTTATGTTTTATTTCTAGCTAGTACATTTATAGAAGAGGTTTTTGCAGTTTTTGGTGCGAATTTCGCGTTTCGTTCATAACCCTACTTACTACGGTGGTGTCTAAAAAATGTATGTGAGAAATCTACATTGCCTGGTGGATGTGCGGTATCGATATATAACAAGAGCCAGATGGCGCAAAACGGTAGCAGCAAAAGTACTTGCCACAAGAATACTTTTAAATTTGAAATTTTACTTAAAGTTCTTAAACGTTCTGTAAATGTTATTTCTTGAGATATCTTACTGGTGGAAAACAGGCATAAACGATATTATAATGTTTAAAATTACTAACTCGTGTAAATAGGGTCTAATCGCAACACACCAGCAATTTAATTTATTAGAAGACAAAAGAATTATACATGCATGAGCTGTTTATAACGTACGTTTTTTTTTATAAGAGCTTATGTAGAAAAAAAAACGCGTTTCTTCGAAAAAAAAATGTATGTTTTGAATTATAATTTTTTGAAACCGAAAATGAATTCAAACAGATAACTGCCTTTTTTTAACTCGATTTTTGAAAACCTTGATGTTCAAAGACAAAACAGATAGCTAACAAACGTAGAAAGTAATAAGAAAGTCTGATCTGTGCTTTACTGACACGAAAAACATATCTATTTTCAAGTGCCAAAGTTCATTGATACAGTACCATAAAAGTAACTAAAAGTCCCAGTTTTATGTAGACCTATTTGATTAATATCCATTCCTTCATCAATTAAGTGATAAAATATCAAAGAAAACGTATTTTAAATGTATGTGATTGAAAACCTTCGAAAATTCAAAAAGGCTGCGTTCGTTCATTAGAATGTATATTGAGTTTTTAGTAGGGACTCGCATACTCTAAATCGTAGGCTAAAAACTGCCGTTTCGGCCGGAGTAGTAGTAGTAGGAGTAGTAGGAGTCCAAGGGTGTTTTAATACGGTATTCGCTTTCGCTGCTACCGTAATAACAATTTCGTTGTTCTAGTGTGTTCAACATAATGAATTTCGTATTTCTATAAGCTGCAGATAGCGCAAAAAGGATTTGCTCCATTTATGCCAAAAATACCAGGTTTTAGCAGAGATATGGTTTTAGTCAGCCTTTTGAAAACTTTTGATAATAATATTTAACTCATGATGATATATTTCTAGTTTTTTTCTACGTTTTTCTTGTGCATCAGGAGAATTCATATTATATCTATTTACACTAAGTCATTTTGAGCAAAGCCGCAATTTTCAAAACAGACGACAACCATTGATCTTTGTTCTAATTTTGTCTGTATCTGATTTGGTTGTGTGTGTGTGCCCTTGGCTATTACAAAGACATCCTACTACATCCTTAAAGCAAAAGGAGAAAATATCTACTTTAATTTCTTCTGCTGGGTCTGTTTCAAAAGTATTAGCATTTTGTCCATCCGACACGATAACTGTTTGTTTCAAAATTTTTTGTCTATCTGTAAAAATCATGGTTTGGAATTTTGTAAATTCTATTCTAATACTTTCGAAAAACGTTTGCTTGATATTGTATCATAAACGTGCTGTTCTTTATATAGCCCCTAAGTATCGATTTGTCCGTTCAACATAAAACAAGTATTTTTGTAACAGACCCTGCTGCAAACCTCTCTGTTTTCGTCAGTTTTTTATTAGGCTGCTATCACATATACGCAGAAATGAAAATGATACTGAAAAGCAAAAGGAATACAAAAGTCAATCGATCTTTCGCAATTCGATTCAGTTCTGCTCAGTGTACTGTTCTCCGAAGCACAGCATACGTTCAGAAAATTTAAAATGTGTACCAGCGTTTCTAGTCTTCGCCTCCATCATTCGCTTTTTCATCATTTTTCATCATTTTACCAGCTGTTCGAAGCCTCACACAAAAAGCACATTTCAAACCTCCTCGAAAAAATGGACCTGCGTCAATGGAATCAGTAACATTAGCAGTGACACCAATTTCTTCTGTAAGTATTAGCCATAATGGCAACAAGTCGTTAACTGATAGCAAGCATCATGATACCCTATTGCCCCACATGTAAGCTTACCCTTTAAATAGGTCCCCTGCGCCTATATGCGGGAGACGTTTTCGTTATGAAATAAAATATTAAACTTTCTTAAGTAATGAACCATCAAAAAATATAAATTACAAAGCGTTATTCTGGAGATTACAAGAATGGGGAAGAGGAAAAGGGACCTCTTTCGACGAAATGGTAGCAAAGTAAGTTCAAGAGGCGTGGCAGATGGTCTCAAATGGCATGATTGTCATTGGTTTCAAGTAGTGTGATTATATTGAATGGGATAGCAGTATGGAAAAATCTCGATTAAGAGAAACGATAAGAAACTGAGCTGCGAGCAATGAGCATGATTCTCAAAGTAGATAAAATGATATTGGAAATGAAAGCAGTTACATAAACATCGAGGAAAGAACAAGATGGTGACGATACAGAAGGAAGAGGTGGAAGAAGAACGTAAGGGCGTAGAAGAGGTGGAAAAAGAACGTAAGGGCGTAGAAGAGGTGGAAGAAGAACGTAAGGGCGTAGAAGAAAAGAAAATCTGCGCAAGTTAAGAGAAATCAAACAATGGTCATGATATTGAGGTGAAGTTAACACTTTTATTGCTATAATACAAATTGTGTCGTTCAGTTTTCAGTCCAACTGCAGGGTTTGATAGAGGTGTCATTGATCGCTGTAATTTTCCGAAAAAGTTCTTTCCATGTATTTCCAAAAATTTATTCTGTTATCCAAGCCCAAATAAAAGATTGAACAACATAAGTGTAAAGTTTCACACATAGAGGATCTTACCAAATGCAAGCTCTGGCTGTTTCAGAAATCGCTAATGCAATCAACAAAGACAATCCCACAATCCACTTGATTCTCGTTGAGCAATATGAAACGCGCATCGTGCAAAATGAAACGCGCATCATATTTTTCTTCTACGGCAACATCCTAAATCGGAAGATTTATAAACATAAATTTGGAGAAAAAACAATTTTCTTGTTTGTTGAAGCTAACTCAACAGTAAAGCTGAAAATTTGAGAATTGGAAAATGTCAGCAGTATGGAAACTATCTATCCAGCTGTGTTTCAATTCCGAAGATTTGAGATTTCAAATTTTAAAAGAAATGTTGATAATAACACCAAGACATCTTTCAGGGAAAACTTGATGACTAAGCAGAAATTGAGGAAAGTATTACCAAAACGAATTTTGTAGTTCAAAAACAGAATTTGCGACTTTTTTTTACTTCAGATGTGGTGTTGCATTCCATTGGAAAATAGTTAGTTAAGCAACTTTTTTTTTCTTTGGAGGCTATCTGAGCCTATAATGAAGCTTTTTGTTCCTATCTTGTTCTCCAGTAGGCATTTCAACGTTGTATCAACGTTGGTTGGAAGTTGCAACGTTGGATAACGTTATAACAACGTTAGGGCAACGTTGGAATTCCAACGTTGGATAAACGACATTAGAATAACGTTGAAGTAACGTTGGAATTCCAACGTTGGATAAGTGACATTAGAATAACGTTGAAGTAAGGTTGGAATTCCAACGTTGGATAAATGACATTAGAATAACGTTGAAGTAACGCTGGAATTCCAACGTTGGATAAACGACATTAGAATAACGTTGAAGTAACGTTGGAATTCCAACGTTGGATAAGTGACATTAGAATAACGTTGAAGTAAAGTTGGAATTTTAACGTTGGATAAATGACATTAGAATAACGTTGAAGTAATGTCGGTTTTCTGATGTTGATCAAACAACGTTAGATCAACGTTCGTTTTAGTCATGGTCGAAAACTTGTGTCTTTTTACTCCCTGAAAGACTTTCGAGAGGGTAGAGATTTCGTGTCTAAGATGAGTGGAAGAGGGCAAGGCAAGCTGATCTTTTTTTGAAAAAAGCATTTCCTGTTTTTATCACATAGTTTCATTGTCTATATTTCTATAAGGACATATTTTTGCTTGTACATCTATCCCTTAACTTTCTATATCTTTACATTTTGTTTTTGGTTGTTGATTTACTTTTCGATGTGCGCGCGGTTTTTTGGTTGTTTTCCCGCCAAATTATGAAATAATCCAATGAAATTGAATTGCACACGCACTTCAGAAAGATTCACCAAGCGGCAAGGCCATGAATGTGTGGTATGTATCTTTTGTAAATTTTGTTTCAAATGAAAAATTGATGTTGAATATGCTAGGAGAGCTATCGTTGTCGGTGTTTAGCAGGTTGCTGTGTTTCATTATAAAAGAAAACACAAAACAAAAACATAAAGTATATGTTTTCCATATCGATGAATCCTAGTTAATTATAATTAATTACGTTTTGTTGGTGGTATCTGATTACAAACATTTGACATTTTAGAGAATTTTTGAAATTTGAATTTGCTTCCACTAAGATTCTTATACACTTAAGAATGTTTTTCAGAACAAGAGATATTGCAATGTTAATGAAAAAAGTATCAGGAAAACTGGAAATATACCTTGAAATTGCTGTAATTTTGAGAAGACCTGAAGTAGAGAAACTTTTACAAAAAGAAAATTCCACTACAGTAATTTTTGTGTTTTACTTGTCGTCACTGTGTATATTTTAGATCAAATGTTTAACAGGATTCATAAAAATATGCAACTATTTCCCTATAAAGTTGTGAAATTTTATTATTGTGTGTACATAGAGATAACCATAAGAAAAATATATCATTTTAAATAATTACATTGTATAACTATCATCAATCTGATACTCAGGTAGATTTTGTCCTTAAAGCAGGAGAGAATTGAGTTTAACACCACAAGAACTTTTTTGTACCTATTATAGTCAGGTAGCTACTTGCAAAAAAAATTGGAAATGAGAGGGACAATGTAAAACTACTTTGAACTGTTAGATCATCCCTTAGAACTAGAAAATCATTACCGGAATATCTGAAATTATTTACTGGGCGTGTCCAGTACGATTTTATTTTGATGACGTCACACACAATAAAACCAAATTTTTTTTCGAAATTTTACAAGTATTATTATATCATTCGATAGGTTTTTTTATGCTGAATTAAAAGCCCAGTTATGTCGTGGTGTGATTTTGAACCTAAAAAAAGTTATTAGGGATAAACGACTTGCAACTACATGGTGCGATTTCCTTTTCGCACCCCTCACTCTCCTTCTCTAGGATGTTTTAAGGTCAGGCTTAGGATTATTTTTTATCTCCGTGATGAAGAGCCAACTAGTAAACAAATATGGCAGTAGTGGGGTGCGAAAAAAAAAAATAGCGCCCAACTGCATTATGTACATTATTCACTAAGATTTCCTTCATTGTCACTATCGCCATCATCATTATCTTCATCAGAAGTATCATAATCAAATTTCAATTTTTTGCATCATTCGCCACAACCACATAAATCAATGCATTCAAGGCCATGCGATCTATAATCGCATACTTGGGTGCGGCATTTTGATTTCGAGCAATTACAGGAAATCAACTCGATGACGTCGACTGGTGCTGCAGGAAGCAACTTCCAGTCAATGGTTAAGACACCAGCCTCCATCTTCCATCCATGACCAATGGGACTTGGTATCTCGGGGTTGTTTTCGAGAGATCTCTCTATGACTGCTGTCACATATGACACTCCCTTGCAATGACACAGTAAAGCTTCTCTTGTTGGTAGTAGTTTCTGTGGTTCGGGAGCCTTGCGACTCGAACAAAACTTTTTTCAACGGGCTTCGTTGGTGTCATTACATTTAACTGCGTACATATCGCAGACAAAGACAAACGCATTGTTTTGGAGCAATGTGGCGTTGATGCCAAAAGAGTTCCCGAATGACGCAAAAGTAGCTTTGAATTCTTCAGAAGCTTGCAACAACTTAAATGCTGTAGTTTTTCCAACTCCATAGAACGCGCTGGGGGGGGGTCAAGAAACTTCGGTTTTCAAGATTGGCTAAAACACACTCCTCATAATTTTTAATTATAGTTAAGAAGGATTCAAGAAATATTTTCATGGGTAAAAGGTGTAAAGCACGTGGTAAAAAGGTTTTCCTTAAAAATATCTATCAATTCGCACGAACAGTCCAACAAAGGTAGAAGAATAGGAAAATGGCCTGGAAACGGGCAGCTGTTTATTAATAAAAGTGTTCAAAGAAGGTAAAGAAATGATTCGCTCTCATATCATAAGAAAACCACTGAAACACTTTTTATCAATCTAGCAAAACCGTCCAAAAAATATTGCAGCTATGAAAAAAAGTGTCGTTTGGCACAAAGGAAGACCTTTCGTCTCTTCTCCTGCCGACAGTTTTTTTTGTTCTTCTTTTCGTGCACCCATAAAACATTGCTGTTTTTTCCCAGACATAATGGAATCTTTAAGCGTTCGAAATAATAGACGGGGGTTTAACATTTTTGAAAATAATAATGTTACAAAGATTTTTTTATGAAATCATTGAGCAAAGACATCGAACGTATATTTTTTTAAAACATTTTATTTAAAAGTAACAAGGGTTTTGTTTGTTTGTTTTTTTAAATGATACAATGAATGATTTTTTTTCATATATTGCACCCCCTGAATATGTACTTTCGATTTTCCGATTTGTCTAGAAGGAAGGAAAGATGGCGGAGAAATTTTAGTTTGTTGTTGTTGGAATAGCGTGATTTTTCTTTTTGTAATAACTTGTTTAATAAATAATTTTAGGTGCTCCGATAAAAAAATTATTAATACTGATTATCTAAAGAACATATTTCACTATCTTTTGGATTGTCCCCTTCTTTGCATGGTTTCTCATTTTTTTATGCAAGTAGCTGCCTGACTATTATGAATTGAAGATGTTCATGGTCAAATTATAAGATTTCCCTTACAATTTTTGAGACCGAAATGCGACTTATATTTCCTATTATACAACTGAGTAGTTTTTTTGCGCAACACAACAACTACAGTCACTTTTAATCGAAATTTTTCGATCGAAAATTGTAGAGGAGAACAGCTGGTTTTCATATTCAATGGGAGATAACAATACAGCAGTTAGTTCGAAAGCAACCACAAGTAGAAACCGTCTGCTATAATTATTTTTGTTCGAAATCCTGTCGAACAATTTAGAAAAAAGTGGGCAAAAACGTAAGGCGGTCAAAAAAGAATCCTTTGTCGAAACTTATTGATATGATGCGATTACAAGTGAGATTCATTAACTTGATTTAAAGTATAAGGGAAGGTTAAAATAATTATCGATCTGAATGACCATATGAATTGGACTGCATCACTTAAAAGTACTTTTATTTTAGCCGCTGTAATGGATACTTTCAAGAAAGTTACCAAAGCAAAGGTTCGTCTAGTGATTATGGACCAGCTGAAATATGCACCAGACCGCATGGACGGTGGAGGCCGAAAGACACGGGAATCCATCTCAGATAAGGCTGCAAATGATGAAGGAGACGACGCGGGAAATGACATCGACGACGACGACTTACAACATGATTAAATTTTATCTATTTATTTAAGTGGTAGTTATTGTATGATGTGGAAAGATATTGATTAAGTATTATTGTGAATCTATATATTAATAGCCGATTCTCTGTCTGTCTGTCTGTCTGTCTGTCTGTCTGTCTGTTTGTTTGTAAGTCACGCAAAATGGTAGATTGAGTTGTGAGCGAAATTATTTCTTTTTTTGTGTGCGACGTGAGTTCGAAGCAAATACATTGCAACCCCAATCGAACGTGACTTTTTTTGGCTGATGAACTAATAGGAATAACGTTTCGTTTTTATTATTTTGTTAGTTTTATATTCCACGTTGACTTGGCTTTGAAAACAATACATCAACTAAATACAAAGAAACTAACTGATAAAACATTTTGGACAAAAAGCAGCCGTGGGAGAACGTGGTAGCATCTCGGTTTGCCAGTGTATCCTAACGTATCCTTGCCTGACTGTCTGAGACGAGTGAACTTTTTTTTCGAGTAATGAAAATGTTTAAAAACCTATAGGTAAAAATCACAATCATAAAACAAAATAATTTTATTTTGCTTTTGTCATAATAATTGTCTTTAATCGATTTCTTTTAATCTATTTTATTTTATATCAGATCGAACGTTTTTTTTATTCACTTGATTCATTTAGCACGTGCCTTTTCTTCTCTCCTCCCGTGTGATCTTTTTAAGAAGAGAAACCATTTCCCCCTTACGTTTGATAGCACCCATGTTAGAGCGCGTAACTTTTTTTAAACAAAAGTTAATAAAAAGTTGAAGTTTTCTCTCTATACGTTTTGAGTGTATTGTTACACTGATAAAAGATTGGTTTTTCCAGAGGTTGTGACTTCGAATCTGCTTCTGGTTGTACGAGCCGTTTATAAGGAAATTTGACGTTTATTGATACAGTGATACAGAGCAGGTGGACATGGGCGGCGAGCGACGCCGCCTTGGCGGCTAGTCTATATATTAATAGCCGATTCTCTGTCTGTCTGTCTGTCTGTCTGTCTGTTTGTTTGTAAGTCACGCAAAATGGTAGATTGAGTTGTGAGCGAAATTATTTCTTTTTTTGTGTGCGACGTGAGTTCGAAGCAAATACATTGCAAACCCAATCGAACGTGACTTTTTTTGGCTGATGAACTAATAGGAATAACGTTGTGTTTTTATCATTATTGTTAGTTTTATATTCCACGTTGACTTGGCTTTGAAAACAGTACATCAACTAAATACAAAGAAACTAACTGATTAAACATTTTGGAAAAAGAGCAGCAGTGGCAGAACGTGGCAGCATATGTTCGGTTTGCCACTAACTCTTGCCTGACTGGGTGAACTTTTTTTTTGAGCAATCAAAATGTTTAAAAACCAATAGGTAAAAAAAGAGTATCATATAAAAACAAAATGTTTTTTTTTTTTTGGCTTTTGTCGTAATAGTTGTCTTAATTTCTTTTAATCGATTTCTTTTAATCTATTTTAATCTGATCGAACGTTTTTTTTATTCTCTTTATTCATTTAGCACGTGGCAGAATGTGGTAGCATCTCGGTTTGCCAGTGTATCCTAACGTATCCTTGCCTGACTGTCTGAGACGGGTGAACTTTTTTTTCGAGTAATCAAAATGTTTAAAAACCTATAGGTAAAAGAAGAGTATCATAAAACAAAAATTTTGTTTTGCTTTTGTCATAATAGTTGTCTTTAATCGATTTCTTTTAATCTATTTTATTTTATATCAGATCGAACGTTTTTTTTTATTCACTTGATTCATTTAGCACGTGCCTTTTCTTCTCTCCTCCCGTGTGATCTTTTTAAGAAGAGAAACCATTTCCCCCCTTACGTTTGATAGCACCCATGTTAGAGCGCGTAACTTTTTTAAAACAAAAGCTAATAAAAAGTTGAAGTTTTCTCTCTATATGTTTTGAGTGTATTGTTACACTGATAAAAGATTGGTTTTACCAGAGGTTGTGACTTCGAATCTGCTTCTGGTTGTACGAGCCGTTTATAAGGAAATTTGACGTTTATTGATACAGTGATACAGAGCAGGTGGACATGGGCGGCGAGCGACGCCGCCTTGGCGGCTAGTCTATATATTAATAGCCGATTCTCTGTTTGTGCGTTTGTTTGTTTGTTTGTAAGTCACGCAAAATGGTAGATGTGAACTGCGAAAGAGAGTCAGCAATGTAAGATCACACATAAATTATTTCTCTTCTTGTGCGCGACGTCAGTGTGAAACCATTGCATTGAGACCCTAATCGAACGCGACGTTTAGGGAAAATTATCTCGATAACCAATAGGGATAACTGACGTTTTTTGGGGTCCGCAATACAGGCGATGGGGTGACGAAAAATTTGGGTCTAATTTTTTCGGGGGACGGGTCTGTGACGTCATCGAAATCTTTGAACGATGATATCTCTGTAACGGTTGATCGTAGTGGAACGATCCCATACATTTTTTTGATCAGTTTTTCGAGCTCTACAACATGGGGACACTTTCGGTTGCCAATTCCTTAATTTTATTTTTCGTGAAGTCAACCCAGGCTGAACATGGGCGGCGAGCGACGCCGCCTTGGCGGCTAGTATGTTCTTATAATAAGACAAAAGAATTTCAGCGTGACAATAAGATTGTTTTTTGTGTGTCGGTTAGTTCCTTGGGTTAGCCGCTATCCACTTTGTTAAAGATGAAAATCTGTGTCAATAACAACATTAAATTACGAATCATCTACTCGGCTACCAGTTCAGACAATAAAATGAAACGAAGCTATTCTTAGCTGAATTTTAGCATTATCAACATTGAAACAACCTTGAAACAACGTTATTCGACGTTGTTTCAACGTTGCTATGACGTTGTAATCTGACGTGGTTTGGGACTGTTCACAAATGACGTCAACTGTTAGGGGGGGGGGGGGGGGGGGGGGGGGGGGGGGGGGAGGGGGGGTTATACTAAAATTGACGCTGGTTGACGGGGGAGGGGGGGGAGGGGATGTGATACTAGTTGACGTCAACCCACACAATTTTGCAGAACCTTGATTTTTCTAATTAAGTAAAAGAATGTGAATGTGATGTTGATGTGGTCCGTGTGATGCACGAACGTAAAACAATAAGCACAGATGGAGTTTGATCAGAGAAAAATTACACGAAGATCATTGCAAATATATTCACGTCTTATTAAAAATGCGTAAGAAACTAACATACAAAAGGACAAGTGGGATGGATGGAAGTTGTTTTGTTTTGGGGGGGGGGGGGGCTTCTCAAACGATGACGTCAACTGAGGGGAGGGGGGTAAGAGAGCTAGAAAGATGGCGGACGGGTGGACGTTAATGATGATCCATGGAAACTAATCAAACTTGTATCACAAGACGATGGCACGTTCAACGTTAAGACGCTGATTAAAGACCTGCTAACTTGTGAACAGTTTGTTTAAAAGTAGAAATCTATCAGATTTTTGTCACGCTCGTTTTTGAAACTTTTATTTGCACTGCGTTCCATCGCGATGAACGGGCCGCCTCATGCAACGAACGGATGTTCTATGTCGGTAACAAACGGATATCCTTTGCCGATACCTCCACAAATACCAGATGTTTCACTGGGGGGAACTGGAAAGAACAATGCAAACATAGCACCAACAAACCTTACGCAAACACAGAAAATCCATAACCCAAGTGAATGTTTTTCTGGAACCTTACAAGATCAAAATCAAAAGAAAAGAGCCGAACCGGATAACAAACCGAAGATTCTTCCATCCTTCCAACCAATGTTTTCATGTTCCGTATGTGACAGAGAATTTACAACAAAATCGGGGAGAACAAACCATCAAAAATTTTGTGAGAAGAAAAACAACCAAAACAAAGAAGCCACTTCATTGACGTCAACGGTCAAAAGCATTGAAAACACTGTTTCAATGTCTTGTCCATTGGCGCAAATCAGAACAGACTCTTATCCTGTTGAATATGTTTGTGTATGGGGTAAACTTGACGCCCGAGATCTGAAACAAACCATCAATTCCTGCTACGAGGAGATTGTTCACTTTAGGAAGAACCTATTCTTGCTTCCTTCCGGAAAAGCTGGAAAAGCTTTTATTATAGAAATGACTCGCTTGATTAAATGTTGGACTGGAAAATCACAGGATATATCCCTTATATCTCTAAAAGCCTTGATGTGTATGCCGGCGCTTTTACTACAGAAACCACATTATCGCTCGAAATCTAAAGAACATAGTGAACTCCTTGGGCGACGCTTAAATTTATGGTCCGAGGGAAATTTTGATCAGCTAATCCGCGAAGCAAGAGTTATTCAACAACGGATGCATTCTCTGAAAACTGAATCAAAGGAAAGTCTCAGTAAGCGGTTCGCAAAGCACATGATGAAAGGGAACGTTCAAGCAGCACTACGACTCCTAGATGAATCTCCTTCCGCTGGTATTGTTGAGATGAATAGTGAGACCATAAACTCCTTGAAAAGACTTCACCCGGACGGGAAAGAAGCTGAAAAAGAAGTATTGCTGAATGGTGATGTTCCATCCTTTGAGAATATCATTTTTGATGAAATTGATGAAGATGCTGTGATGAAAGCGGCACTGAAAACAAGAGGGGCGGCTGGACCATCGGGTCTAGACTCTGACGGATGGCGTCGAATTTTAGCGTCCAGATGTTTCGGCAAAGTTGGAAACGACCTTAGAGGAGCTGTTGCGGCGATGACGAAAGTTTTATGTAAAGAACTCATCAACCAGGACGAAAGATCTTTGGAAGCGTACCTTGCCTGTCGTTTGATACCACTGGATAAATCACCCGGTATACGCCCGATCGGAATTGGGGAGATCCTGCGAAGGATTATAGGAAAAGTGATCATTGGTGTGATCAGGCCAGACATCGTTTCTGCTGCAGGTCCGCTGCAACTATGTGCTGGACAAAAATCTGGATGCGAAGCAGCAGTCCACGCAATGAACAAAATTTTTGAAGAGGAAAGTTCCGACGCTATTCTTCTAGTAGACGCATCCAACGCTTTTAACGTTCTTAACAGGAAAGTGCTCTTACACAACATCAAATTCATATGTCCTGCAATGGCTGTCTACGTTGAAAACTGCTATAGAAATCCATCGAGACTTTTTGTTCTCGGAGGTCAAGAGCTGAAGTCTGACGAAGGAACGACACAAGGTGACCCGATGGCGATGCCGATCTATGCCGTCGGAATAGCGCTCCTATTGGACTTCATAATAACTGTTGACGTCAGTCACGTGGCGTTTGCAGATGATTTAGCTGGAGTCGGGAAAGCTTTGAGACTTCGAGATTGGTGGGAAAATATTTGCAAATACGGCCCTATGCTGGGATACTATCCAAAAGCAATTAAGTCCTGGCTGATCGTCAAACCAGAACGAGAAGAAGAAGTACGCAGGATCTTCAGAGGGATTGACGTAATTATTTCGACATCTGGTCACAAGTACCTCGGAGGTGTTGTCGGTACAGCACAATTTAAGCGCAGTTACGCAAAGAAAGTATGTTCAACTTGGATAAATCAGATAAAGGTGATGAGCGAAATTGCCAAATCAGAACCACATGCGGTGTATGCCGCTTTTACCGGAGGGTTCATAAGTAAATTCAACTACCACATAAGGGTGATGAAGGACATCGGCGAAGAACTGCAAGCGGTTGAACAAGCAATCCGACATCACCTTATACCATCGCTGACTGAAGGACACATCTGCAGCGAGTTAGAACGAAAGCTGTTATCACTTCCTGTGAAACTTGGTGGCCTTGCAGTTCCAGATTTAGCTGAAATGGGTGATATGACACACCAGGCTTCACTAAAGATGTGTAACTCCCTGATCAAGGACATAGTAAGTCAGGGTAAAAGCAACGGCAACGAATCTGTCAAAAAGCATTCCTTTGACAGTTACAACGCCGAGAAGCTGAATTTAATCAGAGCAGAAATGTCATCACTTCAAGTCAAGGCGAACGCTTTGGCACAGCAACCAGGAGCATCGAGCTGGCTGACAGCGCTACCTCTTGCTTCTGAAAATTTCCTTCTCACCAAACGGGAAGTTTTCGATGCGATAGCAACAAGATACCGATGGTCAATGAAGTTTCTACCATCACACTGTGCATGCAGCAAAACCTTCACGGTAGAACACGCACTATCCTGTCCGAAAGGTGGATTTGTGTACCAACGTCACAACGAACTGAGAGACACAATTGCAGAGATGGTCAATGAAGTTTGCAAAGACGTTAAAATAGAACCGGAACTTGAGCAACTTACCGGAGAACAACTAGGAATAGCATCCATCACCTCAGATGCAGCCAGATCAGACGTTAGCGCAAGAGGGTTTTGGGTCAGGGGCCAAAGAGCATTTTTCGACATTCGGGTTTTCAACCCATACGCTCAGCGGTATGCGACTCAAAGCCTAAAATCTTCATTTGCTGCTAACGAATCTGAGAAAAAACGGCAATACAACCGCCGTATCATCGATGTGGAAGGTGGATCCTTCACACCACTTGTGTTTGCAGCTACTGGAGGCATGGGACGCGAGTGTGAAAGCTTTGTTCGTGCACTTGGTATGATGTTGTCGGAGAAAAAGAACCTACCTTACAGTGTGATCTCGAACTGGCTTCGCACCAAGCTATCATTGGCACTTGTCAGATCAACCGTATTGTGTATCAGAGGCACCCGCTCGATGAGGAGACCTGTTATTACCAGCGGATCCGATCCGAACATCGTCGATGCTGTTGCATTGATCGGAAACTTACCATTCAAAAATCTTGAAAAAATGGTTGACGTCATTTGTGAACAATCCCTTTCAACGTTGAAAATCTGACGTCGGATTTTGTTTCATTTTCAACTGTGAATCAACGTTTGTTCAACGTTGGACATCAACTTCAACACAACGTTGATACAACGTTGAAATGCCTGCTAGTTTTTTTCTGACACAAACTTCGCATTCTTGTAAAGAAATTATTTTTAAATTTTCAATAATTTTTCAAATTATTTTCAAATTTTCCGCAGTTTCCCTATATACAGATAATAGACCTTTCCCGAATTTCTGTTTAAACGCTGCATTGTGGCCGAGTTGTCGTGTCTAACCTCACTTTGAATATTCAAACTGTTTCTAATTATTGGAATCGGAATTGACAATAATAGACTAATTATATTAAGTTTTAAAGTAACGAAATCAGTGGAACAATGAATCGCATTAAAACGAGGTTAGATATGAAACTCAGTCACAGTTCAGTGTTTAAACTGAAATTCGGGAAAGATCTATTGTTTTTTGTTTTTCACCAAAGTCACAGGTGAGTTTTAAAAGACCTTTCCTTTCGACATGAAGGTTACTTTGCAAACTTGAAATCAGCACTTTCGAATAAGTAAATTTTTCTTAAAGGGATCCCAAGGTCTCCTGAACTATTAAAATAATATTGTTTATCTTAAAAAATGAAGTAGCAACTCTTGTTTCAGTTTTTTCAAACGTTTTTTAGATCGTGAAATAATCACGTTTTAAATATTTTTTCTGCATGCTTTGAAACTTTTTAAAAACCTTCTTCTTCGTAATATTTTTAATCTCTAGCGCCCAGACTTTTCCTATTGTTTAAAATTTTGTGACGTATGATTTGAGTAGCATTGAAATATGTCTTTTATCAATGTAAATACAACACTTGCTTTCACTGAAAAATTTTTACAATAAAAGTGGAAGATTTATAACTACCAGTTTTAACGTAAAAAACCCGAGTTTCGCAATATACATAAAATGAAAGATAATAAAAAAGATTAAGTAACCTGTTATTAAAAAAGTATATAAATATTCCATCTAATAGATTGAATATTAGTTTGTGAAGTAATCATATAGTCGAAAGTATGCCTCACTGTGTTGCTCACAACTGTAATAATCAATCGAGTAATAATAGTAACGTATCTTTTCATGCTCTTCCTTCGGATGAAAATCTGAAAAAAATATGGCTTCAAAAAATACGTCGGGACAAAAGCAACTTGCCGAAGGAAAAAAATATATTCCTTTGTTCAAACCATTTCGAAGAAACTTGTTTCGATAAAAGTCACGATATGCGGATGAAATATGCTCCACCAACAAAGCAAAGAATAAGCAGAAAGTTAATTAAAGGGGCGGTACCGACCATATTTGCATATCAGAATATGGTGAATCCAAGAAAAGCGTCGGTAGATCGATCGAATAAAGCGCAACAATCTGAAGTAAGTATCTGTACTCACTGTGTGGATATCACCCTCCTCCATGTATAGGTTTTCAATTTTAATGTTGTTATGTTTATTATTTTTCTCTCTTTCAGGTTTCAAACACTTTGATACAAACTGATGATATACCTGAAACGAGTCTTGCTGAAGCAGAGAACAACGCTATAGAAACGACTATGGAATACCGTGAAACTGTGACGACGGACGCCGAATCCCAAACGGATGACATAAGGATTTTAACTAAGTATGCATCGACATCAACTTACATGTTGATTAAAAGTACCACAAAATCAGTCCATACGCAAACAAAAGAATTTCCCAAGCAAAGATGTAAAAGTTCTAAAAATTTTGCTGCACAGTTTCCTGCTGTAAAACAACGACACCGTTTTCAAAAACTTGGAGGGAAATGGAGGTCTATGGTCAGAGCAAAAATGGTAGAGAATGGCGATGATAGTTTGAGCGAAACTGACGATGAGGAATCAGACGACGTAGACGTCGAAACTGATTACTCAAGTAATGACGTTGCTTCTTCTACCGAGAATTTAATTGATGATCAGGACTTCCAAATATGTGTTTCTGATGGCAAGACACTTAGTGGTAGTTCTTCAGAGACACCTGTAAATAAAGATGTAAATAATGTTAATATCGAATCAAATCGCTTAAATAATGATCACTTTCCTGTAAATAATAAACTTGTAAATAACGAATTAATTGTAAATAACGAATTTGACAGCAGTTTCAGTGGTGGAGATGATAGCTGTGGCGACGATGATTTCATACCATCTGAGCAAAGTGAATCCAGTGACGAATTTGAGGAAGTTGTTACAGAAAAAGAACAGCTGCGAAACGAAAGGACATTACATATTTGCCCGTCGATGACGACAGCTGTTGTAGCTGTTGAAACGAAAACGAAACGAAACGAAATGTAGCCAAAATAAACTTGCTTGTCCATGACTTGATAAACTCTGATTTATTCAATTATAAAGACTGGACAGATGAACGAAAATATTTTTCTAAAATATATTTCTCACTCAAAATATTTTTCAAATGTGTCGGTAGTCATCCCGCCTAAATTTAAAATATTATAATTTTATCTTATCACCCCCGCCCCGTTGATCAATAATGTGATAAATTTGAAAAAAAATTAGTACAAATTCGATTTGACGTTTGTTAGGTTTTAACAATACCACATTCATCTAAAGTGAAGTGAAGTGCGGTTTCAAACGCTAGTCAAAATATTATTATTGGGGCGTATACGATGATAAACTCAGAACAGAAAGCAAAATGTGTGTATTGACTGATTGACTTAAGGCTGAAATACACGATAGAAAAAACTGATCGTGTAAACAGAAAAAACTGACGATTTTATCATGATCCTTTTATGATTTTTTTAAAGATGGACGTGTGCATCTTCTTCAGTCAAACGATGAAAATATTCATTAAACCAGATATTTCTTTTGTTTTCAACACATGGCGAATACTTCCGAATGATTTTGTAGCAATTTTATGTGAAAGTGAAGTGAGCTGTTATTTGAATGGCAAACAAAATGAAAAAAAATTGAAAAAACGGTAGAATTTCTTTTCCATGTTCCATAATAGGGAGCAATAATTCCATATGCAAGAACTTTTTGTTCTCCAAATGATCTTTCTGCCTAAATTCATTTAGCAACCTGTTGTATGCCCCCATAAATGTCTCCACAAATGTAACCACACGGATTTACCCTAATTGTTCGTCTTTCTTGTACTTTTGTTTTTTGTTTTTTGTTTTTACAATAACAGTCAGAACCGCTGCAAATATTGCACCTTGACTTCACTGTCCATGTTAAAAAAGAAGAAAGGATGGAAGTTTTCATTTTAAACTGTAGAGAACTGTCAAAAACTGTTAAATTGATCCACTTAAACTGATCGTGTTATTTCAGCCCCCTTTTAAGCTTGGAATACACCCATTTATATGGATCAGTTTCAATATATCAGTTCAAATAGATACGAAAAAAGCTGATGAAAAATACTGATCCAACACAGGTGTCTACACTTATACAAAAGACGTAAACCACACGTTTTTTATGACCGTAATATTTCGATTAAACGCCCCCCTTCTATTTAATTCGCTATGTACAATCGACTCTCGATATCTCGAACTCTCAGGGGGACCGAGAGAAAAGTTCGAGATATATCGAGAAAGGGGTAGGAAGTTTTTTTCGCTTAGATTTTGTGCCCTTTTTTTCCAGCGTGGCCAATAACTTTTTATATTCTCAAAACCCAGGTTGATTTTGTGTTCTTTGGGACGCCACGCTTTGTACTAACTCTTTTTTAGACATCCTTTTCTGCAAGTCTTTCATTGCTTTACATTTTTCTACAACAGATTTGTTTGTAAGCCATTGCTTAACGAGCTTCATGTTTTCGCCGTTCAATAGAGACAATCTTTTTTTAAAAAAAACAAACTAGATTCATACTTTTCGAAAATTAAACATTAAAAATGCGAAAACCACGCCCGGAATTTCTGAAGGTTTTGGGGAAAGTTCGAGATAACGAGAGAAAATCAGCCAGGGGATCGGAAATATTTTTCGAGATACCGAAAAGTTCGAGATATCGAGAGTCCGCTTTGTCAAACAATTTAAACTGATCATTTAATTTAATTGTATAATGTATTTCAGCCTTTATAAACAAACTTGCCAACACATGGCCACATTTCTTACCATACATCAAAACAAGTAAAATGGTAGATAATGCTATGGTTATTAACAAAACCACACTTATAATCGGAAATACTATCACGATGATTCTATTTATCAGAATATGACAGCGGTATCTGGTAGAAAGGATATCGAGCATATGAGACGTGTTCGAAGTAGTGACGAACATACAACAGATACACTGCGCCAACGAAAATTTGTCATGGTTCCAAAGATAGTCGATGATGGCAACGTCAACGACGCATTTCCAGAAGAAGTAGTGGTGACTAACTTTAACTCTAGCCATAATAATGGACACGTGCTGCACAAAAGAGGAGAAACAGAAACAGATATTGATCAGGGTTTTAAAGAAAAAGATTCTCTGCTCAATACAAATGAAGAAGAAGAATCACTTCTAGAAGTAAATCGACATGGAGAAGAAAGTATTTTTATTCCTCCGAAACGGGAGAGTAGCATAACAATTGCACTGGAAGTTTTTTTCCCATTCTTAGTAGCTGGGCTTGGAACAGTCATGGCTGGTTTACTGTTAGACAAAGTTCAGGTATGGTAAACTTACTTTTTGATGATGATGTTTTACAAATAAAAATTTGATGAGATGAGTGCATGATGAGCGTGTAAAAATAAGGGATGCAAAAATTAATGCCTTTTTAATTAGCAGATACATAGCTATTGTAATTATATTTAACTCAAAATAATGAGAAAATAAAATAAAAATAAAGTCTTAATTATTCATCTGCATTCAAGGTTCTGTATAAAGGGTATGTACGTCATTACCATCAAAGGTGTTGAAACTTTGGGTTATTGTTTTATTACCATATCTCCTAATAAACACTTAATTGGCATTTATTACAAATGCCCGCTTTTGGATGTGACGTTTAATGGAGGGCGGCTTTCATTAGAGCCCTATTACAATAAAAAGTGTGAGAAAAACAGACTTTAAACAACAATGTTGTCTTTTCCTTAAAAAATGTTATATACAAAAGATTGTGTGAAAATCTTTTACACAAAAGATATGTCACATACAAAAATGTCAAAGAATATCAATATCACTGTTTCCGTTCTCTTCTATGACGTTAAAGCTTTCATTGACATCAGAGTCAAAACTTTGAAAGAAGAGTGATCTTCATCCAGTGCTTCCATTGCTTGTTACAATAAAGCAGCACCAGTTGAACAAGACCAATCCTTTTTATTCGATAGGAATATATAAAAGAATATATGATAGACAAGGAAGATTTAGTGAGACATTTGCCAATAGAACTGTCCAATCTTGTATATAGCATTTTTTAAAGATATGAGAATTTGGTTTGGATGTTCCTGTGCAATTGATTACACATCAATAAAGTTCATACAAATGTGGAAGAATTCGTTGATAAAAACACGTAAAACTATAACTATTAAAATATTTTTTGTTTAAACCTGTTTTCTAATAATCAACACTTTTCAAGATGTGGTGTTTAATCACAGGGTGGGGTTTGTTACAAATGTTTGGCCATAATTGCTGCATTTATATAGGGAGGCATTTATTAGAGGGCGGTGTTTATTAGAGGAAATGGGGTATATATTTTCATTATTTTCATTTCATTTTTTATCATTCTTGCATTACTTTGGCGCAACCTTTTATTTTTGGGTGGACAAACCAACATAAATAACCATCGCCATATTAATTATATATATAATAATATCTGAAAGTGTACAAGATTTTTCTTCATCTTTACCTTCTTGCCTTGGCATGGATTATAAACTGAGTGTGGAAGAACTATGGTAAACCAACAAACAATTGTACCCATACTCTGCCAAATACCGGGTGAGTCAAAAAAAGTACCGATGTTTCACAAAAAATATCTTTCGATTATGAAAGATAGTTATGTTTATTTCTGAATAGAGGAATCCTGTACCTATATTTTGGTGTATCACTTTTCTAATTTGTTTGAGTACAAAAAAAGTTATGGTTCTTGTAAAAAATGTTTGTCAGCGAAAAACAGTAGAGGCGCTAGAGAACAATATTTTAGCGATTTTATACCTAGGTGTTTGCCACTTCTATACATATGAAATTCGAAATATGAAAAATGCATAAATAATATCACAATGTTTTCTTTGTGTTTTCACGGATCACCATAATGATAACTAGTTGGCTTAACTTTTAGTTTTTGGGAGTGTTGACTTGAAATTTAAGCCATACAAGCACTGGCAAGTTTCTTTGTGAAGGAACATCATACTATGCTAATTCATCAACGTGTGTACTACTTTTATTTTAGAGAGTGAAATTTAGGATTGAGTTCTTATTATGTGTGGTGGGTTATGGATTTACTGCTACTGCTACTAATAGACTTTTGTCTATTAGTGGCAGTAGCAGTAAATCCATAACCCGCCTCACAACCATAAATCCATAACCCGCCTCATAACCCCGTTTGTGTGACCTCAGTCATGCAGGAACCACTGCATATTATCGACAATGGAACACAACGTTTTTGGGGAAATATTTAGTGGGCATTTTAACCTTTGTTTTAGCATTGGAAAGTTTACGAAGATATCCCTGAAGTTTACATTCTCGTTCCAGCATTACTTGGTCTTAAAGGAAATCTGGAAATGACACTTGCTTCAAGATTGTCCACTGCTGTGAGTTTTTTCTGTTTATCAGATCCATTTTCAGTGCTTCTTCAAGGAAATAATAATAGTATGCAATTAGTTAAAATTATGTTTCATTAGAGACGAGAAAGAAACTAACATTCTTTAAATCTTCAGGCTAATGTTGGACATATGGACACAACAAAAAAGCAGACAAGAATAGTTCTGGGAAACATGGCGCTTATTCAGGTAACATTGTTAAACTAAATGGTTAGATAGTTTGCTGTTATCTGTTTTACTACTACATCCACTATGTTTAGGCTCAAGCCTTAGTTGTTGCAGCATTGACTTCGTTGGCCGCTGTTGTTATCCGTTGGATACCTAGCGACGAGTTCAGTATTGACCATGCGTTCCTATTGTGTGCCAGTTCACTTATAACTGCTTCATTAGCTAGCGCCGTTTTGGGTGGCCTTATGGTTGCAGTGATTATATTATCAAAAAAGTATGGAATAAACCCCGACAATGTTGCCACACCCATTGCAGCAAGTCTGGGAGACCTTGTTACATTAGCATTACTGTCTTGCTTCAGTAAATTTTTGTACACAAGGATATTAGGTAAACAACGTGTTTATTTTACTTACCATATACCTCCAAAACAACATGATTCACACATAATCAGGCAGCTTTACCATGTTCTTGAATAGGATAATGTTTTCTTTTATGCCTGTTTCTTCTCTGATGTTTCTCATGATCTATGGACTTCACGCCACCATGTATGCATTATGAAAGCATTCACATAATAAATGTACGAGATGCATGAAAGTTATAGAATGATATCTAAAGTCTCATTAAATTGGCCTTCTGTTCTGGATAAAGCTATGAATTCAAATGCACAATAATGGTGCATTAAATGATCTACTTTTTACCAAACATGTTCTATTTCACTGGTAATACTTCAAAATGATAAATTGCTTTTTATTATTGTTACCCGTAAGTCATCGGTAGGGACTGTAAAAAAAATTGTAGTTTAAAATTCGTATAATGCAAAGTAAATAGTTCCAAAGATCCCACATGCAATCGTTCATGTGCTTTTGGAACCTGTAATATGTAGGGTTTTTTGTATCTTTCTTTGTGTCATAGAATCTGTCAGTTTCATCAACTACATTTAATTTCGAATTCACACTTCAATTTTAGATGGGCATATTCATGACTGGATTGCACCATTGGTTTGTGGGATCTTTGTATTATCTCTACCATTTTGGTTTTATGTAGCACATCACAACGAATACACTCATGACACTTTGTATACAGGCTGGACACCTGTAATTCTTGCTATGTGTATAAGCAGGTACATTTTGTATTGAAATGTGCTTTTTTTTTGTAAGAGACTAGTCTTCATGAAAGCTATTAAACTATTACGTAGATCTATTTAGTTGGTTTTCAAAAATAAAATACTAACAAATTGTAAAAAAACTGTTGAAGATTAAATACAGTGTCATATCGGTCAGATGAGGATAATTAACTTTTTCATGTTCGAAAAATCCTACAGCGCCAATTGAATGAAAGTTTTTATCAGTAAAAGTGTGTCACCTTTTCATGTTTTTATTCTCATCACTGAAATGAAATCAGAGAGCAGCATTTGAAAGAGCTTTCATCTTCTGGTACTATCATTATCTTTTATAGTGGTGGTGGATTAATATTGAGCTATATTGTTAAAAAGTATGTTGGTATTGCAGTTTTCAGTCCTGTCATAAATGGTGATTAATTATTCCTGTTACACTACGCCAACCATCTCCGATGCTTGTGTTATTGTTGTATATGTTGCACAGCTCTGTCAGCCATTCTAAACTTTTGTTCACTAAATGCAGAATGTTACTGGCACGGACCATCCACACATACTTGTTTGGTCATGAGAAGACCTGTATGAGGAATACAGTTCTACTCTTGTCAGTCTCACGTCTTGTTGAAGAATATAGACGTTTTTATGTTGCTTTAGACGTGTTTTGTTGCCCCTGTTTGGATCTTATCAGTATCTGTTAAGTCTCACGTTTGCCTGGCACTAGTAAACATAAATTTCCTTTCCCCACTCGATCCAATAACTTTGCGCTGCAATTGGAAAGGTGCATTGTGTGCGGAATGCATAATGAACTTTCAGTCTTAAAGAATGCAAATTCTTCTATGACTCTTGCCCTGCTTGTTTGACAAGCCACTTGTTATGAATCTTTTAAATTTGTTTTGTAGGCGTTGGTGGCAACCTTGTTGCGGTGCAGGCCAGTCGAATCTCCACAGCACTACATGGTGAAGTGCGACCAGGTGTTTTGCCGGACAACACCAATTATGGGTGCATCACCACTTTCTGTAAATCAGGTATATATTCGTCAGGAAAGCTTTAATCTTTGATTGGAGCATATTGTTCTTTCATTTATTTATTGTAGCATCAGATCTGAACTATATATTATAGTTTATATCAAGAAGGCAAGATACATACTTAAAGTTAAAACAATGTATTTAAAAAACTCACTTAATACTTTTCTAATCACAATTGAAACTTACCTTTTATCGAGTGAAGCATAATTGATGCTTGGCTATTATTATTCATTACATTACATTTATTTTTAAATGAATTTGGAAGATTCAAAACATTGCCATTCTTATAGATGTTGTTTAAAATGAACAGGGAACAATGGTTGCAATATGCTTAATTTTTTCTCATTTTGAGCCTGAAGATGGATTATAAAGGTGATGCTTATATAAAATGAAATTATGTATAATTTCTGTGGCAAGCTGGAAGGTATTCACTTGAAAGTACAGATGAGTTTCTTCATAGTAAAACAACTAGAGAAAAAAAAAAGAGAAGCCAGCTTTACTCAGTTTCATGTTATGGATTCACCATTCTCCCTAAATTGATGTTTACATGTGTCATGTGACAATTGTCCATGTAGACGTGAAATTCAGGGGAAGCAGCTAAAGCAGTCTCCGATCACAGAAGGATCTTGTTAACTGGCATCCTTGATAACTGGAACTTTCATAAGCTCAACCAAGACTTATCATTATAAGACTCTCTGGAACTAAAACATGCCGGTTCATTCAAGGTTTTATGGGTTTCCTATACTTTCAACCTTCTTTTATGTGTCATACTTCCCTTTATTTATGTCATAATTTTCTCCAGACAGAATTCAAAAGATAAAAGGTTTAGTTGTACGATACTCATCAAAAAGTTCCCCTCGTTTGTAAATCCACCTTACGTTTTTGACAAAATCCCAACTAATCTGTACTACTTACTTGATATATCATGCTTACACTAGGAAAACGTCTAGTGACTGTGATTGTAATATTATGCCACAGTCAGTGAAGGTCTGTTGCTCATAGCAACCGTTCTAAACAACTTCCGTAGCCAGGACAACCCGTGTTAAATGCAACATGGTTTGTTTTGTTTTAGGTGGGCATTCCCTAACTGCGCGAGTCTTGTTGGCAATGTCTGTACCTGGTCACATCATCTTTCTGGCAATCATCACCAACGTCAAGGCTGGCCACACGAGCACTACTGCAAGATTTGTCGCTTTTTACTTGTCTGTTGGCATTATACAGGTGAGTATTTCTATTAGGGATTGCCGCGGGGGTACGTGTAACCTCTGTTACATGGTTCAACTTCCAATGCAAATACACTATGAATTTTGGGTTGCTGAAAAAGTTTGAAACTTTCTCTTCAAATCTCCTCGTGTTTGGTAATATGAAAGCCGCCCAAGAAATGAAAGCAACAAAACGAAATTCATTGTAACAAAACCAATTTTCTAAAAATTAATTAACGCCCCCTTCGTATGAGCGCCAACTCCAAATAGTGAATTAGCACCTGGGCGCTAAATCAAAGCTATACTATATATATCTATATACTAATACGCGCTGTGCATCCGCTTTTTTCACGCTTTCACTTTTTAAAATTTCGGGTCGTTTTTGCGGTCACTTATTCATAATGGAGTGTCAGACCACGGCAGTTAATATTTTTCTACGATTAGTATAAGGGGAAAACATTGCATTGCATTTGATCGTTTTTTGATTATTCGCGAGATCAAGAAACAATAGACAACAACGAAAGTTTTGCACGAAGATTTATTAATGTTTTTAGGGTAAGTACGCTTTAGAACTTTTTGTTTTTGTGTTTTGTTTTTCTTATAGTATGAATAGGGTTTCTGCGTCATTACTTTTCCAATAATACGCGATTGAAGAAATGAATATCATGGTGTTTAATCATGACGTTCTGGCAATTGTTTACAATTCACATTTTGACACTTTTACGACTTTCGCGTTTGGCTTTTATTTACAGTATGGATTCCATGAACAGTTACAGCGATTTTAATCTTTTTGTTGTTTACCTGTACGCACAATTTATTTTTACTACTGCATATATCGTATCGTGAAAGATTTAATACGAATATTTTGATGTGTTTCAGATCTTCTGATTAAAATTTTTTCTGTTCATAACTCCAGTGTTGAACTAAATATGCTTTAGCCGGAATACCTAGAGATTATTAATTAAAAGAGTGAAGAGTGTTTTTTTTCTGTATTGACGTTAGATATTTTTAATCAAGGGGAACCATTGCATTGCATCTTCAATTTATAAGGTAAAAAGTGAAAAAAGTGGACGCACAGCGCTTTTTTTATTTTTGATGAATTAAAACCCGTGTTCTACATGCTGTTCTACACGGGATACTACATTCTAAACATTCTACATTCCAAACAATTGAGGAACTGTATCATACTAAAATTCATTATACTAAGCCTTTCTCTCTCTGTTCAGCTCACATCGATTAAAACATGTAAAAAAATTTTACACGGGATACTAGTATATATATATTTGTACAATCTTCTGTGGTACATTTGGATCATGTGATCTGACGTATGGTTGTTAAGGCAACAGAATGTTCTGAACATTATCAAAAAATTGTAGTCGTGGCATTAAAAAACATATTTTGCTTGATTGCCCAGTATTTTCGCATGTTCCTTCTCTTATATTCGAATCTGAAATGGAGCCTAATAAATAACATCTGCACTTTCTGCATTAGGTAGCCATCTTGCTTTTCGTCTGCAACTGGTTCGTGCATCTTCTGTGGAAGAGACGGAAGAATCCGGATAACTATTCCATACCGTATTTAACGGCGCTCGGTGACCTGCTCGGTACAGCGTTGTTAGCGATAGCTTTCCACTTGCTGTTTCTGTTGGGAGATAAAGACAGTGATCTCGGCGAATAGAGTTTTCCATGCAAACCATTCATGCGATTCGTTGATAATGTTTGGTTGGCCAAATATAACATAAAAATCAAATTGGTCTGGTAGTGAAGCGAACGGGCGTACTAGTATGCAGATTCTGATCCAGAGTATGTTTGCTAACTGCGCTTCTATTTAAAGGATTTTTATACAAATGGTTAGATTCTTATATATTTATTTATATACATAGTTAATGACGGAGCTGAAAATTTGTATAATCGAGACAGTGCTTGTTTTTTAAGGGAGTTAGACCAGTAGTGACTGTTGATGTCATTAAGTTGCTAGCGCCCATATGTTGTTATGGGCGTCAAAATGGAGGTATGGTAACGCCTGTAGGTGTTATGGGGCCAATATTTACTTTTAATCTAGCTAACAATTTCAAAGGGGTTTTGTATGCAATGCTGGATTACTCAAGGGTGCTCGTCTAACAAAATGTTCATGGTTAAAAGTTTCTTATTTTCGTCTGAAAGAACGAGGCATTGGCCAATAATTTGCTCGCTTAATCCAGATGGAAAAAGTTTTGACCACAAACTTTTATGATCACAAATCTATAGATTTATAGATGTACCTAGAGGGTGTCTATAGATCTGAAGGGGACCTATAGATTTAAAGAGGATCTATAGATCCAAAGGAGATAACATTTTTTAAACATTTTTTTCGATTGAAATATTTTCAGTGTAGTTTATGTGTTCGAATTGTTGCCTTGTTTAATGTAGATCTAATGACCTGTACTTATGAAAACCCTTGCATTCTTAAGTAAAAGTATTGCTAATATCTAATCGCAGGTCAATTGATTTACATTAGACAAAGCGAAAGTTCGACCGTATAAACTACCTCATAAATTTATTGGTTTCGAACTGAATATTTTTAAATAAAGCCTACTCTGTCCAAGTGTTATGACTAACATATATTTTACACGCTTTTTTTGTGTCAGTGAAAGAAAAGCGTCCTGGCAGAAGTATGATCCTGTTTGAGCTCAAATGAGATCTCCCTTTTTGTCAACATGAATTCTTCATAAATGCAGGAGTCATTTTCAGCAGAAAGTTAAATCCAATCGTTCCGCCCTAGCAGTTTTCCCCTCCTGCCTTCCTTAGTTGCCCCGTCAAACCCTTAAGAGAGATACAATAAAATTGGTTTGTATAATCGAGAATTGTTCTTTGGGTGTTTGGAGTCCACAGTATGAGTGTCTTCATCTTCAATTTAAAAGCATCAAAGTTCTCGGTTGAAGCTTCTTAAAATAGTCTGAATGAACAAGGCATAGCCTGAAACTAACCCTCACTAACCCAAACAAATTTTACAAGGTTTACACCATGAAGTTATGATGCTTTCAAATTGGTAGATGAACCATATGCTATCATCTATACCGTGACTTCATGATTTTATCCTTTTTGTGACGTCATCACTTAACAGCTTTGAACCTGTTCGCCTGGTTTATTAATAACAATTTAACTTTCCCCTAAGTTCGGGCTCAACATCCATACTTTTTCGTCCACGTTTTCAATATGTTGGATTGTTTTGCGCAGTAGCCATTTCCCAAGTTTGACCTCGTTTCCATGTGTTCTGTTGTTTCAAGTATCTTCGGTTTTTACTTTTAAAAATTTATTATTTCCTTTTTGCACTGAGGTAATGAAATGAAATTAAAATCTTCAAAACGAGGCCATACTTGTTGCTTAGCTCCAACACATTGGTTAAACAAGAAAGGTCTAATTACGTAATTACGAAATTCTGTATTTTATTTTACGTCAAGAGGCCAGGGATGTTTCTGCAGTTTTTACATGTTTTTGGAATTGCTTTTTTTTTAATCAATTCTGTGCATTGTAACATGTTTGCGAAGAATTTTTTTCAGAATACCCGCTTCCTTTCTCTGTTTCAAGAATCCATGCTGCGATGAAGTAAATTCGAAGCGGAGGCCTCGTTTATGGACAGCTTCCATTTTGGATGTAGACTCGTTTTGTTATTTGGGCACCTATCTATCTGCTTCCTTTTCAGGCGGATTTTCTTATTTGGGCACCTAATTATCAATGTTTTTGTGTTAGTTGATCGACATCCAATCGTCGTTTTAATTATTTTTCGAATGAGGGCCTTCATTTTCACACTATCAATTTCATATTCGGATGTGGTCGTAGTTATATTTTTCAAAGTTTACTTAGCCAATAGCGTTTTGAACAATGATATATAAGCGAAGCGGTAGATGCCTGGCTCGGCATTTTGAAATGAGGCATTGGTAGCCATCTTTAATAGTGGCAAAACATTGAAAACGAAAGTGAACTAACTTTGAATTCTTGCTAAGCAGATATATGTGTAAACTGTTTTGATAAAAATAACAACATCCAATTTTCCCTAAAAAATCGAAAATTGTGCTGTACGTTCAACCCAAATGCAGTTTAAATTTACAAATTATGTTGGTTTGATTCCTGATGTGTGCCACAAGTTACAGTTTGCAGATATTTGGGAATTGCAGTTTATACAGCAACTGTTGAATATGGGGTATTAAAACATAATGGAAGCATATTTAATTACTAAATGATCTTCAAGATAATAAGGCATTAAAGTTGTGGAATATAATTTCCAACAGTCATGTACAATTCCATTGTCACATAATAAATATTAAAATAGAGCCAGGCTGTCAAGTCATGTATGTCATAAAAAGTTGACACTTGACAGCCTGTACGGCAGTTCTGTATATATTTTATATAATCTAAATATAAAAATAATAATATAATATAATAATATAAGATCATATAGTTTTAATATAATTTTTGAAATTAGAAATCTTGATTGTCTATTGATGCTTCAAGGAGTAAAAGTGCACTAAAAGGTTACAAAAAGCTTTAACAATAATCAAGGTATCAGATAATTCAAATCAAGTTAAACAAATTTTGAAGTACATCACAATAACCGGATTTGAGGAAGTCAATTGTTTGCATTTGAAACTCAATCTTTGCGAATCTGTGTTTTCCCTCAAATGGATACGACGAAATGCTCCATAATGAAGAATGATAAAAATCTTGCATTGTTCATATCACATCAAACTTCCACACAATTCTCAATGTACAAGGGATCTATCTTGGGATCAATTGCTGGTTATCATTCATAAGATTTCAACATAGGTGTATTTCAATGCTCTTCAATGCATCACATCAGGTTTTGATAAGCAACCATTACATATCTTTCATTCACCAATCGTAGGCTTTGTTAAACCAAAAAGAAACCAAAGCAGAAAAAGTCTTCGAAAACAGCAAAAAAAGCACTATTTTTTTCGAAAGCCACTTCATAGTTAAATCTCAATACAAATAAAAAATAAAGGATAATAGATTTCTTATGAGCGATCATTGCCCCCGCAGCGAGCGTAAGCGAGCGAGGAGGCATAGTAGTTTCACGAGATAGGAGAATGTCAGTTCCGATTTTGTTCTTCATCATCATCATCTTCCAACTTTCGTGTTGACGTTACACGGTGGAATACAATTAATTAGCTGACTTTGCTTTTTTCCCGTTTCAAAGCATGGTACTGTAAGTGGAGTGTTTTTTCGTATTAGTCAGGAAGCTGAGAGCCATCTGAAAAATCAAAAATGTCATTTTGGGTGGACAAATTAAAACCTAGAAAAAAAGACCCATAGACATCCTGTAAAACAAAATAAATTTGCTGGAACAGTTAAAATTACTTCAATGCTAAGAAATAAGCTGATTTCTATCACAAAAATAAACAATTCAGTTTTTGTGAATTTGTCTGCCATCTGTGCTTTCGAATCGCATGCTTTAGAACATTATGCATTGTTCAGAAAATGGAACGAAAATCTATTCAAGTGTTTCCGGGGGTACATTATAAAGTTTTTCTTTGTTACATGAATAAAGTTTAAATATATTAGTTCGTAAATAATCTTTTTATATTGTTTATGTTAAATACTGCCAGTTTAGTTTAATATTTTTTATCTTTTGCCGATGTTTCTATGTTCAAACAAGAATGTTTAAAAATGTTCAACCCCCGTCTTGAAAGCCCGGGATTGAAACTCAACAGAGCTTAAAAACGTAGACAGACATTCACGCGCGAAATTTTGATTCCTGCGGTGTTGTGCAGATCAGAAGCTTCAGCTGTGATTTAATGTTGTTTGGATGGGGACTGATTTATATATATTTTTGTTAACCGGTTAAATAATTTTTGTTTGTTGTTTTGATAATGGCTGCTGGTTTTTCAAATGGAAGAAATTGTATTTTGCATTTTGAAATTTACAATACTGAAAAAAAGTTGGCAAATTTTTCTGAAGGATCACTGCAAAAAGCAAAACATGCAAGGTACTTACTTATTTTTCATTTTTGGATGTTTATTAGCTTTCTTGCTACCTACACCTATCCATAAATTGCTGAGGTAGGGTTACTAAACTTTACCAACTTTATCAAATTTTTGTTTTAATTCCTTTTACAGTATCGTGAGAGGTGACGAACGCGTGACAGCTCTATTGAATTCAGATTCGACAGCTTCACTTGTATACCATCAAAAATGCTACAACAACTACACTCACAAAAAAAGCTTAGAGAAGTTTGAGCGAGATCGAAAAAACGAAGAAAAGGCCAGAAAAGAAAGTGAAAGATTGGCAAGAAAAAGACCTAGCACTGAATCAGAATTACGATCATCATCACGTCGCAAAGGATCTACTGGTAAGTAAATTCTATTTTATTCATTCAAACAGAGTCTTATTTTGTTTTTCATCCTGTTTATTCAGACACGACCCACCTCCCAGCCGGCACAAGACGTTTTGAAGACGTCTTTAATTCGTCTTAATTAGGTCTTCATAAGACGTATCTTGATAATGCGCATTTAAAACGCCCATAATGCGTCTTCAGAAGACGTCTTAGAATCAGACGTTTTGAAGACGTCTTATTATCGTTTTCGCAATGCCGTCGAATTCATGTTTTAAAGGAGGACTTGGAAAGACGTTTTTAATGCGTATTTAAGACGTCCTTGAATTTCGATTTCGCGCGTGGCGGGAAGAAATGACGGGGGTAAATATTAATAGTGTATTCGTAAATATTGATATAAAAGTTTCAAACTTGTCAGTTTTTTTTTAATTTTACAAAAACAACTATTATATCTTTCTTTTAAGTAGCAAAAAATTTTACATTTCATTGGTAAAAAGCTTTGAAACATTTTCTAATATTATCGGATCTCCCGTTCGTCAATTTTACAAAATATTTCTGGAAGTTGTGATTTCTCATTGCATAAACCAAGACTTCGCTGGTAAATCGGTAAGTGTTTTTTACTTTTTAAATATAATTTTAAATATATAAATCTATATGATTTTGTTACTTGAGATTAAGTCAATGTTTATGTTAGTTTGAGGGCGTGAGTAGTCAGTAGTGGAAGATTTATGCTTTATTTATAAAGATCTCTAGCAATATTTCAAGTTTTGAGTTTTGTTGTTTAACTTTATATTAGCAACTTACTGACTTTCCTGTTTCATTCCGTGAGAGATTTTTTCTGTTTCAATTTGCTTTGTCGTTGGTTTAATGTAGTAGTAGAAGTGTAGTAATGTAATGAAGTGATTTGTGGATGGCTGATAGATGATGACTGTGATGTTTTTGCTTGTAGTTACTTCAGAATATTCATATGATTAAAAGTGATCCTAGCAGTATAGTATAATGTAGTACCATGAAATTATGGAATCCTTTTTGAAGGATGAAATCATAAGTTATAATTTTTAGTAAATTAATCAGTAATTCATCAGAAATTTATCTGTAGTAATCATTTCTGATTAATAACTCACTACCAATAGGTATAGAAACCATCCACAATGACATTGCAAAAATTTTAGAACAAATTTTCGAACGCATGAAATATTTTTTTCCATTCAGAACTTTGAAGTTGTACGAAAAAGATGAATTTCTTAAATGATGGTTGTTTTACTATGATGGATGCAAAGTTTAGTTTAGACATTTAAAGTTCAGACATTTCACTTTGATTAAGATACTCTAGATTATTTTATTTTACCCAATAACTAGCGCAATAACGAGTTTTTGGAAAAGTTTGTCTGTCATATTTGTTTTTATATTCAAGATTCAAAAATAAAATTACATCAGTATCTATGTTATTCTTGTGTTTGTTGCAGTGATATTTAATTTTTGTGCTTGTTATGAGTTTGTTGTTCTGTCATATACACTTCGATGATGTTTCGAAATGTCTATGGAGTTTAATGATAGACATGAATGTTTTGCCTGTTTTTCAGGTTTCAGCTAATCCAAGTAAATATATCAGATTCCCAGTACGCTGTTAATTTAATACTGAAATGGTAATTAACTTCTTTAATTTAATTTTCATGCTTATCTATGCTTGTTGCACACATTACTTTATTGTGTGTATCCTTTCTGCATTCTGTTTGTTCTGTTCTGCTAAAAGTGTTTGTCATTCTTTATTTAGATTATTTTCCACCCAAGTTGCTTATTGTTATCTTAACATGATAACAAAAAAAAGTGAGAAGAATATATATATCAAGCAGTTACTGGTATGTGTCCTGTTTACTCTAGATGTTTTCATTTTTGTGATTGTTACAACACCTCTCATTAAATAGGGTTTTTGTATTTTAGATTACTGTCAAAAAAGCTGAGGAAGAGGAAATACACAAAATCATGCGATGAACTAAAAACTGATCTTGTTTCACTGAAGGAAAACATGACAACAACAGCTGCTCCTGCTAATTGAAAAATCACCATTTTTATTTGCATGTCTTTTTGGTTGGTTTTCAAAGAGTTTCTGTCATTCTGAGTTTTAGTTGCAGTAAAATCAAACAAGAAACAGTTCCAACCCATGCCAATTTCTAAAATTTGAACATTACTTCGATTTAGCTAACCCTTTTTCAAGAGTCGTTTTTATACCTTTATATTTTATGAAAGACTATACTTATGTTTTACGGAATATTTTTTAATAATGACCAGCTTTAAACTTTGGCAGTGTTATGAGCTATTTGTTACCCCAATTAATTTATAAACTACATGTAAATATTTATTTGAATAAGAAGATTTTATCATCAGTTTTCTTATTGATTTCTTTATTCATTCATTCATTCATTATTACTGAAACATAAAGACATTGAAAAACTAATTATGAGTCTTCTGTTACCCAAGGAGAAACGCACCTGAAAACACATCTTAAAGTGGTTTTAAAAGCGTTTTTAGCAGATAAAATGACGTCTTTAAAACGTTAGAAAAAGACGTCTTAAATCCGTCTTAAACTAGTCGGATTTGTCCGTTTAGAAAACGTCTTTTTACAACGTCTTAAAGACGTCTTGGAAAGACGTTTTCTAAACGTCTTAAAGAAGTTTTAAACGTCTAAAATGCGTTTTAAAAACGTCTTAAAGACGTTTTGGAAGACGTCTTAAAAACGTCTTGAAAAGACGTTTTCTAAACGGACAAATCCGACCAGTTTAAGACGGATTTAAGACGTCTTCCAAGACGTCTTTAAGACGTTTTTAAAACGTCTTTTTGCCGGCTGACTTTTTATTTTTTACAGGAAAGGTAGTTGCGCCATACCAATGTTGCATTTGCTACAAATCAAAGACAAAGTCGTCCGGCAGTGGTTACGAAGAACTTAGAAAATGTGTTACGGAAGTGGCCGCCAAAAGAATAAAGTTGTGTGCGGAGGAGAAAGATGACAACAAGCAACTGAAAGCAGATGTAGCAGGAAAAGATTGGGAAGAGATAGTTGCCTATGATTTTTGGTACCATCGATCCTGCTACAAAGACTACACAAGAAAGGATAAAGACGCAATAACTTACGATGAGGCAACTGAACGAGTTTTCCAACATGTCACTGAAAAAGTGATCACCAACAAAGAAGTGCTAAAACCGAGTGAGCTGAAGCGATTTTACAATGAATGTGACGGAAGGAACATTTCTCGCTCCAAACCTATCATTGAAGCTGTTCTTGAAAGGTTTGAAGATCAAATCGCCTTATGGAAACCGGAATGGGGAAATACCATATTATATAATGACACTTTGTCAAAAGGCGAAATCATTGTACGTTACGAAAAAAAATTGGAGGAAGCAGAACGTAAATTTGAAATGGTAAAGAAGAGGGACAGACACAACTGTTTCCACCAATCAGGAGGAGGCAGACACCAAAGTCTTTCTATGCGCAAAGCATTGTGCTACAGAAGGTATCACTACGACATGCATATCTACAGTGGATACTGATATTGCAATCTACTCCATATACTATAATCAATTCATTGAAACTGAATTGTTTGTAGAAATCGGTGTCCGTGACCGTAGGCGCCTCCTTGACATCAGTAGCATTTCTCGTGAGCTTGGCGAAAAGGTATCAATGGCTTTACCTGCACTCCACTGCTTCACAGGAAATGACTACACAAGTGCATTCCATGGTATCGGGAGAAGAAAAAGGCATTTGTTTTGGTGACAGGGAATGAAAGGTTTGCCGATGCTTTTGCTGCACTTGGTGAAGGTTTCACATTCGATTCTGCACTATTTGAAACCATTGCAGAGTTCGTTTGTCTCTTGTACGGTGTCAAGCAATGCAAAAACCTTGACGAAGCTCGCTATCTTAAGTTTTGTACAAGGAAGACGACCCCTGAACCTCAACAACTACCACCAACGCAAGATGTTTTGCTCTGCCATTTGAAGAGAGTAACTTACGCCACAAAAATTGTGAAAAGTGCCCTCATCAGCTGTCCAAATATTCCTAGCCCAGACGGATACGGCTGGAGTTTGGACAATGGAGTACTGGATATCCAATGGATGCTACGTGAGCCAGTCCCTGATGATCTTCTCGAATTCATTGCTTGCCATTGTCAAAAATCCAAATGTTCAAACAAACAATGTATTTGTGTTTCACATAAACTCAAGTGCACTGACCTTTGTACATGCAAGGACTGCGAAAATGAGGATATTGATGACGGCAGCGTATCCAATGAAGATGAGGATGATGAGAATGATTCTGATCTATCATCAGACGAAGGAAACGAACAGAGCGATGATGACGATGACGACGGACAAGACGAAGATTCGGATAATGAAGAGGTTGAAAATGAATAAGAATTAACAACTTTTATTGTTACAATTATTATTATTGTTATTATTATTTTTTGATCCTTTGAAGACTTTGATATGTTGTACTTAATAATTTTTTTTGCTCAGTATTACACATTATACTTAAATATCCAAAAATAATTAAATTTTGAGCAGGAAAAAAAAAAGGATTACCTAAAAAGATCTTGTGACGTCATCAAAACCTTTTTTTTGCTGGACGGGCCCCTGAAGAAATTTCAGAAAGGCCAGCAAACGTTTTTGAGATGTCCTAAGTATATAGAGTAACCCCTGAAAGTTTCAATTTGCCCGACACTTTTTTTAAAAAAAATGGCTCTCAGCTTCCTGACTATATCTCTTTCCTAAGTTATTTAGGAAGTTCGTATATTAAAATTGCTTAGACATTTTTCATATTACTTTTGTGTTGTTTTAGTGAAGGGAACGACAAGGATTTTGAAGCACAGCTTGAAATCTGAAATTTTGCCAACAACATTTTATTTTTGTATATGTTTTAGCTCTAAATAATCTTTCGTTCGATAAATTTTATTTAATGCACTGATTTTTGGTAGGTCTGACCTTAAAAAGATTTTAATTGGATTTCTGTTTAATTGGATTTCTGTGTATGGCTATTTCTTGTTTCGAATCAAAGTTTGAAACGCAGATTTCTAATGGATTTTTCGCCTTAATTTTTTTTTTGAAAAAGTTTTTTTTTCTTTCTTTTGGCTCTTACAGAATTTCTTTAACAAATGTTTATCTTGTCTTGATTATATGGTTTCAGTTCACACATTTCTTTTGTTTGTAGCCAATACTTTCTGATATTACTTGTTAAGCCTTAATTACACTTTTTGAAAGGTATAAACAAGAGGCCCTTAGGCCTTAAGGTCAGCGCAAAATAAGACCAAGAAATTAAAACAATTGCAATATTCTTTAGATTATTATATTATGAATGCTTATCCTTCAAGAATTAATGCTAGGAATCAAAGTTTCTGATTTTGAACCGAAAAAGTTACAGATAACAAAATAAGGCGTTAAAGAGGGCGCAAATAACTCAGAACTAATTACACAGACTGACTGACTCACTTAACACCTACAGGGGAAATGAAAAATCAGTAACGTTAACCCAAGGGAGAAATAAACATTATTCCAAACATGTACAATTTCAAGCAGTCTAATATTCGTCATCATGAAGTTCAAATCCGAAAGTTGTATCAAATTTTCAGGTACACATTTCGAAGATCAACTTTGCTAATGCTCGTGAAATGCACGTATGTCCTGATTACCATGCATTATAACATAATCAGAAACCATTGACAATTTTTTTACAAAAAACGCTAGGATCAGATCTTAGTAATATAAACAATCTAAAGCAAAATCATTGTGTTGATGTGAGTGTATTGAACACCTTGAAAATCTTGGTAGACTGAGTAGGACATATATAAATAGCTTTCATAAACTTGGTTATATAAAAAATCTACTGTATTCTCATGCCTCTGTAATACGTGTTCTTAAAATTTTATGCAGAAAATGCTCTAATAGTAACATGCTCTTACATACATGGTATTGTAATAATGGCAGTTATTCAAAACAGTAACATAAAAAAAGTAATATATAATTCGGTAAAACTATGAATTTTCTGTTGATTGAAACACGATTTAGGAAAACTTGCCTTATGAATCATGGAAAATCACTACTTAGATTCCTCTCTACCGTTTCACTATAGAAAACTTTCAAAAAAATTACAAACAAACTTGATACGATAATCATACAACTAACAAAGCATATGACTGTGAAGGGGCACCTAAATAGCAGGGAATGTTATTAAAACATGTTTGAATTCAAACACTTTTGATTAAAGTCACCAATCATATATAAACAAATCTGCAGAAATTTCAGTATATATATATCAATTATCTTCAAATGATTGTTCTCTCCAATAGCAATAAAATGCCATCATCTATAAAATTACCTCTAAAGGAGTAAAGTATATATTTTTTTTGACAATATAATATATACAGGTTATTGTGATCATCAGAATTATATATAAAGTTTAATTCAGCAGCAGAGAGGAATATAAATAGAATGATTATATTCTTTCTCCTTTTCAAGTTTAGTTGCTAGCAATAATGAATAACAAAACTGCTTTTATATATAGACGCCTTACCAAGTGACGTAATGTTTAAACGCAAGCATTCTTTACTTGAAAATTGTTATGTATATAATAAGTTTCATCATAGAATACTATTGATCAAGTCATTTTCCTGTGAGCATGTGCATGTACTTTCAGCAGGAAATAAAACATTATTATACATTTCAAACTGTTTTATCTGTTCATTGGTATTCTAGAGGATCCATAAAGACAATGAAAACTAAAGAAAGTCAAAGTAGAGTATATACCTTGTTTGCAGAAGAAATATGTTCTGAATTTATTTTTGCGGATTTGGCCTATATAAATTTGAAAAAACTTATTCCGCAAACTTTTTTGTTGCTCATATCCACAGAAATTTATTCCGCAAAGTAATTTGCATAAAAAGTCATTTTTCTTATCATTTTGTTTGTAAGTCTTGAATTGACATGGAAAAGGTGGTAAAGGAGCACGAGAATACACTTTTTTGTATGTATATATATATTAGAAGAGCAACGGTTGTATCATGAAACTAATTTTTTTTAATCTGATACCCTGTTGTGCCTGAACCTTTTTGTTGCTCCAATCTTCTGATATCCGCAAAAATAAATTCTGCAAATTCATAATAATAAAAAAATCACTTTTATATATATATATCCGCAAAAATTAATTCCGCAAATTAAGCCAATTTTTGGACCCCTAATCTGCAAAATTAAATCCGCAAATACTTCTTCTGTAAACAATTTCTTCCTTTAAGGCAATATTTATAATGTATAATATTACTTGACTTTTTTGTTAGATATTTCTGAACAGTTTTAACCGCTGAAAAGATGATTTATATAATGGAATCGAAATTAATTCTCAAATAATATGCATTGTTGGTTTGTGTTGAATTCCATTATTTTTTACCACAAACTTTTCAACAAAAAAAACCAATAAAATGAAAGTCATTTTAAAACACATTGACTCTATCAATCAATTTTTCTTTGATTTTTAGTTCAGGCAGAACATAAAAAATATGAATAATAATAAAAAGCGAGAAAAGAAAACAAATGAAAACATGTATATCCAAGAGAATATGGACCCTTGGAAGCAGCCGAGCTATCATGTCCATTATTAGGTCATTTAACCTCACAACCAATATTGTTGATAAACACACACCACAAAAACTCCGCAAAATTCAGCATATATATAACCTAGGGTCACTCAAAACACACAGTCGAAACTATGAGAATTACTTTGCCTTCTTGGTAGCATATAATAAAACGTATGACTGGATGCATTCATGGTTCATTACCAAAATTTGGCAAATAAAGTGGCTTGCACGCTGAATCTTTCTTCTGGCAAGTTCGCGGTCCAATTTTTGCATTTTACGCCGCACTTACCATGAAAAAAATTATGTAACTACTCAATCATGAGCGTTTTTTAATTGAACCACGGACCTATATAGCCTAAGTTCTGGTAGTCTGCAAGGTACCAGCCTAAGTAAGACCTGCAACATAACACACACACGGGACTGACTGACAGACACGGGGAAATGAAAGATCAGCTACCTTGCGGCGCTGACCAATTAGCATCAATGTGACATAGGACTAAGAGTTAACAAACATAACAAAGTTTTCTTTGTTTTTTTTCCGTTGTATAGCTTGCAATGTATAGCCTGCTGTGTGTGCAAATTGGAACACTTGAGGGCGGGGGCATTTTTAGCTAAAGCTACATGCTAGTATACAAAGTATGTAAATAAATCCGTTATCTGAACCAGCATCAAATTTAGAAGAGAGACCTGTAACTAGAGGTAACTCCTCACTGCGGTGAAGTGCATTTCCATTGAAATGGTGTGTCAATTTTTTGTGGTTTTCCATAATAAATGTACTCTTCCGCAGAGATTTTTCAATAAATTTACCCCGTGGTCTCATCCTAACCAACTAAACATATAAAGCTGCTGGAGCGCCTTGACATTGCGTATGACATCAAATCAATTTGATTAAAAACGCCTTTAGTGAAATACATGAAGACATGTAGTTTGGTTTGATGATCTGAATGTAAGCTAATGACGTCACATAAAGCGCCTCAACGACTCGATAAACCAGATTTGGGTGTGAAATTGTCATTATCCTTGTCAACACAGACATGCTTGTTTTCAGAATGTAACGAAATCTCAGTTGATAACATTCTTTCAGAGTAAGTACCAAACGCCTTTTGCTATTTGAAAGTTCCATTTCTCCGTCCACTGGTGTCAGTAATGACGTCATCCGGTGATGTCTCATAATCTCAACCTCGTCCCCAGGGCTTCTTGCCTTTTTGATATAAGGGATGGCGGCAAGAAGGCAAGATGCCCTGGGGACAAGGTTGTCATAATCTATCGAAAGATTATGAACTGCTATAAAGGTCATAAGAAAATAAAAAAGTCAGCAGTTTTCTATCAGGGAATCTCCACGATACAGGGAATCATTTACAAACTCGTTTCTTTGTTAATTTCATATTTAACAGCGAGCAGACAGATTTCCAGATCCATTTGTTATTGTTCCAATGAGGAACTCCTCCCTTTGCTGAGTTCTGTTTACGTCAGTTCATTACTTCGAAGTAAATCGGAGTAGTGTACCGATATTTGTTAAGAGTTGGATTAACACGCGTGTCGAAGCTATCCTACACAAGTTACCACTAGCAACATTGTCAGGGACTTAACCTGTTTAACCCGAAATAGATCCATTTCGTAACCGTTTCGCTTTGATGTCATATTTCGTAGTTAGGTAGAGGCTGATCCTCCTGGGAGTTAGATTTTAAAAGATTTGTTCGAAAACAGTTGGTTGTTTTGACAAAAAAAAATATCTATTGAGGGATTACACAGATTAACTCTTCTCTCGATAAAAACCTTTCAGAGGCACTTTACTTTCGATCTTTACAAACGTTTCTAATTTTAATATTATTTATTTATTTATTTACGTCGTTTTTGCATTATTGCGGAAAGTTCAAATGTCATGACTCAAAAGATAACATATGTGTTTTTATCATTCATTTATCAGCAACGAAATGAAATCCAAATATCAAGACATTGCGCCCAAATGGCGTCAGTGATGTTCACTTTAGCATGAAATTGTTACAAAGAAATGTAAAACTGGATTGATATTTCACTTCAAATTAACAGAGGTTTCGCTTTTCCCAAAATCATTTAAATAACACTCTGTAACACTAAAGTAAAATTTTTTCAATCTCATTTCGGCTCTCAAGTAAACAGCACACTACAAGTTAACGTAAACTAAAGTCTATGTCAACCGATTTGGCAGGTGACATATTTGGGCTGAGAATTTCCAATAGAATAAAAATTTTTTTATAAAATTTTGTACACTTCTTTGTGAAAGGTTGAACTCGCCCCTGTGTAAGTTTCAACGCTTTTGGTGTACTAGAAAATAAGTTGCTTTTTTTCTAACGCAAATTCTAACGCTAAAATTTTATTATTTTTTACCAAAAAGTTGTTTATAATATGGGATTGTTCACAAATGACGTCAACCATTTTTTCAAGATTTTGGACCCCCCCCCCCCCTCCCCCGTCAACCAGCGTCAACTTTAGCATAACCCCCCCTCCCCCCTAACAGTTGACGTCATTTGTGAACAGTCCCTATTGTGCTTTTTGTGCTCTTGATGCAAAAAAATTATTTTAAAATCATTTATTTTGACTAAACCTCATTTTTGAAGAACACTGGAAGCCCTGACCTCGATGCCGATGACTTTCGAACAGTGCATCGTAAATTGGCAATAGGGACCTTACGAAACTACGACGGCAACGAGGACGACTACCCATATAATATTCATATGCAATGAACGTCTTGAACTTCTTTATCCTCAGTGGAGGAGGGTTTCGTCATAAGAATCTGTTGTGTCGATTGATGTTACAATGGCATACAGTGACCCGATGTTGGGTTCCATCAGATATCAAAGAGTGTGCTTGTCTAAGGAGAAACGTTCATACTATTCTATGTACTAAACAATACTACTTTCCTTTACCATCCGCTTTCTTTCATACTAGAATGGTCATGATCATACTAGGGTGGTCATCAAGTGAAGCATTCTCCTGTCCGTCCACTTAAACGAAGCTTGGGAAACATAAATATACATCGTGTATTACTTGTATAACTTATTTGCTAATGTTTTTTGAAGAGTATGATGTGCCAGCTTAAAGTGTCGCTCCAACGTCATAGCAAATAAGATAGTTTGGAACATGCAATAGATTGGACGTGAAACCTTGTTTTCAGACTAGCAAATATAAATCACGATGAAGAAACCTACAAGGACTGGGAAGCAAGTTGCATTAATATTCGAAATGATGCATAGGTTTTTGTTGAGGCACTTTATAAGTTAATCCTCTTATGTCTTTAGATGGCGTAAATAGTTCTCTTATAAAACAATTTTATTACACATAGAGTTGGCTGTCAAGACCTATAGAGAAAATAACGTTTTGAAGCAGATTGCTATTCTTCTAGTCTTGAATAAGTAAAGTTCTCGGTTTTCTGCGATAACATCAAAATCCCTGCGAGTAAAGAAGTTTAAGTTTTTTTACTTTTCGGAATTAATCGTTTCTGATATGGTTCATTTATGGTTATTCTCAGTCGCGACCGAAAGTGATCACTGTGCGCGGTCGTTCATTTTGGTCGCGTGATGGTTTCGACAATGAAACCAAACGCAAATTTAATAGATGTCGAATTGACATCGAATAATAACTGGGTCAATAAGTATTAATAGACTTTTGCAGGGCTGGATGTTTTTACGTGGGGCTGGATGTATTGATAAATATAAATAATACGATAAAATTCTCAAAATGCTCAAAAGATTTCAAACCGAGATAACGATTAAAAACATTTGTGTTCTTTGTTCGATATTTTGATAAGGTTAAATGCTATTTATCAAGTCATTTTCCTGTCAACATAACACGCTTGAATCTTCGTAGTTTATTAGAAGCTCCCCTTTACAGTTTCTATCCGTTTCTTTAGCTGGGAGGAGGTAAAATAAGATCATGAGAATTTCTTTCAAGTACATTTGCACATGAAATCTATTTTTGTGAAGTTTGTTTGATTCTTAGTTCAAACAGGATATTAACTCGTCCGTAGAGACAACTAAATAGCTAATAAAGCGACTAAAATCATTGGAATAGCACACTGCATGGAAAGTTATAAGTGTGAGTACACTGTCTTGGTCAGCACATAGTGTTTTGGACAGATGGGATTTTAGGACCTTCAAAACGTCCTATTAGTCAGGCAAATTGATAAAATTTACACTATCTTAGCTATTGTGATTATATACAACTCTCTACCAAGTTGTTCCCTTACAAAACCCTGCAAAACCATGAGAGAAACTTAACATCAACAGCATTGATTTACTTGAAGTCAGTTTGTTGTTTCTTTTGATAGGTTAAAAAAGATTTTTAAAATAACTGACGTAACTGCTGAGTTGGAACAGTTAAAAAATTCTCATAATGAATTGAATTTTTCGTGTAATCAGTTACATGGACATGGCCAATTTAAGCACAATATTACCAAGAAAATTAAAAAAACGTCACTTTTTGTTAGAAATCAAATCAGGGAATCAATCTTTCCTCCCTCAATTACCACCATAGCTTTCCCTTAGGAATTTACCCAGTAAAAAGTTTCCCTAGTGCTGCTAAAGTCTGTGTCTAAAGATAACTATAAACATCGTTGACGCCATATTTCATTAAACGCAATATGGTTCCTACGCGATTTAATATCTTAATACAATCAAGCGATTGTTTCTTGACGTTTTCTATTACATCAATAACATTTGTCAATCCGAATTTAATTAAAAATCAAGATTAATCAAAATGGCTTTAAATTCTATGGTCACACGTAATCTGATCCTTTTATTATAGTTTCGCATGACACAATAGAAACTTTCCCTACGACAGTGTATTTTTAATATATAAGTATGGTTGTTCTGAAAAGTAGCAAATCAGATGCAAACTGAAGATATGAAAGGTCAGAAACGAAATAACAAAAGGTAATGAGAAAATTGATTTTAGAGCATCGTGTATATATACTTGCGGTCTCCTGTTAAGGAACCTGGCTACCAGGCTTCTGTTTTCGCTTTCACATTGTATCATACAAATATGGCTATGGTCAAGGTTACCCATGAAGTAGTTCTTTCGAAGTGTTCTACGTCAAGTGGAGGACTTGAAACCCTTCGTAATCTTGAATCTTGGAAGGATGATATACTCATCAAAGAAACTACATCAATTTATCTCTCGCCTCGTTTCTAAAATATTCCGTAATTTATAAAAAAAACTTCTTAAATTAACATTTCTTTGGAATATAATTCCTTTTATGAGTGATACTAACGTTATCATTATTCAACTTGAAAACGAGGCTAATTTGGAAGTGATGACATTTTAGGACCAGTTCAGAAACATTTTTTTCTCTCGATTCGATTTTTATCAATCTTTGATTCTTGTCGAAATCATTTTTGACGGGAAAAAAAAATAATAGTAAAAAATTTATGCTAAGAACGTGGCTTTCTTGTCCTGATCATTCGATCTTTGACGTTTTCTTTTGATTGGTTTATTTTTATATGTTAAATTTATATTGATTTGTTGTTATATTATATGTTTGGGAAGGATGACATATTCATCTAAATCAGTACCTTTTTTTCTTTAGCAAGAAGCAAATGCAAAAGAAGAAGCAAGGAAAAGCCGACGCCATCATTACGCTGATAGTCCGTCTTATAAACACTATGGTATTTTCATGAATTTAAGGACTATCAACTATCAAATATAAATTCTAAAACGACAGAAGTAAACGACACAATGGAAAACACGGTTGATCATGCAAAGAAGATATATTTCCACTCATAGAGACTGTTGTTAACGATGGCTTCACCAACCGACCAAGTTCGGATACATCGTGTTTTGAATTTCGACTTTCGCCAACCTCACACCCAAGATCTCTTTGTCTTTGAGAACGGACAGATGTGGTGTTTGGTTTATGGAATGGTATAGCGAATTCAAGAAGGGACAAAGTCATGAACTTGTATATTGATATTATTTTACAAGATATATATTTCAAATATTCCGAATATTCCGATAAATTACTTTTTATACCTCTTTCTTTTTCTATTAAACTTATCCAAGTTTTATATCGTCGTTCCTCTAATTTAGTATGACTGACAAAATAATCAGTATGGGGATATCATACTAGATCAGAGGAGATAAATAATCTCTCTATCATTTTACGATGCTCTAACAATGACATGACAAATACCTAATCAAATTAATATATATTTTTTTCCTTTTTTAAATTTAATTTTTCTGTTTTCATTTCTTTTAGTCTTTCCTCCTTGTGTTTTTTTCCCTTCATTGACTTAATGAATTTTTGTTGAACAAAATAAAACTTGTATTATAATTCGAATTATAATTGAGGGAAAATGATAAAAGCATGAACCTTTAATTACAATATGGTTTCTTAACGAAGCTTTTCGTGAGTAACACTTACATCTTCAGGTTAAAATCTTCAGTTAAGATTTTATGGCGAATAGATACTTCAATTGAAGGAAAAATTTTACTCTAATCGCACGAAACTAGAGGAAAAAAATGAAAATTCTTAAAATTAAGTTCACACTAATAAATTTGGGCGATAAGTTGGTCTATTGTTTCGGGGGAGGTCCATTTACACTTATCACAGAAACCGTACTAAGTTGTGTATCACTGTATAGTTATCTAAAATCTGTTCCCCCTTTTGGTTCTTTTTCACGAAGCTTGGAAATAAACAAACATGTTTTATAAAATTAAGTTTTCCAAAAATTTTCAGGATAAGACACACATCGCGTTCTTTCAAACATTTTTCCAATTATTTTTGTGCTTTGACAAAGGAAGTTATGAGCGTATCTGTAAAGCCAGTTTTCCATTAAGCGGAAAATTTAATTTGGCCAAAATGTTTTATTCTGATTGGCTTCCCAGATGTTTTTGACGTTTCTGATTGGCTTCCCAGATGTTTTTGACGTTTCTGATTGGCCTCTCAGATGTTTTTGACGTTTCTGATTGGCCTCTCAGATGTTTTTCATGTGTGTAACACCCACATCAAAAACTTTTTCATTTGGCAGAGATGTGGTTTAAATTATACGTAAAGCATTTCGTAACACTCAACTTTGGCAAATAAATTTGGCAGTGTCTTTTGTTAGTATTACTGCCAACGAATGCCATCTATAAATTTTGAATGGCATTGAATGTCTGTACTGCCTCCATTCCAATTTTGATTTCTTATTATTTCTGGCATAAATGGAAGTTGTTCGTTGATAGCCATTTGTTGAGAGATCTAGCTTGTGACAAATGCTAGAATTATTAAAAATGTCCAGAATTATATCCACAGATTCATAAAATATCCGTCACTGCAGTCCTCACTTCGATTTCAATCTTAGAAGCTATCATCATAGTCGAAAAACGTTTTGATTGTTTGTCATTGTTTGTTTATTTTTTAAAATTCTGTCAGGCATCAGCACTTCTTCTTAAAACTTCATTATTTTTCAAAATGAAATCGAAGTGGAAACTTTTACGATAAATAAGTTATGAATTCCATAATTTCATTAAAAAAGACTATAAGGTATGATGTTGTCTGCCTTGTTCGTAGATACTGAATGACAGAAAGCAAAAACAAGTATTTGAACAGAATATGGGGAACTTTGATTGACCGTTAAAACAAAAGGACAGGAAAAGTAGTAAAATTAAGATTCGGTAGAGAGACATATTCATTTTTTAAGTTTCAGTTAAAGAAACTATATTTCAGCCGAATCATTATTTTCCAACTTTTTTTCAAGCTCTTTTAAATATTCCACTGAGTAGATAATAGTAGATCATTAAATCACACATATAGTAAAACAAAGGATTCCATTATAATAAGACAATGTGAAAATCGCTTATATATATTTACTTTAAAAAAAACCCAGAGAAATTTCCCTGTAGGAAAATAAAGTATTTTCAGTCCTCATGCTTGTGATAATTTTCCTCCTAAAAGAAATGGCACATATCAATTTTCCTTCAAATATTTTGTCGTAATATATAGCAGAAATTCTAATAGTGATCACTTTCGGAAGCTTAGACCTTCGTTTTTGACGTGACTGCTGGACTTTGTCCGCTAGCATATACTAGAGATTGCACTAATGTATACTTCTGGATTTGTTTTAATCATTCCCTTAAATATTGTTGAGAATATTACCTGGGTTCGTAAAACTCTATTTTTTTGTCTTGATAATATTTCCGAATTTCTATTTAAACATCGTGCGAGCCACTAATCATCATGTTCTATCTCTTCCTTAATGATAGTAATCAATAACACAGGGTGTTTAAAAAAAGTGGCAACTTCGATGAAAATGGATAGAGCTGTAGGCTTCCTACATCTTTAATAGACCCGCCTGACCTGTTTTAGATCAGTTGGTAATAAATTTTCGTGATGACAAATGCGCAGAAAAAAACTGATACTCGCGTCTAATTACAAAGATCACAAACAGGATTAAGTTATTCCTCATCAATGGGAACCAAGCTTTAATGAAAAACAAAGCGTTTCCAATCTTTTGTCGCGAACGATGTTAAAATTTAAAGGTTCATCTACATTGACAGGGCAACAAGTACAATTAACCGTTTTAACTAAACATCATCAGCAATGCAAATTTTGAATAATTTAACAACGCATTGAAATTTTCTTACTCGACACGAAATCTATGAAATTAGAAAAAGAATCGAAGTACGCAAAAATAACAAGAAAATTGAGCAAGTGGAAAATGTCATACTTAACAATAATATTTTGCATAGCCTATGGTACATTTTTTATAACAAATGGTGAAAGTAAAAATTGCAGCAAATACAGTGGAGAATTTGATGTAACATTCATTGGATATAAGTTGTCTAATACCACTTCTCTCATAATACGAAATGTTAAAGAAGTGTCCACTTGTGCTATGCTGTGTATTCAACATAATGTTTGTAAAACTTATAGTGTGTCCTTAGTACAGAAAATCTGTTTGCTTCATACAAAGGCTGAGGGTGAAGAAGGGGCAGCTCTTGAAAAGGACGACTCGTGGACATATTATGGGCAGAGCACTGGAGTAAAGGTGGGTTTAGAATTTCTTAGTAGCAAAATTTTGACTTAAAAATAATGAAATAATGAAGTTGGTCCCAATTTGAGCAGTTGACAAATATGGAAATCTAAAGGAAACGAGGAAAACAAGTTTGACTGTGTTTTCTTGAGATTTACTCTTTTCTCATTGTTTTCCTACAACTTATATGACAATATATTGTCTTTAAATTAGCCGTATTGGATTAAACCCCATAATAATCTATTTTTTAGGCTGGGAGAATATGTGAGAGTAAGAAAGCTTCTGTTGGCAGCAAGTGTGTCAAACAACCAGGAAATGTAGGTTATACCAGCGCATGTAGTCGAAACACAGACAAATTTAAGGAATTTCTTCCCACCGATCCTTTACCAATTTCATGCAAGCATTTGAAGGATTCTTCGACAAGGAAGATTTTCAGCTCTGGCTACTATTGGATTAATATAAATGAGACTCCTGTGAAAGTTTTTTGCGATATGGAAACCGAAAAGGGTAACTAGTGCTCCTTTGTGTTTTCCTCTAATTTGATGGTGATTGAATGGACCATACCCGGACTTTGTTGCAATCTGGTGTCAAAGGCGTAATTCAAATCAATTCCTTCACAATTTTTAATGTTCATTTGGCGATTGTCATGTTTTACATTTCTATTCTTAATATCTTAGCTATCCCCTATACAGTTCTACGTTTACATCTATTCCGAGGCATCTGTCTCTCTTTTGTTGTAATATCACAAACCATCATGAACTTTCATTGCTACAGGAAAAACTTTTGAGATCGTAAATGATCATCACAAATAATTGAATATCTAAAGTTGTTTCTTTCTCATTTTTAGGGGGATGGACGCTCGTAACAAAGGTGGTTACAACAAACTCATATTATCCAGATTTACTCACATACATCAATGATGATCCAACACAAATAACAAAGACTCGTTCAGAGAATTTTGCGCTGACTGCTAATGGATTGATTGAGTTGGAAAAGGCAACAGGTTTTCAGCAAGTACGATTCTACTGTCACAAGCCATCAGTTAATCGAACAATCGACATTGTGACAAACTTGAATAGCTCTGGTAAAGCAGTCGTGAATTATTTCACTTTGAAAACAACCGTTCAACCTGGTGCATGTGGCAGTTATTTTGTACTGTCAAGCGATGATTCTTTATTGTCACGTGATTGCTGGAAGTGGTATGGGAGAGGATGGAATGGAGTTAATCCACTTGATTTTGGTGGTTATCAAATACACATGCTGGTATTTCCTTTTTTTAGCAACTCATTGGAACATTTTAGTCTTGGAGGGTCTATGAACGCTTTTCGATACGAATGTGATGACTATGGGAATTTGAAAAAAGAAGGTGCATGGAAATACTTTATTCGCTAGATAGTTATTGGTTGTGGATACTTTCTATCTCACGATTTTCATGCTCCGAAGTTATTTTACTGGCCATTACCCATTTAGAATGCGAATTTATATGTGTAGTAAGTCAGCTCATATATGCTAATGAAATACCTTGTGGAAATGAAAAGCAAAACAAAGTTTGTCAAAATGTTCTCAACTTATTTGTGAATACCAATGAATTACCTTAATCTTTAGAAAGCATCAGCTATCGAAATGTTTTCGTTACCCTCATATGCGAATATCTTAATAAAACTGTACTAAGAAATATCAAAGTTGCAAGTAAGTTGAAATTTTATGAAGACATTTAAATAGCACATATGTACATACATATACATTTTAAAACGAAAATTTGGTTTGTAAAGACCACCTGATACACGGACTGTGCTTCTATTTCGGTACTATTACAGTATCATTACAGTATGGCCAATCATTTTCACTTAAAGTTCACGTTTATACTATGATGGTGTAGTGGTTAGTACCTTTGAGTGCGACCGCTACCACCCGAGTCAGGTGATGTCGTATCTCAACACTCCCCTTCGATGCGCTTTAAAAGCAGGGTATCAGTCCATTAAGAGCCATCGACTGACTGCACACTGACGTTGGGGCAAGTAAGAGCAATGCTATATGTATCTTTGGCGGTAAGTGAAATACGAGTTGAAGTCGGTGGGTGGAAGCGCAACCGTTCCGATTGAAACCCAAGGACTAAAAACTGCCAGTTACTTATTTACTAACTTTTTTTAAATACATTTTTGTATTTCAGTATGAAATATTGGCCGTTAGTGTTTAGATGTATGTATTTTAGATAAACTGGCTGTCTATCAGGCGGTCATAATAGAATTTTTAGATTAGAAATGCAGCTTGAAGATATATCAGGAATAAATAATATTGAAGAAAAATTACTGCTCATTGGTACATGTCATTTTTTCGATGATTTTTGATACTTTAAAGCCTGATTTCCACTCAGGATAATTTCAATTGGATTGGAACGGACCGGGTCGATTTTTGATCTGCGCATGCGTATTAATTAAAGTTTTGCGATCCGTTTCGATCCATTTCAGTCCAGGAAAAAGTTGAAAAAAGTTCAACTTTTTTCGATCCGGTCCACGGATCAAAATTTTTTAACCAATGAGAATTGGGCTTTTTCTATCATTTATTATTATTATTCAAGAGGCTAGCCACATCAGCGAAACACAGTTTCCGTCTGCGCGAATGAAAGGAAATTGCTCTCCGGATCGGAACAGATCAAAAATCGATCCGGTCCGTTCCAATTGAAATTATCCTGAGTGGAAATCAGGCTTAAGGGAAGAAGTTGTTTGCGGAAAAAATTTGGACGGAAACCTTTTTTGCGGATTACTATATTCCGCAAAAATGAATATTGGTCATCCGCAAAAATAAATTATGCAAAATTTTCGAAATTTTTCATCCGCAAAAATTTAATCCGAAAATTTTCGAAATTTTTCACCTATAAAGAATTGATGTTTCACTTTGCTTTGCATACAACTGAAAGGTATCACAGTTTTTCTTTATTGTTTTTTGTTCTTTTCCTTCATGGGAAGTAGACCAAGACTAAGTCATATTCTCAGTTGCTGGTGTTACATTGACCTCCTCTGAACAAAGATAAGACTCAGCCACATTATCTGTTGGTTACAGCTTAGTATTCTTTTTTGATATTTTATTTGATGAAAAGTAGATATTACTCCGTAAATCTGCTATTTCCATTCCAACTAAAGTTTGTATATACCCAGGTACTAAACTACGTGTTTCCCGACTTTCGATTTTATTAAATTTCTTGCATCCACAAAATTTAATCCTGCAAAATCTCTTTGCGGTAGTCATCCGCAAAGATCTATTCCGCAAACAATTTCTTCCGTTTAGGTAATATTTGTGATAATATTTACGATGGTTATTATCATGATACAAAAGAATCGCAAGAACTTTGTAAGATATCCTCGTGAAATAATGCTTTCATAAAAACATAAAGTCATCAATGGCTAAAGAAATACTTGTTTAGTGCTTAAAGGCCCATGGACACTAATTAAAGGAAATTCGGTACCTGATTTTACAATTTTAAGAATTTGGTAATTTCAATGCCTAAAAATACATGAACAATAACAACGTTGTCAAAATGTGGGTAAAGTTGTCTTGCTGGCCTTAAAAGAATTGATCATTCCTGAATGTCTCTATAAACACAATTATGCCTATATAAACAAGTTTCCCTTTGTTTTTACGATCTGATATTACTAAATCATACTGTATATTAAATCAAATAGTGACTATACGAGATGGCGGAAAGAGTGGTCATGCTTTTAAGGTCCTATCAATTCCAAAGGCACTGGGTACAATACCAAGTTATTATACAGAATCAGTCATAGTTCATAAGGAAAATAACTCCTTGACGCAGCAGTTAACAACAAATGAATCCTTCAAACGTTCAGAGAAACTGGCTTCTATTGAACTTTTTGAACACATCTTGTATTATTGACGCTCTATATCAAGGCCTTGATGACAACGGTAGGAATTGACATGCGTTTGCTAACTTCAAAACCACGTCATAAAAAAAGAATGATCGATTTGCATCAATATCTTAAATCGGAATAGATAATGAAGAAAATGTATATGGCAGATATTTAAAGAGATGTCCAAAAGGGAAACGAGAATACCAAATTACGCTTTCTGGGATCTTTTGAGATATCCTCTTATGGATTTGATATTTGTTTGTAAACTTGTTTTTGCTCTGAACATGAGTACTTTCAGCAATAGTTTTCACAGTGAGCATTCACGTCAGTTAAATGCCCTTTCAATGTTTGAATTTGGTTGATTTGCGTTAAAAACCACAGATTTTATTTAAGTCGACTTCACAAGAACAATGAACATTTTTTGCTTAATACATCGTAACCAATGCAAATTTTACATAATTGAAAGACATTTTCAAGGGATGTTTTAAACTTTATGCGATTCAGAAACAAATTTCGAAAATAAGAAAAGGGATCATAGTACACGAAACATTATACAAACATTAACCAAGTTAAAAATGTCATATTTGACAATGATATTTTGCATTATATTTTGGGAAGTTTTTTTAACAAATACTGAAAGCTTCAGAAATAAAACTTGCAGCAAATACAGTGGAGAATTTGATGTAACATTCAGTGGATACAAGTTGTTTAATACCACTTCTCTCATAATACCAAATGTTAATGAAGTATTCACTTGTGCTATGCTGTGTATTCAACATGATGTTTGCAAAACTTACAGTGTGTCCTTAGTAAAGAAAATCTGTTTGCTTCATACAAAGGCTGTGGGTGAAGACGCAGATCTTGAAAAAGACGAATTGTGGACATATTATGAGCAGAGCACTGGAGTAAAGGTAGGTTAACAGTTCTTTAGTATGATAGTCTTAACTTGAGCAGTTGACAAATATTCAAATCACAAAATAATCGAGGAAAACAAATCATCATTTCTTTGTCTTTGAAGGGCAGCCCTGAAAAAAGATTATTCGGAGAGTTATTATTATTATTATTTGTAATTGTTATTATTATTCTGAAATTTTTAAAAGGATATATAAATTTTAGAAAAATATTTTTCTGCTATCAATATGTGTCCTTTAAAGATGCAAAACCTATAAAAGCTTTGCAATAAAAATTTTCGGAAAAAAAATCAAACCCTTTAATCACTTGACATAATTATAAGCAAAACAATGGAACAAAGGCAGGTTTAGAGTGTCTTAGTAGCTAAGTTTACTTGAAGATGATGAAATAATAAAACTAGTCCACAAACAAGCAGTAGAAAAATGATTTCTTTTGGCTTCCTCGTGACTTTTATGACAATTCATTAAGGCATATTGAATTAAATTTCATGATAACCTGTTTTTAGGCTGGAAAACTATGTGAGAGTAATAAAGCTTCTGTTGGCAATACGTGCCTAAAACGATCAAGAAATAAAGGTTATATGAGCACATGTGGTCAAAACACAGACAAACTTAAGGAATTTCTTTCGACAGATCCTTTACCAATTTCATGCAAGCATTTGAAAGACTCTTCGAAAAAGAAAGTTTTCAGTTCTGGCTATTACTGGATCAATGTCAATGATACTCGTGTGAAGGTGTTTTGTGATATGGAAACAGATAGAGGTAACCAGTGCTTTTTTGTACATTCTTTTCATTTGATGGCATTTGACTGAATGACATTAGGACTCTGATTCCCTCTGGCATCAAAGGTGTGACTAAAATCGTGAACAAAAGTTTTGTTCCACAGTTTGAAATGTTTGTTTGGTGACTGGCAATTTTTACATTTGTGTTGTTAATAACTCAACTCTTCCCTTATAAATTTCAACGACTGATAACGGATGAAGGAAAATGACAGTTTTTCTAACCGGTATCCACAAAAAAATAGATGCTAGTCACAATTGATTTGGATAATTGAACCCAGCTATGTATTGAGCCCTAAATGAAAACAATGTACAATTTCATTTTCCATTTTCTTTGAAATATATGCTTAACTTGCTTATAGGGGGATGGACGCTTATATCAAATGTAGTTACAACAGACTCATCTTATCCGGACTTGCTTACATTCATCAACGACGATCCAACACAAATAACAAAGGCTATTTCAGAGAATTTTGCGTTGACTGCTAATGGATTGATTGAGTTGGAAAAGCTGATTGGTTTTCAGCAAGTACGATTCTACTGCCACAAACCATCAGTTAATCGAACGATCGACATTATGACAAACTTGAATAACACTGGTAATGCAGTTGTGGATTATTTCACTTTGAAAACAACCGTTAAACCTGATGCATGTGGTAGTTATTCTCTACTACCAGACGATGATTCCTTATTGTCACGTGATTGCCGAAGGTGGTCAAGGAGAGAATGGAATGCAGTTGATCCACTTGATTATGGTGGTTATCAAATAAAGATACTGGTATTTCCTTTCTACAGCACTATAGCACAACATTATAGTCTGGGAGGGTCTATGAACTCTTTCAGATACGAGTGCGATGACTTTCTTTCAATCCATAAGGGAGGAGTATGGAAGTATTTTATACGCTAGAAAACTTAACAAATGTAGGAGTAAATCTTGTTTACCTGACTATGTTATTTCTCTTCTAAAAACACTCTGACATGATTCAAATGTGATGTTTAATTGACTTGCTGACAAGTTAGTTTCTGAAGATATCACCAAAATGCAAGAAGGATTATCAAACTGTAGAAATACAATGACAAATATAAGACGCGTACGGAATAAACTTTATAACTGTAAAATACAAAGTTTAGTTTAGTTTAGTTAAACAATAACATACGATCAGCACCTTTGTATTTATTTAATTGAAGAACAGTTATGTATTAATTAGTTGAAAAACAAAATTGTATATATACTTTGTGCATTCTGTAAAAAAAACTTGTCTTGAGAATGGGTGTCTTCACCCTAAACGTTGACAAAACATGCTGTTGTTTTTGTTTTTTACGTTAAAATTTGTATCGATCGTTTTGTTTTAAAAATACAAAGAACATAAAACGTTTGAACACAGTGACATCCGGAAGTTAATCAACCACACGTTTAAATAACATCGAATCTCAGACCATCCTATAAAGTGGCAGTTCCCCTTATTGAAGAGGACAATGTCTTTTAGGTGCTGTTTATATGGAAGCCGAGCCAGCTCGTTTGCAGGGCTAGCCCTTTAGCCGAGATCTCGCCTTCATGGTAATTTAAAAGTAATTAAGAATTTTGTTTATATGAACAGGAGGGCTAGCCCGCTTGCCGAGATCTCGGCTATTTTACTCGAGATCTCGGCAAGCGGGCTGAAAAAAATCCCATGTAAACAGTCTCAGGTGAGCCAGCCCGGCAAACGGGCTAGCCTCGTTACAAATACACAGATTTTGATTGGGTTAAAATTTGCAAATTTTTCTTTCTGACGCTTAAATTTTCCCGCTTGGTTTGCATGAAAAAGAGGTCAGCCCGTTTGCAGGGCCAGCCCGCTTCAAATAAACAGAAAAAATTTCCAGCCCGGCTAGAGGGCTAGCCCTGCAAACGGGCTGGCTCCGCTTCCATATAAACAGCCCCTTAGAATTATCATCATGCAGTTCCATAATTACTGGCTATGCGATTTGCTGAAGTGCTCTGTATTGTCTCACTTAGATGATCAGTTTCGTTTGTCAAACTCTTTTGTTTTCCCAGTAAGATATTTCAATAATCATATCTTGCAGTATTTTGATATCGATGCATTGTGATGATAAATGAAGAATTAGTAATTCAACCAAAGAATAATTAGTGCCAAATGAATAAAAGATGTTATTTTCGTTCACGTTTCATTTTACGACATTTATTACAAATGACTCAGTTGAATCGTGAAAGCAAAAAAAACGTTGAAAGGGCTTCAGAAGGAAATTGATATTTTCACAGCTGATTCAAATGCAATGAACTATAGAATTGCGTTATAGTAGTTGTATGATATATCAAGGGTATCACATAAACCCTTGTTTCTAAAAGGTTTTCGTTAAAAGGAGAATGTCTTCAAAGAAATTACTGCCCTACGCAGCGACGAATCTAGAGGGTAGTCACAACTTGTGGAGAAGTGCATAAACATAGTTTGTGAACTCAATCTATATTACCAATGGGATTATTTGAACTATTTTTTTTATGGTTAAATTGCTAATACCCTTCTACACAAAATGAGATTACCCTTTAGATAATAAATAGCTGCAAGAATATCTATTCTGTTTTGAACCAATTCTCTTTACTTTTCCATTGATTTCATTTTCAATTGATTTCATATGTGACCGTTCAGGGGATTTATATAACAAACGATAAAACGAAAACAAAAGAAGTAGAACAAAAGAAATAACGATATTTATGGTTTGTTCTATAACATTATTACCTTACTCAAATAACGCGTTATAACTTTTTCACTGAAACGATAATATCGTTATGGTAACGTTATATTTTTTAGTCATTACTGTTATAACGTTTTATCGTTATAAAGAAATCATATGCTGTGTATGTTTTATAGAAAAAATAATCTCCTCTGTTGCAGCTGGTAAAAATTAGTTTGGAAAAACAGGGAAATTTAAATCAATTTATCAAAATCTAATATGAATATGATTAGGCAAATATGTGTAGGGGTTTGTTACTTCGATAACTGTTTGTTTCAATATTTGTTGACTATCATCCTTGTAGAAATCATGTTTTGGAATTTTGTAAAGTCTATTCTAGTATACTTTCGAAAAACGTTTCCTTCATATTGTATCATAAACGTGCTGTTTTTTATATAGCCTTAAGTATCGATTTGTCCGTCCGACAAGTAAATTGCAGTTAATAGAAAAAGTATTTAGAAAGGAAATTCAGTTAATTTAGAAACATGTTTTACCACTTAAATTTTATTGTTTTTTGAGTAGTCCTCTCAACAGAAACACTTCCAAAACCGTTCACTGCTGTTTCCACTTTAACACAAGGCTGTTTCCACTTTATCGCATGGATGTTTCTGTTGATAATAGACAAAAGATTGTTTCTATACTGCATATGTGACTCGTATGACGTACGTCTCTTTCTATCTCGACAGTGCGTTGATTTCTTTTTTATGCATGTAGCGTGTTGCATTGTTTAGTTTTTTCTATAAGTTCTTTTTTTTTTACGTTCTTGTTTTTAACGAGTCTGTACATGGTGTAAGTTTTACTAGAAGAAGTTCTATGTTAGAATAGAAAAAGTTCTCTGTGCAAAATAACTTTAACAGTTTCCACTTTAACTCACGGCTGTTCCCACTTTAACACATGGATGTTTCCACTTTAACACAATGCTGTTTCCACTTTATGGCTGTTTCCACTTTAACACATGGCTGTTTCCACTTTAACTCATGGCTGTTTTCACTTTAACTCACGACTGTTTCCACTTTAACACATGGGTGTTTCTACTTGAGCACACGCCAGTTTCCACTTAACTCAAGGCTGTTTTTACTTTAACGCAAGGTTGTTTCCACTTTGACACATGGCAGTTTCCACTTTAACTCACGGCTGTTTCCACTTTAACACAATGCTGTTTCTACTTTATGGCTGTTTCTACTTTAGCACATGGCCGTTTCCACTTTAACGCATGGCTGTTTCCACTTTAACTCACGGCTGTTTCCACATTAACAAATGGCCGTTTCCACTTTAACGCAAGGCTGTTTCCACTTTAACGCAAGGCTGTTTCCACTTTAACTCACGGCTGTTTCCGCTTTAACACAAGACTGTTTCCACTTTATTGCATGGATGTTCACATTTTAGCACAAGGCTGTTTCCACTTTAACACATGGTTGTTTCCACTTTAACTCACGACTGTTTCCACTTTAACTCATGGCTGTTTCCACTTTAGCACATGGCTGTTTCCAACTTAAACACGGCTGTTTCCACTTTAACACATGGCTGTTTCCACTTAACTCAAGGCTGTTTTTACTTTAACGCAAGGTTGTTTCCACTTTAACGCATGGCTGTTTCCACTTTAACTCACGGCTGTTTCCACTTTAACACATGGCCGTTTCCACTTTAACGCAAGGCTGTTTCCACTTTAACTCACGGCTATTTCCACTTGAACACAAGACTGTTTCCACTTTATCGCATGGATGTTCCCATTTTAGCACAAGGCTGTTTCCACTTTAACACATGGCTGTTTCCACTTTTGCACATGGTTGTTTCCAACTTAAACACGGCTGTTTCCACTTTAACACATGGCTGTTTCCACTTGAGCACACGCCAGTTTCCACTTAACTCAAGGCTGTTTTTACTTTAACGCAAGGTTGTTTCCACTTTGACACATGGCAGTTTCCACTTTAACTCACGGCTGTTTCCACTTTAACACAATGCTGTTTCTACTTTATGGCTGTTTCCACTTTAACACATGGCCGTTTCCACTTTAACGCAAGACTGTTTCCACTTTAACTCACGGCTGTTTCCACTTTAACACAAGACTGTTTCCACTTTATCGCATGGATGTTTCCACTTTAGCACAAGGCTGTTTCCACTTTAACAAATGGCTATTTCCACTTTATCGCATGGATGTTTCCACTTTAACTCATGGCTGTTTCCACTTTATGGCTGTTTCCACTTTAACACATGGCTGTTTCCACTTTAGCACATGGGTGTTTTCACTTAAGGAAACACGGGAAAAAAATGTAAAAATATGATGTGATGTATTTATTGATTTCCTGGGTATAAGTTTTAACGTTTAGCAACTATGAAAAGCACATACCTTATCGGTAAAAAAAGGTCAGCTAAAAGTGATTAAACTTTGGCTAGGTGACTTTTTCTTTCCAAAACTACTTGCCAAACTACTTTTTGCCGGTTTTTCTTCTCTGTGTTCCCAATTCTTATCAGGTGCTTATCAAGAGAAATCTTAAAAGTCACTGCTATTTTTTCATAAGGGAAGGAGGTGAAGTATCTGGAGATTTAGTGTCTACCAATTACAAGACTTCCCCTATCCGTGCGGACTGGAGGTACCGCTACTTCTGACACTTTCTGTAAATAATGAAAACATATTGAATCAAATGAAAGAATTTGCAAGTATCTTGGTATGATTACAAGTATACACGGATGAAAGAAGGTGAATGCGAAGACGAAGACAGTGACGCGATGAAAATGTAATTGAAATCAAATTTAATGAAGAAAAACAAGTGCAGCCAGGACAAACATAAACTGAACAAGAACAAAAGGAAGGTCAAGAAGAACAACATAACGAAAGTACATAAATGAAGAAAAAAAAACTGTTATTGAAATTGACTAATTAACCTAATTTACCTAACCTTTCTTTTTGGTGTTGCATTTTATTTCTTAAAAATTTAATATTTTAAATTATCCAAACTTTCTTTGTCATTTTTTGTCTTGGAAATTTGTCGACAAAAAGTGACTAAATTTTGTCCAAGTGACTAATTTTTTTTGCCGACTTTTTATTTTTGTCGACTACCATTTTAACCGAATTTTTTTACTGACAAGGAATAGGCTAAGTGTTTCTGTAAGGGAAAATGTTGATGACCGGAAACTAACACAAAAATTAGATGTTGTATCAAATTATTCTCCAAATAGAATGTACAACTTTAAGATTGCCAGTGTTGCAAAATTACATCGAATTTAACAGGAAAAAAAACCATGATGGGCATCTGGAAAGACTGCAAGATGATATCAAACACAATGGGCTGAAAGAACCATTAATTTTGGCAGTCAGGAAAGACAGTCAAAGGGCGTATTGATGGAAGGGAATCATCGAATCATTTGCTAGGAGAATTTCAGTGTTCATTGGGTACCATTAAAGAAAAGCTACTGGTTCCTAATAGCCTTTATCCTTTCATTCCCGCTTTCCATAAAACACTTCTCCAAAACGTTATGCCAAGAATGTGTGGGTTTGAAAGCAAGTATATTTGATTGGCAAACCTTTTTATTTTTCACTTCATTTTTAGTTCCATTAAGTTGTATATAGTTGTATATACAACGTCCATTTCTTTTTATTTTATGTTATGTTTTCATCTTCAATTTTTACTTTTGCAGTATACAGGGTATCTGAATAAGAAACAGAACGCTGAAAATTTCCATGAAACAGCCACCTACTAATAACGGTGTATTAAATTTTTTATTGCCTCCATGTGTAGCACTAATGATTTTACCAAAATTACAGGTAATTATCAAAATCTTGGTGGAAAAGTATAATTTAATCCATACAGTGTGTTTCATGATGTTGGAAACGGAAATTTTAAAGTTGTTGCACATACATAAAGATTTAACTGACAAACTTGATGTGAATGAGGTGGGAAATGAGTTTGTAGGTGCGCGGAAAAAAAGATATAATAATTTTGGTAAATTTTGACTTGGTTTAATAACTAGCCCTTTAGTTTTTTTTCCACGACTTTAATCATTTTATTTGTACCATTTTTTTTACGCTTTTATTTGATTAATAAACTCTATGATTCTTAACTTTGAATTGCAAACTTGGAAAATGTTTTATCTAGGTTTTGTCTGTTTAAGTGGGTCTTTAAAATCAGGGGAACCATCGCATTGCCTCCTAAATTAGACTCGAAGTTTGCCTCTCTGTTACAGTATCAATCAACAAAAGGACAAATAATCAGAAATAATTATAAATTGATCACTCGATTATTAATCAACTCAGAACTTTTAGAGCATGTTTTAAGCCAATGGACACCCCTAATATCTCAAAAGATTTCTTTGCCCGTCGGCCTCAACTATCGTGGGGCCTCCTTAGTCACTGTACTACAGAGCGATGGGCTGCTAAACGTCCCCATTTTTGAAAAGCATTTGTCCGAAATATAAATTTCTTTTGTTTTACTTTTATATCACTTTACCATATTTTGTTATTGTATCTACCATTTTTTATTTAACTAGTTCCCAGTCTCTTTTATGTATATATCGGCGAGCACGTGTCTGTTCGCCCTCTTCCTTCTTGGACTGGGACAAGATAACATGCTATGTGACGTTCGTGTAATTCTTCGTGTCCACGTTGTTTTCCTCCTGTCCCTTTTTCATGTTCGAGAAAGTTTAAATGGCGCCCGATGAGGGACGCGAAGATACAAAGTTTTATTACGTTAGCCGAACTTTCCTGAGTTGCTGTTTAGCTGATTTTTCCTGAGTCGCTATTTAGCAGATTTTTCCTGAGTCGCTGTTTAGCTGATTTTTCCTGAGTCGCTATTTAGCTGAAACATTCCATGTTACCGCATTCTAAAAAAGACGAGGACATCTGAAATTTTAATGGTGTATGGGTATGAAAGTATTTTTCTGAAATTTTTCTGTTCGTGAGTTGGCGTTGAATCCTCTTAGATTGATTGATTTTTCTTTTCGATTTTGCGAGAGATTGATTTTTTTTTTTACTCTCTATTTAATTTTTAAAAGCACATGTTTCTTCATAGAAGTTGGTTCTTTGTTAGTGAAGTTTTTTTGACACATTTTTGAGTTGATTTCCTTTGTTCTCTTCGGATTCGTACAGAGCACGAGTAGTTTCTCAAAATTTTTTTTGCTAATTTTTTAAGTGAGAAGTTGTTGTTTTTTGTTTCTGTTGTCTTTTTGTTTTAAAGTAATGGCAGCAACCAATAGGGAAATCAACAAGCGAAAAGGTTTGCGCACGCAATTTAACAAAGTTTTATCCAAGGCAAGTGATTATCTAGACGGCGAAAGTGTAACTGAAGCAAAGTTACTAAGTTTCGAAAGTAGTTTGAGTAGAAAGAGTGAGGAGTTGAAAGCGCTCGATGAAGATATTCAAAATGAGATAGACGAAGAATATGTAGAGAAGGATGTAGAGGAAAGTCTCGAGTTTGTGGAGCCCTTACACGATTTGTTTGCGACGATTACAATAAGGTTGAGTGAGTTGAGGTTGAATAAGAGTGTACACGAGATATCGAGTGAAACAGGTTTTTCGAATGGAAATTCAATGAGCGATAAGTGCAAACTTCCCTAAGTTAGAGATTTCTACTTTTTCAGGTGAACCTTTGGAGTGGCAAGGTTTTTGGGATAGGTTTAATCTTTCTGTGAATTGTAATGATCGCGTCCCTGATGTCGATAAGTTTAACTATCTATTACGTTTTCTTTCTGGTAAGGCTTTGTCATGTGTCAAAGGGCTGACCTTGTCATCTGAGAATTATCATCAAGCAATCAAATTATTGAGGAATAGGTTTGGCAACCCCCAGGTGTTAATTTCGGCACATATGGACAAACTCATTAAGATTAAGAAAGTAAAAAGTATTGAAAATGTAGAGGGTTTGAGGAAGTTGTACAATGATGTTGAGACGTGTTTGAGAAATCTTGCTTCATTGGATGTAGAAACGAAGACATACGGATGTTTGTTGATCTCCCTTTTGAAGGATAAGCTTCCTGAGGAGATGCTCGTCACTATTTCTAGAGGTTTTGGTGGCGATACTTGGAATTTGGAAAGATTTATGGAGCTTTTGGATTCGGAGTTGAAGGCTAAGGAAAATTGTTTGTCTTTTTCGAACAGTCGTGGAGGAGAAGCGAGAGAGCATAGGGAACAAACAGTGACGTCAGCTGGTAGTTTGCATGTTGGAGGCGAGTCAGCGAGACCTAAGTGTGTTTATTGTCAAAAAAATCATTCGTCTTCTCGTTGTGATCGTATCACTGACGTCAACGCTCGTAAGGCCATTCTTGAGAGGTTTAAAAAATGTTTTGTTTGTTTGGGTGGAGGTCATATTGCGAGCAAGTGTAGATCTTCTTTTGTTTGTCATAAGTGTGGAAATAAACATCACATCTTTATTTGCCCAAAGCCTTCAGGTACTGAAAAAAGTGTAAAAAGTGAAACTGAAAAAATTACGTCTTCTTCTTCTTGTAACCATGCTGGCACAAAAAACGGAATTCTATTGCAGACTGTTTCTTCTAAGGTTTTTTCTTGTCCGAGTGGATCTCTTTGCAATGCTAGAGTACTTCTTGATAGTGGATCTCAAAGGTCTTATATTTCTGAGAAATTACGTCAGAAACTTGACCTTAAGACTATTCGCCAGGAGAGAATTCTCGTTAAACCCTTTGGAAAATCTGAGAAAGTTGCCCAAACTCTTGATGTTGTTCAGGTTTTTGTACAATTTGATTTTGAAAAATCCTTTTGCCTCGAAGTAATTTGTTTTCCACATCTGTGTGATCCTTTGACTAATCAGAATATCTCTTCCGCCCTTGACAGCTATCCTTCATTGCGGTCTTTGAAACTTGCAGATTCTAACAATTCTTGTTGTGATTTAGATGTTGACATTTTAGTAGGAGTAGATTACTACCATAATTTTTTTACTGGCAAATTTTTCAGAACGCGTGGAGGGCCTACGGCGAATGAAACTCATTTTGGTTGGGTTCTTAGTGGAAAGATTTTTTCGGATTCTTCAACTTCGGCAAATGTAGCCCATGTGATGAGATGTGACGTCCAGCGTTGTAGTGCCCCTGTAATCGATGACTTGAGGGAAGATTTGGAAAGGTTTTGAAAAATCGAAAGTATTCAGGGATCTGAGGACTGTGTGATACATCAGTTTGAAAAGAATATCTGCTTTAATGGCGAGAGATGTGACGAAGCTGCCTTTTCGACCTGATCATCCTCCTCTCGCAGATAATTTTTATGTGAGTAAGAAAAGGTTGAAAAACATGCACGGTAGGTTGTTGAAGGAAAATTCTGTTGAGAGGTGTGATAAAGTGTTTAAGGACTACGAAGAAGACGGTATAATTGAGAGAGTACCTGATAATGAGATAAATGAAGGTGATGTTCATTATCTGCCCCATAGGGGTGTTGTTAAGGAGAATCGGGAAACCACTAAGCTGAGAGTTGTATTTGATGCCTCTTGTAAGGTTGAAGGTCCATCCTTGAATGATTGTTTGTATCCTGGTCCTAATCTTATTGCTAAAATCTTTGACATTCTTTTGCGTTTTCGGTTAAATCCTATTGCTATCTTATCTGACATTAAACAAGCTTTTCTTCAGATCGAAATTGACCAAAAACATCGTGATTTTTTACGTTTTCTTTGGTATGAGAATCCTTTTGATTCTTTATCTCCTCTTGTCATTTACAGATTTTTACGTCTTGTTTTTGGCCTTACCAGTTCTCCTTTTATCTTAAATGCTACAGTGCGTCATCATCTTCAAAAGTTTAAAGCAACATATGGCTCCCTTGTAGAAAAGTTTAGATGATCTTTATGTTGACGATTGTTCTTCAGGCTGCTCTGATATTGCCGAGGCTAAAGATTTTTATGAAAATTGCTCGTCAATTTTGAAGTCGGGTGAATTTTTGTTGAGGAAATGGGCTAGCAATTCAAGAAAATTGCAAGCGTTTTTTAATGAAAAGGAGCAGGTGTCAGAAGATTTACGTTTTAAGAAGGTTTTGGGAATAGAGTGGGATTTAGACTCTGATGAATTTGTTTTTCGTTTCGGTGAGATTATTGGATTAGCAAGATCTTTACCTACAACTAAGCGCAATGTATTAAAGGTTGCTGCCACCTTTTTTGATCCTCTTGGTTTTATTTCGCCCATCACTGCGCGCGTTAAAGCCATTTTTCAACTTCTTTGCAAGGATAAAAGTGACTGGGATAGCGATGTTCCTCCTGAGATACTATTAATATGGAACACGTTTTAGATGATATAACACGTTTTGCTGAGTTGAGAGTAAGTCGTTTCGCTTATGTTAGCCCTAGTGAACGCTACGAATTTGTTACCTTGCATGGGTTTTGCGACAGCTCAGAGACATGCTATGCTGCAGTTTTGTATCTTCAAGTTAAGTTGCTCACTGAGACTAAAGTTTTCTTTATAGCTGCGAAAACCAAGATTGCGCCTTTGAAAAAAATGAGTATTGCGCGGTTAGAGCTTTCAGGATATTTACTCTTGAGTGAACTTGTAGGGCAAGTTTTGGTTAATTTTAAAAGAAAGACTTCTATTGATGATATTAAATGTTGGTCTGACTCGCAAGTTGCTTTGTGTTGGTTGAAAGGGAAGAATAAGAATTGGACGCCTTGCGTTGAAAATCGTGTGGTGAAGATACGAAAGATTGTTGATAGTGATAAGTGGTTTTTTTATTTCGGGAAAGGATAATCCTGCAGATATTCCTACACGGATTTGTGAATTGAGTGATTTCGAGAGGTGGCTGAGAGGGCCTGATTTTTTGTTTGCAAAAGTAAGTAATTTTGATGATTCTTTTGATGTCGAGGCGATGTTGGATGATACAGATGTCCCCGTCGAATCAAAAAAGTGCGTTAATCCTACCACTGCAACAACAACAACTGTTTCAACCGAAGAAGTTCCTGATATTGCTAAAGTTATTGACTGCAATCGATTTGGTTCGTTCAGCAAGCTAATTGGTACGACAGCCTTCGTTTTACGTTTTATTAAGATCTTGAAGTCGCGGGTTCAGTCAGATCGTTTCAACACAAAAACTTCAGGGCGGGAAGATGCTGAAGATGTTGACAAAGTTCACAACGTCAGTGCTGAGGAGAGAGAAGATGCTGTTCGAATGTGGGTCAAGTCGGAGCAAAGTCATTTACGTGACTTGCCTCGATTTGACAAACTCCGAAAATCATTGAAGCTGTTCGAAGATAGACATGGGGTCTTACGTTTGCAAGGAAGATTTGGAAGTTTGGATTTGAATTTTGATGTTAAGTTTCCCGTACTACTTCGTGATAAAGACAGTTATTTTACTTGTCTGCTTATTCGTTATTGTCATGAAATGGTTTTACACACTGGCGTCGAGGTAACTTTAAATTTTTTGAGGAACAAATTCTGGATTGTTAAAGCTAGACAATCAATCAAATCTATTTTGCGAAGATGTGTCGTTTGTAAGCGCTATCAAGCGCGAACATTGTCTCCCCTAGAGACTCCAGATCTCCCTTCTTTTCGTTTTAGTGATGATTTTTCATTTTGTAATGTAGGGTTAGATTATGCCGGACCTTTATATGTCCGAGAAACCGCAAAAGCCGCAGCCAAAAAGGTCTACATATTACTTTTTACGTGTGCCAGCAGCAGAGCCATTCATCTAGAGTTGGTACCAAACATGAAGTCACCAGCATTTATTAGAGCTTTTGAGAGGTTTATGTCAAGGAAAGGTGTTCCAAAATTACCGTATTTCCTCTTTTTAGCGCCCCCTCTTTTAAGCGCCCCCCTCTAATAAGCGCCCCTGTTAGTCCAAAAATAATTTTATAAGCGCCCTCCTCTAATAAGCGCCAGGGCGCTTATTAGAGTTACAATGTTAGAGTCAAAATCCTAGATAAGCGCCCGGGCGCTTATTAGAAACTAGCCAAAACAGTCAGCCAACTGTTTGTAGATCTTTTCAACGAGACATGGAAGATGATCCAAACATTCTAATAGACTCCGATTAAGAAGAAGATGACGACATAGATATAGAGTTGGAAAACATTACATGAACCATACCTGATATTTCTTCTGTTTTCTGTACATAGTTTTTATAGAAAATAATAAAAGTGGAAATAAGTATTTATTTTTAACACCTCTCACAATTTTTTGTAGGGGTTTTTTGAAATAATTTTATAAGCGCCCCCCTCCAATAAGCGCCCTCCTAATTTTCGAAAAAATTTTATAAGCGCCCGGGCGCTTAATAGAGGAAATACGGTAATTATTAATGATAATTTTCGAACTTTCAAGTCGAGAGATGCGAAATCTTACTTTTCTAAACTTGGAGTTTGACAAAAGTTCATTTTACCCGCTTCTCCTTGGTGGGAGGTTTTTATGAACGTTTAGTTCGTTCAGTGAAACTTTCGCTGAAAAAATCTCTTGGACGTTCCCTTCTGACTTATGAACAACTAGAAACTGTCTTATGTAAGAGTGAATTCGTCATCAATGGTCGTCCTTTAACTTACGTTTCGTCTGACGATCTCGAAGAAGCATTGACACCCTTTCATCTACTTTTTGGTCGTAATGTTTCACATCCACGTGAAGATTCTTTTGAAGACGCTCCAATCAATTCCAACAATGAAGAAACCAATCACAGAGCCAAGGATATTCACACTCTAATTCGGAAGCATTGGAAATCTTTTACGTCATATTATTTGAACGAACTTCGACAGCATCATTTGTACGTCAAAGAACCATCATCATCTTCATATAAAGTACCATCAGTTGAAGACATTGTCATCATTCGCGACGATGTTTCGCTTCCAAGACAACGATGGAAGCTTGGAAAAATCATTGAATTGGTTCGGGGTAAAGACGGTTTTGTTCGGGGTGTCAAACTGAAGACAGATGCCAACGAATCGTTTCGTCCTCTTCAAAAGATAATTCCATTGGAAGTCGCAGATTCCGTTGAATCAGATCCTATTCCTGTCGTTCCTATTAACGTTCAAGAAGATCAAATTCCAACGGCACACGAAATTAGTGAGAAAAGACCGAAACGGCACGCGGCACGCGAGGGACAATTGAGAAAGAGATTGATCGAAAAATATACTTGACTTTGTCAACGGGGGAAGTGTAAAAGAAATATAAATTTCTTTTGTTTTACTTTTATATCACTTTACCATATTTTGTTATTGTATCTACCATTTTTTATTTAACTAGTTCCCAGTCTCTTTTATGTATATATCGGCGAGCACGTGTCTGTTCGCCCTCTTCTTTCTTGGACTGGGACAAGATAACATGCTATGTGACGTTCGTGTAATTTTTCGTGTCCACGTTGTTTTCCTCCCTGTCCCTTTTTCATGTTCGAGAAAGTTTAAAACGGGAATCGGAATTCTTGTTGGAATCGCAAAGATTGAGATGTACCTATAAAATATTGCTGCGTCCGTCCCTGTATACTTATAGTTTCATTACAAACTTAAGACCATTAAGGAATGAAAATGAATGACTTAATAATGTCAATTGAGATCAACAACTTTATTTGTTTTTGGGTCAATTTTCAAAACTGTTAGTTAAAGTGCAACCAATTAGTTTGGTGCGTTCAAATAACGGAAGAATGGATTCCTATCATGGATGCTGATGTGAAGAGTGAGCGATACATGAAAGGAAATTAGACAACCATTACAACAATAAAAACAATAGCAACAGCAATGCCAGCTACTTATTGATATGATATGCCTTATATTGATATGATCTTGTGGGTAATTACTTTGAAAATTGAAGAGCATCAAGTAATTATACTAAGAATTGCTTTTTAACCACATCAATAGAAGATCAGATTTAATCTTCAAATTGAAATCTTAGATATGATTTAGTTTCTTCTTATACATACTTATATATACTAATACAATTTGATTGATAATATTTTTTACAGTTTCTTGACGTGTATTGGAAAAAAGTTCCTGTCTTTTTAAGCATTTCAACGATGAAGATAAGCATTGAAAAACATTGTCTTTTTCATATAGTTCAGTTGAAGGTTTTCACCTAGGAGTGATGATGGTGACAACTTTTTAAATTTCATCTTAGGTATGGCTACAGTTATTTTCACTTCCGACATTAAAATTTTAGTGAAAAGGAATTGATTGTATAGCATTACTAAAGCTTTCGCAACATCTTTTCACTCCATGGCAAAAACCGTTTTTATGTTTGTCTGTGAAAGTCTTTAGAAGTGCAACCTCTCCGCTGCGAACTGTAGTAGAATATAATGACCCCTTAGAATATTGTCATCCCCTGTGGTTTACACTTATGACCTGTTAGTGTTTTAGGGTTATGGTTAAGATTAGGTCATAAGCGTAAACCACGGGGTGGAGGGTGAAAATATTGTAAGGGGTCATTATATTCTATTACAGAACTAACAAAGAAGAAACACATCTCATTCTTTTTAAACTTCTTGTTCATCTAGGTTGTCACATGGATGATATTTTCCTCAGTCATTACTGCATCCTTTTTCCAAAATGCTGATGCAAACGATTTTCTTAAAGCGTTAGAGGAAACGGTTGACGAGGTTGACATGGATGATGAGCTGAGTGACGATATCGATTTGGATTTAGATGAAATGTTCAAAGATCCATTATGGTCTCGACGACGGTCATTAAGATGTGAAAGTAGACGAAGAGGTAGCAATAATCATTATCGATTTTGTTCAAACAAGTTCTGCAGTATAGATCATGTGATGTTACATCATTGCTGTAACAGAGGAAATATATTGCGGCATACCAGGGCGATATTTTAAATCTTAACCATTGTGAAAATTTGTTGAAAAGCAACTGCGACGAAGTGCGTTGTTATATTGTACACTATTTCAATAAAAAGCTCTTCATCGCAGTGACTTTTGATCACCGGATAAGTATTATCTATTTCACTTGCTTATGTTTTACCTTATATCACATAACTTTTTTTGTTTTTGGGTTTTTAATTTTTAATTTTTTACTTATTCCAATTTCTTAACATTGTTTCGCTTTTTATCTTTATTACATTTTCCTTTTTCTTCTTCACAGTAAAATATATTTTATTTCCGTATTCAAATGGAAAACTGCACATATCAATAATTTCTTTCAGCGTCACAATGTTTTGTTAAACCAAATGGATGCGGCACAGCAGCAATACAAAAACTCATTCCAGTTCCAAACGCCAAGTTATTCAAGCCTGCATGTGACAAACATGATACATGCTATAATTGTGTAAGTAATTATGTAAGCAAGTTCATCCCTAGAGTTTAGCGACAATTTGTGAAAGAGAGTTTAATTATTTATGCAACGGAAAAATTTGCAAGTAACCTAATGGACACTGAGATCGAAAAAAGACTGACACTGAATACCTCTATCCCCATATCATAAAGTTAGACTTTGCCCTTAATTCGATCGATGTGTAGATCCTTTTGAGCGAACTTCAGAATCACGTTTGAGACACCAAATATTTCATTTTTAGGGTGATTACCGTGGTTGGTCGTTGAAGGAATGTGATAAGCGTTTCTTAGCTGATGTAAAGCATATTTGTGATTGCAACCACCAAGGATTTTTCCAGACTGTACGCAGGCTTGGCTGTAAAACATTAGCATATAGTTATTACAGACTAATCAAAATATTTGGAAAATCAAATTACCCGAAGCCTTCGAAATCATACTGCAGTAATGACTGTGTTGTTCCACTGGGAAGCCCTGAACAAATGTATTAGTTGTTTCAGTTTAAATGTATCGATATGCACGAAATAAATGTGATGTACTTCAAGCACGAGCTTTTCAAAAATATGTTTTCTTTTCATTTTTATTACGATTGTAAACGTGCGTGCTTAACCATGATGAGACGCACAGATTTTGACCTTATCGAAGTGATGGGAATAAATAAATGCATACTTTGAGCCTAAAGTCTTAGAATATAACTCTTAAATATATACACTTAAAAATACAATACAAGAAAACTGTTTCTTTCAGTTTACTTCTTCTTCAACTGTTCAGGGGCAGGTTTTAAAACGTCAATTATACCTTTGTTCACAGAAGCTTTTTTAACTACTGGTAGAAATCTCACAGCTTACACACGCACTATCATACAACGTACTACTGTTAGAATCAAAAATCATCTTATATAATGTAACGAGAGCGAAGTGTCAGTTGCACTAATAGTGATCCCAATAGGACAAAAAACAAAGAAGCGATACGCAACGCCAGAGATCATACAAAACGCGCGCACGGACCGAATCAATGGACCTTAGCAAAGCTGAAAAAAACAAAGCAAAAACAAAGGACATAAAGTACCATCAACTTTTCGCACGTGAAAACAAACTTTTACTTGTTTGGTGAAATACACTTACAGCGTGTCCACCAGAAAGTGGGCACCTTGTTTAAAACACAAATAACTTTTTGAATTTTCAACAATACAATGCGGTTTTTATACCGTTGGAAAGAGGATTTTTTGAGCTTAAAATTTTTATTTTAAGAATATTAAGTATTTTTTGTTTCGATACGGTTGTTAATTTTGTAATGATCAATAAAACAGACTTTTAACGAGCAATTTACCGCTGTTGGCGGTGTTGTGCTAATGTTGTCACGAAATTTTTTAAAAAGGCACAAACTTTTTTTCATTGTGTAAAATTTTTTTATTATGATTTAATAATTTCAAATTCCCAACGCATTGTCGAAATCGGTATAAGCGAGAAAGCAAACATTTTATGAAATTCATTCGATCATAAGAAGAAAGTTTCAGGAGACAAAAACTTATGTAGCTGTTAGTCAGGCTTTTAGACAACAGTTTGTACTGTATTTGCAAACGGATTTTACGTTTTTATGTCGTAAGTACGACCATTAGGTCATGTTTTGGTTGTCTTTTCGTCACCTTGGTGACGTCATATTAAATGACTTCATGACGTCATGAAAAAGTCATAAAGAAGTCATATGACTTCCTGACCAGATTAAGACGTCGTGGTGACGTCATAATGACGTCATGTGTTTGGTGGGATCGCCTGTATCGAGAACTGCAAGAAACATCAGTTATCGCTATTGGTTATCGAGATATTACAATACAATGGTTTCCCCGTGACGATAAAAAAACTGACGCCACGCCACGTGCTACTATATAATAGGGGGTTTCCGAAATCACAACAGCAACTGAAACAGCAACGCGATGCACGACGTAGCCGTCGTCGTCGAGGTTGCTTATATTTCAAGTTCCGTTACGGCAAATACCGCGGAAAAAACGAATGCAAAATTAAAACATTTGTTATGAAAAAAGATTTTGAAACGAGATGCCAAATTTTAGAGAAAACAGGTTTCTTCTCCTCAACGCTCTTGCAGATGCTATAATCGACGATGAAGGATTTTTTTTGTCATATAATGTAAATAAATCAAAGAATTTGGACCTTCCTTACTGGAAATGCAATAAATTCGACGATTTGGATTATCAGTGCCCCAAATGAGCAAGATCAGTAGCCAATCACTGAATTTTATATATGATAATTGGAGTCGTCTACTGGAATAATTCAATCAAAATTGGCTTTCCCCAGAAAATCTTCAAGATTTTGCAAATGTTATTCATGGAAAAGAAGCCTCTTTGGACAACTGCCGGGCCTTTGTTTATGAGACTGTGAAGAAGGTGTGTAGACCAGGCCGAAACCAAAGGGTAGTTTATAATGGTCACAAAAAGTGCATGCCATTAAGTTTCAATCCGTTGTTACGCCTAATGAACTAGTGACCAATCTTTATGGACCAGTTGAAGGTAGAAGGCATGATAGCACCATGCTTGCAATGTTTGGATTATTACCCTTGTTACAACAGCATGCCAGGGCTCCAAATGGAAATATACTTTGTATTTATGGTGATCCAGCCTACCTTTTGCGTCAACAACTACAGACCCCTTTCCGAGGAACAAGAAGATTTATGGAGCAAAGCAATGATCAAAGTTACAATTTCGTTCGAATGGGTGTATAATGATATCATAAACTATTTCAAGTTTCTTGATTTTCATAAAAAAGTTTTTCATAAAAACTTAGTGCAGTGGGGAAAATGTATGTAGTACGTACTTTGCTACAAAATGCAAGATCTAGTTTCTATGGCTCTGTTACATCAGAGTATTTTGGCATAGAACCCCTTAGTGTTCAAGAATATTTTCAATAAGACATAACAACGTTTTATACAGTATACTATCATCATATATTACTATATGCTATTTTATGTACATTCATAATTTTTCTGTTGAGTTATAAATAGGTTAAAATATAATACACTAGGAAGTGTAAGTTGTAAATATGTTTTTCTGTGTGATGAATTTCTGGTCACTTCTGTAATAGAAGAAAGCTTTTAAAGAGAATTTTAAGAGAACAGATAAAAAAAACAAGAATATTTGTGCATCACTGCAACATATCCTTTAAAAACATAAGGGATAGATATTTAGAAAAAACAAACTAAGCTTAGTTTACTGTCAATTTTAAAAAGTTAACAACAAAAATCTTATTATAATAATCCGCGATTGTGCATACCACTTTTATTTTAGAGAGTGATATATTTACTTTTTTTTCAACGGTCAAAACCTTCTTATTTTTTCCCTTTTCGTCGTAAAACCACGCAGCGGCGACAGACACTTTTTTTAATGTTACGTAATCTAAGTGTGACGTTTAATTTAACTCACGTTTTTTAAACCAATCAAAACGCAGGAATTTCTTTTTTCGCCATTTTGATTGGTTGGCGAAAATCAAAACGGAGTCCGTTGCTAAATTATTATTCACGACGAACTGGTGATGCGAAGTTTTGTGAGTTTATTAACGTACTTAAAATCCATAAAAGACTTATAATAAACGGAAGATTTACATCACATTCAACATAAAAACAGAAGTCTGACTTATGAAGAAGTCTGACTTATGTTTTTCAGTGCAATAAAACATTGCAGCATGGCAGAAAGAAAGTATATTTAGTACGTACATGTTGCAGTAGAAAATGTGGATGGATGTACAGTAGAAACTTGCTGGAAAGTAACAGTGTTTACAGTACAAAATCTACTGGAAAATACAGAAAGTTTTCAGGTTCTACTTCGCATATAAGCATAAAAGCAGCTTTGCCAAACGAAGAAAGCAGTTCAGTTTGTAAAATGGTAGCGAAAGTGTTTTATAAATATATGTGCTGGAAAGTAAATAAAGTGTTAGTAATTTGTTTACAGGTATGAATATAGAAGTAAAGAGTTTAGAAGTGTTTGAAAACGGCTGCAGAAGATGATCAATGCTGTTTGCTAACATGTTGATGTGATCTGCAGTGAAAGGTATCCTATTTTGTTTGAAATTAAACTAAAGTAAAGTTGAAATATAATATATCGATTCAGTTAGAACACAGCTAATATGCTGGATAAATAAAGGGTTGTTTGCTGTTGTGTTTTGAATTAGCCAGAGGAGATTTGAACTCTGTTTGAAAATGTGAATGTTTTCATTTGTTATAAACTCTTTAGCTATAGAAATTCTGTCATTACGTTTGTGTTTTTAATTATTATTCATAAGGTAAATGCGTTCTTGCTTTCTTTCGATATCGTCATAGTATGTTTATGTTTATTCAATTATTGTTTTTGAGTTTAATATATGTTCTCGAAGTTCCTTTTTGTTTGTTTGTTTGTTTGTCATAATACGATTAGGTATATATTTGAATCATTATGCATTCGAAATCTTTTTTCTTTTAGAAAAGCAAAATAAAAAATACAATAACAATAAAGAAATGAAACTCATGGTTTAGATCATGATGTTGATGGTTGGTGAAGAACAGATTAACGATTTTAAAAATTCCGTCCAATGTAACTTCGGCACGAAAGAAACACAGTTGGAAGGTATCGATTTGTTTTCAATTCACATTTTGTAATGTTATTGTTTGCTTAAAGTGTTGCAATGTTTGTTTCGGTAAAAAATAATTTTACAAAACCTTTTTTCAGTTTTATTATGATTTGTTTTACGTACAAGTTACTTTGCATTTTCTGTGTTTCAAAAAAATAGTTTTTGGTCAATAGTAGGGCATTTTAAGTATTGCGATGTTTGGTTATAATTTGCATCTCCAGGGTAAAAATTTTCATTCTGATTGGGTAAATAGTTTTGCATGTGTTCTTCACATCATCTTTTGGGCGTAAAAACATGGTTTTGGTCAAAAAGAGGCAATATCGAGAATTTCGATGTTCCAATTTTTCTTATTATTTTGATGTTTGATTTTTTTATGTCTCCAGGGGAAATTTAATTGACTAATCCTCTTTCTCGGTTCAACTCACATTGACTAAAACTGGTAAAAATTATTACCACTTATGTTCAACACTCTACAACATGGGCAAACTTATCATTGCCAATTCTTCATTTTATTTTTCGTGAACTGGACATATGCTGAACCTGGGTGGCGAGCAACGCCGCCTGGGCGTCTATCTACTTATACTAATTCGCAATCGTGTGTAACACATTTAACTTAGAGAGTGTTTTGTTTTTGTTTTTTTAATGGTCAAAATCTTCTTAATCGTGGTCATATAGCGGCAGTTCGACCACGCAAGACACATTCACGATTAGTATAATAGCACGTGGCATCATTTGACGTCAGTTTTTTTATGATCACGGGGAATCATTGCATTGCATCCCCAATCGAACGCGACGTTTTTGGGGAAATATCTCGAGAACCAATAGGGATAACTGACGTTTTTTGGGGTCAGCGATACGGGTGACGGGGTGACGCAACATTTGAGCCCAAATTCTATTTGGTACTGCGGATATGACGTCATTAAAATCTTTGATCGACGATATCTCAGCAACGGTTGGTCGTAGCGAAACGATCCCATACATTTTTTTGCTCAGTTTTTCGAGCTCTACAACATGGTCTCTTTTTGAGATTCGGTGATTTAATTTTTCGTCACCTGTTTTCGACACATTATTTTTGAAATTAAAGCCGTAAGAAGCTTTTACGCGAGATACTAGTCTTATTATAATAATCCGCGATTGTGCATCCCACTTTTATTTTAGAGAGTGATATATTTAGTTTAAATTTACGGTCATCGTCCTCTTATGTGCGCGTAAAACCACGCAGAGGCGAGAGACACTTTTTTCACGATCATTCCAAAAGCACGTGGCATCATTTGACGTCAGTTTTTTTATGATCACGGGGAATCATTGCATTGCATCCCCAATCGAACGCGACGTTTTTGGGGAAATATCTCGAGAACCAATAGCGATAACTGACGTTTTTTGGGGTCAGCGATACGGGTGATGGGGTGACGCATCATTTGGGCCTAAATTTTATTTGGTACTGCACAGATATGACGTCATTAAAATCTTTGATCAGCGATATCTCTCTAACGGTTGGTCGTAGCGAAACGATCCCATACATTTTTTGATCAGTTTTTCAAGCTCTACAACATGGTTACATTTTCGGTTTCCAATTCCTAAATTGAAATTTTCATCACGGGGATTGTTCACGAGAAAGGCGATTTTGACCCATCCTTTTCGAAGATGTCAGATGTTTTATGATCACGGGGAATCATTGCATTGCATCCCCAATCGAACGCGACGTTTTTGGGGAAATATCTCGAGAACCAATAGGGATAACTGACGTTTTTTGGGGTCAGCGATACGGGTGATGGGGTGACGCATCATTTGGGCCTAAATTTTATTTGGTACTGCGAATATGACGTCATCGAAATCTTTGATCAGCGATATCTTCGCAACGGTTGGTCGTAGCGAAACGATCCCATACACTTTTTTGATCAGCTTTTCGAGCTCTACAACATGGGTACACTTGTGAGGTGCGATTCCATGATTTATATTTTCGTCACGGGGAACGTACACGAGAATGGTGGATTTGACCTAATGTTTTCGAAGTTAAGTTCGGTAAAAAGGTTTTACCCGGGATACTACTCTTATATATAGTAGCGAGTGTGTGTCACACTTTTATTTTAGACAGTGACAAATTTTGTTGAATTTTACGGTCAAAATCTTCTTAATCCTGGTCATATTTTTCGTTAGGCCATGCGTTTTTTTACAATTATTATATAGTAGCACGTGCCGTGACGTCAGTTTTTTAATCTATCACGGGGAATCATTGCATTGCATCCCTAATCGAATGCGACGTTCTTGGGGAAATATCTCGAGAACCACTAAAGATAACTGACGTTTTTTAGGGTCTGCATTACAGGTGATGGGGTGACACAACATTTGGATCCAAATTTTATTTGGTACTGCGGATATGACGTCATCAAAATCTGATCGACGATGTCTTTACAACGGTTGATCGTAGCGAAACGATCCCATACACTTTTTTGATCAGTTTTTCGAGCTCTACAACATGGGTACATTTTCGATTCCATGGTTTAATTTTTCGTTACGGGGTTTGCACACCTTGATTATATTTTTGTCACCTTTTTCTCGACACGGGATTTGCATATATCCTATTCGAAGTTAGATGTGGTAAAAATGTTTTACCTGGGTTACTAGTAATCTAAATAAACAGAAAAAATAACATATTCAAAGGTAGCAGTGTATAACATAACACTTTTCACTTGAACAGCCCCTACGACACACAAATATAGCTAAGGAGGCTGAGTGCTGAAGGACTCGTTTGTCAATTGTTAATTGTCAAAGATGCAAAATGGTTATACAGTAGCCCAACAGTTTTCGTACATCATGGGGTCTGTTGAAACTCTTTTGTGAACAAAATGTAATTTCAAGATATGGTTTCTAGAAGAACAAAATCGAACAGCAAAACGAAACCATTACACTATAAATAGTTTATACAAATTCAGTTTTGATAACATAAAAATATGTATACTTATCTATTTTTGAATTTGCTATTGCATTATCTGCAACATATGTGCAGTCCTGCTGTTGATGCATAACTAAATTATAAAATCTTTCATTTGATTTTTTTCTCTCTTCCAGCTCGGCCTTTTGCAATTTGCTTTCCTTTTCAGACCTTTCCCTCAAAAATGATACTTATTCATCAGATGATCTTTTCAGACCTTTCCCTCAAAAATGATACTTATTCATCAGATGATCTTCTTTGCTTGTTATCGTCCTTACTGTCTTTATCTCTTCTTTTCTTCGTCTGACTAAATGTTTCCAGTGATGACAATCTTAAGTCCTCTCGTCCTTTTAAGTCGTCATTTTTTTTGTCGTATTGCTTGTTTTTTTCAATTTTAAATTTTATGTCTGCTTCATCGAATAACTGAATACAGTCTGGTAACTGAGACCAATGTGCAGTATAGATATATATTATTCAATGATATCCGCACACAATGTACCTATCCAATTGCAGCGCAAAGTTATCGGATCGAGTGGGACTCGAACCCACGACCTCTTGCTTGCCGGATACAGTCTCTTAGTCCCTTGTCTAGTTCACTCTCTTCTCTTCCATTTGCATTTTCTTCGTCACTTTCTTTTTTCTAAAATTTCTTCACAAGCAGACTATAATGATCACGTACTGATCGATCTTCAACTTTGAATTTGTGTTCTTTCATCATATTATTGAGGGTATCAGCAATCCTCTGTCAAACTAGACGTCACTCAGTTGAACCATGTCTATAGCTGCAACGCTCAAATATGAGTATTCTTTTATGAGAATGTTGTCATGATCTGTTAACCAAAGCATAGGCTTTCTAAAATCAAATTAAAACTAGCATGTAGCTTTAGCTAAAAGTGCCCCCTCCTTCAAGCATTCCAATTTGTACAGACAGCACGTTATACATTAACAACGGAAACAAAAACAAGTTTTTGGCCCAAAAAAATGTTTTGGTTGATTTGGAACCTGATACGAGGCAAAGTCATATGCTTAAATATTTCGACAAAATCAGTTTTTTAGGAAGCCTGGCGGCATTTCAAAACCAACTTGCAATATGCAAACCAAATAGATATACACTTAAACAGATGAAAATCTGCACAAAACTTTGTTACGTTTTGTTATCTCTTAGGCCTAAGTAACAATGATGCTAATATACCTTTCAAAATGTGTAAATAAGGTTTAACAAGTAATATCAGACTACAAACCAGAGAAATGTGAGAACTGAAACTATGGATATGTAGTTTATAATTGAAATAAGATTTACTAAAAACATTCTGTGAGAGCCAAAAAACCCCAAAAAAACAAGCCTTTTCAAAAAAAAAAAATTAAAGCGAAAAATCCATCAGAATTCTGCGTTTCAAATTTTGATTTAAAACAAAAAATAGCCAAAGTTTACATAAAAAAACAAAACAAAAAATATAAGAAGGTTTTGTTGATCATGATGACATTAGGTTTAGAAGACAGTCAAAGAAGAAAAACACGAAGAACGACCATTTGTAATATGGCTTTCTTGTATACACAGAAATCCAATTAAAAGAACCGCCAAAAATCAGTGCATTAAATAAAATTATTGAATGAAAGATTTAAAATGTATGGTCAAAATCCTTGTCGTTCACTTCACTAAAACAACAGAAAAGTAACATGAAAAATGTCTAAGCAATTTTAGCATACGAAAACAATATAGTATAATATAATAATAAATTAGGAAAGAAATACGAGTAAACACTCTGTATCCCACTTACAGTACACTATGCTTGGAAACGGGAAAAAAAGCAAAGTCAGCTAATAATTGTATACCACCGTGTAACGTCAACATGAAATGCTGGAGGATAATGAAGATGATAATGATAATGGACAAAATCGGAAACTGGCATTCGCCTATCTTGTGAAACTCGCTTACGCTCGCTGCGGGAACATCAAAAGGTTTTAAGAATAAGAAGTAATGAAAATATAGTGGTATATTCTTCCACACGAAGTTTTTGGATAAAAGTAAATGAGGGAATGGAACAAAAAATTAGTATATATTTGCATTTCACTCAGCTTTATGTTTTGTAGTTCACTTAGCTTATGGCGGCTAACTTTAAGAATGACTTTTCATAGGAGTAGGGATACAGAAAAACTTGTGTGACATGAAAAACATGAAAAACTGACAAACAGTCTTTTTTTACCTCTAACATTAGAAGTTACAAAATTATTGTCATAGGAAGTGAAAAGAGTATGTAAAGTCAACTTACTGTTTTTGAATGTTATCCATATTTGACAGCTTCGCCTCACGTTTCCACAAAAATTATGATTAAAACCATGAGTTTCATTTCTTTAATGGTTTATATAATATTTTTATTATTAATCTTACCTAAAAGAATAATATTGAATTGTATAATACTGCGGAAAACCTTAACATTCTATAACAATATTGAAATAAAAAAACAAACAAAAAAAACAAAAAAAACAAAAAAACAAAAAAACAAAAAAATAAATTCAGGTACGAATTTATCCTAAAAATAATAATTAAAAACACAAATTTGACAATAACAGAATTTGTATAGCTATAGATTGGAAAGTCTATGAAATATGAAGTCAACCGATACTCTGAGTCAATACTGATTCACTCAACACTGGAACTGAACTGAATAAAGACTTTAAACCTGGAATACACAACCAAACAGCAAAATAATACAAATAAATGAAACAACGAAATACCCTTTTAATATATGTGAAAAATAGACTCGTGTTTAAAATAGCAAAAGCTTTTCCATAAAAATCATCTTCAGTTCATAAAAACATATAAACACCCGAAAGATAAAAACTAACAAATAAAAACAAAACGGCAAACTTGTATACCCAGGCATAGTTACCGTGGTTTCTCCAATTTAACGCGTACTCTAATTTAACGCATGGCCTGATTTTTTCGAAAAATCTTAATTAATTTTACTCTAATTATTAACGCGTGGCAGGAATTCTAAGTAATTAATTGTCCTCCAATTATTACCCGTAGTCAAGCCTTGGACATGGAAACTTAGACAAACAAAGACAATTAATTCTTTTTTTAATTTTTATTTTTTCAAATGACACTCAAATTTAGATTACATTACAAATCAAAGGGATCTTCGTCATCCGATTCTTCCTCTAAACTGGCAAGTGCATTTCCCATGCACTTCCGATAAAAATTATTACACCTATCTTTTTGGGGATCGGATGTGGTGATCCCGCACACCTCAAACGACTTTCCAACCATGGTGACATTGGAGGAAAGATTCTCATATGCCGCCTTAACCCTTTTCAAAAAGATTTTCAAAAAGTCTCTAATTTATCGCGTCTAATTTATTTCCCCTTAATTATTAACACGTACTTCGAACGCCGAAATCTTGTAATTAATCTTTCTCTAATTTTAACGCGTAGCGTTCAAAATAATTATTTATCGCCACGCGTTAAATTGGAGAAACTACGGTACGTAGACGACTTCTGTAATACATAATCCATTCTTCTTTTAACTAACACTCTCAGCATCATAATTTAACCATGTGCTTCACTTTTTTAATGGTTTATATACACTTTTTCTTTTTTGAGCTAAAAGAGAAAGATTTCAGTGAAGAACAGCCACAAAATGACACTACTGCAACCATGTTGAAGCAAACAGAAACAAAAGACATGAATAGCTGACAGACAGGCAAATAAAAAAAGCACCAAGAATCTTAACCATCGTCAATAAATTGTGCAGGAAAATTTAAAAAGGCAGACATGATTGAGATGAGACAGCATCAGACATTCCCCACTTCCACAGACAAATAGAAACATTCGTGAATGTGCAAACATTTTTAATTGATATGTAAATAAATAAATAGCATCTTGTTTGGGTTACCAAAGCAAGTTTCTTCGTTGAGCTCCTCTCTCTCGTCTTCGTTTTCATGCAGGGCATACATACTAAATGATAGAATTATTTTGACTCATATGCTCAGATATCTTTTCAAAACTTAATTAATTAATCTTTCAAAACTGAATTAAAATTAAAACCATTCGTTATTGTGTAAAGAAACATCATTTTTCCTCATTTATTCACTGCACTTGCTTCTCTGTATAGCCATATTTGATAACTAAAACGATATAAGTAAAATGTTGAAACATATGATGGATGTTTATATGTTTATGTTTATATGTATACTCGTTATTTGTCCTTCGTTTTCCACCAAAAGCCATTTACATTGTAAACAAACATTTAAATAAATACAATGTGTTTCAAAAATAAGGCTACCCAAAAAATTATTCACTGTAGCGTTTGACATGATTCTTAATATAAGAAAAGTTTTATACCAAAAGAAAGAGAAAAAGAAGGGCCATCCAATGACATTAAAATCACATTGAAATATTAAGTATTTCAGAAATTATAAGGGATCCAACATTTTCCTAGTCTGTTCTTTTATGATCAATTAACACTACGATATATTAGTAATTAAGTCGTAAAAACAAAAAAACACTAATGAAAACACAAATATCTCTTTTGTTTCTCTACACTCCTTTGACGTGCTGTCCATTTTGCTGAATACACGACACAGCTCTTCTCCTCCATTCCTTGATGGAATTAGTAACAAAGTCTGGATTCTGTCTCAGATTATTGACCTCATTCGTAATTATACGCGTCATTTCAGCTACGTTTGGGGGCGGACTTCCTTACATTTTAAGTAACCCCACAGAATAAAGTCTAACGGAGTTAGATCAGAGATCTTGCGAGCTATTCAACAGCTGTTCCTAAAGCCACCAAACGTATTGACTAGAAGATTTCGGACATTTCGATGTGCAGGTTCACCATCCTGGAACCACCGTACGTTATCCAATCCGTCTTTTCCACAGTTAGCTGCATAAGCATTTGTGATATCAGGAAAAACAAAAACTACCATTGAAAAAATAAAAAAATAAGGTCCGCTCATCGCTGAATTGCCACACAAACCAACCCAAACATTCAACTTCTCTCGCGAATTGCTTACTTCATAGGTAAAATTGGGCCGATTTCCTTGTTGTGCATACATACGTACTTTTTGAGAAGATACTTTCCCGTTCACTACAAACAAAGCCTCATCACCAATGACTGCGCGTTTCAAAAAGCGTGGATTCATAGCTTCTCGCTCAAACCAACGAGAAAAAGCAATACGCCGTTGAAAATCGTTAGTTTTGAGTTCATGCCTTTTGAATATTTTGCAAGGATGCCACTTCAAATCTAGAGAAATTATTCTCTGAATGGTACAAACAGAAAAATTGAGGTTATTTCTTCTTCAACTAAAGTTACCAGGATTTGCCTGCATCTCTCGCTTGACATTAGCAATGTTTTGGGCCAATCGCCCAGTACATGGCCTACCGGAAAATTTTTTTTTTTAAATTGAGACTAGTTCCATGTTGAGAATACTTCCTTACATTATGTGCAATTGCACGGTGCCGCTCTTCCAGGAAATCTCTGCTGAAAATTTGTTTTAATAGCTTGATAACTTTTTGTTTCCAAGTACCTTGTCACAACAAAAAAACGCTGCTCTTTTGTAAGCTGCATCACCTTTATTTTTGAGTCTTAGCTACTGACCACTTGCAGAAGTAATTTTCTCATATGGGAGCTTGTTAAATTACTTTGCACTTAATTACAAAGAAAGTTGTGTATTCATTTAAATTTTAATCACAACATTAAATGTAATTACTATTATATCAAAGGGTCAATTGATCATCAGACTAAAAAAAATTTGGATAAAATCCCCGAAAAGTTCTGAAATATTTAATATTTATTATGTTAAGAATCATGTCAAACGCTACAATGAATAATTTTTTGGGTAGCCTTATTTTTGAAACACACCGTACATAAATATAATAAAGTTTGTTCACTACAGTGTGTCCCAGAGAATTTCGGTCTGAGATTTTAAGAGGCTATGTCTCTTCACACATATTTCAGGTTTTAACAATTTTTACACCATTCGATAGGATTTCTTCCAGTGATTTTAAAAACCTATATTTTAAATAATTTATTCCAAAACTTTTGTAGTAAATAGGATTTCTTTAAACTGTCACGTTCATTAATTCCATAATGGTTAATAAAAGTAAGTTTTCACGTGCAATTATTCTTTTGTTTATTAAGAAATTGTCGCGGTGTTATTGAACACACTTAAATTAATATCTCATCATAAAATTAAGAAATGTAAGACGGGGGTTTCTACAAAATTTTGTACATCTTATGCGCAATCTTTAGTTGCTACTAAAAACAAAAAGCTTTCTCCACTGATATGCAGAGTCTATCAAAGTTGAGAAGTAAAATTGTTGACGCAGCAAATAATCAAAGACAAAATCAGTGTACATTCACATACAAACACGGCTGAATGGTTCGGTGACCTTTCAAATTTTAATGGTCGCTATCTTTTTACTTCGACTTTGTGATTCACCCATTTTATTTTCCAAATTATTGTGCGGTTCTTTTTCACTTTCGTCTTTTATCGATTATATTTTCGATATTATCGTTGTTTTTATTAACTTTTATCATTATATACGCAGGACTGGCATTAATAGCAGTGCTAGCCGCCAAGGTGGCGTCACTCGCCGCCCATGTTCAACCTGCGTTGTATCACCACCTGCTCCAAATATTTGCACTTAAAACAAACGATAAGACTTCCTTTGCTGCTGGCTTTATCGCTTAATAAAGCTCGTTTGCATGTGAAGAGAAATACATTCCTGGTGTTTCAAAACTTGCTTGTTTTTAATTCAGCCATTCATTGTCGCGGTCGCATTTAACATATCAGCAGACTTTCTTGTTTTACACAATGCATTCCGAACGTGAACTTCACGTGGTTTTTATTTACGATTTTAAACCAATCAAATGCCAGTTTAACAATTCACTCAAAACGCAGAGAGAAAAAACTTTTCAACTTATTATTAGCTTTTGTTTTATGCGCTCTAGCATGGGTGGTGTCAGAAGTAGGTGAAAAAACGGTTTCTCTTAAAGGGATCACACGGGAAAAAAAAAAATGCACGTACTAAAGAATAAAGTGAATAAAATACGTTCAATCAGATTAAAACAGATTAAAAGAAATCGATTAAAAGAAATAAAGACAACTATTAAGACAAAAGCAAAAAAAATATTTTGTTTCAGGATACTCTTTTTTACGTATTGCTCGAAAAAAAGTTCACCCGTCTCAGACAGTCAGGCAAGCGGTAGGATACACTGGCAAACCGCACATGCTGCCACGTTCCGCCATTGTTGCTTTTTGTCCAAAATGTTTAATCAGTTACTTTCTTTGAATTTAGTTGATGTATTGTTTTCAAAGCCAAGTCAACGGTGGTCCTTGGAATATAGAACTAACAACAATAAGAAGAACAAAACGTTATTCCTATTAGTTTAGCAGCCAAAAAAAGTCACGTTCGATTGGGGTTGCAATGTAGTTGTTTCGAGCTCACGTCGCACACAAAAAAAGAAATAATTTGGCTTACAACTCAATCTACCATTTCGCGTGACTTACAGACAGACAAACAAACAAACAAACAAACAAAGAGACAAACAGACGGAGAATCGGCTATTAATATATAGATTAATAAAATGAAGCTTGTATCCTGTTGAAATATTTTTGAAAAATAAATAAAACAAATAAAATGAAGATAACTCTTATGTCTGAACTTTTAGAGTTTTCAAAAGGTTGGATACAAACATCGTAAATAATTTATGAATACTAAAACATCGTGCATATAAGTTGTTTTGATAAAAATATAAGAAAAATAGGCTTTCGTTAAAATGTGAGTAAAGGCCGGGTTCCAGTTGAGCTCGCGCTCAAAGCGACATAGGTGACCTACTGTTTTTGAAACAAAAGACGCCTTTGGGCGCCCTAATATTCGCCTTTAAATTTACACTAAAGAAAAAGCGCTCACTAATGTAAACAACCAAAATGGCGGCTTGAGACAGGAAATTGAAAAGTAGACAATTGAAGAAATTGCTTCTTCTTGCAACCTATGATGTGAAATTAAAAGAGTTCGAATATTTTACCACGATCAGTATGCCAAAAAAGCATCGCTTTTGGGTTAGACAAATCTATCTCGATCGTCAACAAAAAGGAGAATTTCATTTGTTGGTGCAACAAGCAAAGCACTTTGATGCAGAATTTTTTTATCAAATGTTTAGAATGCCAGCTATTCTGCTGTACTGTTACAGTTTGTATCTCCTTACATAGAAAAGGACTCTTTGCGGCGAGAAATAATCAAACCTGAAGAACGACTTGCTGTTACTATGCGATATCCTGCAACTGGTGATGCATTCAAGACCATAGGTACAAGTTAGAGAATTAGTACTGCCTCTATCATTCGTGTAATCAAGGAAACCTGTAATGTCGTATGGACAGTCTTTCAAAGTAATGGCTTTATGAAACCCCCTGATACATCAAATGAATGGAAAACCATAAGTGAACATGTTTGGTTAAGCCATATCTTAGGCAACATCTAACTATTAAAGAGCGTGTTTTCAATTATCGATTGAGTAGGGCTCGTCGTATAGTTGAAAATGCCTTTGGTATTGCAACTGCACGATTCAGAGTTTTTAGACGGCCCATCTGTGCACATGTTGATACTGCCAATGCAGTGACTAAAGCTGTTGTTTGCTTACATAATTGGAAATCGAAGCAACTTTCAGTACTACAACAAAGAACTTGTTGACAGAGAAAATGATGATGGTGGATTTATCGCTGGGACATGGAGAACAGATGCCTATAATCATACATTAACTGATATTTCAAATTTGGGATCAAATAATTACTCTGTTTTGGCAAAAGATGTAAGAAGCAACTTTAAAACATATTTCAATTTTCATACTGGTTCTTTACCATGGCAATTAGATCATGTTCAAAGCACTGATGACTATTTTGAGTAAACTTAGATTTTCTAGTGCTTGAAGCATTTTATGTACACTCTTTTTGTTTGTAAGCATGGGATAATTTTCAAAATTCCGCTTTCAGCCTGATTAATGCTTATGGTTTGCTTATTGCCCCCGCAGCGAGCGTAAGCGAGCGAGGAGGCATAGTAGTTTCACGAGATAGGCGAATGTCAGTTTCCGATTTTGTTCTTCATCCTCATCCTCATCATCATCATTTTCCAACTTTCGTGTTGACGTTACACGGTGGTATACAATTATTAGCTGACTTTGCTTTTTTTTACCGTTTCAAAGCATGATACTGTAAGTGGGAGAATGTTTTTTTGTATCTCTTTCCTAATTTATTATCATACTATACTATGTTATTTAGGAAGTTCGTATGCTAACATTGCTTAGACATTTTTCATGTACTTTTGTGTTGTTTTAGTGAAATGAACGATAAGGATTTTGAAGCACAGCTTGAAATCTGAAATTTTGCCAACCATGCATTTTATTTTTGTATATGTTTTAACTCTAAATCTTTCATTCAATTAATTTTATTCAACGACTGATTATTGGCGGATCTTGCCTTAAAAATATTTAAATTGGATTTCTGTGTATGTAAGAAAGCCATATTTACAAACTGCCGTTCTTCGTGTTTTTTTTTTCTTTAACTGTCCTCCAAACCTAGTGTGATCATGATCAACAAGACCTTTCTATATTTTTTCTTGTTTTTTTTACGTAAACTTTGGCTATTTTTAGTTTTGAGTCAAAGTTTGAAACAGATTTCTAATAGATTTTTTTTAAAAAGGTTTTTTTTTCTTTTGGCTCTCACAGAATCTTATTTTGATTGTAAAATACGTATTTGATTATAAAATACGTATCCATGGTTTCAGTTCACACATTTCTTTTGTTTGTAGCAAATACTTTCTGATATTATTTGTTAAGCCTTATTTACACTTTTTGAACGGTATATTAGCATCGGTGTGACTTAGGCCTAAGAGATAACAAAAAGTAACAAAGTTTTGAGCAGATTTTCATCTGTTTAAGTTTAGATCTATTTGGTTTGCATATTCCAAGTTGGTTTTGAAATACTCCCACTGCTACACTATGCCGCATGGTTACACTACTCATTAAACTATTTGTTGTATTGTAAAACGTTTTAACTATTGTTTCATATGAACAATTAATTGTTCTTGTAATTGGAAAAGCTATCGTAAAGAAAGTTTAACTCAATTCTAATGTAAGTGAAAAACCGTGAAGACCATCTGTCAATGAGTTTTCGAATCTGAACTCCCATTTGAAAATGATCATGCTCACTCTTGTTTTTATTTTGTTTATACAATGTTATCAAAAGTTAAAATGTATATGAAAGGAAGGTAACCGCTCGTTCTATTAGTTACACAGACCCAGTTCGAAGGAAAACTCCGAACCAGGCGGGATTTAAACCCACGACCTAGGAATTCTAGTCCTATCGCTCTACCAACTGAGCTACCGGTTCATGGTATTCAATCCTCATTATATGTATATATTTGTTACTGTGAAAAGTTTTACAAAAACATCCATCTTAATCTTTTTATCTCCCTTCACCCTTGTTCTTTCAAAACAATAGAAATGACGTCATAAAACATTGCTTGTTCTTTAAATGACCGTTTGCTGATTAAATAGTTTTTCAATTATCGAGATGCCATCATGTCAACTCTTTGAATGAAGGGTGTTATTGTATGCCTGTTTCGAAGCATTAAATGTTACAAATTAAATGTTAAATGCTACTCGTCTCGTGATCATAATGCGAGACAGTTCTAAAACGATTTTGAGTGAGTGTTGAGTAGCTTTGAGGCTACCTAAAAAACTGGCTTTTTCGAAATATTTAAGCATATAAGTAAGCCACTTACCAAGCCCACAATAAACCAAAGCATTTGTTTTCGAACAAAACTTATTTTTATTTCCGTTGTATAGCTTGCAATGTATAGCTGCTGTGTATACAAATTAAAATGCTTGAGTGCGGGGGCATTTTTTAGCTAAAGCTACATGCTAGTCATAGAAGTTGTCCAAGCTGTTTGTAGTGTTAGATTAGACGTGTTAGATAGCTGTTAAGCTGTTAAGTTGTTAAGGCACATGTTCATTTTTGTAGTTGTTCCCTCAGATTATGCTTGTCATATGCTTATTTTTTCATCAATTTTTAGCCTTCGTATGCTTATAAAGTCTATGCTTATAAAACAAAATAGTGTATTATTATTTCTTTTAAGTTAAAAGTCGAAATAACCTGTTTTTATAACATTCTAGTTTTTGTATGATTTATTTGAATAGAATTAATCGTGAACCTGCACATGTAAAATTTCGTAGCAATGAAATGAGTATAAAAATAAAATCTTACTAACCAAAAACAACATTTCTCCTTCATGGAATCCTAGTATACAAAAAATATATGGACTTTGAAATACTACAAATATGAATAATTGCGTAATCTTTTTTTTTTAAATATTAAGCGTACATAATATGATGAAACAGGAACTTTAAAATACAATAGTTATGAAAGAGGAAAAAATAAAATTAAATCTACATATAATTTTATTTTTTCAATGAATTTTGTTTATTTCCTGGAAAACTGTATGTTGGAAAGAAGCTAAAACAAACGATCTCCCAGCTCTAAACATGGCCATAAAATCATTCATGAAAACTAAAGCACTTGGACGTGAGAGAAAAAAAACAACAAAATACAACAAAAACAACAAGATGCCCTACTGGGCAGTAGTATTCCTGCAGATGACTGGAAGACTTTCAGGAGGCTTTTCAGAAAGAACTGATATTAGTTCACGCTTAAAAAAGATATGCATAATGCAGAATGATGTTGCGGTATTTTACATTTTACCTTTTAACAACGATAACAATTAAACTTTGTTGTCTCATATAAAACTTCAGTCTTGCTTCAATTTAGAGATTTTTTAAAAAAGATTTTAATTCAAAGTTGTATTCCCTAAAGAATCTTCAAGAAGTAATTAAGTAATAAAAAGTTTGTCGCGTCAAGAAAAGTCTGTGCTTAAGAATAACTTTAAACGCCTACTTTCTGCCTTGTCTAACTTAATTCTATTTAAAGTAGACAGAAGTTCGGCATTGATGATGAGTTCACACTAAAAGTCAAATTTAATTAGTTTGAAGTCTTGTTTAATTTAATTCGGCTTCATGATGGATGAAGAGTCCAGAAAAAGATGCAGTAAAATACTTGTTCTGCGTTACCTTCAATGGAAAAGAAAAAATCACCGATTAAGGCAAAATATACTACGATATCTGGAATTGACACTTCAAAATCAACAACATCTTCTTGTTATTCATCAAATTCTACTTAAGCAGTTTTTACATATTTCTCATGAACTGTGTATCCTTAAATCTGTGAGGCGTACACGATCTTGCCGAAAGTTCGTGCGAAACGATGGTTGGTGGAATACTGTAAACACATCCTATAGTGATGAAAGGTTCAAACAAACTTTCAGGGTGTCAAGAGAAACGTTTGCTTTAATATTAGAGAAAATCCGTCCAGCCATAACAAAAGAAGATACTGGTACAGGATCGATTTCTGCTGAAGAACGTTTAGCCATAACTTTGTATAAACTTGGACGTGGAGATTACAACTACACCATTGGAGAAATGGCTGGGTATTCGGAATCAACTATATGCTATATAACTAAAGAAGTGTGCCAAGAAATTGTGGAAGTGTTATGGAAAGATTATGTTACAGGATTGTTTCCAAATGATGAAGAAAAATTCCGCCAAGCATTGATGGAAATGGAAGTGGAATGGCAGTTTAGGTTTGCATTCGCTGCTATTGATGGATCTCATCTACCCATTAAGTGTCCATCAGGCGGACTAGAAGCGATGAAACAATATCATAACTACAAGAATTTTTATTCAGTTATTCTCTTGGCATTAGTCGATGCCAAATATCGCTTTGTTTGGGCTGCTCTGGGTGCACCTGGCAATACTCATGACTCGACTTACTTTCAATCAACTCGTTTGTGGGAGAACATTACTGAAGGTAGAGTTTTGCCAGAAAAATTTCAAGTTATTGATGGCATAGGTATTCCCCCAATGATTATAGGAGATGGTGCATTTCCGCTGAAATCTTGGATTTGCAAACCATATGGTGATGCCGTTTTAACTGAGAAAAATCGCTACTTCAATTACCGCCTCAGCCGAGCGAGAATGGTGTCAGAGGGTGCTTTTGGTAAACTGAAAAGTAGATTTAGAATTTTACACCGCAGAAATGAAAGTTCGAAAGATTCAGTCAAGGCTATGGGTTTAGCGGCAGTAGTTTTGCATAACGTCTGCATCGAGGTGGGAGACATTGTTCCTCGCAATATGGATTTGACTGTCGACCCAGTTACAAACAAAAGAAGGGATAGAACCGAAGTTGCATCAATACTAGACTTGACAGACAGACATCAAAAGAATTACTCGGTAGATGTTGATTCAAAGAATATTCGACATGCCCTCACAAAATTCTTTTGGAAAGAGAAAGAAAACGTTTTGTGAACGAACAGGCTATATTTCTTATAAAGTTTATGTTATGTAATGTTTCACTTTGTATGTGCTAAAAAACGTTCAAGAACATCATTGCTGTTGCTTTCAGTGTTGTTGCTATTTGTGCTGAGTCCTTGAACCGGAAAGCTTTGATAATATGGATAACTGGTGGCTGAGGAATTGTTCCCAACATAAAAAGAATTGTAAGGTGGCTGTGCTTGGGGAGGTGGCATAAGTAGCCTTTCCATCATATGCATAAACATTTCGTCTCTTTTTTCTTGCCTCTCAGCATCAGCTTTTAAAAAATCGACAAGCTCTTGTGTTCCATTACTTTTGACTGCTTCACAAATTCAATTAAGAGTATTTGATAAATTTTCCAATGATTTCTCCAATTGCTGTTTTTTGGCACCATTATTGATGGTTGGAACGAATGTTTTTCTTTTCTTGACAGCACCTTTTTTTGATACACCTTGCTCAGAGTCCAGACTTGTTGCTTGTTCTGAAGACGATGTCGATAAAGATGTTGACATCGATACATCAGTCTCAGCATCATCATATAAAGTCCCTGCCTCCTGTCCAGGTTCAATTGATTGATTCGGCTGACAGTGGTCCATTGTACAGACTACTTGATATAGTTTTCCAAACCATGGTCCGAATTCTTTTTCCTCTTGGAACCGTTGTATTCCAGATGCTGTTTTAATTTTGAGAGCAGCATTTCTACACAAACTGACACATCTTTTGAATTTAGACCTTGTTTGTGCAACATTATAAATAAACTCTTCATTTCGTTCATTACATCTTTCTTTCAATTCACGAATAACATCAGTGTAGTAGATGCCATTTTTAACATTTTTGGTATTAGTCAACAAAGGTTTTTTCTTGAACTTCTCGTTATCTAGAATAATGTCCACAAGGTCGGTAACCACTGCTTCTGCCCATAAACACTTTCTACCTCTTTTTGCCATTTTCTTAGAACTTTGTTTAAATTAAAAAAGACTAACATCATGATCATCGCTACTATCTTCAAAGACTTCATTGAAGTTTTGTTTCTCCTGAAGAAAAGGTTTAATATTCGCTACTTATATATATTACTTTTTCTTAAAAAAATGTACTTTATTCTACAAAGTTTTTTTTACATCCTTACATGAATTTCAGGAGCAGGTACATCATTTTCTTCTAACATATCCGTATCACTTCGAAACTCTTTGAAAAAGGATCTTTCTTTTATCGTAACTTTATAATCATAACGATTATCGGCAAACAACAATAGGAAAAGCATGTTTCCATGACTATCTATTCCGAAAACTTAATAATTCGGCATTATTTGGTTTTCCCTTTTACATGAAAACACTTATACTTTGAATTAGACAAAAAAGGCATAAAACAGGCATTTAAAGTACAGGTGGATTTAAGTCGAATTTGTGAATTAAATTAGACATAGTTTCTTGATCTTAATTCAAGTTGCAGCAAGTAATTTTTGAGTGGAAATAAACAGTTGTTTTTTGCCTTCTCTACTTCAAAATTTTAAACATTTATTAAATTAGACAAGGCAGAAAGTAGACGTTTAAAGTTACCCTAAGAAGTAATAACTTCGAATTCATTTAATTACATTCCCGAGAGCATCATAAAAGTTAAGAGCCTTTGAAAAATTTTGCCGGAGATCAAGCTTAAAAAGGAACACCGTCAGTTTAAAAATCCATTAGAGAACACTCTTCCGTGGACGTTTCAAAATACTCCTTTTAAAACTATACAGTATGAAAATCTTTATGTTGTTTGTACCTGAACTTCATAATAAAAACTTTTACTTGGCCTTCGAAATAATAAAAATATCTGTGTTTCCTTTTTATCATCAGCTTGATAGTATACAAATTTTAGAATCATACAATATTTTAAATTTGACTAGTCAATTAAAAAAGTGGTCATCTATTGATTAATAAAATGGGTATAAGCTGATGAGGAAGATGAGCTGTGCTTCAAGATTCCAGAGCTTTATAAAAACAGGATAGCTTACCTAGGAACATGAAATAGAAAATTGTATTATATTTAGAAAAAGACTAATAGAAACCTTACGCATTTTTTTAAATCGATGTAAGCATACCGTTTTTGTAGTCGTTCATATCTGATTTAAAGCATCAAAAACTGCTTATTTATCACGAATAACTACTAAGAGTATTAGTTTCACGTAGATTATCAGTTTGGATCATAAATGTTCTTGGTTCTTTTAAGTTTGACAGCCGTATAACCTCTTCTATATCCATATATTCAACCAAGAAATTTTCTCAGATCTACGCGTGCTTCTTCGCTTCCATTTTTAAGACAACTACGGAAAACGTAAGAACGTTGCATAAGACTCACGTGAAACAACATTTCTACCTTGGCATCTGCGATTTAGCCATATGTCAACTATTCCTTTCAGTAGAGCTTATATTATACACCTTTAGAGTCTTTTCAAGCAAAGTACTTGCACACAATGAATGTAGTGTGAGTTAAGATATTTAAAGCATAAAAAAAATGTAAGTTTGGAACTTAGAGGATTTGACTGACTATTTCCCATCGACAAAAATTGGTCTAGGTTTGGACAGTGAAAAAAAAAACAAAAAAAAAACAAGAACGGTTTCAAAGTATTCCTTGCTTACGCAGGAATACAAAAACAAACAAGATGCCCTACCGGGCAGAAGTATTCCTGCGGATGACTGTAAGAATTTCTGGAGCCTTTTCAGAAAGAAATGAGTGTTAGTTCACGCTTTAAAACCATATGCATAATGCGGAATGATGTTTGCAGTATTTTACATTTTACCTTTTAGCTACGATAACTATTAAACTTTGTTGTTTCATATAAAACTTCAGTCTTGCATCAATTTAGAGATTTTTTTGAAAAGATTTCCATTCGAAGTTGCACTCCCTAAAGCATCTTCAAGAAGCAATTAACTAATTAAAAGATTATCGCGTTAAGAATAATCTGTGCTTTAAAAGGTGAATGTTTGTTCACGGTTTAAAACAATATGCATAATGTGGTATGATGTTCTTTGTGTTTTACAGTTTATCTTGTAGCTGTGAAAGAAGTAATATTTGTTATTTCATATAAACTTCACTGTTTTGCATCATTTAGAGATTTTTTCAAAAAGTTTTTTATTCATAGTTATATTCCCTAAAGCATCTTCAAAAAGTAATTAAGTAATGAAAACTTTGTTACATTAAGTTTTGAAGGGAAAATCTGTGGCGTAAATAGTAATAACTTTGAGTTCATTTAATTACATTCCCGAGAGCATCATAAAAGTTAAGAGACTTTGAAAAATTTTGCCGGAGATCAAGCTTAAAAAGGAACACCGTCAGTTTAAAAATCCATTAGAGAACACTCTTCCGTGGACGTTTCAAAATACTCCTTTTAAAACTATACAGTATGAAAATCTTTATGTTGTTTGTACCTGAACTTCATAATAAAAACTTTTACTTGGCCTTGCAAAATAATAAAAATATCTGTGTTTCCTTTTTATCGTCAGCTTGATAGTATACAAATTTTAGAATCATACAATATTTTAAATTCGACTAGTCAATTGAAAAAGTGGTCATTAAATGATAAATAAAGTAGGTAGAAGTTGATGAGGAAGATGAGCTGTGCTTCATGATTCCAGAGCTTTATAAAAACAGGGTAGCTTATCTAGGAACATGAATTAAAAAATTGTATTATATTTAAAAAGACTAATAGAAACCTTACGCATTAAATCGATATAAACATACCCTATTGGTAGTCGTTCATATCTGTTTTGAAGCATCAAGAACTGCTTATTTATCAAGAATGACTACTAAGAATATTAGTTTCACGTAGATTATCAGCTTGGATCATAAATGTTCTTGATTCTTTTAAGTTTTACAGCCGTACTACATCCTCTTCTATATCCATATATTCAACAAAGAAACTTTCACAGATCTACGCATGCTTCTTCGCTTCCATTTCTAAAACAACTACGGAAAACGTAAGAACGTTGCATAAGACTCACATGAAACAGCATTTCTACCTTGGCATCTGCGATTTAGCCATATGTTAATTATTCCTTTCACTAGAGCTTATATTTTACACTTTTAGCGTCTTTTCAAGCAAAGTACTTGTATACATTGAATATAGTGTGAGTTTAGACTGTTAAATCATAAAAAGAATGTAAGTTGGGAACATTAATGATTTGAGTGGCTATTTCCCATCGACAAAAATTGGTCTAGGTTTGGACAGTGAAAAAAAACAAAAAAACAAAAACAAGATGCCCTACCGGGCAGAAGTATTCCTGCGGATGACTGTAAGACTTTCTGGAGCCTTTTCAGAAAGAAATGAGTGTTAGTTCACGCTTTAAAACCATATGCATAATGCGGAATGATGTTTGCAGTATTTTACATTTTACCTTTTAGCTACGATAACTATTAAACTCTGTTGTTTCATATAAAATTTCAGTCTTGCATCAATTTCGAGATTTTTTTAAAAAGATTTCCATTCGAAGTTGTACTCCCTAAAGCATCTTCAAGAAGCAATTAACTAATTAAAAGATTATCGTGTTAAAAATAATCTGTGCTTTAAAAGGTGAATGTGAAAGAAGTAATATTTGTTATTTCTAGAAACTGCACTGTTTCCATCATTTAGAGATTTTTTCAAAAACTTTTTTATTCATAGTTATATTCCCTAAAGCATCTTCAAAAAGTAATTAAGTAATGAAAACTTTGTCACATTAAGTTTTGAAGGGAAAATCTGTGGCGTAAATAGTAATAACTTCTAATTCATTTAATTACATTCCCGAGAGCATCATAAACGTTAAGAGACTTTGAAAAATTTTGCCGGAGATCAAGCTTAAAAAGGAACACCGTCAGTTTAAAAATCCATTAGAGAACACTCTTTCGTGGACGTTTCAAAATACTCTTTTTAAAACTATACAGTATGAAAATCTTTATGTTGTTTGTACCTGAACTTCATAATAAAAACTTTTACTTGGCCTTGCGAAATAATAAAAATATCTGTGTTTCCTTTTTATCGTCAGCTTGATAGTATACAAATTTTAAAATCATACAATATTTTAAATTCGACTAGTCAATTAAAAAAGTGGTCATCTATTGATTAATAAAATGGGTATAAGCTGATGAGGAAGATAAGCTGTGCTTCAAGATTCCAGAGCTTTATAAAAACAGGGTACCTTATCTAGGAACATGAATTAAAAAATTGTATTACATTTAGAAAGACTTATAGAAACCTTACGCATTAAATCGATATAAACATACCAGAGGCGTAGCCAGAGGTCAGTCAAAATTTGTGGAGGAGAGTTAAGTCATTTAGGGTAGAAAAGGAAAACGTGCAAGTAACCTAATCGCCACTTAACATTGAAAAGAAATATCATAACGTTGAACTCCTCCACTTTTTTTGACTGACCCTAACTACGCCTCTGCATACCCTATTGGTAGTCGTTCATATCTGTTTTGAAGCATCAAGAACTGCTTATTTGTCAAGAATGACTACTAAGAATATTAGTTTCACGTAGATTATCAGTTTGGATTATAAATGTTCTTGATTATTTTAAGTTTTACAGCTGTGCTACAACCTCTTCTATATCCATATATTCAATAAAGAAACTTTCACAGATCTACGCATGCTTCTTCGCTTCCATTTTTAAAACAACTACGGAAAACTTAAGAACGTTGCATAAGACTCACATGAAACAACATTTCTACCTGGCATCTGCGATTTAGCCATATGTTAGTTATTCCTTTTACTAGAGCTTATATTTTACACTTTTAGAGTCTTTTCAAGCAAAGTACTTGTATACAATGAATATATTGTGAGTTTAGACTGTTAAATCATAAAAAGAATGTAAGTTGGTAACATTAATGATTTGAGTGGCTATTTCCCATCGACAAAAATTGGTCTAGGTTTGGACAGTGAAAAAAAAACAAAAACAAGATGCCCTACCGGGCAGAAGTATTCCCGCAGATGACTGGAAGACTTTCTGGAGCCTTTTCAGAAAAAAATGAATGTTAGTTCACGCTTTAAAAAGATATGCATAATGCAGAATGATGTTGCGGTATTTTACATTTTACCTTTTAACAACGATAACAATTAAACTTTGTTGTCTCATATAAAACTTCAGTCTTGCTTCAATTTAGAGATTTTTTAAAAAAGATTTTAATTCAAAGTTGTATTCCCTAAAGAATTTTCAAGAAGTTATTACGGTAGCAGCGATAGCAAATACCGTATTAAAACACCCGCGGACTCCTACTCCTCCAGACTCTACTAATAAGGCAATGTAAGTTTTAATGAAGGAACGCAGCCTTCGAATTTTGGAAGCTTTTCTGTAACAAACATTTAAAAGTAGATTGTGTTTTGTTTCAAAAGTACATAATCTGATATTTTGTAGCTTAATCCATGAAAGAATGAATTCTTATCAAATAGCCCTACATAAAAATGGGACTTTTAGTTCATTACGCTAACTGAAAATACTTGATATGTTGCTTTTCTTGACGGTAAAGCTTATCAGTTCAAAATTTCATATTACCTCAGTTGTTAGCTAACTATACACTATATGTTTCTGTATTAAGGCTTTCAAAGATCTAGTTCGAAAAGGCAGTTATTTGTTTGAATTCATTTTTGGTTTCATGAAATTATAATTAAAAACATATTTTTTTTTTTCGAAGCGCGTGTTTTTTTTCTACACATAGTCTTACAAAAATTTTCTTATAAAAAAATCATATACAGCTCATATCACGCATGTATAATTCTTTTGTCTTTAATAAATTAATTTCTGTTGGTTTATGATTGGACCCTTTTTACACTAACTAATAATTTTAACAAATTTATCGTTTATGCCTGTTTTCCACCAGTGAAATATAAAAAAACACAAGCCTCAAAGAACTTTGTAGTAACTTTTCATAACTTTAAGTAAAATTGCTGCTACCGTTTTTCGCCATCTGGCTCTTGTTAAGTAATAAAAAGTTTGTCGCGTAAAGAAAAGTCTGTGCTCAAGAAGTAATAACTTCGAATTCATTTAATTACATTCCCGAGAGCATCATAAAAGTTAAGAGACTTTGAAAAATTTTGCCGGAGATCAAGCTTAAAAAGGAACACCGTCAGTTTAAAAATCCATTAGAGAACACTCTTCCGTGGACGTTTCAAAATACTCCTTTTAAAACTATACAGTATGAAAATCTTTATGTTGTTTGTACCTGAACTTCATAATAAAAACTTTTACTTGGCCTTGCGAAATAATAAAAATACCTGTGTTTCCTTTTTATCGTCAGCTTGATAGTATACAAATTTTAGAATCATACAATATTTTAAATTCGACCAGTCAATTAAAAAAGTGGTCATCTATTGATTAATAAAATGGGTATAAGCTGATGAGGAAGATAAGCTGTGCTTCAAGATTCCAGAGCTTTATAAAAACAGGGTAGCTTATCTAGGAACATGAATTAAAAAATTGTATTACATTTAGAAAGACTAATAGAAACCTTACGCATTAAATCGATATAAACATACCCTATTGGTAGTCGTTCATATCTGTTTTGAAGCATCAAGAACTGCTTATTTATCAAGAATGACTACTAAGAATATTAGTTTCACGTAGATTATCAGTTTGGATTATAAATGTTCTTGATTATTTTAAGTTTTACAGCTGTGCTACAACCTCTTCTATATCCATATATTCAATAAAGAAACTTTCACAGATCTACGCATGCTTCTTCGCTTCCATTTTTAAAACAACTACGGAAAACTTAAGAACGTTGCATAAGACTCACATGAAACAACATTTCTACCTGGCATCTGCGATTTAGCCATATGTTAGTTATTCCTTTTACTAGAGCTTATATTTTACACTTTTAGAGTCTTTTCAAGCAAAGTACTTGTATACAATGAATATATTGTGAGTTTAGACTGTTAAATCATAAAAAGAATGTAAGTTGGGAACATTAATGATTTGAGTGGCTATTTCCCATCGACAAAAATTGGTCTAGGTTTGGACAGTGAAAAAAAAAGAAAAAAAACAAGATGCCCTACCGGGCAGAAGTATTCCTGCAGATGACTGGAAGACTTTCTGGAGGCTTTTCAGAAAGAAATGAATGTTAGTTCACGCTTTAAAAAGATATGCATAATGCAGAATGATGTTGCGGTATTTTACATTTTACCTTTTAACAACGATAACAATTAAACTTTGTTGTCTCATATAAAACTTCAGTCTTGCTTTGATTTAGAGATTTTTTAAAACAGATTTTAATTCAAAGTTGTATTCCCTAAAGCATCTTCAAAAAGTAATTAAGTAATGAAAATTTTGTCACATTAAGTTTTGAAGGGAAAATCTGTGGCGTAAATAGTAATAACTTCTAATTCATTTAATTACATTCCCGAGAGCATCATAAAAGTTAAGAGACTTTGAAAAATTTTGCCGGAGATCAAGCTTAAAAAGGAACACCGTCAGTTTAAAAGTCCATTTGAGAACACTCTTCCGTGGACGTTTCAAAATACTCCTTTTAAAACTATACAGTATGAAAATCTTTATGTTGTTTGTACCTGAACTTCATAATAAGAACTTTTACTTGGCCTTTCGAAATAATAAAAATATCCGCGTTTCCTTTTTATCGTCAGCTTGATAGTATACAAATTTTAGAATCATACAATATTTTAAATTCGACTAGTCAATTAAAAAAGTGGTCATCTATTGATTAATAAAATGGGTATAAGCTGATGAGGAAGATGAGCTGTGCTTCAAGATTCCAGAGCTTTATAAAAACAGGATAGCTTACCTAGGAACATGAAATAGAAAATTGTATTATATTTAGAAAAAGACTAATAGAAACTTTGCGCATTTTTTTAAATCGATGTAAGCATACCGTTTTTGTAGTCGTTCATATCTGATTTGAAGCATCAAAAACTGCTTATTTATCACGAATAACTACTAAGAGTATTAGTTCCACGTAGATTATCAGTTTGGATCATAAATGTTCTTGATTCTTTTAAGTTTTACAGCCGTACTACCACCTCTTCTATATCCATATATTCAACAAAGAAACTTTCACAGATCTACGCGTGCTTCTTCGCTTCCATTTTTAAAACAACTACGGAAAACGTTAGAACGTTGCATAAGCCTCACATGAAACAACATTTCTACCTTGGCATCTGCGATTTAGCCATATGTTGATTATTCCTTTCACTAGAGCTTATATTTTACACTTTTAGAGTCTTTTCAAGCAAAGTACTTGTATACAATGAATATAGTGTGAGTTTAGACTGTTAAATCATAAAAAGAATGTAAGTTGGGAACATTAATGATTTGAGTGGCTATTTCCCATCGACAAAAATTGGTCTAGGTTTGGACAGTGAAAAAAAAAAAAAAAACAAAAAAAACACGAACGGTTTCAAAGTATTCCTTGCTTACGCAGGAATACAACAAGATGCCCTACCGGGCAGAAGTATTCCTGCGGATGACTGTAAGACTTTCTGGAGCCTTTTCAGAAAGAAATGAGTGTTATTTCACGCTTTAAAACCATATACATAATTCGGAATGATGTTTGCAGTATTTTACATTTTACCTTTTAGCTATATTAAACTTTGTTGTTTCATATAAAACTTCAGTCTTGCATCAATTTAGAGATTTTTTTAAAAAGATTTCCATTCGAAGTTGCACTCCCTAAAGCATCATCAAGAAGCAATTAACTAATTAAAAGATTATCGCGTTAAGAATAATCTGTGCTTTAAAAGGTAAATGTTTGTTCACGGTTTAAAACAATATGCATAATGTGGTATGATGTTCTTTGTGTTTTACAGTTTATCTTGTAGCTAAGAAAGATATAATATTTGTTGTTTCATATAAACTGCACTGTTTTGCATCATTTAGAGATTCTTACAAAAAGTTTTTTATTCATACAGTGTGTATCAAAATGTCTTATCCACCAACTTTCAAGGCGTATATCTCATTACATGTCTTATAAAATATTGGGAATTTTATATAACAAGAAAGAGCTTTTCGTGCTGTATCCATTAATATAAAATGTTTGCCAAAATATTTGTTCTTCGATAAGATATTGAAGAAAAACTCAACGATTTGGTTCATTGAATTCTTAAAAGTCAATCAACTGACATGTTAATGAATTTTTAATGGTGTAATTTTCTTTTGTTCTGCTGATGAAGCCTTTAGAAAACTTTAAGTATAGCTTTGCGTATCAATTTCCCATAACAACTAATCATAAAACTTTCAAATAAAATGTTTTTACTGTGTGATGATTTTTAATTTTTTTATTGTGTTTACAAATGGCCTTCATTGTAAAATGAGTTAATTGACTTTTAAGAATTTAATGAGCCAAATTGTTGAGTTTTTCTTCAATATCTTATCAAAGAACAAATATTTTGGCAAACATTTTATATTAATGGATACAGCACGAAAAGCTCTTTCTTGTGATATAAAATTCCCAATATTTTATAAGACATGTAATGAGATATACGCCTTGAAAGTTGGTGGATAAGACATTTTGATACACACTGTAGTTATATTCCCTGAAGCATCTTCAAAAAGTGATTAAGTAATGAAAACTTTGTCACATTAAGTTTTGAAGGGAAAATCTGTGGCGTAAATAGTAATAACTTCGAATTCATTTAATTACATTCCCGAGAGCATCATAAAAGTTAAGAGACTTTGAAAAATTTTGCCGGAGATCAAGCTTAAAAAGGAACACCGTCAGTTTAAAAATCCATTAGAGAACACTCTTCCGTGGACGTTTCAAAATACTACTTTTAAAACTATACAGTATGAAAATCTTTATGTTGTTTTTACCTGAACTTCATAATAAAAACTTTTACTTGGCCATGCGAAATAATAAAAATATCTGTGTTTCCTTTTTATCGTCAGCTTGATAGTATACAAATTTTAGAATCATACAATATTTTAAATTCGACTAGTCAATTAAAAAAGTGGTCATCAAATGATAAATAAAATAGGTAGAAGTTGATGAGGAAGATGAGCTGTGCTTCGTGATTCCAGAGCTTTATAAAAACAGAATAGCTTACCTAGGAACATGAAATAGAAAATTGTATTATATTTAGAAAAAGACTAATAGAAACCTTACGCATTTTTTTAAATCGATGTAAGTATACCGTTTTTGTAGTCGTTCATATCTGATTTGAAGCATCAAAAACTGCTTATTTATCACGAATAACTACTAAGAGTATTAGTTTCACGTAGATTATCAGTTTGGATCATAAATGTTCTTGATTCTTTTAAGATTTACAGCCGTATAACCTCTTCTATATCCATATATTCAAATAAGAAATTTTCTCAGATCTACGCGTGCTTCTTCGCTTCCATTTTTAAAACAACTACGGAAAACTTAAGAACGTTGCATAAGACTCACATGAAACAACATTTCTACCTTGGCATCTGCGATTTAGCCATATGTTAATTATTCCTTTCACTAGAGCTTATATTTTACACTTTTAGAGTCTTTTCAAGCAAAGTACTTGTATACAATGAACATAGTGTGAGTTTAGACTGTTAAATCATAAAAAGAATGTAAGTTGGGAACATTAATGATTTGAGTGGCTATTTTGCATCGACAAAAATTGGTCTAGGTTTGGACAGTGAAAAAAAAAAAAAACAAAACAAGATGCCCTACCGGGCAGAAGTATTCCTGCGGATGACTGTAAGACTTTCTGGAGCCTTTTCAGAAAGAAATGAGTGTTATTTCACGCTTTAAAACCATATGCATAATGCGAAATGATGTTTGCAGTATTTTACATTTTACCTTTTAGCTATATTAAACTTTGTTGTTTCATATAAAACTTCAGTCTTGCATCAATTTAGAGATTTTTTTAAAAAGATTTCCATTCGAAGTTGCACTCCCTAAAGCATCTTCAAGAAGCAATTAACTAATTAAAAGATTATCGCGTTAAGAATAATCTGTGCTTTAAAAGGTGAATGTTTGTTCACGGTTTAAAACAATATGCATAATGTGGTATGATGTTCTTTGTGTTTTACAGTTTATCTTGTAGCTGTGAAAGAAGTAATATTTGTTATTTCATATAAACTTCACTGTTTTGCATCATTTAGAGATTTTTTCAAAAAGTTTTTTATTCATAGTTATATTCCCTAAAGCATCTTCAAAAAGTAATTAAGTAATGAAAACTTTGTTACATTAAGTTTTGAAGGGAAAATCTGTGGCGTAAATAGTAATAACTTTGAATTCATTTAATTACATTCCCGAGAGCATCATAAAAGTTAAGAGACTTTGAAAAATTTTGCCGGAGATCAAGCTTAAAAAGGAACACCGTCAGTTTAAAAATCCATTAGAGAACACTCTTCCGTGGACGTTTCAAAATACTCCTTTTAAAACTATACAGTATGAAAATCTTTATGTTGTTTGTACCTGAACTTTATAATAAAAACTTTTACTTGGCCTTACGAAATAATAAAAATATCTGTGTTTCCTTTTTATCGTCAGCTTGATAGTATACAAATTTTAGAATCATACAATATTTTAAATTCGACTAGTCAAATAAAAAAGTGGTCATCTAATGATTAATAAAATGGGTATAAGCTGATGAGGAAGATGAGCTGTGCTTCAAGATTCCAGAGCTTTATAAAAACAGGATAGCTTACCTAGGAACATGAAATAGAAAATTGTATTATATTTAGAAAAAGACTAATAGAAACCTTACGCATTTTTTTAAATCGATGTAAGCATACCGTTTTTGTAGTCGTTCATATCTGATTTGAAGCATCAAAAACTGCTTATTTATCACGAATATCTACTAAGAGTATTAGTTTCACGTAGATTATCAGTTTAGATCATAAATGTTCTTGATTTATTTAAGTTTGACAGCCCTATAACCTCTTCTATATCCATATATTCAACCAAGAAATTTTCTCAGATCTACGCGTGCTTCTTCGCTTCCATTTTTAAAACAACTACGGAAAACGTAAGAACGTTGCATAAGACTCACGTGAAACAACATTTCTATCTGGCCTCTGCGATTTAGCCATATGTCAACTATTCCTTTCAGTAGAGCTTATATTATACACCTTTAGAGTCTTTTCAAGCAAAGTACTTGCACACAATGAATGTAGTGTGGGTTAAGATATTTAAAGCATAAAAAAAATGTAAGTTTGGAACTTAGAGGATTTGACTGACTATTTCCCATCGACAAAAATTGGTCTAGGTTTGGACAGTGAAAAAAAAAAAAAACAAAAAAAACACGAACGGTTTCAAAGTATTCCTTGCTTACGCAGGAATACAAAAAACACGAACGGTTTCAAAGTATTCCTTGCTTACGCAGGAATACAAAAACACGAACGGTTTCAAAGTATTCCTTGCTTACGCAGGAATACAAAAACACGAACGGTTTCAAAGTATTCCTTGCTTAATACAAATATATGCTATGAAAGTATTCTCGATGTAAAAAATAAAATCTCTAATTTACAATACTCAACAAACTGGCAAATTAGCCTGAATGGAAATAAAACCATATTATTTAGATTAAGCCTGGACACATTAATTTTAAAGTACCAAATAACAGTTATTGTTTGGTTTCACTCAAATGGTGGCAATGGTTGCTAAACTTTTGCAGCATAACATTTCCAAGCAGTCATCATGCTACACATTTGAGTGAAACCTAACCACACGTACACATGGTTGTGACATTTCATTAAACCAGGTAGCCAGGTTGTTGTTGTGTAATGAATGCATAATCCTTCAGAACCAAAGTTCTTCGTAGTAGGCCCAAGAAGAATCTATAACCTGCTAAACTCCAATATCTTTCACTTCACCAGCATGCATCAAACTATCTTTGCAACAACAACGACTCAAATGCAATCAGCTTCAACAACAACTTCAGAACACGAGTCAGAAATAACAACGATCCAGCATTGTTCTTGATCAAGAGCCGAGTGATGATTTTGCCAATATCATGACAAATCATGCCATTTATGAAGTTAGTTTGGCAACAGCAACAAAAACTCTTTCAACTGTCTGCAAATGGTGCTCACTACCACTCAATGATTATTCGATATTGTTTATTATTAGAAATGAAATCACCATCAACCTATGAAGAGTTGAGAAATAGCAATATACTCAGATTACCAAGTCTCAGAACCCTCAGAGAATACAATACGTCATAAAACCAGAGCCATGCTTTAGAAAGAAAGTAATTGATGACTTAAAGTAAACTACAAGTAATCACTTTAATGTGCAAAGGTACAGTGTTCTCCTGGAATTAGTTTCTATGGAAATATATGTCACTGATGAATAAAATTTTTCATTCTCACCCTTGTTAAACATGTTCACTCTCTGTTTATTATTTTTTAAAGAACTTCATTTTCTGTATTTAAATGATGATAGACACTAGTCACATTTTGAGGATACAAGTCACTTTTGGCTAAAATCTGTATTGTTTCTTGCATCATGCTCTTAATTTTAAGCAAAAAGAACATGACTTTTCTGGACATGTCTAGAAAGTCCAACTTTACTTTTGTATTTCTTGTTACATCAGTCACACTTGAATTCACCCATCTGCATCTTAAAAAAATAGTTAATTCGTGTACGTGGAAGGAAAAAACAATAGGTCGCCTTGATTGCTTTGAGCGCGCGCTCAACTGGAAACCGGCCTTTAAAGTTATGAAAAGTTACTACTAAGTTCTTTGAGGCTTGTGTTTTTTTATATCTCACTGGTGGAAAACAGGCATAAACGATAAATTTGTTAAAATTATTAGTTAATGTAAAAAGGGTCTAATGATAAACCACCAGAAATTAATTTAGTAAAGACAAAAGAATTATACATGCGTGAGCTGTATATGATTTTTTTATTAGAAAATTTTTTGTAAGACTATGTGTTGAAAAAAACATGCGTTTCGAAAAAAAAAATATAATATTTTTAAGTATAATTTCATGAAACCAAAAATTAATTCAAACAAATAACTGCCTTTTCCAGCTAGATCTTTGAAAGCCTTAATACAGAAACATAGTGTATAGTTAGCTAACAACTGAGGCAATAAGAAATTTTGAACTGATAAGCTTTACTAACAATGAAAGCAACATATCAAGTTTTTTCAGTTAGCGTAATGAACTAAAAGTCCCATTTTCATGTAGGCCTATTTGATAAGAATTCATTCTTTCATGGTTTAAGCTACAAAATATCAGATTATGTACTTTGAAACAAAACGCAATCTAAAGTTTGTTATAGAAAAGCTTCCAAATCTCGAAGGCTGCGTTCCATCATTAGAACTTACATTGCGTTATTAGTAGAGTCTCGCAGACTCTAAATCGCAGACTAATTGCCATTTCGGCCGGAGTAGTAGGATGAGGAGGAAGAGGAGGAGGAGTCCATGGGTGTTTTAATACGGTATTCGCTATCGCTGCTACCGTAATAATCTTTGTTCAACTTTTCTATAGAATCATATGTTCAACCCCCGTTTTAAAACATACTATGGTCGTATTTTTTTATGTCTTATATTTTTTAATTTATGTGCTAATAAAAAAGCTTATCAGACTGAAACGATTTAACCATGATTGTGTTGAACAGATTTTACAACAGAGAAGTGTTCTAGTCTATAATGTAACTTCTTCCTTTCTTTTCTTTAGAACATTAGATTTTCAGTTTTTTGACAAAGCTTTTAAAGTGTAAAGTCAGCATTATAGGATTATCAGAGCAATTCAGTTAGAATTATAACAAGTACTAAAGCATTTAATCTCATAAAAGTCGTTTTTCGCCGACAAAAAAAAATCCATAATACATAACATCTTTTGTTCATAAAAGATGAAAGTAAGTAAAAACAAACTAGAAGCCATTAGGTTTGAACAATTTCCGCATCAGCCCTTGAGAAAAATTGTTTTAGGCTAATTTTCAAGATATCTGAATGACTTGTACAATGACAAATAATTTGATACAGCATGGAATTCATCAAATTACTCCCTTCTTTAATTTATTTAACTTAATCTTGACAGCTTTGCAATTCATTATGATGTGTCGGAGCCAGAAAAACAGTTCATCAATATCTTGTGCATCATATTTATTCATGAAAATTGAAGATTTTTCGAAATTTGGTCCAAATTTCGCCCAAATTGTCCAATTTTAGTCAAATCTGACAAAACGATAGCCACAATTGAAATCAACACATTTCAAATGTAATCCATGCAAAATTTCATGAAATTTGAAGAACTTTTGAAATTTGGTCCAAATTTGGCCCAAATTCGCCAATTTTAGTCAATTCTGACAAAATGACTGTCAAATTTGAAATCAGCTCATTTCAAATGTAATCCAAGCAAAATTTCATGAAATTTGAAGAACTTTTGAAATTTGGTCCAAATTTGGCCCAAATTGGCCAATTTTAGTCAATTCTGACAAAATGACTGTCAAATTTGAAATCAGCACATTTCAAATGTAATCCAAGCAAAATTTCATGAAGTTTGAAGAACTTTCGAAATTTGGTCCAAATTTGGCCAAAATTGGCCAATTTTAGTCAATTCTGACAAAATGACTGTCAAATTTGAAATCAGCACATTTCAAATGTAATCCAAGCAAAATTTCATGAAGTTTGAAGAACTTTCGAAATTTGGTCCAAATTTGGCCCAAATTGGCCAATTTTAGTCAATCCTGACAGAAATGACTGTCAAATTTGAAATCAGCACATTTCAAATGTTATCCGAGCAAAATTTCATGAAATTTGAAGAACTTTCAAAATTTGGGCCAAATTTGGCCCAAATTGGCCAATTTTAGTCAATTCTGACAAAATGACTGTCAAATTTGAAATCAGCACATTTCAAATGTAATCCAAGCAAAATTTCATGAAGTTTGAAGAACTTTCGAAATTTGGTCCAAATTTCGCCCAAATTGTCCAATTTTAGTCAAATCTGACAAAATGATAGCCACAATTGAAATCAGCACATTTCAAATGTAATCCATGCAAAATTTCATGAAATTTGAAGAACTTTTGAAATTTGGTCCAAATTTGGCCCAAATTGGCCAATTTTAGTCAATTCTGACAAAATGACTGTCAAATTTGAAATCAGCACATTTCAAATGTAATCCAAGCAAAATTTTATGAAATTTGAAGAACTTTCGAAATTTGGTCCAAACTTGGCCCAAATTGGCCAATTTTAGTCAATTCTGACAAAATGACTGTCAAATTTGAAATCAGCACATTTCAAATGTAATCCAAGCAAAATTTCATGAAGTTTGAAGAACTTTCGAAATTTGGTCCAAATTTCGCCCAAATTGGCCAATTTTAGTCAAATCTGACAAAATGATAGCCACAATTGAAATCAGCACATTTCAAATGTAATCCATGCAGAATTTCATGAAATTTGAAGAGCTTTTGAAATTTGGTCCAAATTTGGCCCAAATTCGCCAATTTTAGTCAATTCTGACAAAATGACTGTCAAATTTGAAATCAGCTCATTTCAAATGTAATCCAAGCAAAATTTCATGAAATTTGAAGAACTTTCGAAATTTGGTCCAAATTTGGCCCAAATTGGCCAATTTTAGTCAATTCTGACAAAATGACTGTCAAATTTGAAATCAGCACATTTCAAATGTAATCCAAGCAAAATTTCATGAAGTTTGAAGAACTTTCGAAATTTGGTCCAAATTTCGCCCAAATTGGCCAATTTTAGTCAAATCTGACAAAATGATAGCCACAATTGAAATCAGCACATTTCAAATGTAATCCATGCAGAATTTCATGAAATTTGAAGAGCTTTTGAAATTTGGTCCAAATTTGGCCCAAATTCGCCAATTTTAGTCAATTCTGACAAAATGACTGTCAAATTTGAAATCAGCTCATTTCAAATGTAATCCAAGCAAAATTTCATGAAATTTGAAGAACTTTCGAAATTTGGTCCAAATTTGGCCCAAATTGGCCAATTTTAGTCAATTCTGACAAAATGACTGTCAAATTTGAAATCAGCACATTTCAAATGTAATCCAAGCAAAATTTTATGAAATTTGAAGAACTTTCGAAATTTGGTCCAAACTTGGCCCAAATTGGCCAATTTTAGTCAATTCTGACAAAATGACTGTCAAATTTGAAATCAGCACATTTCAAATGTAATCCAAGCAAAATTTCATGAAGTTTGAAGAACTTTCGAAATTTGGTCCAAATTTCGCCCAAATTGGCCAATTTTAGTCAAATCTGACAAAATGATAGCCACAATTGAAATCAGCACATTTCAAATGTAATCCATGCAGAATTTCATGAAATTTGAAGAGCTTTTGAAATTTGGTCCAAATTTGGCCCAAATTCGCCAATTTTAGTCAATTCTGACAAAATGACTGTCAAATTTGAAATCAGCTCATTTCAAATGTAATCCAAGCAAAATTTCATGAAATTTGAAGAACTTTCGAAATTTGGTCCAAATTTGGCCCAAATTGGCCAATTTTAGTCAATTCTGACAAAATGACTGTCAAATTTGAAATCAGCACATTTCAAATGTAATCCAAGCAAAATTTCATGAAATTTGAAGAACTTTCGAAATTTGGTCCAAATTTGGCCCAAATTGGCCAATTTTAGTCAATTCTGACAAAATGACTGTCAAATTTGAAATCAGCACATTTCAAATGTAATCCAAGCAAAATTTCATGAAGTTTGAAGAATTTTCGAAATTTGGTCCAAATTTCGCCCAAATTGGCCAATTTTAGTCAAATCTGACAAAATGATAGCCACAATTGAAATCAGCACATTTCAAATGTAATCCATGCAAAATTTCATGAAATTTGAAGAACTTTTGAAATTTGGTCCAAATTTGGCCCAAATTCGCCAATTTTAGTCAATTCTGACAAAATGACTGTCAAATTTGAAATCAGCTCATTTCAAATGTAATCCAAGCAAAATTTTATGAAATTTGAAGAACTTTCGAAATTTGGTCCAAACTTGGCCCAAATTGGCCAATTTTAGTCAATTCTGACAAAATGACTGTGAACTTCTAAATTAGCACCTTGTCTAAATTGCCCAATTTTAGTCAAACCTGTCCTAAGTTCCTAGCATAGGTCAAACATTAACAATTCTGAATAAACAAACAATCCGAAATCCGAACGGACTTTCCGAAAACGTCGAGAAGTTGTGACAGAGATAGTTAGAATGTGTAAACCAAACAATTTCCTACGCTATAAGCGCGGAAATTGAATTAAAGTAACTACATATTTTTTCTCTTCAACAACCTGACTTTTTTATTGCCGACATAACCCGATGACAATGGCTTGGTTATCTCATGTCGACAGCACGTATTTCGTCCGACGGGATTTAATAAATAAGAAAATGTAACCTGAAATTTATGTATCATTTGTAACTGATCTTATTTCAGAAATCGCACTTCTTCCAACAGCAGGGCTTTGTCAATTGACGGAAATAACAGGAGATGCAAGGTCTGTTATGCGCAATGAGCACTTATTCATTTGCGAAATACCATCTAACGCATTTTACCAAAACATGGTTCTGTTTCATTGGTACATTTTCATCTTTGATATCACAGTATCAGTGACTGGCTTGGTGATTTATGTTGACCAACATGCCCTACATTTGACGTCAATGTGCGCCAAGTATCTAATTCAAGAATGTCTCAAATGATATCATTGAGAGGTATGGAATATCTTGATTTGATAAAAGACGAAGACATTGGATTGTACGGTGAGGTGTTACGAGAATGGAAAAGAAAAAATGGAAAAGACGAAGTCAGAAATACACTAGAAGATGGGAGAGATGAAGACTATGAACTTTGAATTGTCATTCTTTTAATATAAAAGTCTTGATGTAGATGTATTCTACGACATAGATGCATTAAGGACACTACATTTTTTAATTGTTGATCATGATATCCTTTTTGTCTTTTAAATTTAATGGTACAGAAAGTATTTGTTCTTTTTCAATGTTCGAATCAACAATTGAAAGGAATAATCTTTTAGCTTCACCAAAAATTCCCTGAGAAGTAGGCCATCCATATGTGGATATTGCGTACCAATGGAATGCAATGGTTTGTAAGTTGCTTTGTCTTTTCACATGTTTCGTTTAAATTTTCTTTAAGAATACTTCCGGTCATGGTGTTATAACACAAAACCTTTCATGGAACGATGAGCAGTTTTGAGGAGAGCTTAATGTCAGACAGGTGACAGGAATGTTACCACTTTTGTCATCAATTCTCGCCTCAAGAAACTAAAGGAATTGAAAATTTCCTTTATTGTTGTTCTTAGTTGTATGGATTTTAAAATCCTTGACCTTGGTGGCCAAAACGCAGTCTTTACCACAGTTTAGAGATATTCTGAATATGACGTTCAAAATAAGTGAAAAACCAACCATTAAAGATATATTTTTCCATCAGTATATGAACATACCCACCCATTTACAGGACATACCCACCCATTTACATACCCACCCATTTACAGGACATCGTAGATAACAGTGTAAATATTGTATATAATTTATATATGTATATTACAACTGACGATTTATCCTGTATAAATATTTGAAATAATAATAATAATAATAATAATCATCTTCACAGTTACTCTAAAGTAGCTAAGGCTAAAGGCAAACACAAGGAGAAAGTGCATACCTTTTTATTATATATTTTCATATCGCATATCGCATTAGCTACCAACTATCACCCTTGTATTACAAGCCAACCGTCTGGCCAAGTGAGCTATACACCCGCTATTTTTAACAGAAAACAAATTTTGGGGGAATTATAATCTATTTTACCATGGAAGCACACAATTAAATTAATAATGATCAATTATTGCTTCCTTCAATAGAAGTTAGTGATTCAAGCAATACGGAAAGTCATGAAAAATTAAAATATTGTGATAAAGCTGCATTTGTATTTGAAAAACACATAATTTTTTTGCAAACTTGAAACATAAATGTTTCATTTCTAAAAGTCTTCTACGAAGATTTAGAAAAACTTGTTTTTTTTTGCTTATAAAAATTTTCTCAAGACGTTGGTAATAAAAAGTTATTAAATCAATCATAATGAAAAACTTAAGGTAAAATCAGAAAATCATGTTGAGTACTCCGTGTGCAACTGCTCAATGTCCTTGTACGTAGTCGCTTAACATATGGCTCTCAAACATGGAACCTTACAAAGCGACAAGTAAACCACATCAATGCAACGTATAATACAATGATCAGGAAAATGGTGAAAGGCGGATATCGCAGGAAAGAAGGATCATTCAGTTACGAACTTACGAATGAAGAACTCCTACAAAAATGCAAAACAGAGAGCATCATTCAACACATACAAAGACAGCAACGAAACTATGTTGCTCACACCATTCGTAAACCAGACACCAGCATTACAAAAAGATTGCTCTTCAACAACAACAAAGGAACGAAACAAGGTCTACAAATAACACTTTACAACACAGTCATCATAAATGAATGTACCACACCGGAAGTATTGCACCGTAGTGGCCTCTCACGATTCTATTAAGAACAGATTTGTATTAGGTCGGCCAGTTAGGTTTCGACCGGTCAATATCTGATGTAATTTAGATTGATCTAATCTTATTATACTAATTCGCTTTGTGCATCCCACTTTTATTTTAGAGAGTGACATATTTACTTTTTTTTCACGGTCAAATCCTTCTTATTTTTTCCCTTTTCGTCGTAAAACCACGTAGAGGCGACGGACACTTTTTTTAATGTTACGTAATCTAAGTGTGACGATTAAATTTTTAAACCAATCAAAACGCAAGAAATTCTTTTTTCGCCAATTTGATTGGTTGCCGATTTCCAAAAAATTAGTTCGTTAATAACCGATTTTCATTATTGCAGTTGTTTTCACGAAGAAATACAGGTTTGTATGCGTGCTGCTTATTAAACTGTTTGTTGTTAAACTTTTATTGTTATTGTATTTTGGATTAATAAAAGAACATGTGTAAGTGATTAGTTGTTTGTTTACAATGTAAAAGCATAGTGAGAATGCAGAAGAAGTGCAGTGTAGTTTTTAAAAATTGGCTGTGCAGAAGGAACGAACAAGTTTGTACGAAAGTATTATTATAAAACTTTTATTGCTTTTTTTAGATTAATCATTAATAAAAGAACAAGTAAGGGTAAGTAAGTTATGTATGTATTTAAATGTTTGTTTACGTTTTAGTAATCAAATATCGTTATACAGAAGAAAGGGTAGTGAAGAAATGCAGAACAAAATCATGTTTTTGGTTTTAATTTAGTTTTGAAAGATTAATTGCTTTAGCTTTGAGTGGATGTCTCAGTTATTCTTTCGTTTAATATGTGTATATGCTGCTGAATGAAAAGGAAGACGAGAGAAATTTGTTTTAGTGACGCGCGCTATTATTACATTAAAAATGGTCCTACAGCTATGAAAGTTTTTATTTCTCATGACGGTGTGGAGGTGGGGAATGTGTTATGCTGTCTATTTGTATCTATTGTATCTAATTGTATCGATGCTTGATGCTTTTGTTTGCCTGCCAAAAAGTACAAAATCTACTGGAAAATACAGAAGGTTTAGCAGTTTTGCCAAACGAAGAGAGCAGCTTTACACAATGTATTTTACTTTATAAAAATGGTAGCAAAAGTGTTTCATAAGTACCTATGTATGTTTGTGCTGGAAAGTAAATAAAGTATTAGTAATTTGTTTACAGGTATGAATATAGTAGTAAAGAGTTTAGAAGTGTTTGAAAATGGCTGCAGAAGATGATTAATGCTGTTTACTAACATGTGAATTGGCAGTGAAAGGTATTCTATTTTGTTTGAAGTTTAACTAAAGTTGAAATAGTATATATCTATTTAGTTAGAACACAGTTAGTATGCTGGATAAATAAAGAATAAAGGGTTGTTTAACTGTTGTTTAGTGGATAAATAAAGGATAAGAGGAATGTTTACTGTTGTGTTTTGAATTAGCCAGGAGGAGCTTTGAACTGAAATAAAAAAAGGCTCCACCAATGTTTTCATATGTTAAAAATTCTTTAGCTATAAAAATTCTGTCATTACGTTTGTGTTTTTAATTATACTTTTAAGGTAAATATGTTTTCAAAGTTTCTTTTAGTTTATTTTGATTTTTCTTAAGTTTATATTTTATCATGTTTATGCATTATTTTGTGTTATGGTAATTGCTTACGTACCTGGGTACATATAAGTTTGGCATTATGATTTTATTTGTGACTTTTTATCTTCTGGGTAAATTTTTGTTTTTAGTTATTGTTTTTACGATAAATGCGTACTTGAATTTCATTTTTTTTTCTTTTTTTGTTGTCGTTTATTTCAATATTCTTATAGCATAATTAGGTTTTCGGTATTACAATTGAAATATTAACCTTTTAGGCAATAATGGAAAAGCATAAAGAAATGAAACTCATGGTTTTAATCATGACGTTGATGGTTTTTGGAAGAACAGACTATATATCATTTCAAAAATTCATTAATGGTTGCAGTCCAGTAGTAACTTTGAAACAAAAGAAAAAGTTGGAAGGTATCATGTTTGTAATGTTATTCATGGTTTTGCATGTCTGGGTAAAAGGTTCTGTGTTATATATTGCATTTTTTTACATCAACGTTACTTCTCTTCTGCGTATAAATACATATATATATATATATATACTAGTATCCCGGGTAAAAACTTTTTACCGAACTTAACTTCGAAAAGGGGATAGGACAAAATCGCCTTTCCCGTGAACAATCCCCGTGATGAAAATTTCAATTTAGGAATTGGAAACGGAAAATGTAACTATGTTGTAGAGCTCGAAAAACTGATCAAAAAAATGTATGGGATCGTTTCGCTACGACCAACCGTTAGAGAGATATCGCTGATCAAAGATTTCGATGACGTCATATCCGCAGTACCAAACAAAATTTAGGCCCAAATAATGCGTCACCCCATCACCCGTATCGCGGACCCCAAAAAACGTCAGTTATCGCTATTGGTTCTCGAGATATTTCCCCAAAAACGTCGCGTTCGATTGTGGATGCAATGCAATGAATCCCCGTGATCATAAAAAAAACTGACGTCAAATGATGCCACATGCTTTTGGAATGATCGTGAAAAAAGTGTCTCTCGCATCTACGTGGTTTTACGCGCACATAAGAGGACGATGACCGTAAATTTAAACTAAATATATCACTCTCTAAAATAAAAGTGGTATGCACAATCGCGGATTATTATAATAAGACTAGTATCTCGCGTAAAAGTTTTTTACGGCTTTAATTTCGAAAAGGATGTGCAAGAATCCCACATTCCCGTGTGCGAACCCCGTGACGAAAATTTCAATTACGGAATTGGGACTGGAAAGTGTACCCAGGTTGTAGAGCTTGAAAAACTGAGCAAAAAAATGTATGGGATCGTTTCGCCAAGACCAACCGTTGGAGAGATATCGTCGGTCAAAGATTTTAATGACGTCATAGCCGCAGTACCAAATAAAATTTAGGTCCAAATGTTGCGTCACCCCATCACCCGTGTTGCCGACCCTAAAAAACGTCAGTTATCGCTATTGGTTCTCGAGATATTTCCCCAAAAACGCCGCGTTCGATTGGGAATGCAATGCAATGGCTCCCCCGTGATACGACAAAAATAACTGACGTCACGCCGCGTGCTATTATACTAATCGTCAATTATCAATGGTCTAACGAAAAAATGACCACGATTAAGAAGATTTTGACCGTAAATTATAAAAAAACACAACACTCTCTAAAATAAAAGTGGTATGCACAACGCGGATTAGTATTTATAGACTAGCCGCCAGGGCGGCATCGCTCGCCACCCATGTTCAGCTTGCGTTGTGTCGCAGAATTTGACTTGTGTAGAAGTTTTTTACAGGCATTAATTTTTTAATTCCTTTCTTACATTCAGAAGATTTTTAGAACAGAAACAAATAGCAAATATGGCCCAGAAGATATATTTATACGCGAAAGAGAAGTAACTTTAATGTAAAAAAAAAATAGCAATATATATATATATAACACAGATCTGTTTACCCAGACATACAAAAGCAAACATGGAATAACATTACAAAATGTTAAATAAAAACAAATTGATACCTTCCAACTGTTTCGCATGTGCTTGTTACTGGACTGCAATCATTAATGCATTTTTGAAATGATTATAGTCTGTTCTTCCCAAAACCATCAACATCATGATTAAAACCATGAGTTTCATTTCTTTAATGGTTTATGCTTTTTTATTATTGCCTAAAAAAATAACATTTCAAATAATAATATGGAAAACCTAATCATGCTATAACAATATTGAAATAAAAAACAAAACAATTAAAATACCCTACTACAGTCCAAAATCATGCTTTTACATGCAGAAGATATAACACATAAACAAATAGTAATATATAACAAAGAAGTAAAGTATATAATATTGTATATGCAGAATAAAAGAAGTATATCATAACTTAAGCGTAAAACACAGCAATACATAACACATAACTATATACCCAGCCATACAAAAGCAAACATTGAATAACATTACAAATATGCGAATTGAAAACAAATCTATTCCTTCTAACGGTGTGTCTTTTTTTCAGAATTTTTTAAATGGATAATCTGTTATTGACCAACCATCGACATCATGATATCAAACCATGAGTTTCATTTATCTATTGTTAATGTATTTTTTATTTTGCTTTTCTAAAAGAAAAAAAGATTTCGAATGCATATTGATATTACAGAAAACCTAATCGTATTATTATGTAGATATTGAAAGAAAAAATTCAAACTAAAAAAATGTTCGAGAACAAATTTACCTTAAAAATAATAATTAAAAACACAAACATAAAGACAGAAATTTGTATAGCTAAAGAATTTTTAACAACTGAAAACATTCTGTGGAACCATTTTTAAAAACAGGGTAAAATCTCCTCTGCTGGCTAATTCAAAACACAACTAAACAACCCTGCATTCTTTATTTATTCAGCATACTAACTGTGTTATAACTAAATAGATATATGATATTTTAACTTTGGTTTAACTTCAAACATAAGAGGATACCTTTCAAAACCAATTCACATCATCATCATGTTTGTAAACAACAACACATTGATCATCTTCTGCAGCCATTTTCAAACACTTCTAAACTGTTTACTTTCTATATTCATACCTGTAAACAAATATTAATATCACTTTTTATAACACTTTATTTACTTTCCAGCACACTTTTCTACTGCAAACACATAAAATGTCCTTGCTCCTACTCTCTATTTCTTCGTTACTGAAATTTGTCTGCCATTTTTACAACACTCAAAGACAAAAACACTGGCTTCTAAGTTTCCCAGCACTGTTATTATGTCGTTTTTTATGAAAATCTCCCGTTAATAATGTCTTTTATATACCTAAATTACGTAAATAAACCCACCAAACTTCCCATCAAAAGATCGTCGTGAATGTAACAAAATAAACATCATCTTTTCTGCAGCCATTTTTAAACAACTTTCACTGCACTTTGCACTTTGCACTGCACGTCTGAATAGTAATACTTGATACTCACTTACACATGATCTACAATACAATACAATAACAGTAAAAGTATAACAATAAAAATTTTAAATATATATAAAACTTTCCCGTTTCTTCTTCAAAAGAGCAGCAGAAATGAAGAACCTTATCAACGGACTCTGTTGCTATGAATTTTTCAGCCAATCAAAATAGCGCAATTCAAGAGTTTTCCTTTATTAGCCAATAAAAACGATCAGCGCCGGGGCTTCCCCATATATAAGATCCTTTTGTAAAACCACCGTTCCCTCATTTTGATGCAGTAGGAAACGGTTTCATTTCGGCCTTTTTATTTGGGCAAATAAGCCCATTGGCGAATGGACTAACTACCGCTATATGACCACGATTAAGAAGATTTTGACCGTAAATTTTGAAAAAAACCATCACTCTCTAAGTTAAATGTGTTACACACGCACGCGGATTAGTATAGCGCGATATCTGAGCCATGTTGCTATTTGTTTCATAAATCTATTTGTTTTTTAAATCTTTCGAATGTAAGAAATGAATTAAAAAAACTTTTCACAACGTAAATTCTGCGACACAACGCATGCTGAGCATGAGTGGCGAGCGACGACGCCTGGGCGGCTAGTCTATATATACTAATTCGCGTTGTGCATACCACTTTTATTTTAGAGAGTGATATATTTAGTTTTAATTTACGGTCATCCTCCTTTTATGTGCGCGTAAAACCACGTAGAGGTGAGAGACACTTTTTTCACGATCATTTCAAAAGCACGTGGCATCATTTGACGTCAGTTTTTTTAAAATCACGGGGAACCATTACATTGCATCACCAATCGAACGCGGCGTTTTTGGGGAAATATCTCGAGAACCAATAGGAATAACTGACGTTTTTTAGGGTCCGCGATACGGGTGATGGGGTGACGCAACATTTGGGTCAAAATTTTATTTGGTACTGCGGATATGATGTCATCAAAACCTTTGATCAACCATATCTCCGCAACGGTTGGTCGTGGCGAAACGATCCCATACATTTTTTTACTCAGTTTTTAAAGCTCTACAACATCAGTACACTTTCCAGTCCCGATTCCGTAATTGAAATTTTCGTCAGTAGGTGCGTACACGGGAATGGTGGATTTGACCTAATGTTTTCGAAGTTAAGTTCGGTAAAAAGTTTTTACCCGGGACACTAGTCTTATTATACTAATTCGCAATTGTGCATCCGGTTTTTATTTTAGAGAGTGATATATTTAGTTTTAATTTACGGTCATCGTCCTCTTATGTGCGCGTAAAACCACGTAGATGCGAGAGATTTTTTCACGATCATTTCAAAAGCACGTGGCATCATTTGACGACAGTTTTTTTATGATCACGAGGGATCATCGCATTGCATCACCAATCGAACGCGACGTTTTTGGGGAAATATCTCAAGGACCAATAGGGATAACTGACGTTTTTAGGGTCCGCGATACGGGTGACCGGGTGACGCAACATTTGGGCCCAAATTTTATTTGGTACTGCAGCTATGACGTCATCAAAACTTTGAACGACGACATCTCTGCAACGGTTGATCGTAGCGAAACGATCTCATACATTTTTTCGATCAGTTTTTCGAGCTCTACAACATGGGTACACTTTTGAGTTGCGATTTTATGATTTATTATTTCGTCACGGGGTACGTACACGAGAATGGTGGATTCGACCTAATGCTTTCAAAGTTAAGTTCGGTAAAACGTTTTTACTCGGGACACTAGTCTTATATATAATAGCGAGTGTGTGTCACACTTTTATTTTAGACAGTAATGAATTTTGTTTAATTTAATGGTCAAGATCTTCTTAATCTTGGTCATATTTTTCGTTAGGCCATGTGTTTATTTACGGTTATTATATAGTAACACGTGCCGTGACGTCAGTTTTTAATCTATTACTGGGAATCATTGCATTGCATCCCTAATCGAATGCGACGTTCTTGGGGGAATATCTCGAGAACCACCAGGGATAAATGACATTTTTTAGGGTCTGCATTACGGGTGATGGCGTGACACAAAATTGGGGCCTAAATTTTATTTGGTACTGCGGCTATGACATCATCAATATCTTTGATCGACCATAACTCTGCAACGGTTGGTCGTAGCGAAACGATCCCATACATTTTTTTGCTCAGTTTTTCGAGCTCTACAGCATGAATACACTTTCCACTTACGATTCCATGGTTTAATTTTTCGTTACGGGGTTTGCACACCTTGATTATATTTTTTGTCACCTTTTTTCGACACGGGATTTGCATATATCCTTTTCGAAGTTAGATGTGGTAAAAATGTTTTACCTGGGTTATTAGTATGATTTATATTGCCATTTGTTCATGCTTAAATCTTCTGCATGTAAATCATGATTTTAGTCTGTAGTGGGGCAATTTATGTGTTGCGATGTTTGTTTGTGTTTCAAGTCTCCAAGGTAAAAAATAATTTTACAAAACCTTTATTCGTTTCAGCTTCCGTGATACTAAATACACATAATGGTGGGATGTTGGGTGTATAGTTTTGCATCAGTTTTATTATGATTTCTTTTACGTAAAAGTTACTTTGCGTCTTCTGTGTATAAAAAAAAAACAGTTTTCGGTCAATCGTAGGGCATTTTAAGTCGTGCGATGTTTCGTTATATTTCACGTATTCGGGGTGAAAAACAATTTTTATTCAAATCAGCTCCAGTGTTAGTAGCCCCCACGTGTATATATTTTATGGATGATGCTGTATACATAGGTTTACGCACATTATAGTGGCGGGATGTTGAATGCTATCCGTAAAATCTGTTTTACATGTGATTTCATGTGTATACGCATTAGTACCAATTACAATTACTGACTTTTGTGTATGTTGGTATATAGTTTTGCATTATGTTTTCTTCTTTTCATGTTCTGGGTATAAAAAATCACTGCCTTTAAAATTATTCTAGTATTTCAAATTTTACAAGGCATTGTAAGTTATTGTATTTAAACTAAAACATGTAAAAATAACAGTAGACGTGAGCATGGAGGGGGACGGCTCCGAAAGCTAGTCACAATATCAAATATATGGATTTATCAAAGGTTTTGTCGTTATCTTGTCTGTTCAAATGAATATTCCTGACTGGTGTCTGTCGTTATTAATGGTCTTCAAAATATAACATTATAAGTTTGTTTTGAACTTGATGATAGGTTCAAACTTCCTGAATTATCGATGTTTGATGAATGAGGTCCATCGAACACGGCTTTCTCAACCTGGAACCACGAATGTATCTCATCATTGAACGTAGTAGTGAAAATGACGTCTCCGTTTGAATCGAGTTGCGCGTAAAACCACGTAGAGGCAAGAGACACTTTTGTTTACGATTAGTAAAAACACGTGGCAATTTTTCTTGTGGTTATCAATGTACACAATAACTGATAAAATAGAAACTTTGAGGAGATTACTCAGTTGTGTTTTTTTGGTAATAGAAACATCAGTGTCGTTCATAATCGTTCCTTGATTGTTTTATTGAGGTCTATACAAGTCCTACCTTCTGACACTGTACCATTAAACGTAAATCACATGCTCCATTTTTTGCAATTTTCATTTATTTTCAATAGCATAATGCTTAAAACGGCGTTTAAATTACTGAAATAAGCATTTTGGGAGCCTGAAAAGAGATGGGATGTGCTTGAACAGAGTACAAGGAAAATAAAGTTCAAACTGATTAATTCACTACGTGCTGATGTGAGTGAAAATTCACGTTTTTAATAATGTTAATCCAAGGTCAAAGTGAAATGTTTTATACAAAGATGCATAAAGTAATAACTTTATCATGATTGAGCATTTACAGAAAGTTATTATGGCTTATTATGATCATCACCAGTGTTGAAGAAGAAATTTAAGCTTTCATATTGATTCATTTTCTAAGTATTCATACGCTCACATCTTCACCGTTGATGTTGTTTTTAAATTATAACAACTCTGAATTGATCTCCTTTTTCCTTACTTCTTGTTGCATGAAAACATGCAATAAATTTGGTAGTACATGATAATGCAGTTCCATTCTCGAACTGAAAAACCTCTCGATAGTAACGCCTTTCAAAGTCGACGTTATGAGAAGATAACGTTTGATTGATAACAGATGCACAATCCACATCTGGTGACAGGTCACATGCTGATGGCAAGACATCACTTTCTCCAATCATATACTTGAATGCGTGAAAGTGGTTTACCGATTGGTACGAGGTTAGGGAGAATGTTTTAAATATTGAATCATTCGATGTTTTGCAAGACCATTCTATCGATTTGAATTTGATTAGTTTGTAGAGGGAGTTCAATACTGATGTTGCAACTTTTACAGATCCTAAAAGATTTTCCCCTTCAGCTAGTTTAACTATATGATTGAGAGTTGCATCGTCTTTAGAATCGAATATTTCCATTCTGCCATCTAAACAGAGATGCAAGTGAAAGCTAGTTAGTTCTTTCTTTTCTGTAGGTTTAAGATCCAAACTTGTTTAAGTAATGAAAAAGAATGGTTTTGGCAGCAAATGAAACCCCTAACTGGCTGACTTAGCAAAGTTTATAACATGTTATTGCCATACCGTATAGTTAGGAAATATAGAAGAAAGTGAATTACCTCTGATGATAAGTTATAGTTCAATCGAGTGGACATTTCGTAATATGTTTTAACTTAGGGAATGAAAAGTATAACAACTAGCATACCGAAATGGAGAGTATACACATTTTAGCAACAGAAGGAAAGTGGTCCGTTTGACATAGCTGCTTGCTGGTCGGTACAAAACGTCTTATAAGGTTAATAAAGAACTGAGTGCTGACTGTGCTTTTGAAGATGATATTGATAGAATTATTCATGAGCATAAATCACATCCAAGTATAATTGCTATTGAAAATGCATTTCCTGTTGGTACGAGTTTCAACTTTAGCCGTGTTGACGAAAGTGAAATGAAAAAGTATATCGAGAAATTAGATATAAAGAAATCGACACCTCGAAATGATCTACCGACTAAACTGGTGAAAGAAAATATTGATTTTTATAATGAAGTGTTGACGAAATTATATAACAACAGCTGTGAAACGAGTATTTTTCCAGAAAGTATGAAAGAAGCCCACGTGACTCCTGTATTCAAGAAAGGTGAAAAGACGAAAAAAGAAAATTATAGGCCTATTAGTTTATTGCCAAATTTTTCAAAGGTTTATGAAAGAAAAGTGTATAATGATATTTCTGACTTTATGTCTTCCAAGCTGTCTCCACTTCTATCTGGTTTCAGGTCTCAATATAGTACTCAGCATGCTCTACTCTCTATGATCGAAAAATGGCATATTGCATTAGATAAAGGATATGTTGTCGGAGGTATATTAATGGACCTTTCAAAAGCTTTCGATTGTATTAATCACGAGCTTCTGTTGGCGAAATTATATGCCTACGGATTTTCTAAACCTGCACTACGTTATGTCCAAAGTTATCTACAGTGCAGGTCTCAGTACGTATGTGTAGGAAATAATTATAGTACAACCAAAGATATTTTGATGGGTGTGCCCCAAGGATCTATACTTGGGCCACTGTTATTTAATATATATATATAAACGATCTTTTTATGTTTCTTTCTAATCCTCATGTTTTTATTTGCAACTATGCAGATGATAATACGTTGTATACTTATGGCAAGGATCCTTCTGCCGTTATGAGATGTTTGCATGACAACATGTCCATCGTTTCATCATGGTATAAGGATAATGGACTACAATTGAATCCTTCCAAATGCAAACTTATTGTTCTTAAAGGTTTTAAGAAAAAGTATGACTCTGATTTTTATTTAAATATAGACAACTTTATTTTGAAAGAAGTACAAGAGGTGAAACTTTTAGGCATCATTATTGACATTAAACTCTCTTACAGGAAGCATGTTGATTCACTGTGCAAGAGAGTCAGAGCCAAAATTGGTGCCTTGAAGCGAATTTCACCATATTTTTCAACCTTTCAGCGTAAGGTTGCTGCAAATTCCTTTGTATCTTCTGAACTGTCTTATTGTCCTCTCATTTGGTCTTTTGCTGGGAAGGGGAATCTTCAGAGGCTTCAGAGGATGCAAAATAACATGGAGAAAATTTGTTGTGATAGTCCACATGTATGCATTCATCGAAGAAATTGTGAGGTTCTCCTGAAAGAAGTGTATAAGACTAAAACAGGTCTCAACCCTTCTTATATGAAGAACGTTTTCAATTTCAAGGAGGATATCCCCTACAAAACTAGGCGTCAGTGTGACTTGGTTCGAAAAACTGTTCGAACTACACGTCACGGATTACAGACAGTGTCATATATAGGAGCAAACCTGTGGAATGAACTCCCCACTAGTGTCAGGGAAGCGAAAAATCTTAGTACCTTCTCGTCTTCAATAAGAACCTTGCCCGATCTTAGCTGTAAATGCCGTCTGTGTGCACAAAGGTACTATTTTACTTAAAGGAGATAAAATATGAGTTTTTTATAATTGTTTTTAATTTTTGACCGTCAATTTTAATTAGCCGAATTGGGCTAGTTGTACTCTCCTTTGAAATGTATTACTGCATTTCATCGGAGAGACGACATTTTTTTAACTTCTTTTTATTTTTGTATATTTCTAATTGACGTTAAATAAATTTTAATAATAAAAAATAATAATAATAAGTGAGAACAAATATACAATATATCCAAGAATAGACCTGACAAAGATACATAAACTCTCAAATTTCATACCATAGAAACACCTGACTTTAATTTTTCTCCAGTCATTCCAGGGATGTATTGCATATTGGCCACTGTTGATTCCATAATTTCGGACCAATTGAAAACAAGATGAGTTTTTACCAGAACGTATATCTATAAATACAATTACCATGTACACGTGAGCAAATTGCACTAATAATGATACTTTACCCTAATTTTCAATGAAAAACATTCATATCCACATGTTTTGTTTTTTGCTTCTTTGCACCTCATTTACATTTATGTTTTTGTTTGCAAAAGTAATCACTAGTAATTATCTAGTGCTTCTGTTGAATTAAAACTTAATTGTCTTTTAACAATGGAAAACAAATTTTTGTTCCGTTGTTTTAAGTTTTTCATTGCCCAAGTGAATTGCATTAGTTCGTGTTTTGATAAACTTCGATAATATCTCCGATATGGTTGAACTAATACTTTTAGAATAATTTTTTGTTCTAAAATACTACTAGGCAATTACAATTTTTTGCACTAAATCCTTGTAAAGCGAAAATACGTTAAATAATTTGAACTATTAACAGAAGTATTATTTGCATTGCCGGTAAATTCCAAAATGTTTTTTCTCAACAGAATTAACTGTTATTCAACAATGTCTTTTTAGTCAAAGTCTAGATTTGCTGGATACTTTATGTAATCCAAATACCAGTTATTAGTTCATTAAATACCGAAGTTTGAATAAAACCTTCCAGTTAAAAAATTCCAAGAGAGTATTTCAGAACAAATTTCAATTGTCTTGTCTTAACAGTATTGTAATAATCAATAAATCTGTATTGATGTTCAATTTCATGTCTTTCACAAAACTTAATAATTGATGCATTAGAAATGTAGTCAAATTAACCAAGTAGTTAATTAAATAACCAGGAAATTGTACAACAGAAGCTCTTAACAAATAGATTTCGCTTACCTCTGTGAACAGATTCCATGTCAGTTGAGTCTACAAAAAACATGATCTCACTTTACGTTTGGGTAAACAAGCAAAAAATTATTACACCTGATGAATCATTACGTGAGAATTATTTTGTTCTATTTCCATTTTTGAAAAAATCGAGTGCCGATTATTTTCAAGCTTTTCAGGATGATTTTGTTCTTTCTCCGTGACTTTTTCCAAAAACAAGCGCATCTTAACTTTTTTTCAGGGTGTCCCAGTCGTGCAAGCGGTGTCCCAAGTCTTTGTAATTTTGGAGCCCGAATAAAAATACCTGCCCCAAATTATTACACTTAAAACCAACTATAAGTGAGTATAATGGGAGAACGGAGGCTCCATTCCTGGACTGTTTTAACTTCCTTTTCTGCTGGTTTTATTGCTTAGTAAAGCTTGTTTACATACGAAGACAAATACGCTCCTTGTGTTTCAAGTCTTGCATGTTCTAAACTCAGCTGTTCATTGTCGCGGTCGCATTTAAAATGTCACCCGATCTTCTTGCTTTGCACAATGCATTCCGAACGTGAACTTGGCCTCGTTTTTATTTACGATTTTAAACCAATCAAATATCAGTTTAAACAATCGTTCCAAAAAAAAAACCACATTTCATGATGTGCTATTTATTTACTTTTTTAAAAGCGGTCGTTGATCAGCGAAACAATACACTCAAAACGTAGAGAGAAAAAACATCAACTTATTATTAGCTTTTGTTTTAAAAAAGTTACGCGCTCTAACATGGGTGGTATCAATATTAGGGGGGGAAATGGTTTCTCTTCTTAAAAAAATCGCGCGAGAGGAGAGAAAAAAGGCACGTGCTAAATGAATGAAGTTAATAAAAAACACGTTTGATCAGAAGCGCATCACGATTAAAAGAAATTAAATTATTTAAAAGAAAAGCAAAAAAACATTTTGTGTCATGACACTCTTTTTTACCTATCGGTTTTTAAACATTTTGATAGCTCGAAAAAAAGTTCACCCGTCTCAGACAGTCAAACAAGCGTTAGGATACAACACTGTTAAACCGAACATGCTGCTATGTTATGCCACTGCTGCTTTTTGACCAAAATGTTTAATCAGTTAGTTTCTTTATATTTAGTTGATGTATTGTTTTCAAAGCAAAGTCGTGGTGGTCGTTTAAATATAAAATTAACAATGATAATAAAAACAAAACGTTATCCCTATTGGTTCACCAGCCAAGAAACGTTCGATTAGGGTTGCAATGTATTTGTTTCGCACTGACTTCGCACACAAAATAAGAAATAATTCTCTCACAAGTAAATCTACCATTTTGCGTGACAGACAAATAAACGGAGAATCGGCTATTAATATATAGATTTTCTCATTAAAAGAAATTGGAGATTTCTCACCTAACCAAATAGGGTACATAACTTTATTAGATTGAATAAATAGCTGGAAATTGTTAACCCTTTAAGGCCTGGCGGGTCACCAGTGACCCGTATTTTTAAACTTTAATAACTTTTTTTTGAAGCTACTTATAATAGCCTGGTAACCGTATATAAAGAAAACATAACATCTATTTTTAATTTAATTGCTTTCAAATGTTTGATGACGTCATATGAAGATCATGTGACACTTCCAATTATGGTAAAAAAAAATTAAAATTTTTTTAGACTTCCTTGTTCCCAAACCCCTATTTTCGTATTGAACTATGCCTTTTTACTTTTACTTCCTGAAAGGTTATTTTCTTAGCTACAAATTGAGTTAAATATCAACTTGATAGCACACAAACTTATCAAGTTATTGGCCTTTAACTAGACTGGGTCAGTAGTGACCCTAATGGTATTAAGGGTAAAAACAATGAAATAATGTATTACTGCTGCTTTGCATATTTCAGAAGGTTCTGAGTCTCAGTATCACTAACATTGGTGCGATAATGATAGACTTACATAATAAACTGTTGTACCTGATAATATTGGCTCAAAAAATAGTGGGTCATAAGAGACCCTAATTTCAGAGAGGGTAAAAAAGGATTAAAAAATGAAATTTTCTCAACACAATATGAACTTTTCTTTCAAAAATAACTAGTAATCATAAAAAACATACAGCTAAATAAGTCCCAATAAACTTTTACTCTATCATATATTTTTAAAATGAATGATACATTTTGAAACAGTTTCTGTCTTTTTGAACGCACAACGAAACATTGCAAGTTTTGCAATATGTATAACATTTCACATCTTTTTTACCACTATCATCGCAATACTTACACCGTTTTCGTCTTTCGGTGAACTGAACTATATGATCTGGTTCTTTCATTGACAGGGGTAATTCTACAGCAAGTTGGGGAACTTCTGCAGTAAATTTGCGTTTTCGAGAAGAAAATCGATTTATCAAGGATTCAGCAAGGATTACTTTGAATTCAAGTAGACTAATTCTTGCATTAACTTTTTTCTTGTAAATTACATGGGCATTGACGACAGCTGAATCCATCAGATCAAAGAAAATTCGGAGATAGTAGCGAAATCTAGACTTACGATCTATTTCATAACCAGTTTTCAGTTGATCATGGATGTCGACACCATTCATGTTCAAATTATATTCTTTGATGATAGCAGGGCACGGAACTTTCAGTTTTTCGGACGTTCCTTTTTGTCTTCGATCTACATGAAAAAGCTTCGAAGGATCCATGCAGTTTGTCAGTAGCATTACCACTTTAGAATCTTTCCATCTCAAAGCAACAAGCCCATCCTTGCTCACTAGAAAGTCGCTATCTCCACGTTTGAACGATTTATCATCAGTGAAGGATTCACCATGGACAAGCGATTTTGTTTTCTTTTGTGTGAGCTTATCTGCTACTGCTTTCTTCTTTGCTGCTTTTTCAATTTTTGGCAAGAGTTTTCGATTTTGCCTAACAACTCCGATTCCATATAATGAGTTTTCTGTCAACTTTCTCATAAGCGATGGTGAAGTGAAAAAATTGTCAAAGAAGATGCGGCAAAAGCTTTCATTAAGCTTTTCGGTTAGTTGCAGAACAACAGATTCGCCTAATCCAAATTCTGTTGTGTCTTTTTTGCCAGTATATATGTCAAACTCATATAGATATCCGGTCTTTGGAGCACATCTATACCACATTTTGAAGCCCCATTTAATTGGCTTATTTTTAATGTGCTGACGCATTATGCTTCTACCTTTGAACTTTACCATGTGCTCATCCACACTTTGGACTGCTTCAGATTCCATAGCTCCTAGAAACCGTTCGTTGAGAAAATTAATTAACCATCTTACTTTAAATGCTCTATCATGTTCAGGGTGATCTTTTGGAAGAGCATCATAGTTGTTGGAAAAATGAAGGTTACTCAAAATTTCCTTGAATCTCTCTCGCGCCATTACAATACCAATAAAATTTACGGACATTGAAGGACGTGTTTCCCAATAACTGCGAAGGCTTGGTAGTTTGTGGTATCCCATCACAAAATTAATACCAATAAATGCTCTCATTTCATCTAAGGATACCTCGAATGTTCTACCATTTTGGGCAGCATATCTCTCAGATTCTGTTTTCAAGTGTAGAATAAATTCATCTAAATTTAACAATTTCTCAAAAACTTTCAGAGGATTATCTAAAGGATGAATGTCTAGCAGTACCTTTCCATCAAGTTTGCATTCTTTTTGCACTGGTATGTACTTTGTAGACTTCGTCCAGTGGATTTCTTTCATTGTATTCTTTCCGTCGTCGCCACTGTTATTGGCTGTGTTTATATCGTGAACAATTGCATGGGGGATCTCATTTGTGTCATTTAAATTCGAGATGTCATCATTTTTTTCATTATCATTGTCCTGATCTTCTTCATTCTCTTCATCTTCAACTACGAATTCCGTATCTGAATCCTCCATGACATCTGCTAAGTCATCTTCATTGTCACTTTCCACGGAATCCAATAAAGCCCAAACATTTTCAGGCGTAATAGTAAGTGGAATGTTCTGTGGCAGCGGCATGTTTATTGATACTAACTTTTTAAAGAATCAGAACACGCATTGAACTACCGATTCGAATTTCAAATTATGAAAAATTCCAAAGGAGACCATTGCAGTGTTGTTCATACAATAGGGTCACTTGTGACCCTAGACCTTCGAGACTTTTTATATATTATCTTAGCGAAAACAGCTTTAAAATAATGAAATAGGTTTTGGACGCGATTTGCAATAAAGCCAATGTACAAAATTAAAATTAACGTAAAATTCATGAAAAATCAACGGAATTAGGGTCATAGATGACCCAAGAAATGCCAATGTTATATAATGATGTAAGATCTGGAAACTTTAAAAGTATATCTTTTGGTACTGTGTCCATGGATACAAATAACCACCCAATCTAGGAGATAATCACAACAATAATAAGGTTATCAATGAATTATCTTTAATGCCAATAGGGTCAGGAGAGACCCAAAAATTATCTTGAGAACGGCTGCATGTATCAAAATTCTACTAATGAAGTATTGTTACATACCCTAAATGGAGACTACACTCAAAAAATTAGGTGCCTACCACAACCACAGAGCTTACGGGCCTAGTAAATTCATATCAAAATAACACAAATGGTAGCCACTTACATTACTGATTTAAACATATTTGTTTACCTGTTTCATTACAATGCCTTCCATAAAATGGTGGCATACACCAATCACAATAGTAACTGTTGTTATGGAAATGAGGAATACAAGTACTACCATGTTCACATATACCAGGATTCAAAGTGCATGGATTCTACGGAAAAATTAAAATATTCTATTTTCAGCGAATTTCTTTTGTTAAACAATCTAATAATTCACCAAAACACGATAACCTTTGAGGAACTAACCTGAAGTTCATAGAAATCTTTATCATCTGAATGTTTAACAAAATAATTATTCATATCTAAATTTCCTTTAAACAATTTGCAGTACAAAGGTGGGTTACGGTAATCTCTTGTCAATGTAAAACCATTGCAGTCAACATGTTGAACACAAGCACTTCCACATTCTCTTCTTGATGATACAGAATATCCAAGAATTTCTCACATGGTGATGGTTACTTTGTGGTGTCGTTTGAAGTTTCCAATGGTTGCAGTGACTTTTACATTTTGGACGTTTAATGAGTACTTTTTTGATAGGGTGTTGTAATGGCTTGCAAAAATCAGCAAAATGTTAAGATGATGGATGAACATTTTACAAAGAAGTTTTAACCGTTTCAACTTAAATGACTATAAATGAGTAAATGTATCGTTGTTTATTTGAAAATGTACCATGGTCGGTGCTTCATTTGTATACAGAATTGATAATTCTTGTTCATACAAATTAATGTAGAATGGTCAATTGAATATTTGACTGATACTTATTTATAGAAACGAAATATGCCATGGTTGTTATTTTGTCCAAGAAATATCGTAACTAGTCATTGTGGTTATGTACGATATGAATTTTAGGGCTTAGTGTATATTTCAAATATAAAAACTGTTTTTCAATTCATTTTTTGACAGATGTAATCATTAGGTTATTGTTATGCTACATTTATACTTACATCAAAAAGTAAGTTTTAGGCAGTTTTTCTAACATTCATTTTCGGAAATTTACACAAAGACTCTCGGTGTGAATTTAGTTTAAGGTGATATTTTGAATTGTGTTGCAAACACTCAAAAATGAAATTCACTCAATTTATGACAAAGATTATCATCGATACATACCAAATTTATAGAAACTAGACGCCAAGGCGGCGTCACTCGCCGCCCATGTTCAGCCTGCGTTGTGTCACTACCTGCTCCAAATTATTGCACTTAAAACCAGCGATAAGTGAGAGACGTACAATGGGAAAACTGAGGTTCAATTCTAATGATTTTCAATTCCTTTGCGGCTGACTTTATCGCTTAATAAAGGTCGTTTGCACATGAAGACAAATACGTTCCTGTTGTTTCAAATCTTGCATGTTCTTAACTCAGCCGTCCACTGTCGCGGTCGCATTTAAAGTGTCAGCAAACTTCCTTGCTTTACACAATGCATTACGAACGTGAACTTCACGTGGTTTTTATTTACGATTTTAAACCAATCAAATATCAGTTTAAAGAATGGTTCAAAAAAACTGTGCTATCATGATGTGCTATAAATTTAGTTTTTAAAACCAATCGATTATAAGTTTAACGATACACTCAAAACGCAGAGAGAAAAAACTTCAACTTATTATTAGGTTTTGTTTTACGCGTTCTAACATGGGTGATGTCAGAAGATCACACGGGAGAAGAAAAAAATGCACGTGCTAAAAGAATAAAGTGAATAAAAACATGTTCGATCAGAAGCGCATAATGGAAAAAAGTGATAATGCAATACTTACATATTACGATCTTTTCTGGTTTAATATGCTTTTCACAAGTGCGCACATGATCATTTTCAATTTGCGTTTCAAAATTGTTGTCAACGACTGTATTTCGTCAACTTTTTCAACCACTTATTACACCATTACTTGACTCAGTAATTTAAATATACCAATGCTTGAGTCCTTCTGTTACTTCCACAGCCAACAACGCAGCAATTTTCCCCGGGCATTTTAAAAACATGCATTTTTAGAAGTTCTAAGTCTCATGTGTATTGTCGTAAAGAAAAAAAAAAACACCAGTCCCATTTCTGACTCACTTTTCGGAGTGTAAGATGGTTATTTTTACTCAAATGGGCTCTATTTTAAGGTGTACCAAATGGAAAAAACGATCAATGTTATGTTTTGGCCTCGTAAGATAATAATCCAAAATCTTTAAAATATTAAAATGACCAGTTATCACATTTTTTCGTTCTTTTCGCCTGCTTTAAAATCATCTTCTTCTTTTTTGTGCAGGCTTGTAATTAAATATGCACAAAAATGTCTAGCAATAACATAGAACAATAGAGCTATGAATCTTTCGAAACCAGTTGAATTCTATAAACTGTGGCAGGGGCGGACGCAGCATTATTTTAAAGGTACGGCTCAACCTTGTGGACTCCATTAAGAATTCCGATTCCCCGATTTTTCTCGGTATAACCCGATCGGAATAACCCGATTTACGGACAAATGCATCCCGGGAGATATACGTTCATTTCCAGTTAGCTACTTTGAACCCCCAACACCTAAATTAGCCTACATTAAACATTTTAACCAAAGGTGGATAGAAGAATAGAAGCTGAATACAATAGTTTTTTTTAGATTAACACAGCATATATACATAACAAAATAATTACAGTATTATATTAACTGCATCATTATTAAACGTCTAAAATACCAAACACACTGCACGATTACACATTCCTTTCGTTGCACGAAGACTTTACTAGCATTCTCATTTTCAAAAGCAAATTTATTTCACCCAAGCAAAATGGAACACAAAATTGAACTAAGAGGCTAAAAAACAGTATATTTGAAAAAATATAGTGAAAATTGGCACCATAAATTTTTTCAAAAGTGAACTAACTAAGAATGCAGTTTTCCTATAAACTCATGGTGCTAGTGCAAGTTATAATTTCCCGCCCTCTATGTTGATTTTCGTCCTGCACTCCTCCTTGACTTCTTACTCTTCTCAACATCCTTTGGCACCTTTCCACACCTCTAGCACTTCATTAAATCTAGGTCGATCTGTTGATGTTTGTACTAAAAAAGACAAAAGGTGAACAAATTCAAAATTAAAATATCTTATATATATATATGGTGAATTAGAATTAGTATGAAGTCTCCCAACATTTTTTTTTTTTTTAATACATAAATAAAATAGTATGTTCTCATAGAATATACAGTGAATATATAGTCAAGACAGAACTGTCCACATAAAATAATTCTTCCTATTCTACTTGTATGTTTTCAGTAGACAATCGACCACACTCTAGAATCATAACAGGCTTTATCATCATTTACAGGAAAAAAATTGTTTCTCTTTATTTCTTCTAAAATCTGGTTAGATATCAAATTCCCACACTGATTCAGATCACTTGGAAATGCAAGTAGTATTCTTTTTCTAGATAATTTCAAATCACATCTATACAATTTGACACAAACTTATCATTGAATTCTACTATTCGTTTCATTCAATTATCAATCATGACAAGCATGAAATAAAACTACCAGAACATAAGGACCTTGTCAACACACGAAACATTTCTTTGACTAAAGCTGATTTCCCACCAAGAAAAAGTAGTTGGGGAATTTCAAAACCAACAGAATAAGCATCTAGCCATTTCAAATGAAATGGCCATCCATCTGTTTTGTCTTTTTCAAGGTCAAAAACATTGTCAATAAATGATTTTATATCCTGGGGAGAAGCTGCAGAGGACGTGTCAATATGGGTTGTAACATCATCATCCAATAATGCTAATTCTTCATGGCTTTCCTTAGCTTTGTCTGTAGAAGATAAACTCAATTGGCATGTTGAAAATATATATATATCATGAGAAATTTGTTCAATTTTGGGCAACTATTCCTTCTAAGCTGAAGGTTTTCTTTGAATCTTAGATGTTCCTGTGGTTCCTTTTCTTTTATAAAGAAACCCAGGAACCAACAGAACGTAGTGATTATGCGAAAAGTGCTTGATATTAATATCCCCTCAAAACAAAACAAAATGTGGATTGTGAGATAAGATTCATCCAGCTTACACTAACAGGCCACAGTAACAGCATTGGGTTTCAATTTTATCCTCAAAGTGGGTGCATAATGGGTGTATGACTTATGTATGACTGGTGAAAGTCCCAACAAACACAAGACAGAACACCAATTTTGTTCCTCACAAATTTTCATTGCTTGTTTCTCATTAACCCACATAAACTCATTACTGAATTTTTTCCAAATAAAGCTAACAACACATAGCTATACGAATGCTCATTATCAGTGAAAAATCTCAAAATAATTGCATATATAATATCTAATGAAATTAAATATCACAAAATAAAGTTAATGTATACATGCAAACTCTGTAGTTTTTGATTACCGCCAAAAGGTACCATGTTTAAAAAACATAATAAGTTTGTGTAATAATCAAGTCTAACGACTCTGAGTAAAATCCCAACCAGGAGTTTAGCAAGGCAAAAAATAATAAATAAAAAGAAGCCCCACAGAGAAATTATAAAATTTTGTTTTTCGTCAAAGTTACAAATATAAAAAGCCATGCATGTGAATGAAAATAAAAAAACAAATATTGAATCCATAATCACATAACTTTCAGAAGCTTTTTTTTTGTTGTTGTGTTGTTTCGGTCATTAAATGAATTTGAATTAATGTATAATAATTAAAAAAACAAACTAACACTTACGTTTACAAAGTAAAATATAAAGAAAAACATAAACTTACTTTAAAGCAATGACTGTGCATCTAACATGATGTCTCCTACCACACTTATGTATGTTCTGTATTTCTCTCAGCTGTGAAGTACTTTTTCAAGGCTTTATCTACCAGATCCATGTGCTCATTGAAACACAAAAACCTTTATTCATCAGTATGGGTAAATTTAAGTATTCTGTTGCCATGTTATCGTTGAGATTAAGCGCCTCAAAAACTTTTTCTCTATGCATCATGACCGATGCAGACAAATTGAGAAAGAGGTTCATAAGATGATGCACGTGTGTGAGTTTTGAGCCGTATTTGCTTACTCTACCGACAACCGAAAGATTTAAAGCCTAAGGATTTGTTCTGATACGTATTATCGTCTTGCGTACATTTGGCACGACAGGCGCACTTTCAAAACAAATGGAAAACCGAAAGAAGTACCATGAAGCTGGGATTAGGGGTATAGGTGTCCAACTACCGTAAAATCGGGACTTGAGCAGTAACTTTGAGCCGTATCGAAGAGCTGCAATACGGCTCAAAACTGTTAGTTATAACCCCTATCATCATTGATCAAAAGGAGCCGATTTTTGAGCCGTAAAGAAGAACAATACAGCAGTAGGGTTTGCAGTTATAGCTTACCTAAAATTTGCGAGTCAAATGGGGCGCCAACAAATAATGCGCTAATGCATAAAAAACCTATTCGATTGATTTTCAAACGACGCCGTTATTGAGTGATTACGACACGGCGTCAAGAGAATAGACAAACAGACAAAGAAGCACGACAGTAGATCATTTATAGTAGTCATTCTCTTGACTTAATTTTGCTACGGCTTGAGCCGTATGAGCCGTACCCTGCGTCCGCCCCTGCTGTGGTTAGGCAAATTAAAATACTTAAGGGTTAATTTAGAGTTTAACTGGTTATGTTTCACATAATCTAAACAATTTTTACTTAACATACACCAGTCAGTTTTAAAAGCTTCTCAAAGTATCAAATTTCGTCCAACAGAATTTTTTAATTCAAAATATCACCTTGAGCTGTCATATGTTCGTGTATAATGTGAACTGACAGTGCTCTTCGTTCTGCGGGCTCCATCTTCACAGAAAATGCCTCTTTTCTTTTAAAACTTTGCACAGCGGAGGATGAAAACCTGTTGATGAAATCATTTCTGATTGATTTGAAAGCCATGATCGTTTCTAACGCTCCAGTACCATTTGCTGAGATTTTTTGGAAACATTTTGTTTCTTCTGATTGTTAGGAATCGGCATAATCATAAATTTTTTATTTTTTATTTCAAGAGTCGGAGCTCCAAGAAGCAAACAAAAGTCTGAAGCAGCAAAATCGGCAAATTTAAAAGTAGAAGCATCATTTGCTTAAAGCAAGAAAAGGATGGAAATAACGTTTTTGTAGAAGAGCTAGCGGAGTCAGAGGCCAGTACAGATGTCTATCGTCTATCGTCTTTCCCATCTCTTCGGCAATTTCATTTATCGATTAGATGGCAAGTGGAAACAATGAATGTATAAGGAAACCGATTGGCTGTAAACTCAGGATAAAAAAAAGATGTTCAAATTTTCCAATATCTGAAGATATCTAGTCAATGAATGCCAAACGGCACTTGAATGATCTATCTGACGGTGAGGGTTCAGTAAGACCCAAAACTCAAACCAAAAATCTATTTAACACAAGTATCGTGCCAATCGATCAATTTGAAGACTCAGATTTAGAAGATGATGAAGAACATGTCGTAGGAGATGAAAATCGATCATTGACATCTTACTATCAACGAACGCAAAGATTTGTAGAAGTATTTGAAAAAGCATGTCCGAATCTATCCACCATTCAAAGTGCACCAGAGACAGATTTGGATTTCTTCGACGGAAACCCGCTGAAATGTTTCATCATTACCTTTGAAGAGAAGTCCAGAAAATAATAAAAGGTCCACGTAGTGATCAACACGGTTAAGAAGGCATACCAAAGAAAAAGCTATGGAACTTATAAAAAACTGCATTTTCTGGGCGAAGAAATGAATTAGCTAAGCCGCTTTTTTATAAAGGATTTGGAGATCCATGGGCACGGCTTGCACTTTTTTAGTGAGGGGACCAAAAATTGCAAACATTTTCCTCGAAAATTGTCGCCCACCATGGTTGGGCGACAGAGAATATTTAGGGTTCTGAAAGCTCTTAAAACGGCGACGCATTTTATTCGCTGATATAGCACACTAATGTAACTAATGATATTAAATCATTCCTATAAAAAGTCACTGAAGATCTTTGAAAATTCTGAACTCAATCCGACGCCTGTCTTTAACATTTTATGTACTACTATATCAGTGTTGGCATTTAAAAATTTATTTACCATTTTTAATCAATGTGAGCTGAACTGCAAAGAAAGGTTTAGGTATAATAAATTTGCTCTGGAAAGAGCCAAACATCAATATAATAAAAGAAATGAAACATAAAACGCTTAATATTATCTCCTTTTAACCTGAAAGCATATTGTCCTTTTTTACCCTTAAGATGAAATAGGTAACAATTACAAAATAGGAATTGAAAACAAATCAATACTTTCAACTCTGATTCTTTTATTAGCAATCATTAATGAATTGATGAAATGAATGCATCTGTTCTTCCCCAAACCACTGACATCGTGATTTAAAACCATGAGTTTTATTTCTTTAATAATTGATATCCTATTTTATTATTTATCTTACCTAAAAGAAAAAGAAATCAATTCTATAATGAAGCAGAAATCCTAATATTACTATGACAATATTCAAACAAATCAAGCAAAGCAAACAGAAACAAAATGAAGAAACACATTTTCCTAAAAGTAATACTTAAAAGCATCAATTTAATAAAAGTATTTGTATAGCTATAGGTCGAAAAAGCTTAGAACATAAACCTATGTGGTGTGTTAATACTGAATCTGCTCTGAATAAAAGCTTTACAAACTGACTTTTAACTTGGGATACATACACCACCAAACATAAAAATAATAAAACTAATTAAAACAACATTTACGTTCGAAAACCATTACCAAACACAATAATGCGTAAACATGAAAAAGTATGAACTGAAGACAAATCTATTCGACATTGCTTCTTTTGTGTAGCACAGTAGTACAGTTCGTTAGGTGAGAATTATTTTGTTCTATCTCCATTTTTGGAAAAAATGAGCTCCGATTGTTTTTAAGCTTTTCAAGATCATTTCGTTCTTTCTCTGTGGAGCTTTTTCCAAAAACCAGCGCAAAAACTCCTTCAAACGACAGTCTGATATTGTTTTATGTCCTTATTCGTTATAACGCCTTAAAATTATTATTATCTCCAAAAGCCAAGCAAATACGGCTTATTCTATGTACAGGTTGATACGAGGTTATTGATTTGCCATGAAACGGCTGTTAGATAATCTTGTAAATAGTGGAGATTGTTTGTTTTTATTGTATTTTCAAAATGGCGAACGTGGGAGCGATTTATCATTCACAAGATGCTGATAAAGCCTTAAAAGTGCATTCATTTTCTGTGGTTTGAATATAATCACAAAATTTCATGTTATGCAAATATAAAAAGTCACATGAGAACATACAAAGGACATTAATCAATTGACAAAATAGCCAACCTTCACCCTAGAACATTTAACGCAATCTTTAAATACGCAGATTTAAAATATAAATTGCATAGATTGGTACCAAACTTATCTTTTTTCACTTTAATGTAATCTTACAAAAAACAACATTAATAGGAGGCATATAGGCAAACATACTCTCAAGATCATCCTTTTTGGCCTTTGACACCAATCTGCTAGCTTTCAAAACTTTTGCAAACGGGATTTATGGAGATTTTCGGGTAAACTTTCTGGTTTGTTGACTCTTGGTCAGTTTAGCCTATTTAAAAGCGTCTTTATAGAAGACATGGTTTGGAATGTTTTTGCGATGAACAACTGTTTTGATTGAAAAATACGGAACAGATTTATAATTAAGCAATGCAGCAACTTGAATGAAGTTCTTAATGCTGTCTGATTGCACTTGTATTACCATGAACGGATGTTTTTGATTCACATTTGATAGCATTTGCACCAACCCAAGTGGAGAAAATATCTCGACTGAAGAGATGGCCCTGTAAATTTGATTATGAATTTTATCAACTTCTTGAATGCTGGAACGACTAGGTTCACAAAACCTCTGTTCGATTATAATTATCTCTGTCGAATAATAAACTCTTGAAGGACAGAACAGACTTATAGCTGTTTCGATTTTGTGCGACGCACGAGTCAAACCCAAGTATAACTTTTTTAATGGCAGGATCATCCTTAAGAATTCTTTCCAACATGTTGACATTGTAGTGCTGGCAAGCTCCAAAGCACACAATACCCTTTCTTGTATGAACACTATATATATGTATGGCTTTCTTTTGTATTGAAAGTTTCCTACTTTAGATTTTGCTAAGGTTATAACATTTTCTAAGCCAACACAAACAACAGCTACCTTAACAACAGAATACGCTGGGCCAATAAAAAATTGAGAATTTCATTAGACTAGAATAGCTAAAACTGTAAAAAAACCCATCAGCTGCATCCTAAATGATCAACGTATTTACACTGTTATACTCACATCTTGATAATATCTTTTCAAAACGAAATTATAATTAAAACCATTCGATACTGTGTAAACAAAGATTATTTTTTCTGCAGCCAATTGTTAAAAAACTTCATTGCACTTTCTTATGTATAGCCATAAATGATGAAAACAATTTAATAAGTAAAATCTTGAAACATGTGCTGAATGTTTATATGTATATGATTGTATGTATGTATCATTTTACATTTAAACAGACATTTAAATACAAACATTTAAATACATCAATACATTTACTTAGCATGTGTTACCTGTTCTTTTGTTAATCTAACAAAACTTATGTGGTGAAAAATATATACTTTTCAGATCACGATGCTATTCGCGTAGCTGTAAAAAATACTAATTAATCCCTTGTTTTCCGTGGATCACACAGACATTGAAAATTGTTTGTTTCGGCAGCTGAGTGAATAAAAGCTTTTCTATTACTGACTTGCATTAAGCAATTAGACTGCCTCACTACTCATATATGCGACTTCAAGGCCAGAGATAAATAATTGCACTTGTTTAACAGTGAAAAAATTGTTCAAACATCACTGCTTTCGGAGGTCTGGAGAAATATACACATTATATCAATGACAATTTGTCCTAGTTTAGCACAGTGTAAAGCTTGGATTACATTACCATTAAAATGGATCAGTTTAATTGGATCAGTTCAAATGGATACGAAAGCAACTGCTGAAAAAACTGATCCAACACAGGTGTCATTAAGTTTATTGGAAGCTAACGTAAGTTTCGTATTCTGTCAATTATGCTTTCATAATACCCTGTGGTGTATGCGTAATTGCTAATTTAGTCATTTTTTAAGTTTATCATCTTTTCATAAAATTGAGTAAATTAGAGAGAAGGTAATGACATATTTTTTTATCAAACTAAAGCACAATTTTCTTTTCAGTTAAGTATGTATGTATGGATGGATGGATGTAACTTGCATGATTTAAATCTATGTTTTCCTATTGGTGAGTGCTTGCGATTTAGAAATTCTGTTAGAAAGATTGACTAAACATATTGAATTCATAAATTCGTAACATTTGGATTGAATTACATGTCTTATCTGAATGGATCACTGTATCCTTAATAACATTACGTTCCAACAAAATAAATGAAAATCATGCCTATTTAGACATAATCAAGTTTAGGGTTTCTATTGGTATAAAGTGTTTCATAGTAACAACTATGTTTTCTGGATTTTTGGAGAGTACATGATCAGAAACTTAATCTATACATTTTGTGGAAAGATTTGACCTTTTTCAAATTTCAAGAATTTCTTTCTTTTTTCATACTTCAGCTGGTTTTGTAGAAATCATTATGCCTGCAAGGGCATCTTGTTCATTTTCACACTGTCCAAACCTAGCGGTTTTTTGTATATTTCGTGCGTGCATTTACCTGATACCAAAGCACCGTGTATTGCATGTCAGCGAAAGATTTACAAACAATAGACCTTTCCCGAATTTCTGTTTAAACGATGCATTGTGGCCGAGTTGTCGTTTCTAACCTCGCTTTTAATATTCAAACTACTTCTAATTATTGGAATGGGAATTAGGAATAATAGAGACTATCATTAAGTTATAAAGTAATGAAATCAGTGGAACAATGAATTGCATAAAAACGAGGTTAGATATGAAACTCGGTCACAATTCAGTGTTTAAACTGGAATTCGGGAAAGGTCTATTCTTTGATCAATATTAAATGGATTTTAAAGAAGACATATATATTTTAAGGTAAAAACAGAAAATATATAGAAGATACTTGTAATTATCTTGGACTGTGATTATTCTTTTCTAACTAAAAAGAAGTTCTTAACGTTTTGTAAACAGAAAAGTCAGTAGAGCTATATATATTCATATCTATACTTACGTGTATAGCTTCCGTAGCACAGTTGGTTTGCACAGGCAGCCGTTAACCGAAGGGTCAGTGGTTAGAGTCCACCTAGATCTACCGAATTTTTTTTCGAATTTCAAAATATGTCATAAAATATTTCGATTTTGGATTTCTGCAAAAGCAAGAAATACATTACAACCGGCTTTGGTTTTTCTCCTCCGTTTTTTCTTACTGTCTAAAGGTAGCGGTTTTTACATAACAGGTACACATGTAGTTTCGTGGTGCAGTTGGCTAGTGCGCTCGGCTGATAAACGAGGGGTCAGTGGTTCAAGCCCACTTAGATAGTCCAACATTGTCTGTTAAATTTCATGTCATAACATATTTCATTTTCATGCTTCAACAGATTTTGCAGAAATCTTTCTGCCCGTAGGGGCATCTTGTTGAATTTGTTTTATGTTTAAAAAATTAATTCAGACATCAGAAGAACTGTGTTCAAAACAGGGATAAATGAGTGGAGTGTTCTGTCCAACAAGTTAAAAATTTCCATTTTAAAAATTGCGGCGCTTTATTTTATAAAGCTGGTGATTCCGGGAAATCTGATCAGGAAGCGTTCACCTTCCGGGTAAAATATGATCAGAATTCTGAAAAGGACCTCAAGGAACTGACTGAAATTATCAAGTAAGGTCATTGTTTTTAATAGTTTAATGATACTCAAATCAAAGGTCCGCAGATAGTTTAAGGAAGAGTAACCTATTAGCATCATTTGTCGGAATGGTTCTATGGTCGCTTTCGATTTTCCATAGCATTTTGCCAGATGTATTCTTTGTTGACTTCATAGTTTATTGCAGTACTTTTTTTTAAATGTGTCAACTTACGAATATGCAGTTAGTCGTCTTTGGCTTTACCACAACACTTCTGAACGAAGGTGCCTTTTACTTGCACTGACACATAGTTTTTTGTATTTCAAGCTAACAGTATAGCTGTTTTAAGCTGTACTAAATTTTAATACTAAACCAAATTTCGTCACATTCCTTTTTATTATATTCAATGAACCAAAGAACTTTGCGTGATAAGCAAGATTCCCCTAAACAATTTGCGTTTTTCACAACATTTCACACTCAGTAAATTGAAAATTTCTAGTGAGAATTATTCCCAGTAATCGATTTAGATGCCATTCTAGAGACTTTGGAAACCAGAATTTTCTTCGTTGCCCAACCATAGTGGGCGACATTTTTAGGCAAATTATTATTTTTTAGCCCCCACCCCCTCACTTGGAAATCCATGACGGGGCCCTCCTTTTAAAATCAGATTAATCTGTCTAAAGAGGACACACCCTATGAAACGGACATCTTGTTAAGGCGGACAGTGTTGTTCGGAACGGATTGATTGTAGGTCAAACTCACACAGAAAAATCTTTATAAAGCGGACACATGTTAAAGCGGACACTTTTTTTGCACCAAATGAACATTTCCTTTGTAAACACTCTCTATAGTTGCAAAAATAAATTGACAAAAATTTTAAAATAAGCTGATTTCGACAAAAACGTTCTTGGATCTGAGCCAAATTTCAATGAATTTGAGATCGATTGACAAGTTCGAGCTAGAGAAGCTAGCATCAATGATATCGAGCATTGTGAAAGTAATCTGGCAGGCGAAGAAAATTCCAACGTTGACGAGAGCAAAGGCGAAATTGAGGAACCAGCACAAGAAAGCATGAGTCACAAAGAGATAATGGCGATGCTAAACAAGCTAGAGCGATGTCATGTATTAAGTAATGAAAGCTAAGAAATGCTGTCCACCATCACAAAAAAGATCAAGCACCTCCGACTGAAGAAACAGAAGCAGTCCTCGATCAAATACTCAAATACTTAGTCAGAGCTTGTAAACGTTTTTTTTTTTTCATTCTTTTAAAGAAAACTTAAAGTATGCTCAAAAACCAAGTTTCAAATCAGTGTTTATGGTAAAAACGGCATCAAAACACTTTTTGGTCAGAATCCAGTTCAAAATTAAGTTTTCGGCGTAATCTCTATAAGGCTGACAGCTTGTTAAAGTTGACACTTTTTTTTGGAACCAATGATGTCCACTTTAGACAGATTCGACCGTATCATCAAAACACACCACGATAGTTTTTCTGCAATGTGCATCACTAATGTTTGTTTATAGTAATAGTTTCATAGCTTTTAACTGATTGTGTATTATTTAGTATCACATTTAACCATTTAATGGTATATTGACTTTCAAAAATTATATGTTATATATTTCTCCATAGGGCAAAATATATGTTAAAATCGGCATTTTCCTTCTCCTTCTTCTTCTTCTCCTCCTTCTTCTTTGTTCACTTTTATAGCCGCGGTTCAGTATTGGATTTTCGCCTATCCATAGTATATTAGAATAGAGGCTAGTGTACCGTGAAGCAGTACGCTATTTTTTTCAGTCAGTGCAGATGGGCTTTGGAAGACTTTGCTTTTTTCTGCAAACTTTCAAAATGATTTAATAGATGAAACATTAAATGATGGAAATAAATCGTTTTATTTCATAAAAGGTTATTGTTACACGAAAAAAATCAATTACTGATAATTAAAATAGAAACATAATTACTTTGCACACTTACTTCAAGTGTTGATGTGAAGTTTCTAATGACTTTGTAGGGAAAAATTCACGAACAACTCTACTAAGTTGTATATAATTCCCTACAAATCTGTAGAAAAATAGTTTCGTGTAAACGAACCATGATTTTTTCGAATCCCGCTAATGAACGTGGTGTAAAAAACAGATAAACATTGATATCGATGCTGTTTTGTTTTTGTTTTGAAAACAATAATTGATAATGTATTATGATGATTGGTACTTAAATGTTCGGAACAACAAACCATTGAAGCTGTGATTTCAGTGCAAAGGTGAAAATTCATTATCAATAGCCAGGCTGAAGATTTATTTAGTATGATCCTGATATAATGTAGCCCAACTGAACTGAAAGCACGATGATATACAGCCGTAAAGGAAACCCTTTTCATATGGAAAACAACCAGTTCAACCAGTTAATTCAAAGAGTACATACAAAAACAGCAAATAAACATGTGATGTCATATATGCAAGAAGAAGTTCAGAAAACCAATTACGTATAATGAGACAAATCTTGAAATTGAAAGAATGCTGGTCAAGTGTGCTTCCCTGGATAGTTGTTTAATTCAACAACAGAAACATAGTTTACTATGAATGAAAAGTCAATGGTCATGCATCAGAATACATTTTGATGCTGTATATCATATTTTATTTTGCAAAATTAAATATATACTAGCCGCCAAGGCGGCGTCGCTCGCCGCCCATGTCCACCTGCTCTGTATCACTGTATCAATAAACGTCAAATTTCCTTATAAACGGCTCGTACAACCAGAAGCAGATTCGAAGTCACAACCTCTGGTAAAACCAATCTTTTATCAGTGTAACAATACACTCAAAACGTATAGAGAGAAAACTTCAACTTTTTATTAACTTTTGTTTAAAAAAAGTTACGCGCTCTAACATGGGTGCTATCAAACGTAAGGGTAAAATGGATTCTCTTCTTAAAAAGATCACACGGGAGGAGAGAAGAAAAGGCACGTGCTAAATGAATCAAGTGAATAAAAAAACGTTCGATCTGATATAAAATTAAAAGAAATCGATTAAAGACAACTATTATGACAAAAGCAAAAAAAAATATTTTGTTTTATGATATTTTTTTTTTACCTATAGGTTTTTAAACATTTTCATTACTCGAAAAAAAAGTTCACCCGTCTCAGACAGTCAGGCAAGGATACGTTAGGATACACTGGCAAACCGAGATGCTACCACGTTCTCCCACGGCTGCTTTTTGTCCAAAATGTTTTATCAGTTAGTTTCTTTGTATTTAGTTGATGTATTGTTTTCAAAGCCAAGTCAACGTGGAATATAAAACTAACAAAATAATAAAAGCGAAACGTTATTCCTATTAGTTCATCAGCCAAAAAAAGTCACGTTCGATTGGGGTTGCAATGTATTTGCTTCGAACTCACGTCGCACACAAAAAAAGAAATAATTTCGCTCACAACTCAATCTACCATTTTGCGTGACTTACAAACAAACAAACAAACGCACAAACAAACAAACAAACAAACAGAGAATCGGCTATTAATATATAGATGACTGTCAATTTTCCTTTTACGAACAACGAACATAAATTAAAACACAATCCAACATGACAGTCTGTAAATTAAATCAAGCCAGAACACGACCTTTTGCTTTCAGCTATGTAGTGATTTGGTTATGGATGTGTATTTTCACTACCAAAATCTGTTTTGTTTTTCAGTTTGGAATTTACAAAGATCATTTTTATCACATAACACAATAAGTGTGAACATATGCGAGCAGAGTGTGAACAGAGATGTTTATTCTGTTACCTTAACGGAAGAAATTGTTTTCAGAAAAAATTTGTATGGAACTTTTTTTTACGAAATTTATTTTTGCGGATTTCGCACAAATCCACAAAAATAAATTCGGCAAAAATGAATAATTATTGGTCATCCGCAAAAATAAATTCTGCAAAATTTTCGAAATGTTTCATCCATAAAGAATTTATCTTTCACTTTGGTTTGCATATAACAACCCTAACCAGAATCTCGTCTTTACAAAACGTTTGGAAAATGAAAAAGAAAATAAGTTGACATTATTGAACATCTAAGGACTCATTTATTATTATTCTTGCAACCAGCATCTGCACTTGTGACAGGTTTCGTGCTTCGTACTGTTGCTTTTACTTTGAGAAACAATGTCTGTGGTGGTTTTTATTGTTATATATTTTCACTTTTTGTTTATGGGAAGTAGACCCAGACTGAGTCATATTCTCAGTTGCTGGCATTTCATTGACCTCTGAACATAGATGAGACCCAGCCACATTATCTGTTTGTTATAGTTTAGTATTCTTTTTGATATTTTAACTGCTGAAAAATAGATGTCATTCCATAGATCTGCTCTTTCCATTCAACTAAACGTTGTATATACACCCAGGCACTAAATTGGGTGTTTCCTTACTTTTGATTTTATCAAATTTCTTGCAACCGCAAAAAATTCATTCTACAAAATCTCTTTTGAAGTAGTCATCAGCAAAATTTATCCCGAAAAATTTGGCATTTTGCGTCATTTATCCGCAAAAATATATTCCACAAAAATTTCTTCCGCAAATAATATCTTTCCTTAAGGTATATACTTGAATTTAGTTTTAAAAGTATAAAAATAACTCTTCTGTCCTAATTTGAAATGGTACACACAATATTTTATTAGTAGAGGTTGTGATTGCTTATAATAGTTATTTCCTTGTCTACACCAAAGTGTTATATTGTAGCTATCAAAATTTCTTTTCTTCTTTTGTACAGTAAACCTGTATACAAATTTGATTGTATGATGTTGTAAGTTTTATCCGAGTTACAGAAAGCAAGTGTTCTGTTGAAATTCATTGTTTACGATGATTTTAAGATATAAGGAATGTCAAGCTTCTACAACAATAAAGATCATACATTTGTTATGATGAAATTCTTTTACACAATAATGATATGCAGTTGTTTAAGGGGAAATATTAGTCACATTTAGGTCTTATAACTTTTAGCTAAGTGTCCATATAGTAACTTCTCACTTTTTAACTCCTCAGCAAAAATTATAAGAGAAACCTTATCATTTGACCAACCATGACATCTTCATTTCATAAGTTCAAAATAAGTTTTTTTGTGGTATTAAATTCAGTTCCACCCTGATTAGTAAGGACAGCACTTTTATCTGAGTATCAGGTTGATGGCAGTTTTGCTGTAATTATTTTATCACACAATTTTCTCATGGATATCAATGTACACACAATTATTGACAAACATTTCACAACTTTGGGGAAATATATAGTCGCATTTTTGCAAATCTGGTTTGTGTTTTGTATACATCTGGAATGTATTGTTATTAGAATATTGATTACTTCTTAGTAATTCAGTACTTAGTACTAAGTACTAAGTACTTAGTACTTAGCGAATTTGACAAGAACGCAGTATAACAAACCAATATTACGTTTTCAGGTTTTTGTTCTTTAGTACTTTAATTGGAATGTTAAGTGGTTTCGCAACCCCTGGAGCTGCGGGATCCAAATACATTAAAGTATGAACCTTTTGCAATAGTTTCTTGAATAATTAGCCCAATAAAAGAGCCAGTACCAGTATTAGGCTTCTTTTTAGACGGTATGATGGCATTTGACCCAAATTTGTGACAGTATGACGGTATTGTAGACCCCTGAAATTCCCAGAAATGCCATGACACTATGGCGGAAAAGCTGCTTTTAAACAACTGCAATGCATATTTCCTTCCCAAAATGAGTGACGATATCATCAATGCACAACCGACCACTGCTATTCATCAGCACTACAATAGCAAACCGTATTTCCTAGCAAACACTGACAAAAATTTCCACCCCACAAATGTTTCTTACACTGAAAATTGCATCATTACCACAAATATCACGAAATAATCTGTCAAAAGCATGGAAAATGTGTGTAGACACCATTGTTACTTCATCAATCCGAAACAGGTCAATACTTCGAAGATATTCTGCATGTTTAGTTGTCGGCGTTATGTTACATGCGCTGTTTTCTAAAACACGAACAGGCAAACGAAATAAAAAATACAATGTACCCTCAACAGAGAGCAAGCTGATTGCAATACCTGCATATGCAGCAATCGCAACTTTCCAACCTCTGCCACTACATGCTTTAATAACATAATTATATGTAAATGTTTTACCTGTTCCAGCTGGTCCATCCAGATAAAACAAGGTTGAAAGTTGTGCTAAACCATTCCGCACATCTGAAACAACAGACAAAACTGCATCAGCTACAGCTACCTGCTTTTCGTTAAGCTGAGGCTTTACCTGCTGAGCCCTGTCAATGTAAACATTCACATCCACGTGTTCCTCAGGGATTTATTGAACCATCTCTGTTAGGTTGAATTTTGTTAAGGACATACTAAGTTGTTTCCGGACATTACCAATATAACCCAGCCCTCCTTCCTCTGCTTTAGCAACAGATATTGTTCGAGTGTAGTCTTCATACAGGTGCTCCGTGAATGTATTTCTCAATTTAAGGGGGTTTGAGGGCTCACAGTGAGTCAAAATTGTCACAAACAATTCTCTCATCTGTTGTGGCTTTTGAAATGTTGATGCCTCTTCCAACGTATTGTGCCACTCTTCGTAATGTCACGAAAGACATAATTATATGGAATATCTGGGTAAAGAAACTGTCAAGCATCAGGATCTTCTATATTAAGCTTAAAACATGCTGTTATCTGACTATCTTCCAATGCCTCTTCAGCAGCTGCCATTTTTTCATCAGCTCTAAAACAAACCTGACAACAATTAAGTAAATGAACAGCTAAGCGTTTGTCAGTATGGGATTTGTCATGCTTCCGCTGCACTGACATATCGACCATCTAAATGTTTTAATATCGTTATGCTCCAGACCTTCAATAACCTCGGCTCTGACCTTTGTTAACGTATGTAAATAGATATTTCACATTTCTTATCGTGGTAGATGCTTCCAAATTTCTGTGAGCATTGTATTTTATTGATAACAATGGACAGCATGGTACTACCCTTTGATTACCCCAAAGTACGTTTTCGACGCGCTCGCTGTACGGCCATCATTTCATCTGCGAAACATCGGTTGCATCACATTTGCATTCATTTGGGTTGCATCACAGAACGGCGTTGGAAAATCCTTGGTACAGTAGCCATCATCTCCAATACAGACTGCATTAGGAATTACAGATGATGTTATATAGCTCTGGTTCATGTTCAATTAATTAAGCAGTCAGTATCATTATCATTCTGCAGCTTATTCCATTGAGCTAAATGTATGAGAATATTTGCATGAGGTAAAGAACGTTTCCGAAACTCAGTCTCATACAGGTGAGAAATTGCTTTCCTCAAAACAGCATTTTTAGTTATGTCCTCCAAGAATGAATTTAATTTCAAATTAAAAACACGTGCAAATAAATCAGGCTGATATTGTGCAGGCTCACTGTCACAGTTTTCAGTAATTTCTCACCATTTGTGATTGCACGTAAATGTGCAAAAGAGATCTGGCTTGCCCATTTTAGTCACTATAGCCATAGCATCTTAATAATTTTGTTGCATGGCTCTTGAACCACCCTGAAATGAAGAAAATAGAATAAATAATCTGCCTGCATCAAGGCCACGATTTTCAGCAACAATGGCAAGGTGATCATTAAGGCCTTGATATTGTTCAACACAAAGAGCTTCCTGGTTCATTTGTATGAAATTCAAACGATTCAATTTTACAATAACTATCTACAGCATATTGTTCAAGTAATCTTTTACCTTTAAGATTAGGCTAAACGTATCTCTAAATGTAAACCTAAATGTATAATATTGCAGCATGGTTGAGCGTCGTTGCTGACCTTCTGCATATTCTGCTACGTAATTAATGTCAGAAATCCAACCTATCTCTCCTCTTGGAAAAGATATAGGATAAACTACTGGGTCCCGATTAGGTGAAAGCACTGGTAAATCCTCCAATGGTCTGTCTCGAGGGTAAACAACGATGTCCCAAGACAAATGTGATTCATAATCTTCACCAACAAAAACAGCTGCTACTTCGTCATAGTATTGTATTGACGGCGGTCACTGCCACTTCTCAATTGCAATTTTTTCTGGAAAACAAAAAGAATGTTATAAAATGCAGATAGAGATCTGTTAACTATCAATTTATACTTCTACTTACCTCAGATGACTGGCGATTTTGTTCATTTCCTCCACCTTTATCTCACCCACGTGTTTATATGCAACTGCACATGGATTCCACCTTAATATCATATTTTGCAAAGTTTGCATGACTTCGGGGAAGCTATCTTGGTTTTTTGGTCTTGCCATTCACTCGTTGAATGCATCCATGCCATCATAAATATATAGTTAACAATAGGATGGAGGAACACCCAGAGGTGGGTACCTGTTTGGTGACATACCTGGCATGCTATACAAAAAACTGGCAGGCCACGACCTGACGGTTCAGCCATAAAAGCAAAAGCAATGAAACTGTTGAATTTTCGAATATTTTCTTGAAAGTCCTTTGCTTGATTTTTTTCTCCGACTAAAAGATCTTTAAAGTCATTTATATATTAATATCCAATTCTCTGTCTATTTGTCTGTTTTTTTGTTTGTCTGTCACGTGAAATGGTAGATTGAGTTGTGAAGAAATCGGGGATCTGCAAAGGAGAGATCGCGGAGAACTTAAGCAATATAAGGTATATATATAAAGTTTCTACAAGGAAATGGCGATAACTGCATGAAATTGTAACATTTTTAATTCAAATATATGAAAAACATAAGCGCATTTCAAAATTAAAATTTCCACAATACTTAAGAATAATCTTGGATGTATCCACTTTTAAGCTTTTGTTACCCCCGTTTAATGTCATGGCAACGAAAAAGAAACTGAACACTTGGACGCTTCAGTTCTATTTCGTGCGAAGAAAAGCAAGTTGAGACAAAAGCTATCATTTTGCTTGCCTAAAGACAACAAAGGAAAGTTTACCTTTTTGTTCCTGTTGTCTGTTTAGCTAGGTATACTGACAAAAACACAAGGCCTGTTTTTTATTTTTGATAAGAATTACATAATTTTCATTGGCCTGTATTGTTGTTTTGATTATCTCAACATTTTGTGATTTCTGATCATGATGATCAAACGTTTGCCTTGCCTAGATCATAACTTGATAGAAATGTTGCTGCATGGCAACGTCAACATGATGAAAGGCAACAACAGCTCCCCTGCTGATGGCCCTCAATAACGTCTTCCCATTAGAAATGCTGAACGACAAAGGAGATGCTATTACAATCAAAGTGCAATTAGTGGTCAAATGAAAAGGGAGAGTGATGCACAAAACCAAAGACAGCGAATGATTAATGAGCAATCCGAACGAGCTGCTGCTTGACTTTAAGCACAAGAGCATCAACAGCAGTGGTTAAGAGATAATGAGCAACCCGAATAAGCTGCTGCTTGACCCCAATCACAAGTTCATGGACAGCAATTGCTAAGAGATAATGAGAAACCTGAGCAAGTTGCTGCTCGACTCCTATCACAGGCTCATCAACAGCATTCGTTAAGAGATAACGAGCTACTGAAACAAGCTGCTGCTTGACGTGTGGCTGATGCTCAACAACACCAACTTGTCAGAAAGAATAAGCAACCGAAACAAACTAAAGCTGTTGCTCAACAGCACCAAAGAACATATGTCCAAAACAGACGAGTGCGCAGAGTTTGGTTTTTGAATGCTGCATGGATCGATGTCGAAAACAATAACTTATCTGATATTCATTATTTAGGTGAAATTAACGTTTTATGTGAACATTGTGGAGCAATCAAATTCGATCGTGAAACTAATCTTAAATGTTGCACAAATGGAAAGGTACAACTTCCAAATTGATTAGATTATCCGCCTGCGGAATCTTTTACTTGATGATGATGCTCTGGATAAACATTTCTGTTAGTGTATTAGAGATTACAATAACGCATTTAGTTCTGCTTCTCTGTCAGCTAACCTGTGTGCGCTCGCAGGACATGGGCCTCCCTCTTTTAGGATATTTGGAAAACTGCTACTAGGTATGAAGCACTGCATGCTAACGAAAACCAAGTGCCTATGTTTAGCCAATTGTATTTTATCGAATCTTCCAATTCGCTTGACATGCGTATGCAAAACCTTTCCAATGCGGATTGCAACAGGGACTTGATGGCGCAAATACAAACGGACATTAATAAAGTTTCACCTTATTCCGCAGCATATGGTAACTTGCTCAGTTCGAAGGAGAGTACGAAGAAAGGGCGTTTTTAGAAAATCGACCAACCTCTGTAGTGAGTATGTATTTGCGTGAAGGTGAAGACAGGATACAATACTACACATCGCGAAGAAGTTGCAGCAATTTTCTTAGGTAACAATGGTGCACCTCGTGCTGACAGAAGTGTTGTAGTTTATCTAAGAGGTCAGCCCTTGCGTAATATTCCGCATACATCTACAAACATGATGTACATTTACTTCAAAAATTTTCGGACGTTTTTATTTTCGGACAAAAGCTTGTCCGAAAATTTTTGAGTCAGAACATTAAAAGCGATCAAACATTTTTCTGTAGGTAAAAATTCAAAAAACCAACAAAGGAAAAATACAAAAAGTTTATACATCAAAAATCTTTCATAACAGAGCTACTAAATAAGCTGCAAAATTCAGTTATCATTCTTACCCCTCGTCGTCTATAAAAAACATAACAACTTTGTCGTCTATTTCGTCATCTCCGTTATGGTTGCGAGGACTTGCTGAGGTTTTGACTGGCTGCTCGCCGGCATCAACATTTTCGAGTTCAAATTTTGGGGTCTTGATCAGTCTTGCAAGATAGCGTTTACATGCAATGGCCTTGCTTCAGCCACGGTCAACTGTATGTTGCATTTTCACGATTACAAAGCTTGAAGCAATGAAAGTAAAGGTTTGTAGAATTTTACAACAAGACTATGTTAGAGGGAGATGCTACACTACAACCCTCCACGAAATATATTGGGAAAACTAAAAATATTGGTTTTAGAAGAGAAAATGCTCCTGCAAGTTGATAGGCAAGGTCCCCCTTGCCCCCAAATTCAGTGTTGCTTATGTTGAGAGATAACAGAATGCTTCTTGGGTGAGAAGAAGCAGTTGGGCGCCTAGCAGCACTTCATACCACATTGAGATCAGGGGGGAGCGTGTTTTCCCAAATATTTTGCGGGGCTTGTCTGAATTCAAAAAAACAAATGAACAGAGGTTTGGCTACAAAATATTAAAAAGATTTCTATATATTGTATTTCAATGACACATAGCTATTTCACAAAGATTTCATGGCCAAAAAACCGATCTACATGGCCACACAAAGGTCAGTCATGGTTTCCATACAGTCTTATTAAAAAGATAAACAAATAAGCATACTATCAAATTTGAGTTGCTGATGAATCCCATAGAAGTTTAAAATGGTTATGCATGTCACTGCGCCACACCATTGATAGCCAAAGCTATAGAAAGTGTGTAAAAACATATAGTTATGATTATTCGGGTCAAAGAAAGCAGCAGAAATAAACTGGACTATATTTACATCCATTGAGAAACAGTCGTGATCTCTTGGAGTCCAGTTTAAGTCATTGTCTCATGTATTAGGTATATATACGTATATACATACATTATATAAAAAGGTTTTGTTTATTTAGGTTATGGACTTGTGTTTAGTTACATTTGCTACTTAGGACATCTTGTCAGTGTAGGATGGCTCAAACAAAACAAAATGTGACCATGGACGTATAAAAAGAGAAGGACTTACAACTTTTATAAATCTATTCAAACAACCTCGCCTCGGTTTATTGAAATTTTGACAAAAGCAGTTTTGAAACTCCCTCAAGTGCTGTTAAAAATACATGTTTCCATTGGCTTCCATGATCGTAACAACCAATAAGAAATGAATTTAAAGATTTTATGATTATTTTTTAAGCCAGGTTTTAAACTCTGATTCCTCATGACTTCTTACAGTCTCAAACATGAAATTTTCAGAATTGAATGAAAAAACATACTTCTTTCTGTATATTCTCAGGCATCACCCAGGCGTCTTTCAAAGTACCAAATCTTTGGATATAAGTATATACACAAAATGCTTCCTAACTCCGAGAAATTTATATTAATTCCAATCCAACATTTTAAAAAAAGGTTAAGTAGACGTTTTGTGATACTACAAAATATTGCATATGTATCTCCAAATCGTATTTTCTCTCAATTCTTTGGTTTTCCACATTTCATTAAACCTAAAGCGTCGTATAAACCTGCCCATGTGAACCAAAATCCAGTGAAATGCGAGGCGAGAATTACATCAAAGAAATGCCGACAGAATAGATTATAATAATAGAAATGAAAGGCTTAAGTATAAGTTGTGAGTCCTTCTCTTTTTATACGTCCATGATGTGACATAACGAGAGTAGAAACAGACAATACGCACGTTACACACACGTTACACACACGTTACACTTGTTTTTTGGATGACTTTACAATAACGTACACTCTTTTAGAACATGTTACACACGTTACATCAACTTTTTTAAAAAAACAAATATATATTTTTTTATAAACAAAATTGTGTAACGTGTGTAACGGGTCAGATTCTCTATAGATTTCTAAGAGCATTAAATGTAACGTGTGTTTAACGTGTACAATGATATTGCCAAGTTAGAAATTACTTATTTTAGTTCTCTGATAAGAACAAGATCTGCAAAATGGACAGTTTCATATCATGAATGATGTAAATCTTTGCGTACATCTGCTGCGAGAGGCATTTTGCATTTTTATATTACAGTGAATCAACTAACATCAGCTGGAAACTTGGGTATTTGACGAATAAGAGGACACTTATTTCATTTAGTTAGTCTCGGTAGATTTCCCTTTTTTTGTGGTATTTGTTGTGAGTTGCTAGACAGAATAGGTAGCCTTCTGTTTAGCATGTCGATAAATACTTGATGACGAATACATTGGGTACATTTTGCAAAGTTTCCTTCTTGATTTGTTCATCTCCTGATGCAGATATCTTAAAATGTACAATTACTTCAAATGATTCTTTCTATATGCTGTCTTCATCCAAAGAGGGGATATCAAACCGTTAAGTTTCTTTGTTTACATTTGAAAGAAAAAGGTTTTTTCAAGAAAGAGAGCGTTTCCGGGAAAGAGAGATATGAAAATTATGTCCATATGAATGAAACAAGTTAGTTATATGAAGAACTGTTTTGGTTTTCCAACAAAAAGAAGTTCCACATGGTGCAAAGCCAAATAATCACAACCAAGTCCGCCATTATGTATATTTGGAAAAACTGTTTATCACTGCAATTTTAAATTCAATGGTAGTTTACAGAACTAAAATTCTAAAGCCTATCACAAACGGTTGCCAAGCAACCAAGCATTTCAGTTTGAAATTTTAAGTTTGGAAAATCTTCATTTCATAATAAGTTTAAAGTGAGTTTTTTTATGACATCAATTCCACTCTGATTAGTATGGGCAACAGTTTTATCTGAGTATAAAGAGGATGGTAGTTACAACATTGTGATTACTTAATGATAAATTTTTCTTATGGTTATCAATGTACATACAATAATTGATAAAATCTTTTGCAACTTTGGGGGAATATATAGTCGCATTTTTGCGAATCTTGTAAAATTTTTAAAAGGTATATTAGGTATATTACTATGTAAGTATATTAGCATCTGCGGCCTAAGAGATACCAAAAACTAACAAAGTTTTGTGCAGATTTTCAGCGGTTTACGTTCAGATCTATTTGATTTGCATATTTCAAGTTGGTTTTGAAATACCGCCATCAATACACTATGCCACATGGTTACACTAATCATTAAACTATTTGTTGTATTGTAAAACTTGTCCAACTTTGGGTCTGCTTGTTCTCAGTCTATTGTGGAGACATTCACAATGGTGAGAACTACTAACTTAATCTTTTCACCAAATTATTTTTAAATTGTCGACTTGAATTAGCAATCACATTGACCTAGCTTTTTTGATTTTGATATTTTAAAACTTATTTTAATTTATGTCAACATGAAATCAAGAAATAACACGACGACCGGAAGGTCGAAAGATTTCGCTAATGTTTTTAAGAATAGCGCCCCTATAAATAACGTCCATTCTAAATACACTCGAGGGTTCATTGGGTTGCAGAGTGGAATTTATAAAGCCGTGTCTCAATAACCCTACGTGTTTTTGTACTTCTGCGTATTCTCCTTGTTTTGAGAAAAGTTGTCATTTTGTATTTTAAAAAAATCTGCTAGTGTAAACAAAGAAATAAAGGTTTTATGGTGTAAACCAAACTTTATTAATAAATACATCACAAATTGAAACAAAAGAAATATACTTCTGTGAGTTGTAACCATGACTTTTTTTAAAAGATGATTTTTTATAAGAAAAATCAGAGATATGTTTTACATATCTCTGGAAAAATGTAAGCCAATAGAGAAAAAAAACGTCTCCTTCGAAAAAATTTTAAAAAAACGAAAATAAATGAAATACTCAAACGAATTAAACAAACAAAACGGTTTGAAGTAAAGTTAAAAATGAAAACTGCTTCTACTACTAAAGCTTCTTCTTTACTGCAGTGGATCTTTTCCGAACACATTACCAACATCTAACATCAAAAGCGTCACTAAATTTTACTTAATTTAAATTTCACAGTGATAATTCGAATCAAAGAAGTAACTGAAACCCTTCTTTTTGTTTTTCCTTTAGGGAAAGATCCTTTTTTTGTTAGTAGTGGCAAATCCACTTTAAAGCTCACGAAGTATACGAAAACATATCATGGCCATGTGAACAAGGAAAAAAAGAAATAGAAATAAAAGAACTGTAATTTAGTAAGTTCAGCCATCAAAAACATTCGCTCGCCATGGCCATAACAGCAAGGAAACAAAGAAATAGAAATAAAAGAAGTTTAAGTGAGTAAGTGCGGTCCTAAAAAACTTTCGCCGTACATAGATTAGATAGATAGATAGATAGATAGATAGATAGATAGATAGATAGATAGATAGATAGATAGATAGATAGATAGATAGATAGATAGATAGATAGATAGATAGATAGATAGATAGATAGATAGATAGATAGATAGATAGATAGATAGATAGATAGATAGATAGATAGATAGATAGATAGATAGATAGATAGAAAAAAAAAAGCGTACACCATTAATGACACTGCGATGGAGAACATATATTATGTCAACAAAAACAAACAAAATTAAAACAATGACATGATATTACTAAGTAATAGGCATTTTAATGACGGATTAGCTAATACATTGTCAGTAAGCAGTTGTCAGATAATAAAGATAGGTATCAAGAATCAGATAAAGAAATGAACTTCTGTAAAGTATGAATATTTACTCATATGACAACAAAATGTTTGTTAAAAAAAGATTTATTTTTGCAGTTTTTAGCATTGCTGTTGTCTTTACTGGAATTTGGAATTCATTCCTTTTATATGAGTATTTCATCAAGGCTGTAAAAGGTGAGTTACTCATAACTACTTTCTGTTAAACTTCATTTCACCAATGTTGTACAATGTGCTGCGTGTCGTAGTAAAACTAAAGAAGAATGTATCAATTGGCATAAAAAAGGTAGTTATCGGGATTAAAATGACCGTATTTCCAATGTTTTTACCCGACTTTTCATATTATTGAGTTTCCAGCTGTTTGTACGCGAGATGATTCCCCGAGACTATTTGGTCTCATTTGATTTTTTTTCATCCCATTTAATTTCAGTGGTTTTAATTTTCACTATAGTGTTGCAATGTTGTTTTTAGATGTCCCAGATGTTTAATAAAGATATCTAATAAAAGCTAGAACATTAATTAATCAAAAAATACCACATATCCCAATTGTGTACGTTTTAGCTTTTTAATTAAAGTATCTAAGTAAAAACGTTGCCAAATAAATTAAGAAATACAACTTCAAATTCACACATGCCATTCAAAAGGCAATGTGACAGACCTGTTTTGCAGTATAATTAGATCCGTTGATACCATGTATATTATCTATCGGCAAAACAGTTTTTTGTGCTTCAGGTATGCTAGTGATGCATCATTTCAAAAGTTCATGTTGCTTGTTTATCTTAGATACTAGTAGTACTATTGCTTAGCCCTATTAGTGAAAATATGTTTCTTCACTGTAGTAAATGTTCAGGAAGGCGTGTGCTGTTCTAGTTAGAAAACCTTCTTTGCCTTTTCTCTAACGTTATTTCTAATATATAGCCGCCAAAGCAGGGTCGCTCGCCGCCCATGTTCAGCCTGCGTTCACTTCACGAATAAAATTAAGGAATTGGCAACTGAAGGTGTACCTATGCTGTAGAGCTCGAAAAGCTGATCAAAAAAATGTATGGGGTCGTTCCGTTACGACCAACCGTTACGGAGATATCGTTGATCAAAAATTTTGATGACGTCACAGTCCCGTTCCCTTAAAAATTAGACCCAATTTTTTCGTCACCCCATCGCGGACCCCAAAATACGTCAGTTAAACCCATTGGTTACCGAGATAATTTTCCCTAAACGTCACGTTCTATTTGGGTTTCAATACAGTGGTTTCACACTGACGTCGCACAAAATAAAATAAAATAATCACTCTACAACTTAATCTACCATTTTACGTGACAGACAAACAGACAAACGGACAAACGGAGAATCGGCTATTAATATATAGATTAGCCGCCAAGGCGGCGTCGTTCGCCGCCCATGTTCAGCATGCCTTGTGTCATCTTCAGATTTCACGAAAAATAAAATTAAGTAATTGGCAATAATAAGTGTGCCCATGTTGTAGGGCCCGAAAAACTGATCAAAAAAATGTGTGGGAACGTTTTGCTACGACCAACCGTTACGGAGATATTGTCGATCAAAAATTTTGATGACGTCACATACCCGACCCCCAAAAAAATTAGAACCAAATTTCTCGTCATCCTATCGCCTGTATCGCGGACCCCAAAAAACGTCAGTTATCCCTCTTGGTTGCCGAGATAATTTTCCCTAAACGTCCCATTCGATTAGGGTCTCAATACAATGGTTTCACACTGACGTCGCGCACAAGAAAAGAAATAATTTATGTGTGATCTTACATTGCTGACTCGCTGATTTCTTTCGCAGTTCACATCTACCATTTTGCGTTACAGACGGACAAACAAACAAACAAACAAACGGAGAATCGGCTATTAATATATAGACTAGCCGCCAAGGCGGCGTCGCTCGCCGCCCATGTTCAGCTTACGTTGTCTCACCACCTGCTCCAAGTTATTGCACTTAAAACCAGCGATAAGACTTCCTTTGCTGCTGGCTTTATCGCTTGATAAAGCTCGTTTGCACGTGAAGAGAAATACGTTCCTTGCATGTTCTTAACTCAGCCGTTCATTGTCGCGGTCGCATTTAAAATGTCAGCAGACTTTCTTGCTTTACACAATGCATTCCGAACGGGAACTTCACGTGGTTTTTCTTTACGATTTTAAACCAATCAAATATCAGTTTAACAGTACACTCACAACGCAGAGAGAAAAAAACTCATTAAACTCATTAAACTCAACTTATTAGCTTTTGTTTTACGCGCTCTAACATGGGTGCTGTCAAAAGTAGGTGAAAAAAATGGTTTCTCTTAAAAAGATCACACGGGAGGAGAAAAAAATGCACGTGTTAAATGAATGAAGTGAATAAAGAACGTTCGATCAGATTAAAATCGATTAAAAGAAATCAATTAAAAGAAATTAAGACAACTTTTAAGACCAAAGCAAAAAACTATTTTGTTTCATAATACTCTTTTTTTAGCTATGATTGCTCGAAAGAAGTTCACCTGTCTCAGACAGTCAGGCAAGCGTTAGGATACACTGGCAAACCGAACATGCTGACACGTTCTGCCACTGCTGCTTTTTGTCCAAAATGTTTAATTAGTTAGTTTCTTTGTATTTAGCGGATGTATTGTTTTCAAAGCCAAGTCAACGTGGAATATAAAACTAACAATAATAATAAAAACAAAACGTTATCTCTATTGGTTCACCAGCAAAAAATAGTCACGTTCGATTGGTGTTGCAATGTAGTTGTTTCGAAATCACATCGCACACAAAAAAAGAAATAATTTCGCTCACAACTCAATCTGCCATTTTGCGTGACTTACGGACAAACAAACAAACAAACGGAGAATCGGCTATTAATATATAGACTAGCCGCCAAGGCGGCGTCGCTCGCCGCCCATGTCCACCTGCTCTGTATCACTCTATCAATAAACGTCAAATTTCCTTATAAACGGCTCGTACAACTTGTGTTCAACCAGAAGCAGATTCGAAGTCACAACCTCTGGTAAAACCAATCTTTTATCAGTGCAACAATACACTCAAAACGTATAGAGAGAAAACTTCAACTTTTTATTAGCTTTTGTTTTACAAAAGTTACGCGCTCTAACATGGATGCTATCAAACGTAAGGGGGAAATGGTTTCTCTTCTTAAAAATATCACACGGGAGGAGAGAAAAAAAGGCACGTGCTAAATGAATAAAGTGAATAAAAAAATACGTACGATCTGAAGCGCATAACAATTAGAAAAAAGAAAAAAAACGTTCGATCTGAACGCATAACAATTAAAAAAAGAAATTAAATTATTAAAAGAGAAGCAAAAAAATATTTTGTTTCATGATACTCTTTTTTTACCGATCGGTTTTTAAACATTATGATTGCTCGAAAAAAAAGTGTACCCGTCTCAGACAGTCAGGCAAGGATACGTTAGGATACACTGGCAAACATGCTGCCACGTTCAGCCACTGCTGCTTTTTGTCCAAACTGTTTAACCAGTTAGTTTCTTTGTATTTAGTTGATGTATTGTTTTCAAAGCCAACGTAGTCAACGTAGTCCTTGGAAAATAAAACTAACAATAATAATAACATGGGTGCTATCAAAAGGGGGAAAATGGTTTCTCTTCTTAAAAAGTTCACATGGAGGAGAGAAAAAAGGCACGTGTTAAATGAATAAATAGAATAAAAAAACGTTCGATCAGAAGGCTTAACAATTAAAAGAAGAAATTAATTTATTAAAAGAAAAGCAAAAAAAAAAAAAAACATTTTGTTTTGATATGATACTCTTTTTTTACCTATCGGTTTTTAAACATTTTGATTGCTCAAAAAAAAGTTCACCCATCTCAGACAGTCAGGCAAGAGTTAGTGGCAAACCGAAAATATGCTGCCACGTTCTGCCACTGCCGCTTTTTGTCCAAAATGTTTAATCAGTTAGTTTCTTTGTATTTAGTTGATGTACTGTTTTCAAAGCCAAGTCAACGTGGAATATAAAACTAACAATAATGATAAAAACAAAACGTTATTCCTATTAGTTCATCAGCCAAAAAAAGTCACGTTCGATTGGTGTTGCAATGTATTTGCTTCAAACTCACGTCACACACAAAAAAAGAAATAATTTCGCTCACAACTTAATCTACCATTTTGCGTGACTTACAAACAAACAAACAGACAAACGGAGAATTGGCTATTAATATATAGATTCTGATATAGAAAAGTACTGGAACTTACAAAGGACACAAATAGACAGGTTTCCTAACTAGTATCTTTTGTTTTTGATTTAACTTCATTTGAGGTGTCTGATCTAAACATTATTCCGCTAGGGGAGAATTTTATAGGTTGTTTGTAATTTGTGTTGTCTTTTAACTATTGCTTCAGCACCAGCCAAAATTATGTGACACATTGGGAGTGAGAATTTCGCAATAATCCACCTGTTACTTGCTACCTTTAAGATGTTTTTCAAAAGTTGAAATTAGCAATTAGCGCTGTTTCTCTCACGGCTCCCAAAACTAACCAAGACATATACATCTTTTGCAATTCTCAATATATTTCAACTGTGTTTGTAAATATTTACGCCAAACCAGCTAAAGAGTGGAAATTTGGTTGTTCTATTTGTTTGATCATCTAGAACTAGTGAGTAACAAAATAAATATTATGACAGATGGACTTTCTCTTCAGATGATCACAATATCTTCTGAATATTTAAATGTTCTGATTGAGCTTTTGATGGCCTTTAGAGGAGATTTAATTTTGGCGATGGAATGTATATACCTATAGAGTACTTCAACTAAAATACGTGTTTGACTGACATGGAAACATGTGATAACTGTACTATAAAAATATAGAAAAAAGCTGACCAATACTGCTGAAGAAAGCTAGTTCCCAATAGAACTTGGCTTTGCTAACTCTATGTGCTTTCAAGGTTTTCAGAACAATATGTGCATCTTTTATGAAACCTGTGCTACTGGTAGTATTTATTCCAGAGAGGTACCATTCAAATTTTTAATCAACAAGCCATTTTTTCCCTTGGGAGGGCATTGTGCTTTCCAAATCAGATTTCAAATTATGTTACGCTTTTTACACCCACTTAATGCATAATTTAAACTATTTATGAAAATTTTCACACACAAAAAGACAATTACTGCAGATGTCTAATCAAAGGTCCAATGAAGTAAATTAGATAAGAAGATAGAAGTGATGTGATATTAAACTAGAAGTGTTGTGGCTTATAAAATTTCCGCATCGGCTCTAGAGGAAATAGCTTTTGAAAAATATTCTGAATGACATAACTCTTTCCTTCCTTGTTGGCAATGCTTATGTAAAAATAGGTCTATCAAATAATTACAAAAGTATGGCATAATTTTCCTATGGAGCTTGAAGCATATTAGCTAGAATTGAACCTAAATCGTTTGAAAAAAAAAGATACGTGTATTGAAGATTCCTATAATTGTATCAGTCTCAAAACTTTTACCAGTCTTTTACAACTAAATGATTTAAAATGATTCAAATTTGAATTTGTATAAAAATTGAACGTGAAAAATGGACAGCAATCTATGACAAATTTGTTTTGACAAATTTTCGGTGTTCTCAACCACACGTAGGAAGGGTTTCCTTCATATGGTTTGTACATGTGTTTTGTACTATGTGTTTTCAGCAGTTGGGCGACATTATATCAGGATGTGAAATAACAATAAATCTTCAGCTTGGCCTTTAATAATGAGCTTTCAACTTTGCATTGAAATCACAGATTCAATGATTTACTGTTCCAAGACCAAGCATTTAATTACTTCGTAACACTCACATTGTTATCAATAAACACAAAACGTCCGTGACATATTGATATCTCGCTTTTTTTTCTTTTATTTGATTTCATTCAAAAATTTTAACAAAACATTTAGAAAAACGTTGAATTAAAACGTTTGTATTTCCATCATTAAACATTTGAATCTTTTGAATCATCTTAAAAGCTGGGAGGCAAAGCAAAAATCTTCCACTTTCCAACTGCACTGACTGGAAAAAATGGCGCACTACTTCACTGAAGACTAGCCTCTATTGTTATCTATCTTGGCTAGGCCAAAGTTTAATACTGAGCCACGGCTATAAAAGTGAACAAAGAAGAAGAAGATGAAGAAGAAAAATGCCGGTTTTAACATATATTTCGCCTTATGGGGAAATATATAATTAACACAAAGTTTTCGGTCTGTCATTAACCATTCCGAATAAACAGACAATCAGAAGTACGAACTCATGGTCCGAAAACGGCGAAAAACTGCTACAGAGACAGACAGAGGGATAAATAGATAGATAGAATTTCCAACACATATACGCGTGGAAATAAAATTACGCTTAACAACAATTATCCACAGAGTTTTGTCATATTTATATGTTTGCTTCTTATATTCTTTTCAACAATCGTTAGGTCATATTATTTTGTATTTTTTTATTTCAGACACATCAATACAAACATTATTTAAAGAAGAGCGGAAGTTAGAGATATTTGTATGCAACAACAAATACAACAATATCGATAAAATAAATAAAATGGATTTTGACTTTTACAAACAAAATATTTCCAATATCAACCCATCAAACTTTACATTTAAGCCCAAAGGTACCTACAAGAAACGATTGCCTCAAGCTTTAATAATTGGCGCAAAGAAATGTGGGACATCAGCGTTAATAAAGTTTTTGGACAAACACCCGATGATCAGTGCTGCACCCAATGAACTCCATTATTTTGGTAAGAACTACAAAAAGGGACTAAAATGGTACCTCCAGCAAATGCCAAAGTCATATGAAAACCAAATTACTATAGAAAGAAGTCCTAGTTATATCAGGTACACGTATATGTCAGAACGTGTTCATTCATTTAATAAAGATCTCAAGGTAATACTAATTACTCGTGAACCAGTTATCCGTTCTGTTTCCGATTATACGCATACAATTGCCAACCGTGGTGAAAGTAGAGATTTCTGCAAGATTATCCAATCTGAATCAGGTGCTATAAACGTGGAAGACCCAATCGTGCATATTGGTCTTTACTACAGACTGCTTAGACCGTGGTTGTGTTTCTTTCCCATGAAGCAAATACTGGTTTTGAATGGCGACCAATTGATAGAGAGCCCCGGTTCCGTACTTAGGTCTGTTCAGAGTTTCCTTAATCTTCCTATACTGATAGATGAAACATCCTTTGTATTCAACAAGACCAAAGGCTTTTATTGCTTTCATGATGGCGAATGCTTAGGTAAAAGGAAGGGGCGGGAACACCCTGCAGTACCTGAAAGTTGTTTGAAATCGTTAACTGAATTTTACAGGCCATACAATAAATTGTTTCTTGATCTAATCGGTGAAAATTATGGCTGGCCTGTATAACATAACAATTATGGAATGACTGATTGGTAAAAGGACATTTAAAATATTAAATAAATCTTGTGTTATTGTTTCTTTCTTTAAAAATATTCTTTCTTATAGTCAAGAACATTCTTAGTACCGCCATTGTTCACAACTTATACAGCTATATATAGCCATGTTTCAAAAGGATGAAGTTATTCCTGCACTCACAGTCGATTAGCGTAAAGCTTCTAATACAGTAAATTAGCCGTTATTTGTCAAAAACTGCATACATTGAAATTCATCAGCACTACTAGTTAAGCATGAATATATGCAGACTTCATGCTCCTAGTGCATCTCGAAGCAATGAATCCCCGACAGAGTAATGACCTCCCAAATCTGATAATTCAACAACGCAATTATATTGTCGCTTTTTAATGCCCTCACAGTGAGTCTCCTTAGGAACTTATTTTTTCGGTTAACCTGTTAATTGTAATGAACTCAGCATAAATGATTAATTTAAACTAATTTCGACGAATCCGACAAAATTGTCCATATTCGACGATATTCTCCACATTCAGCGAAATTTGTTGTTGAAAAAATTACTTAGCGTAATAGCTGTATGTTTGTTCTTACTACAAGATTTCTAGGCGAGCTCGTTTGTATCCTTAGTTTTTGCTTGTCAAAATCTATGAAGATTAGAGCAAAAGCTTTTAAACTTTCACCAGGTACTTTCCGTTGTATATTTCAAGCGATATTCTTTATCTCAAAGAATGATCTAATGGTGAAGTATTCGAGTATAGGGCATAATACTATTAGAAAACTCATTGAAGACTAAGTTCTTAAATGGTTCATCCTCCACATTATCTAACTACTGCGCTATATTTGATATAGTATAAGTTGAGCTTCCTGTTCATGATTTTGCATCTATGATAACATTTTCATTTGATGCGACCTTTGTTCTAACGGTTAGACAATCATAGAATTGTACAAACTGGAGATGCTTCACGAGTACAAAGTGTTGATATTTTGGAATTACAAAACTGGTCTCATAGTCTGCTGTAAGGGCGGTGGTAGTAGTGGAGGTGCTCGTGTCCCCACCGTTTAATCTCAACCCACCAAACACCATGACGTCCTTATGACGTATTAAATATATACACTTAAAAAATACAATACAAGAAAATTGTTTCTTTCAGTTTATTTCTTCTTCAACCATTCAGGGGCATGTTTTAAAACGTCAATTATCGCTTTGTTCACAGAAGTTTTTTTAACCACTGGCAGAAATCGCACAGCATACAAACGCACTATCATACAACGTACTACTGTTAGAAACAAAAATCATCATCTTATACAGTGTGTCCCAGGAAATTTCGGTCTGAGATTTTAACAAGCTATAACTTTTCACGCACATATCAGATTTTAGAGATTTTTACATCATTCGGTAGCATTTCTTTCAAGGATTTGAAAAACCTATATTTTAAACAATTTAGTCCAACACTTTTGTAGTAAAAAGGATTTCTTTAAACTGTCACGGTCATTAACTCCTTAATGGTTAATAAAAGTAAGTTTTCACGTGCGATTATTCTTTTGTTTATAAAGAATATGTCGTGGCGTTATTGAACACACTAAAATTATAATCTCATCACAAAGTTAAAAATTGTGAGACGGGGGCTTCTACAAAATTGTTTTGACATCATATGAGCAATCTTCAGTAGCCACAACAACTTTTCTCCACTGAGATCCAGAGTCTATCAGAGTTAAGAAGTAAAATTGTTGACGCAGCAAATAATCTTAGACAAAATCAAAATTTTATTCGCTACTCTTTATGACAGCAAGAGCAAATGGCTGTGTCAAGAGAAACGGGGGACATGTTGAGACAGCTTAAAGTTTTGTTTTTAATGACTCTTGTGTTTTACAGTCACTTGACTTGTTATTGTTTTTGATAATGATCGTTGATAGCTGTTATTGAAAGATGTGTTAATTAACCATTAAAAAGATAATTGGATTTTTCCATGGTAAAATCCTTAATTGTTTCCAAACTACAGTGTGTATCAAAATATCTTATCCACTAACTTTCAAGGCGTATATCTCATTACATGTCTGATAAAATATTGTGAATTTTATATCACAAGAAAGAGCTTTTCATGCTCTATCCATTAATGTAAAATGTTTGCCAAAATATTTGTTTTTCGAACAGATATTGAAGAAAAACTCAACGATTTGGTTCATTAAATTGTTAAAAGTCAATTAACTTAATTTACAATGAAGGCCATTTATAAACACAATAACAAAATTAAAAATCATGACACAGTAAAAAGATTCTCATTTACAATTTTTAGATTAATTGTTATGGGAAATTAATACGCAAAGCTATACTTAAAACTTTCTAAAGGTTTCATCAGCAGAACAAAAGATAGTTAGATAATTAAAAAGTCATTAGCATGTCAGTTAATTGACTTTTAAGAAATTAATGAGCCAAATCATTGAGTTTTTCTTCAATATCTTTTCGAAGAACAAATATTTTGCAAAAATTTTATATCAATGGATAGTGCATGAGAAGCTCTTTCTTGTGATATAAAATTCATAATATTTTATCAGACATGTAATGAGATATACGCCTTGAAAGTTGGTGGATAAGACATTTTGATACACACTGTAAAAGGCTTTGGAGAACAAAATGCATATTTTTAGAAGCTATGAATGAAAAGTTATGAGCTGTCAAAATCTTTGAGTGAAATTCTCTGGGACACACTGTATAATGTAACGAGAGCGAAGTGTCAATTGCACTAATAGTGATCCCTATAGGACAAAAAACAAAGAAGCGATACGCAACGCCAGAGATCATAAAAATCGCGTGCACGGACCAAATCAATGGACCTTAGCAAAGCTGAAAAAACAAATAAAGCAAATATAAAGGACATAAAGTGAAATCAACGTTTTGCACGTGAAAACAAACTTTTACTTGTTTGGTGAAATACACTACATTATTTTTGTAATTTGTGTACAGTGTGTCCACCAGAAAGTGGGCACCTTGTTTAAAACACAAATAACTTTTCGAATTTTCAACAATACAATGCGATTTTTATACCATTGGAAAGAGAATTTTTTGAGCTTTCCAAAAATTTAAGTTGTTATTTATGAAAAATTTTATTTTAAAGAATATTAAGTATTTTTTGTTTCCACATGGTTGTTAATTTTGTAATGATCAATAAACGAGCAATTAACCTTTTGTTTCGTTGAAACAACTGTTGTTGGCGGTGTTGTGCTAATTTTGTCACGAAACTTTTTGAAAAGACATAAACCTCTTTTCATTGTGTAAACTTACCTTAATTACTTTATTATGATCTAATAATATCATATTCTCAAGCATTGCCAACATCTATATAAGCGAGAAAACAAACTTTTTATGAAATTCATTCAATCATGAAGTTAACAGTGCAGCAGCGAACTTTCGTTGTAAGAACGTTTCACGAGACAAAAAATTATGTAGCTGTTATTCAGGCTTTTAGACAACAGTTTCGGGGTAGAAATCCACCATAAAAAGCACGACTCAAAGTGTTTAAGTCTTTTGTAAAAGAGTTTTAGAAATGAAACTTTCATGTTAACTTGTAAAAACGTAAAATTGTCCTTGTATAAACGCAGCTTTATTACAATATTTTAGCTTTTTATGATTTCTCATGCTACTTGAGTCGTTAACTCCTATTCAAGCAAGCGTTAATTGATCATTATTGATTTAATGTTGTGGTTTCATGGTAAAAGCGATCATATTTCCCAAAAAATTGGTTTTTCTATGAAAATTGTCATATATTTAGAAAGAGCAAAACATTTTCTTTCTGTTAATGTAAAAATTGAAAAAAACAAGCACGGAAAACAAAAGATATGCTTATTGAAAGTTAGATGCCCAATTTCTGGTGGACACACTGTATAAACATATACTTATTGTTTTGTACAGAAAAGGTGAATCAACTGTTGTCAGAAAAAGGTACATTTTTACTTTTATAGAAAACATGCTACTAACTATTTAAGGCACTTTTTTCGAGATATTTTATTTTGAACTTGTTATCCGGTTCTGACAGTTCCATAGAATACACGGAACTCGACTGTATCTGTAAACCGAGTTTAAGTTTTTATGTCGTAAGTACGACCATTAGGTCATGGTTTGATCGTCTTTTCGTCACCTTGGTGACGTCATATTAAATGACTTTAAATGACGTCATGACAAAGTCACCTTGTGTACGTCATACGACTTCCTCACCAGATTCAGACGTCGTGGTGACGTCATAGTGATGTCATGCGTTTGGTGGGATGGCTTACACAATATTATGTGACATGAATATCGTGCTTATTGCCACAATATTTTGTCCGGGATTGTAGTTGATATTGAGATGAAACCAATAAATGATGTTGCAATTATATGACCGACGATCATGAGAAAACTATAGCAATTTCGCGAGCTTTTGCGGCTTGACGAAGCTTTAAAAAGAGTCCATAGAATGGATGATGAAATTGATACGTAAACCGCAAATGAAGAACGTAAACTATGCGAGACTGATAACGAAGAAATTGAATAGATAAAGCGACGACTTGCCAATTAAAAAGAGGAACGTGATCTGAAGCTCGAAGTGTGGCATTGTAAAGAGTTTTCAAGTCAATTCTTGCATATTCAAGAAACAATCTCCAAGGTACTCGATAGTGGTACGAACTTGTTCAGAGAACAAAGTATTAAAATCGTTTCAATCTTGCAAGTTTTTTCGTTGACTATTTCCACAATTTTTGAACAACTTCATGGGAGCACTACACCAGCGTCTCCTTCTGGAAAACCGTCTCTAAAACATGGTCTGCAAGAATGGGTGAAAAGGCGACTAGAAACTTTTGGACGTATACTAGAAAAGGTTGCCACCAAGCTTGGAGCAGCAATGTCCCGTATCATTTGTAGTATTGTAACATGGTTAATGTACTTTCTGAGGAAAGGGGCAATTGTTTTAGCCCAAAGTAATTCGATTCTTATTTTATTCATCGTTTGATTCTTTATAAACAGGCTAGTTTCTGTAATACAGAAAGAGAGAAATTGTTCTCCACCGCCAAATCTTTAATTTTTGAAAGCGCAAAATCTTTGGTTCCGTTGCGTGGCATCTGCGACGCTCAAAAAGGTTTTTCAAACGTGCGAAAAATTGTTATGAAACTGTTTTTGTTTTTGCAAATTGATCTTATTGTAATGAGTTTTTCCAAATTTATGTTTTTAATTTTCTTTTATCTTCTTTTCCATTTCCTACAAAAATTGCCTCGCGAGAAAGACAAAAAACAAGGATACGATTGATATAACATTTATAAGAATAAATCGGATATTTACTTTAAAACTGCGATAACTTTTCCTGCCACTTTTTTGAAACACCCTGTAGTTTTTTTGTTATCTATTGCTAAGCATTTGTAGTTGGTCATTTTGAAACTAATAACCATATCCAGGGAAAACAACATCTATGGCTTTTAGAATATTTATTTGCTAATTAACAATGTTGTACATTTCTAGAAAGCTTTGCAAAACATCTATCTAATTGATATATTAATCAACAAATACTTGAAAAGATGAAGACATTTGAAAATGGGGACCTCTAATTTCTCGAGAACACTGTATAAGAGAAATTATTTTGCTTCAATTGAAAATCAAACTAACGTTACAAGCACATCATTTCAGCTGTATTAAAAGACATTTTCTTAATAGTCTTTAAATGGCCACCTGAAAACCAAATAAGCTGATAACATCCTGAAGTACAGAGAGGGCATCTAATATCTGCACGCGCATATTCACAGGGAATTGACTTTAGAAATTATCGAGCAAAGAGCACTAGCCTTTATAAACTTTGTGTCACTTGAACACTCATCTATATTCTTGATCGATACAAAGTGTAAGTTCAATACAAAGTACTAAGTTTTTCATTTTCACAAAGCCAAAATAGTTTTTTAATATTATTAAACAATATTCCTATTCATAGATACACTATGCATTGTATACAGTGCTTGCAAACACTTTTCTATTCTGAAATAATTTCGTAAAGGATCTGCTAAGCGAATGTGCCAAAATCTTGTGCTTCCACTTTTACTGCATTTTTCAATTCGCTTCTTAAGTGAGTCGCTGTCACCATTACTACATTACACAAGATATCATGCATTAACACTCTTCCATGACATGACATGACATCAGGTCATGTCTTTATATATAATTCTTAACAAATTAAAGGACTGTAGAGTGAAGTCACATTTTTTTGACGGTAGTTAGGTTCACCAGAAAACTGATGCTTGTCTTTGCCAAAGTGACACTTTGATCTTTTGACGGGTGCAATACAATCTTTGAAGATGAAAAACATTGTAGCCTCAAACTGCCCCATTTTATAAATCTTAACGTCAGTCGGAAAGTACTGATAAGTTTGTTCATGTGCAATGGAAAAGTTTGAATGTCCTGCAGACCAAGGAAAGTAAAAGCCATTGTTACTCCTTGATAACTCAAAACAGGCTTCCACATTATTGGTAAACCACCGCACATATTGGATGGATTCCAATAGACGGAATGGTGGTCTTTCAAAACATCCTGAAGGTAACAGTAAAATAAAATGCCACTAAAATGCGATAAAGACTATCTTTATCAGCACAACATTTGCTTTGTTGAATTTAATTCAACAGTGATCATAAATTTACAATATTGTGCGTATGTAAAAGCCTGCCTAAATATTTGTCATTACTCAACCGATTTAAAGATTGAGATGAATTTTGGAATCGACGTTTTTCATTATTTTTCATTAAATTTTGCCGTTTTCGGAAAGTCAGTTCGAATTTCGGACTGTTTGTTTATTCAGAATAGTTACTGGCAGACCCAAAACTTTATGCTAACTGCAATACAAAAAGGGCACTTTCAATAATAACGCATAAAAAATTATCTTTTCTGTACTTCTGAAATACTTTTAGAAGTTATTGGTCAGCGCCGCAAGGTAGCTGATCTTTCATTTTCCAGTGTCTGTCAGTCCGTCCGTGTGTGTATGTGTGTGTAATGTTGCAGTTTTTCACGCCCCAGTTATACGCCCGTAGTTACTAATTTAAAATTTTTCAGTTCAAAATCAGAAAGTTTAAAGCACAACGTTGATTTTCGGAAAATGTATCACTTGTGTGTGACGAAGTAAATATATTACAATACAAAAAAAGCTCTTTTCATTCGAATGAATAAGTAAATGATTTGTTTTTATGCGCCCTCCCTCCCCACCCTTTATTTCAACGTAGTGCATTGTGGAAGCGAAACTTATCTGGAAGAACTAAGAAGTACATTATGGTTCCTCAGTCAAATTAGGTTTTACAGATGCAAATATAAACAACAGTATAAACTTATATTGAAGTGTACTGAATCAAGACATTAGCAACCATGCTTCCTAATTGGATGGGATAAAAAGTTAAGTAGAAGAAAAAGTCAGGCAAGTTGCAATATAGATTATTTATCTCTCATGTTGCTCAAGTTATAAGAATTCTTTTTCTCCAAAACGTTATGTATATTTAAAGATAAGATGTTAGCTTATACCTTAAGGGAAAACTAGGTGATTCTTACTGAATTATTTATTTTATTGTGTTCTTGTGCTGTTAAACACTTAAACACTTTGCTGTTGTTAAACACTTTTTTGTAGCTTGATGAAATTTTGAATTAACAAAAAGTTACCAAGATTTTTATGGCACAAATGTTAAACATTTTAGAAGTTAAATTGGAGAAATCTACTTATAATAATCCGCAATCGTGTGCAACACATTTAACTTAGAGTGTGTTTGTTTTTGTTTTTTAACGGTCAAAATCTTCTTAATCGTGGTCATATAGCGGCAATTCGACCACGCAAGACACATTCACGATTACGGAGGATCTAGCGTCAGTTTTCTTTAAGCCAATCAAAACGCAAGAAGTTTTTTTTTCTCCATTTTGATTGGCTGCCGATAATCAAAAATCGATGGCATTGGAATCGGTTAGTAAATCCGTTAGTCTACAGGCAGAAGCAGACGAAGGTGAATTTGGTTGAGCACGAAGCAAGACTGGGTGAATTTCTTATTACAAAAACCTTTAATCTTCGATCAATACTGGACCAACATCAAGTCAGAAACAGTGTTGGCAAACAAGAAGTCTGTTTTATGTTTTCAGCACAAAATGCTTGGGAGATTGAGTTCCCATATTTCTGTGCATGTACAGTAGAAACTTACTGGAAAGTAAAGAAAGTTTACAGAGGTATTTAGTACATGTTTGCAGTAGGAAAGTGTGCTGGGAAGTAAATACTTTATTCAGTTATTTAGAAAGTAAAGAGTTTAGAAGTGTTTAAAAATGGCTGCAGCAGAAGAGCAGAAAATGTTGTTTACTAACATGATGATGATGTGAATTAATTATTGTAAAGTATATATAATCGTCTTTTGTTTGAAGTTAAACCAAAGTTAAAATAATACAGATCTATTTACTAAGAAGACAGTTAGTATGCTGGACAAGTAAAGAATAAGTGTTGCGAATTAGCCAGAGGAGTTTTTCACTGAGTTTAAAAATGGTTCCACAGATGTCAATGTCCTGTCATTACGGTTGTGTTTTTTAGGGTTAATGCTTTCTCAAGGTTTCTTTTAGTTTGTTTTGTTTTTCTTTCGATATCGTCATTGTATGATTAAGTTTTTTTGTATACTTTTTGAATGTTTTCATTTGTTAAAAAATCTTTAGCTATATATACAAATTCTCTTATTAAGTTTGTGTCTTAAATTATTATTTTTAAGTTTAATATATGATCTCGAAGTTCCTATTTTATTGTTTGTTTGTTTGTCATAATACGGTTAGGTAATTGAATCATTATGCATTTAAAATCTTTTTTCTTTTAGATAAGCAAAATAAAAAATACAATAACCATAAAGAAATGAAACTCATGGTTTAAATCATGATGTTGATAGTTGGTGAAGAACAGATTATCAATTTCAAAAATTCTGTCCAATGTAACTTCAACACGAAAGAAACACAGTTGGAAGGTATGGATTTGTTTTCAATTCACATTTTGTAATGTTATTCAATGTTTGCTTTTGTGTTCTGTATTATATATTGCTTTTTTTACACTAAAGTTACTTCTATTCTGCGTATACAATATATACTTCTTTGTTGTATTACCATTTGTTTCTGCATTAAATCTTCTGCATGTAAAAACATGATTTTGGTCTGAAGTAGGGCATTTTAAGTGTTGCAATGTTTGTTTCACGTTCAGTTCCAGTGATACACATATGCATTATACGCATTATTATAATAGTGGGATGTTGGATTCCTTGGTCTATAGGTTTGCATTAGTTTTATTATGATTTGTTTTACGTAGGAGTTACTTTGCATTTTCTGTTTATCAAACAAGATTTGCAAAAATGCGACTATATATTTCCCCAAAGTTGCAAACATTTTACCAATTATTGTGTGTACATTGATAACCATGAGAAAAATGTATCGTTAAATAATTACAGTATAACTACCATCGATAGTTGAATTTAATGCCACAAAAAAACTTACTTTGAAGTTATTATGAAATGAAATTGTTCACGGTCAAATGATAAGGTTTCTCTTAAAATTTTTTGCTGAGGAGTTAAAAAGTGACTGAGAAGTTACTATGGACACGTAGCTAAAAATTAGAAGACCTAAATGCGACTAATATTTTCCCTTAAACAACTGCATATCAACAAACTCATCAATGTGTAAGACAATTTCATCTTAATATAAGATGTATGATCTTTATTGTTGCAGAAGCTTGACAAGTTTCCTATTTGTAACTCAAATAAAATTATCTTACAACGTCATACAATTAAATTTGTATACAGGTTTTCTGTACAAAAGAAGAAAAGAAAATTGTTAAACCTAATTTTGATACCACAGTTTACTTTGGGGTAGACATATAAGCAAATAACTATCAAAAGTAATCAAAATCTCTACTAACAAATATTACGTGTAACATTTCAAATTAGGACAGAATAGTTATTTTTTAAAAAAAAGATGGCCTTAGAGTGCGTTTACATGAGAGCCGTAGTGACCTCAAACCAGTTTGAAATTTTTAGCTGTTTGAAATCGCCATTCTGTTTACATGAGAAATTTCGATACGGTCTTGGAGAGTTTTGTCGAGTAAAAATCGAAACAATAGATTTACTAGTTTCTAGCTCTCTATACGAGTGCGTTTTTACACGAGAGCTATACTGAACTCGCACCGGTTTGGGATTTCAGTACGGGTAGAAATATTTTCTATGCACGATGGAATAAATTTAGCACATTCTATATTTTTATTTCATGTGTCAGCAAAATTTAATTAACATGCACATGCTTGTTAACACATTTTATGATAAAACAATAAAATGTGAAAACTTTCACACCTTTCCAAGCTGTATCGAAATTTCAGTACAGCCGTTATCATGTAAACATCGCTAAAGGTTTGACCAGGAACCGTAGTGAAATATTTACCCATATCGAAACTCGTAACGGGAGGATTGAAATTTCAAACCGGTTTGAGTTCACTAAGGCTCTCATGTAAACGCACTCTTAAAGTGGCAATTTATAAAACTAAATTCAAGTATTCAGAATAACAGAAATATTTATTTTGTGTTTATTTTGTGGTAAAAATGACCTTCATATATAAATCCCAAATGGAAAAAAAAAACTTTGGTAGTATATCCATAACCAAATCACTACATAGCTGAAAGTAGAAGTTCGTGCTCCGTCTTGATTTAAATTACAGACTCTCATTTGTGTTGTGTTTTGAATTACGTTCGTTGTTCGTACAGGAAAATTGACAGTACATATATTAAATTTTGCAAAACAAAATAAAATATGATATACAATATCAAAACAGTATACGTGTATATATGATATACAGTATCAAAACAGTATACTATGTTTCCGTTGTTGGATTAAATGACTATATAATACGTTTTAAAATATTATACGTAATAGGTTTTCTGTACTTCTTGTTGCATATACGACATCATGTTTTTACTAGCTATTTTTGTATGTACTTTTTGAAACTGGTTGAACTGGTCGTTCTCCCCACATGAAAAGGGTTTCCTTTGCTTTATGGCTGGTACATCGTGCTTTCAGTTCAGTTGAGCTCTACATTATATCAGGATGTAAAATAAAAATAAATCTTCAGCCTGGCTATTGATAATGAATTTTCACCTTTGCACTGAAACCACAGCTTCAATGGTTTGCTATTCGAAGCATACTAATTACCAATCATCATGACAATGTTATCAACAAAAACAAAACATCATTGCATTGATACATCAATTTTTTCTGGTTTTACTCGTTCATTCAAAAGTTTTTACAAAGCTTTTTAAGACAACACTGAACTAAAACGATTCATTTCCATCATTTAACGTATCATCTATTGAATCATTTTAAGAGCTAGCAGAAAAAAAACAAAAATCTTCCACTTATCTGCACTGACTGAAAAAAATGGCGTGCTGTAGACTAGCCTCTATTCTTATCTACTTTGGCGGCTAGGCGAAAATTCAATACCGAACCGCGGCTATAAAAGTGAACGGAGAAGGAGGAGAAGAAGAAGGAGAAGAAGGAAAATGCCGGTTTTAACATATATTTCGCCCTATGGGGAAATATATAAAAAATAGTTTTCGGTCAATAGTAGGGCATTTTAAGTGTTGCGATGTTTGTTTATAATTCGCGTCTCCAGGGTAAAAATTTTCATTATGATTAGGTAAATAGTTGGTAAATATTTAATTGACTAATCCTCTCTCTCGGTTCAACTCACATTGACTAAAACTGGTAAAAATTATTACCAGTTATATTCAATACTCTACAACATGGGCAAACTTATCATAGCCAATTCTTCATTTTATTTTTCGTGAGCTGGACGCATGCTGAACATGGGTCGATGTTAGATTTTTCATCACAGGGAACCACATTACATATATATTGCATCTTCAATCGATACAATATATTTTATAGAGTGAAAAAAGCCACACACAGCGTGTGTTTTTATTTTTGATGGGTTTAAGATCTTCCAAGTAAAACGACTGTTCTGCGCTCCTATATTTAAAGTTTAAAGTACTTACAGCACTGATACCCTTTCTTTTCTTTCTTTTTTTTTTAAACGAGTTGCTTCCTGCAAGGCCGAAGCCACTACAAGGCAGAAAGCTACAAGATGAGAAAAGGAAGAACAGTTATAAAGACAAATGAGAGGGATGAGAAAAGGAATAAGAGTTATAAAGACAGAGCAAGCTGGCGGTTAACCTTGGATTTAAAAGATTGCAGATATATGACCACAATTAAGAAGATTTTGGCCGTAAATTTTAAAAAAAGCCACACACAGTGACAATTTCAGATCTTTTTTTCTATTTTGTAAGCACTTCTAAGCTTAATGAATATGTAGAGTGTTATTGAATATTGGGCCATTAAAATTTCCTTCTAGTCACCAAAAATTTTAAAAGCAATGATGGTGCAGGAATGGTCCGGCATGACACCTAGGTAAAATCTTACAATTAGACACTGAACTGCCACCATGAAATTGAGAAATTCAGTAGTAACTATTTTCCCTTCAGGTATAATATAAGAGTTAAAATTATGATCCTGTAATTGAAGTTTCTATAAGATCTGAATTTTGTGAAATGGAATAAATTACAATTAATTGGTGCGTTGTGCAGTTATTTATAACTTTTACACTTTTATTTTTAGTAATCAGCAACTGCTTGGCATTGGAACTTCATGTAACCTCATCTGAGGACCACTTAGTTTGTAGAAACGAAAGTTCACCTGCGTGTTTAACCAAACACGCTATCCTGTAAGAACGTGAAGCTGCAAGGTCTAACTTGTAAAACTGAAATTTGAATCTTAAATAAAACCAAATAAAGTATCAAATTTGCTGTAGTTTTTTCTGCCCATATGATTTCTGTTCATGCGTATCGTATTACTGTATGTAGTTTATATGCTGTCACAAAAATCTGTCGACTAATAAGGAAAAGGATTTAATTGCTATGGAAACACAAAGTTTTCTTTTATAACGTTTTTCTTAAGATTTAGTAAAGGCGACTTCCGTTAGAAAAAATACCAGGTACTAGTCCATTTATTTTAGAATGCTAGTCATTTTTTTGTAAAGTGCTCATGATCTTTAGATTTTTGAACAGACAGTTCGCGCTGACCTTAAGGCCCAGGGCCTCTTGTTTTAGATTCGCTTATATTTTGAGGAAGTTGTAGAAGTAACTTTTCAAGAAGAATTTTAAGACTTCTGTCCTGTCTTTATCTACTACTGCCATGGAAATATTATCATGAGAACTTTCATTGTAGACAATATTTATGTTTAGTTGACTGTGGGAAAAGTTCTTGAAAAAGAAGATGAAGGATTGACAGTAGACAAAACTGTGCTGTCCCACCGGGCACAAAGACGTCATGATGACGTCATTTAAACGTCTAGACGTGACCAACATTGAGGTCACCAAGACGTCGGTAGTTGGTCACAGATGAAATGTACGACGACCGTCATCTGGTGACGTCTATATGACGACATTAAGACGTCATCATTAAGACGTCGTTATAACGTCATCAAAACGTCGTGATTATGAGAGCTATTCATGACATATATTAGTCACAGGCACGTCGTTAGGACGTCATCAAGACGTCTAAAGTCGGAATACAGCGCTTATATGACATTAAGGAAAGTCAGGGAAACGTCGCTAAGACGTCAAGCTCAAACAAGATTTTGAGAACGGCCCGGGAAATTAAATGTCAGTCAACAGAGTTAGCAGCACACACAACTACAGATCAAGTAAGTAAAATCGAATATCTTGACAAAATAATTAAACATAAATACAATGGAAATTACAAATTGTTTTAGGAACTATATAAAAATTTTAACTTATAATTTTAAAATTATAAAACTACCCTACTTTGGCAAAAAGGAAGTGTGACAAAATGAGATTTTGGCGTTTGAGGAAGCTGCGCGTCTTTAATACTAGTTGACTAACTACACTTTACATAGAACTTGAAGGCTAACCTTTTCAAGCATATATATTCCTGTTTTTCTCAAAATTACGGAAAAGTTACTTGCTTCCTTTTGCCAAAGTACGGGAGAAAAATATTTCTTAGATTGTCGTTTGTCTCTTGTTTACATTACCTAACTCTTTCAAAAGCATTACAACTAGTGTTCTGGCTAATTACATGTAAGGGAATCCTTTTAAAAACACAGGTAGCTTATAGGCTTAACAAACTATGTACGAACGACTATTTCTTCTTGAATTTAAGCTGCCAAGTAAAATTAAGAAAAGACAAAAATTTTACCATAAGTAAATAAATATAAATATAGTCTAAATATCGGTACTTATCATACTCATATCGTGCTTAATTTGACAGTGAGATTTGCAATGCACGTATGAAGTATCACAATTTACAAAGTTACAAAAATTTATTTTCAACTCCCTGGCAATATTAAGTAAAATATTTGAATGTTCCCTTAGGCCATTTTTTTTTGACCCTCCTCCCTCGTTTTGTGGTTCTCCCCCAGAATACCTACCCTCCTGCTTATTCGACCCCCTCACCCCCTACAATTAAGCACAAAAGAGTACAATCGTTAACAATAAACCTAATTGTCAAAGAATAAACAAGGTAACGCGAATGCTCAATTGTCATTCATTGACTTCATTAGGTATACAGTCTTTTTCACACGTTATTCTTTTTCACACGTTCTGGCGCATGTTTGAGGACATCAACCATACACCGTTTCACTTTGGTTGCTGTTGCATCCTTTTTACTCACGAGGATAGCATCTAAACAAAATTTAGGTATGGATAAATCACTAAATGTAAGCTGCAGTCATTAAATAAGAAAACCCCGATTAATTGGCACTGAAGCTTAAAAGCCCTATGATAGGAACACTGTTGAGGAAAACCCTTAAATGGTTAAATAAAAAAATCTTTAATATTGGCTAACCAGAAACAGCTGCAAAAAGTTTTGTAGTCCCAAACTCCCTCTTTCCTTTCTTGCCGTACATACTATAACAGGACAATACTTCATCGGTAGTTAGTCTAAAAAGAAAGTGACGTAAAAATACAAAAAAGGAAAGGTATTTACAAAAGAATATAAGGATTATTGTAACGAAAACGAGAAAAAAAAATATAGACCTTTCCCGAATTTCTGTTTAAACACTGCGCTATGGCTAAGTCACTAAGTATAAGTATTTTTAATTATCCCACTGTGGAATAGAAATAATAAATGGAAATTACTAAGTACTAATAGATATTTGTAATTATTAAAACAATAGAAAACGTAGCAACGAGGCGAAACTTGATTAGCAAGGTGTTTTAACAGAAATTCGGGAAGGCCTATTGAATACTAAAAATCTTTTCCTTTTAACTTGACATCGATCGATAACACATCTCACTCGATAGGTTTAGTGAGGCGTTTATTATTTAATAGCTTATTATCGACTGTACACAAATGTATAATCTGAGCTTACATTGATAAAATGTTCCTCGCGTTTTCCCTAATGTCTTTTCCGCCAATGGTTGATAGTCTTTTCACCTAAATTATTATATCAAACATCAATCATATGGTATAAAGTCTTTTTGCAGTGGCAAATGTTTAGGTCAATGATTTTACTCACAACTTCAACGTATTTCTCCTTCTCCTGCAACTCCTCATCAAACTGTTCTAACTCTTCCACAGTTTCACTGCGTTTTGTTATCAGTGAAGAATCACCATGGAGTGCATTTGATTTCAAAAAGGAAGTTATTTCTGATAAACCAGAAAGAACTTTACGCTGGAAGTCTAATTGGGAAACATTAAATGTAATTAAAGTAATTGAAGTTTGATAGAATTTTCATGACCATAATGCTATACACATACCAGATTCAGATAATGGGTACATGGATTTGTTATATTCTGCACCATTTCTTTTCTTCTTTGCCGGAGACTTTGCTGATTTACAGTATGTACCTCCTACAGTATGCTCCAGGGATGAGGAGGATTCTTCAGCACCTAAATTTAATCTTACTATTTAAAATCTTGACACAATTACAATAAGTTTGATCTATCTATAATACATACTAGATTCAAACATGAAATTCTCATCATAGCCAGGATTTCTTTTTCGTTTTGTTGTTTCTTGCTGAGTCGGTAATTCTTCCAATCCTAACCTTTTTGAACTGGATTTTTTAAATGAAATTAATGCTGAAAAATACAAAATAAATCAAAATAAAGCAATTCAGTAAAAATTAAATGCAAAATCAAGGAGATATCACTCACAATCATTTGCCGCACCATCCAGACCTGAAATAATAGTATTTCTTATGTCATTTGACTGTTTCAAAACATAACTTTTTCAACTGTATCTAATTTCACGATTTTTTTTATATCGACATAATTCAACAGTATGTAATTTCACGAATTTTCCAAAAACAATTGCGAAATCAAATCTTCGCGAAAATTAATAAGTTTAAGGGATTTAATATTCAACCTGATTTTCTTGGAACAGACTCTGATTGACAAGGCGGAGTTGGGAGAGCTGGTTTTGATGAAACTGAAGAAAAAAACTTTGATAAGAACAAAAGCTCTGAAAATGTTCCAAAACATAATCATGTGTATCATACTAGTACCTGATGTTTTTGTTTTGTTCTTTGGAGTAGACTCTTCACAGTCAATGCTAACATAAAGGGGTTATTATTCTACTTGATATATACAATAAGGAAGCGTCTTTTAACTATGGTCAACATTGTGCAAAAGATGAGTATTCGAAGATGAGTATTCGTCTCACGACTCCTAGACAAACCAGATGAAGATAGTCTAAAGCAAAATCTTTAGTTAGCGAAATTTCTGTTATGCGCAAGAGTGGACTTTCTGTAGTTTGATGATCAACATACGCATGCCTCCTAAATTCTTCTTCTGTTCTAAGTAAGCAGTCAGTTTCTGAAAATACCATCCTACTATCAATGCTTTCACCTTTTATTTGACACCGTTCACAAGCATTGTAACCATTATGGCTCTTAATTCCCTTTAGGAATTGACGAGCTTGTGCGTCACACAGAAATGCCACAATAGTTACTGGAACATTTGCCCCTCCAATAACGATTCCATGATTGGCTTGTAATTCCAAATACTCATTTACAAAATCTTTAAGGAACTCATCACTATCCTTTGGTTTGTTTTCACCATAAAAACAGGCTATCATAAATGGATTAGTATTTGTATCTAACAATAAACCTAAAATAGGCCAAACTTGTTTTCCTGAAGATTTAAATAAAGGCAATCCATCAACATTTACTGATAACCTTATCTCCTGCAGCCCTTGGATATCATTGAGGGTAATTTTGCTTCTAATGGTTTTCTCAATACCAAAGTAAATGTAGTCTCCAGAACATTTTTTTATTGTTTCAATTTCTCTTGGGGTTTTCAAGAGTGTTCTACCATCTTTCGGAATATCATCATGCCCATACTCACGTAGAATTGACAGAAGAGAGGTTAAGGCATTGCGCGTAATTGAGTTTTGAGTTGCCCATTCAGCAAGACATTGAGCAAAATTATCATCAGATTTATTGTGATTAAAGTCTAACTCATCATCAGAATCGCTTGATAACCAGTGGTTGCTCAATTCCTCAACATTTGAATCACAATCAATGAATGAATTTGAACCAATGTTAGCCTCCTGATCAAGATCATTATTTTCTTTGCTTTCACCGACTCTCTCAACATCATCATGTTCAACATCAGATTGTAAGAGCCATCTCTCTGTTAACAGTCGTCTTCTCCATTGACGTTGATACATATAGATGCTTTTTTAGGTTAAAAAAGTAAAAATATTAGTTAAAATATATCTAAGATAATAATCAGGGGCAGTGTATTCTTATATATAGGGCCTGATAGCAGCAGAAATTTTACCAGTAGTCCATCACTGTTAACATGTTCATATCAAGAAACTGGTAGAAGTAGTAATAAATTTCATCTGTATTTGGGTTAAGAAATAGTGAGTTTCTGTTACTATTTTTTAAGTACATAAGTATATAAAATTTTTGATCAAGTTGAGGTCTTGCATATTCTTTATGTACATCAATATTTAAATGGCAAACTGCCCGTAGACACTCTGCAAACCATAAATTTTAATGAAATTTGTCACTCTATTGAAACAAGAGGAAGTACTTTAGGCCTTCTAAATCGATCTAATGTCAATACTAAAACCTTTGGCTTAAATTCCCTGACTCGACTTTCAATTCAACAGTGGAATAACCTTCAGCTAAAATTTCCTTCTGTTAGGCTTGTTGACTTGTCTATCTCCAAACTAAAATCACTGACATACTCACACTATCTAGGAAAATATACATAGAACGTTATATATAATTTTTTTATCATTATTTTTCACTTACATTTATTTGCTTTTTTGGATTGGTTCTTTTTTGGTTTATTTGTTTCCTTGTTTTTGTTTGTTTTTTGTTTGTTTGTCTTGGCATAGTCTCACGAAACTTGCAAATTCTTTTTTGTTGGGTGGCCCCCTCCTGATTAGCCTTGTGCTATTAGGGTGGTCTCCCACCATGTGATGATAAATAAATATAATTCTACTTACTACTAATTACTAGTATATATGTAGCTACAAAAGCAGGATCGATGCAAGAATATAATAAAGAAATTCTACCATACCATTAAATAATTAAGAAATTTTATAATCCTATTATTAAATCACAGGTGAAACAGAGAAGTTACCAATTGATATACAGGCTTGCAACTCCATCTCCAACACAACCACACAACACACTTTGAGTTTTCCCGCGCTAAGAATTTACAAAGTGGATACAGCAGGCGTTCGGTAAATTAGCTACACAAATCGCCGCCTTTAACTTCGTGGTACGCTTTTTTATGTACATTATGGTTATTCAAGGAACCGCGCCTTATGTACAATAACCATGCTTTTTCACGTTTTCAACACACTTTAAATGTGATTTGTATAGCTATCTCCTGGAAGAAAAATCTTGGTGAGTTTTCGGTAAATGTCATATTTTGGTCCTGAAAATGACGTCCATTGGAGAAGTAGTCGCTGCGACGTCCATAAGACGTCAGTCCTCTGACGTCATAGTTCGTGACATTATGCGACGTCACGGATTGGTCATCCAGACGTCGCGACCTTAATATGACCAATTCAGGACGTCATCATGACGTCTTGTGCCCACTGGGGTGAAAAACTTTCAATATCACAACAGAAATGTATGTAGTATCAACATTACTGGTAAATACGTAATAAATCCATGAAACATGCTCATTTTATTTAATAAACATTACACTGGAAGTTGAAGATATTGAAAAAAAGTAAACAAGTGAAATTGTCATTGAAAGCACAAAATTACTTCACTTGTGACTGAATTGACCCAAACTGTCTACATTCTGATATAATAACTGAAAGTATAAACATAATGCGCAAGATATTGGCGAACGATTATATTTAATATAACTGTCTTTCTGGCTCCGAAATGTCATAGTGAATTGAAAAGTGGTTGAGATTAAATTTAATAAATTAAAGAAGGGAGTAATTTAGTGAATTCCAGACTCGAATTAGTCACTGTACATGCTCGATCAAGTTACCACTGCGTGGGAATGATTAGTGTTAAATTTACATTAGAAAACGTTCAAAATAACCAAGATTTTTTCTACTGCAAACCACTGGATGCAGGCACAATGATTAAGTTTGGGATATATACAATGTCAGGAAAAAAAATCTTTGGATGATAATTAGAACCCAACCAATATACATACGTGTAATTTGAAAATTTGGAGTGTAATATGTGCTAGGACACAATAAAACGTGTTTGAAAAGAACATTGTAATATGGATCCTAAAAAAGTTTTATTGTGTCATTTGTCTTTTCGTGCACAATTGCTTTAATTATAAACTACATGAAAAGATTGAAGTGGTAATATGCAGTCAGTGGCGGATCTAGAGTGCAGGCGCAACTTGTGGAGAAGCGCATTAACATAATTTGTCACTTCAGTTTATATTACCAATGGGATTGTTTGAATGTTTTTCTGTTATGTTTGAATTGCTAACACTCTCTTGCGCAAGTTGCGACTTACGTTTGGATCTGCCACTGGTAGGTTTAGCAGAAATAGATTTTTACATTGTATGTTATGTTGAATTAAATTATACAATATAATTTTTATATTGTCATGGATTAAAATCTTTGAAAATGCCCAAGTTTCTCCTCCTACTAATCCAAGTTATGAACAATTCCATGTTTACTTAAAGAAGTTACCAATTCGCATTTCTGGCAAAATTTGGAAGGTTTGCACAAAGAACAATTTGGCAGTCACTTTTGCAGATTTGAAAAGTTCTTCAGTTTTTAAGCAAGTTTGACCTATTTTAACTCATTTGATTGTAATAAATTTAATGGTGCTGGAATCAATGCAATTGTAAAAGTCTTCAATCCATAATAACTTTACATAATTTATGTTAGATTTACTTCTGCAATTTATTTAGTCTTCTTCGCTTCGTATTAGGCTCATACTATTAGCGTCATCTCAAAGGGCTTGCCTATAATGTAACATTGAGTACAATTTAATGGCAACTATAACTGTTGTATCGGCTGAGTTACCGCCCTTTAGGGCTGTTCTATTTGGAATAAATTAAACAAGAAATTAAATTTGACGGAACAGAGTTAGGGAAATCTGCTACACCAGCAAATTTAGTAACTCCGACAAATGTATAACTCCGACAAATTCAGTAAGTTTTCTACGACAAATGTAGTAACTCCGACAAATGTAGTAAAAATCAACGACAAATGTAGTAACAGTAAATGTAGTAAAAATCATCGACAAATGTAGCAACTCCGACAAATGTAGTAAACCTACATGAAATGTAGTAAACGCTTTGAAGATTGAAATAAGCCATAATTATTCCAAACAAATGAAGATCTTCACCAGGTAACCTTTCAAGGACTATCAGGTAGCCACATAATAATAAAACCTAACATCGTTAAAACTTTGACTGAACACAACAATTTACAGCATTTTGCACCCTCTGTTTTTTAAAAATATTTACGGAAGATCAAGGGAAAATATTTAAAGGAATAATGTCGGTAATTTCTATACTTACTCGTGTAGCCTGTAATGATTTTACTACAAACCTCGAATAACGTCAACCGACTCATTTGTGCCAATAATACTAGTAATTGTACTTAGATTCCTGTAATTAACAACAATACCTTTTAGCCTAATCAAATAAGTAACTTATCGTTTAATTCTTTATGAAATAGGATAGTTTTATGGTAAGAAAATTTAAACAATATTACTCTATTAAATAAATTTAAAAACACAGATATATTTTTTTTATATAAAAACTAGCACGAAGCTTTTCGTAACCGAGTTACATTGTCAAGTGAATGAAAAGCTTCGTGCTAGTTTTTATATAAAAAAAATATATCTGTGTTTTTAAATTTATTTAATTGATTTTTTGGCTGATGTACTATAATATTACTCTAGTTTTTTATCTTAATGATACAAGCGTTTGTGTCAATCCTCAGTCAAAATATCTCAGTAAAGCTTATAAAGATTAAACATGAGGTGGATACTGCATCCTACTTTCTGATACTATCTAGCTAAATACTGTAATGGAAGCAAAGATTTGCAAACGAGCTGGCATATCATTTACAAACAACTGTCGGATTTACAGGAATAGAAGAATGCAAATTATAATGACATTATATAACATGTAACGTAAGTAAAGTGTGTTGGACAAGTGATTTTATTTAACGTTAAGTGAGGTTGTATCAGAGAAAGTGACGAGTCATCGTTTCTTCTTTATATTTTTCTTTCTTTATGGCTTCATTTGTTACATTATGCTACTGTGATTTTGTGGAAAGCCAATGTGGGCTGTGAGTAGTTTTATGGCAGAAAACTATCACGGCCAACCTTGATATCTTAGTTCAAGGTACGGTAATGAATTCTTTGTTCTTTTATTATCTTCATGGCTGATTTCACAAAAAGCAATGCACCCACAAAATATACAAGTATGCTTCATATATACGCTTATACATTCACATAATGTCTCGACATAAAGAATTGTTTTGAATGTTACTTGTAAATACCAAGTGAATGAAAATCCACTAATAAATCCATTGATATAATTATCACAGTCAAAATAAATGAAGTATATCATTAATTACAAAGATACTAACAATTTCACATAGAATGTTTCAATGCAAACAGTTAACACAGCGGCAAAAAATGCGTTCTTCACTCTATGTCTTGAGATTACAAAAGTGTAAAACACATTAATCAAACTGAACTCATTTTGTAAATGGAGCTACGTTTGTACAACAAGGTGCATTTTCTTTGACTCACTCTAAAATTAAGAAGTTTTAATTTACCTCAAAATTTTCAACACGAGCTTTTAGAAATATGAATAAGCTTTCGAAAAATGTATCATATGATATAAACATATTCCTATGAAAAGGATTAATTAAAAAACAAAAACACGTTTTTTTCCCTTACTCACACCTTAACGGATGACGTAACAGAAAGTGTGCTTTTGGTTTCACTTTACGTTCTGGAAATGATTTCATGCGTTCCTCCAATTCAAATGTCTTTAGGTCATTTTTGCTAAAAACATGGGCAACGAATTATTGAATTACGTTATGGAACTGCAGGATTAACATCGACACTTTATCACCAGTTGAAAATAAGTTACTCAATATCAATGGGAATAGCAAAATTAACTTCTGCAATTCACATGCTGTCTGATGTTTCCTTTGATTTACTTTGAAAGTTTGAAGAAGAATTCACATTGATATTTTTCATATTTCATAAAGTATAACTCTCAATTGTTTGACCATACCCATTATTGGTGTAGTCAAATTCTTAAGTAAATAATTTCATTCAAAATCATGCAAATCATTCAACTTCCGTTTTTCGTTCATTTTGCAAGAACAAATACGTAATTGATTTTGAACCATTATTTCAAACGTTGTGTGAAATGCGCAGTTCATAAACCATCGGTTTTGTTTCTTTTTTGACGTGATAAGCCATTCTTTCATCCACACATCCAAATGAATAGATAATGGAAGACGCATTATTTCATGGCTTTCAAAATAGAATTAACTTGCATGCAGAATGGAGGAACAATATCAGAATATAAGATCCAACTTTCATTGTTGTTTAGACGTGGAAAAAACGATAGAATTAGTTCATAAATAACTCATTTTATAAGCAGAAATAAAAAATTACATACATGTTAGCATAGCAGTTATAATTGCACTACTACCGAGTCCCTCAGGTCTTCAAACACGTCAGAAACATATAGATCTGTAGTACACTTTTCCAACTGTCTACTATAAACTTTTATCTGATAAAGTGCATTAATTGTGTATAAATACAACGTACATATTCATTACAGTTAATAAATTACGGCACGATCTTAATACAAATTTCTTTACTTCCATCTGTGTTTATGGCAACATTTCATAAGATGGCCGTTCACACAAAAACGTAAAATGTCTTCAAATCAATTTCATGGTGACGAAATGTTTTTCAAAACTTTTCTCTGCGCAATAGTTACGTGTCGTATATGAACAGGTTTATTTTAAGTCAATTTTTTGTTTGTTTGTTTGTTTGTTTGTTTGTTTGTTTTCATCAATAAATTTGTATAGTACGTTTATATAGACAAATTTTTTTTCAGGACAGCGCTTTATAATCTATTTTTAGTTATTACAACACGGTAACCCTAAATTTATCTCCGGATTGGCGATTTCTTGGTAAGTCATAACATCCAAACTTGGCATTAAAAGCCATGTAACTTCCATTTACATATCGAATAACATTTCGATAATAGCGCATTTCAAGGTCAATGTCGCCTTTGGACAATACTTGTTTGATAACAGATGCACAATCCACATCTGGTGATAAGTCACATGCTGATGGCAAAACATCACTTTCTCCAATCATATACTTGAAAGCATTAAAATGGTTTTCTGATTGATACGAGTTTACGCCAAAATGTTTGTAGCCATGATGTTGTGTTTTGCAAGACCATGTGATCGATTTAAATTTAATTAGCTTGTAAAGGGAGTTCACAAAGGGTGTTGTAGCTACGAAATGCTTTGAGATGTCTATTCCGTCAGTTAGTGTATCTTGATTTAGCGAAGGATATCCATGTGAAAAGAACAATACCCTCATTCTGCCATCTAAGCAAAGAAAAATAATTCATAATTGAATTTACAACCTGCTGGTCCGATACAGTTAAACATGCATAAGCGAAATTTGTTGATGAAGAAAAGAGAGAAAGCAGGCATATTTAAATCAAGAAATAAAGGCTAGAATTTCTGCAATTCGACTCGTTCTGCATTTGTACTTGTATTTGTACTCGTAATTGACGGTCCTTCTTACCCAATTATCTTCTTTACATGTCATACAACTACCATCTTGCAATGCTGTAATTACTTGCAGTAGCGAATTTTGTTCGCCCAACTTTTTTATTTTTCCACTGAGATATTTTCAATGATCATACCTCGGTGCAATCCGGTAGTTATGATAAATTAAGGAGATACTTGAATAAATAAAACTGGGATTTCTCAAACGAATTTATGTAAATATTCCACGAAACCTTCATAACGTGGAATATAAGAAGCAGTAGAAAGGATGGGAGAAACTCAGGCATTTTAAAGACGGTTCCACCACGGGTATTCTAAAAGTCAATTATAGGTTTTCGCTCTTCGAAGAATGAATTGTGACATCTTCAATGCCAGAATGACAAGTATCAATACATCACCACTCATTAGAGCATAAACGAAGCTAAATCAAGATGTCCAAGCACCAATTGAAAACTATCCTAAAATTAATCTTTTTACAAAATAATCACCTCCGTAACAATGGACTTTCAATTTTCTCCAATCCCTCCATGGATGGATATCGTGGCTTCCTTCCGAAATTCTATAATTTCTAACCAATTGAAGACAAGTTGACTTTTTACCTGTTGTTATATCTGGAAAGAAAAAGGTTTTATGTTTATAAACAGTTTCACCCACTGACATTTCATCTATTGTTGCAAACCGAGCGTGATCCCAGTCGCAACAGAGAGTTGACCTTTTTTTTGAAGCTGTGATTTGACACAAATCGAACCAAAATATTTTTGTGCTGATTTTTAAGAACAATTAGCGTAATGACCGAGAAGAAAACGTTATGCTCTTAACGTTCTCAAAGCAAGATGTTAAAACTTCATGGAAACGGAAAGCCAATTGCCGTTTTGCGTCAGCTTAGATAAGTCATCTAGATAAGTACCATAATGTTAAGGAGTTTAAAAGAACGCGTTCTGCTAGGTAAAAGTTGAAATTGATTGATAAAATTCTAAATGTTTCTGTATTTCTTCATATTTCACCACCTGGGTTCTTTCTTTAAAATGCTCAAGCTGTCGCCTTGTCATAAAACAGAAGAGACTGAAACTAAAGTCAAACATTTCCGTCTTACCTTCATGAACAGATTCCATATCAGTTGAATCTAAAAAATACAATCTTTCAGTCAAAAATGGTGATCTGATTTCGTTAAATCTATTTGTTATCGTTAATAAGATCACTAATAGAATATATTATTTAAATCAGTTCCTTTACATAAAATCCAATGAAAAGTGAGAGAATTCATTTCTGAAGGTACAATCATGGAGGTACAAAACAGAAGGAGAGCGAACTTAAAATCTTCCATTGTACTACCCGTTATAAGCCACATTGTTTAAGTTCTGAGTGTTTATTAACATTTAATGGCTATCAACTTGTGTAAGTTTTATAATTTTGTCGTCCTTGTGTGAAAATCTCTTTACTACTAACTAAAAAAGTTCGTGAAAGTAAAACATTTAGCATGCATGATCTTCTGAAATTTGAAGATTTATGCAAAAAGGTCTCAAATAAACAACGAGAACGTGGTAAATGTAAGTCCGTTTATCTGGTGATCCCCTCAGCTGATTTCCACAGAAACAGAGAACGGGTTGTTTTCAAGAGAGAAACATCCTAGCTCTTCTCATATAGCACGATGTATTTTCAGTTTGAACATAAATTTCGCGATTCTTGAATACGTAAAATTTGAACATTTATATACATTTAATGGTTTGCTATCTATAACAATAAAACCCACTGTAAAACCAGCGCAAAGCGCATTAACTGAAGTAGATGTTCCAAAGATCTGTTAACCTCAGGCTCTGATGGCTATGTGCATCAAATTTAAATCACAAAACCCGCTGCACTCCTACAACGTCGATTTTAAACACAATTTCCACTAGCGTTATATTCGCGATATTTTTTTTCTCTTTCTATCATGTTCCCATGAAAACTGCTTCTACTTATCGCTAAAGCAAATATATTTTTGATTTATGCACAGGCTATGCATGTGCTTTAAGCTAACTCCGAATACTTTAAACACGATTCCCTCTATTATCACAATCGCGAATACATTTATTTTTTCTCCTTTTTTTCATGCAGCCATAAAAAGTTAATTTTTTTACATTTATGGAGGAATCAAATACAGCTTTGATTGTTGCGTAATTAGAAAACGATATGACGGCATAAAAGCGAGTATTGTAACATTTACTGAACGCAAAAAAACACTTTTAAAATTCAATTCAAACATGTTTGTTATAAGTATGAATAATTACAAACCTGTTTCATTGCAATGTTTTCCATAAAATGGTGACATACACCAATCACAATAGTTACTGTTGTTATGGAAATGAGGAATACAGGTGCTACCATGTTCACATATACCAGGACTAAGTGTGCATGGATTCTATTGAAAAATTCAAAATAAATATGTTCAAAACTTTTATTCAAAAACGGGCAGATTGGTTCCAACCCTCCAATATGCATTCTGTACTGTTCCACCACAGCTCAATAAATTTTGAGGTACTCACCTGTATTTCATAGAAATCTTCATCGTCTGTTTCTATAACAAAGTAGTGATTCATTTCTAAGTTTCCTTTAAACAAACTACAGTTTAATGGAGGATTTTTAAAATTTCTTGTCAATGTGAAACCATTGCAGTCAACATGTTGAAGACAAGCACTTCCACATTCTCTTCTTGATGATACAGAGTATCCAATAATTTCTCCCATGGTGATTGTTACTTTGTGATGTCGCTTGAAATTACCAAAGGTTGCTGTGACCTTCACATCTCCAACTGTTGTTGAGTACTTTTTTGATAACACGATGTGGTGGTTTATGACCAATAATAATGTAATAAGATAATAGTTGAGCATTTTTTGATGATTTTAAATTGAACAAAACGCTAACTGTCGTCTGAAAACGATATTGAAAACAAATTTACTCAGTTACTACATCAAAAATATATTACTGGTTGTAAACCCATAATGATAAACACAGAACAATCTAAATTCATATGAAATCAATAAGGAATACTCCATTGAATGAAAGTCCATTATTGAGTGTTATTCATTGGATTGCAACCGTAACCAATGACAACTTGTGTCAAAACATTACCGGATTGTATCTTCCAACTGCTTGTGTCAAAACATTACCGGATTGTATCTTCCAACTGCTTATCTCCATTTAGTAGGGATTTAATTTTACTGTTTACAGTCCTTTTAACTTTTCCAGGAATAAATCTTAGCTGCAAAAAGTTTTTTTTATAATGTATTTTACTTGTTCTCAATATTCGTCAAAACGGTAAGAGTTTAAAGATCCAAGGCTGCAGCATCGTATCGCAGCTACTTGTAAACCAAGAATGTTGCTTATTTTTTGTTAATCTTGCACCCCTGAACTTGGAGTAAAATATAACAAATCAAATCGGCCATGTGTTCAAATGACTGGATGAGAAGTTAAAGGAGTGGTTTCATGAAAATTTGAAAGAAATTTTTTTCTTCATATATTCCTTCTTTTAATGTAACTACTACAAAATAAAGTTAATTTGGAAAAAAATATCTTTTTTCGCAAACATAGGCTTAAAACGCTGAATAAATTGGTAATAATTATGTGACGTCATTGAAAAAGTTATATTTAGTGTTGGTGCGATGTTTTGCATTCAAATCGAAATTCAAGCAATAACTAAGTATTTTTTTAAATCTAATGAAAAACATAGTTATTTCTGTCGTTGTGGGATGTGACAGTGACTCAACCAAAGGACAGAACATTAGTTTTTTTAGATTACCTAAAATTCATATTTTAAAAAAATATGGATTTCAAAGTTGAAGCGAGGCCAATTTTCCATCTTTATGTCACTTAAATTTTAAAGAATCATGTTTTGGAAGAAATATGATGGTAAACATGTTATAAGGAGTTTTACTTTAGTGTTTTATCTACATTTTTCGTTATACATATAGATGAACTTTTACTTTCTGTGTGCAAGTGTTTTTTGTTTTCATGTTTCTCTTCAAACTGGGCATTTGAATATTATTCCGTTCCACCGATTATTTCATTATTGTTTTCATAGAATGAGCTATTGATTCTTGAACTCCTGCACCGATGTTACACAATTTTCACCTGAAACAGAAAATTGGAAAAACGTTAACTTTTAATATAATGAATTTTACTACGATCAATGATCAACTCAATATTGCATATATTTTTTTTTTTCGTTTTGATTTGTACAAAAATTTATTTTGAAATTTATCGTCTTCGATCGCTTAAACGTCTTTGCAACCAGAACAATCAATTCCTCTTGCTACAGTTTCTACATTTGCATCACTGTTTGTTGCAAACTCTCTCCGGTAAAGCATTTTCATCAGCATCATCAAAATCATCATCCGGACTTCTTCATGTTCTTTACAGCAACTGGGTCAAAACTATATGGCTTAAACCGCTCTGTGAAATCCTTCAATAAAACTCATTGCTGCATTCCTCATCTTCGCTGAGAACATCTGATTCCTCCTCACTTGAATTCTCACTCATGATTTTTGAAAACATGGGAAACTAATACGCTCCTTTGCACTGACATAACAAATAAAAAGTAAACGAAACTTCTTCAATGACGTCACACGTTTTTCATCAGAAAAAAACGGGGGTTTATAAAATAATTAAAAACTCAATATCTTCGGAAGTAAAACGTTTTTAAAAAAGCTTTAACGCAGGCTAACCATACATTTTTTAAACTAAAATTTGTCATAAAATTTGAAATGATGATACCACTCCTTTAATGGTGATTTTATTAATAAAAATGTTTTGAAGGTTTTGGCATCCCCATATTTTGTCAAAGTATGTCCAAACACATTTCTAAAATTCCTAGTGTATATCACACTGCACGAAATTAAATGTTTTTGCATTTTCTAAATCACGAAAACATTGTGTTTTCGGTTTCAATAAATGTAAAAACATTATGTTTTTGATATTATTCCCATACCAATTTGCGAATAGTTAATGTGTTAAAATTCCGAAGAAAGAATTTAGAAAACATAATATTTTCTGTTTTCGGAGGTGATAAACTATTATGTTTTCTGTTTCCACATATTATGATAGCACTTGCAGTTTTCAGCTATTCACGAATATATAAAGTTTTCTTAGAAACTGAATTTCCGAAAGATGTTTTGCCAAAATAACTTTCATCATAAGTGTAAAAGTGAATTCCGAAGAAATGGTTGTTCGTTTTTTGATGCGAAAAGACTGTGATTTTATGATTGCTTAATCCATACGAAAAAAATGTTTCAGTGAATGCGAATTCTTCTTTTTACTGAACTTCAAAATAAAGGTTACAAAATAAAATAAAGTTTTTCATTACGATAACGCTTTTTCCTACATTTGGAATCATCATCATCTAGATTTATGGGATTAAATAAGCTCTGTGGGAGAGAGCCTTATTCAAGATTTCTCACAGTGTAGATTTATCTAACATGGATTCATTTTTGTTTATTCGAAGATTGAATTGCGTAAGTGAAAAATGCAGATTTACGCAATGTTTCCTTCTTATTCAAACCTGATAAATTTCATACATGCTCGAAAAGTTTTTATAACGATTACGCTATCTGTTACCTTCCTAATTGACCTTTCTTGAGACACTTTATGTCGAAATTTTGCCAAACTATCTACCCTGCCTCGTTTTGATGTGAATTTCATAAAAATTATCACAAATTTCCCTATAGTGATTTGCAGTTAAGCAAAACATACAGTGTGTCTCAAGTAATACGAATGTAACAATACAACACATCAAAACGAGGTTAGATTTAATAGTTTTACAAAATATTGTCGTTTGGACTGAATTCGGGAAATGTGTACAACAACAGAAAATTTGTGACGAAAGGTTTAATGGAATCAATGCTTTTAACACATTTCATTACATAACACAAAAGTTCAATCAATGATAAATTAACTTATAATTGCCAAGTAGGAACGATTCTATAAACGTTTAAGTTCATTGTAACTAAGCAACACTCCGCAAATCCAGAGAGGACAGAAGAGACATAAAAGCGTTGGTGAAAAATCTGAAAACCCCTTATATTATTGACGAATGTCTTTTACAGTAACTAAAGATGAAGTGAAATTTCTGAGTAAGATTATGAAAGGGTAAAAACAGCTTTTCATATAGTAAATATTTAACAAACTTTAACACAAATACATAATGTCTGTTCAATCACATTGTTCAAATAGTTGCATTAAACGCCAATCGCTTTTTGTCTTGATGATATCACGTAAACATCTTTTCCATGTAATCTTGTTACGATTTGGATGAACTTTGATCGAATACGTTGGACAGGAATGAAATTGGCAGGACCATTCACCTGATAAATATTTTTATACCAAACTTCAAGTGGTTTTCCATAATAATATCTTGTAATATCTGGGGTGTGATGCAACCAATCAACATATGCAAGCAAGTGCTCGTAACGCTTTCTTGAAAGGATATAGTCTTTCTTTTCCAGAAGCGGAACATATTTTCATCAGCAACATCTGTCCACATGGACTCCTACGTTGAATTTGTGTATGGTTTTCGAAAATCATCTGCATCTTTTCGTGTAGTTCAAGCCTCCGATTTTTTCGCTACATTCACTTAACTTGTAAAGTTTGTGACACTTTATACACACTACATACTTCATGTAGTCATCTTTTGAACAGCCCAAATACTTATAAAACAAATGCAAAGTCCCAGGAAATGTTCCAACAGAAGAGGAAGATGGTAATCTGGCTCCAATAACCAAGAACAATGAGTTTAAGAATTTCAACAAAACTTCCAATGCTGTATCAGTAATACCAAATACATACTGCCAAAACCCCAGAAACATACATACTAAAGCTGTTAATTGAGTTTCTGTTACTGTCAGTTTGGACATGAACATCAACAGCAAAATCATGGAATAACTCTTCAAAATATTCATCCGATACCAAATCTTCCCCAATTTCATCGTCATTATCAGTAAGTGTTTCATCACTATTTGCACCAATATTGCCGATAAAGTTTGTTACATTTACTGTGTCACCACATTGGTCATCCACATCATCATTATTATCACAGGCAGAAATGAAGTCTGTGGTATTTTTATAATTGAGCTTCATTGTGCATTTCAGAACATGTCTATCCAAATTTCGGGAGAGGAATGACTCTTTACAGTATACACATTTCCTGAAGAAAATAAAAATAACAATTTTCATTTAGTTTCTGTAAGTTTTCAGAGATGAAATTCATGACGACAATAATTACATTACATATGAGAAATTTTAAATAAAATGTTTATATAGAATACAAATACTCTGAAAAATATAGAATGCAGAGGAAAAAAGTAGAATGTATTATATAAAGAGTCTACTTACCTTCTAACGGACATTTCTTTTCTTTCTCAACAACTCAAATACTTTTTTTATTATTTTATCCTTCAAATTATCAACACAGCAAACGCAATATTATGATATAACAATAAAGTCGAAGCTAGCACGACTCGTTTGCCATATTTATTTCATCTTGTTTTTTTTGTTATGACCGCTATCCAATCATGGTACAGCCCGCCATAAAATTAGACGAATCAGCGTAAAATGCTTTCAATTTGAAATAACAAAATGTTAAACTTTTCAACAAGGAAAGACAGAATCAGTGAAACTAAAGCGAGATCGTTATGTCTGACTTTAAAACATTTAAAAGTAACTGTATCAGCCATTTTTCAAAAGTCAAAAGTTATCCAAAATCTCCGTATGACCCGAAAACTATGGAACACTACAAGGAACCTTTGAAGACGCCAACGATGACAACAACGAAACAAGTTAAAAGGAAAAAAGAGTTGCTCTTTGACTTTGACGATGAAAGTGATGAGGAAAATGAAGAATCCTTCGAGTCGTTGGCTTTTACTAATGACAGTGGTTTTGATACAACCATAGAAACAACAACACCGACATTGAATAATAATGCAACGGGTTAGTTCAATCTTGAAATTCTTTCACCAAAAACATATAAATGTATCTTTAATTTTTCAACATGTTCATTAATTCTTTTAGGAGAATTATCAGATATAAAAGCTTTATTACAAAGGGTTTTGCAACAAAACGAAAATTTGATGAAACAAAATGAAGAGCTTCAAGACAAAATAAAAAAAATCGAAGAAAATGTTGAACAACAAAAACCAAAAAAGAAAAAGTTAGTTGCCTCGAATCAGATTAAGGTATGTGTAGATAAATCTCTTACATTTGCATATTGACTGCTTGTACACCACTACAATCTTCAAAAATTTTGGTGCAGTATCATAATTTTATGTTGAACAAAGAAATGAATTATATACATATTATTTTATATGCATAATGTTTATAAGCATACCCAGCCTCAGTTTTGTAAAAAAAACAATAAGTATATTCACGAATGTGCGTTGTTCCTCTGCTTAGCTTAGCTAAGCTTATTTGGCCTATATATACACTTAAAATCTTAATTATCTCTCTTCCTATTTCTTTTATATACAAAATTTAAAAAGTTGTTTATAAAAAGAAGCATGTATAATAAACTTCAATAACTTATGTTAACAATACGTTTTTTGTATCGTGCATAATAATCATTGTCATGCGACCCATAAGATTAATATAGCATTTTAATGTTAATTTTTATTACATTTGAGAGAATACTGGATTTTATTGTAATAAGCATACCATAAGCACAAATCCAACCTTTATTTTGTGATAGCTTAAGAATCACCAAGTATCTTCTGAAAATTTAATATGCTGATAAAAACGTACATCACAAAGTACTTTATTTCTTTATAATACACACTTATAATTAACTTCGATTTTATTTTAATTTCTTTAGAAGGATGTCAGAGAAGCATACCATGAAGGAGTTGCAAAGGGTAAAAATGAATGGATCTTAACTTCCAAGTATGTTTGAAAAATGACTTCTTAATTTTATTCTTGAAAGGGCATCTTATAATGTTGTATGTACTGTATTGACTTATATAATTTTCTTTCCTTTAGTCCTTTTGCAGAGGAAAACAAAAATTTGTCAGAAGTATGTACATTATTTTCTATTCTTCTTAGTATATATTTTAGTAAAATGTAAAAGTCAGTGTGTCAGTATGTGTTTTAAGTATTGTAAGAAAAACAAAAAGCTATTATTCACACTATTTCTATTTATTAAAAATCCTTGTCAAGTGTTTTTTTATCTATATATTAATAGCCGATTCTCTGTCTGTTTGTTTGTTTGTTTGTTTGTTTGTAAGTCACGCAAAATGGTAGATTGAGTTGTGAGCGAAATTATTTCTTTTTTTGTGTGCGACGTGAGTTCGAAGCATATACATTGCAACCCCAATCGAGCGTGACTTTTTTTGGCTGATGAACTAATAGGAATAACGTTTCGTTTTTATTATTATTGTTAGTTTTATATTCCACGTTGACTTGGCTTCGAAAACAATACATCAACTAAATACAAAGAAACTAACTGATTAAACATTTTGCACAAAAAGCAGCAGTGGCAGAACGTGGCAGCATGTTTGGTTTGCCAGTGTATCCTAACGTATCCTTGACTGTCTGAGACGGGTAAACTTTTTTTTCGAGCAATCAAAATGTTTAAAAACCGATTGGTAAAAAAAGAGTATCATGAAACGAAATTTTTTTTCCTTTTCTTTTAACAATTAAATTTCTTATTTTAATTGTTATGTTCTTCAGATCGAACGTTTTTTTTTATTCACTTTATTCATTTAGCACGTGCCTTTTTTCTCTCCGCCGGCGTGATATTTTTAAGAAGAGAAACCATTTCCCCCTTACGTTTGATAGCACCCATGTTGGAGCGCGTAACTTTTTTAAAACAAAAGCTAATAAGAAGTTGAAGTTTTCTCTCTCTACGTTTTGAGTGTATTGTTACACTGATAAAAGATTGGTTTTACCAGAGATTGTGACTTCGAATCTGCTTCTGGTTGAACACAAGTTGTACGAACCGTTTATAAGGAAATTTGACGTTTATTGATACAGTGATACAGAGCAGGTGGACATGGGCGGTGAGCGACGCCGCCTTGGCGGCTAGTATATTTACATAATTACAAGAACAAAACTTCCATGAAAAGGTCTTTTACTCTTTCCAAGATAACAGTTTGATAAAGTTTGTGAAATGGTATAGTTATTTGAATGGAAACTAGCTCCACTATGAGTTTCAAGCTTTGTAATGATTTTCCAGGTGCAATTCATATATATTTTCGAAGCAAGAAGGAAATGAAGATGCAAAAGGAAAGAAATCCGAGTGCTGCTAAATCGAGAAAAGAGCATGTGAGTAAATTTTAAGTTTTAAGTTAAGTTATCACTTAGAAAATGATCTTCCATGAACTTAGAATGATCTACCTTTTTTCTTAGAAAGCAAACAGGAGAATAAAAACAATTCAAAATTTATCAACTGCTGAAATGGATCAGCAATCAAAGGTGTATTGGCAACATTGCATGATTCCTGAACTCATGTCATCAGAAGATGAACTCATAAATGAAGATGAAAAAGTTTTTGTTGTTCGACCACTGATATGGCGTGCCAAAAAATTTAACAGATTCGTTGAAAAGTTGGACAAGGTGCACAAAGAAAAGGCTTCATCTCGAGCTAAATTTCGTATGCTTCCACGTAAACGTGGAGATGCTTCATCTCGTGTTCCACCAACTCGATTACCAAAAGGATATGAATGGATTGTTGATAATAATGTTTAAAATTTGCATCCTAGTTGTGTTATAGTTTATCTTATATATATAATACAGACTTTGCTTTAACTTAAAACTTTAAATTATGTAGAAACTTTGAGTTTTCTGGTGAGAATCTCCACCAGCCAATTATCATTTGTTTGAGTGCTTTGTTAATAATAAACAGCTGCTTGTTCATAAAACCGTACCAAAGCTGTTCTATTTCTGCTGACATCAGCATATTGCAACCATCGGCTCTCTGTAAAATAGTTCATTATCTTTAGTTGAACTCTCAACTTGAAATTTAGACTTGAAACATGAGATTTATCACATTTAATAATTTTTATTTCTTTATGGATTGTTTTATGGAATTTTACACTTGTATGATATGTAAATAATAAAAATGTAAATATGTAAATACTATTAATTTATCTACCTAATTTACTTACCTATTTGTATGTATAAGTTTATGGGAAAAGTTCAATCTTCAACATATTTGCATATTTTCTTTCAACCTTTTACCCTACCTGCGTAAAATAATGGACATGTTGTCATGTTGAGAACGTTTGAACCTACGCGTCTAGCATCAATTTTTTGTCTTTAACGATATCGAAAATGGTTTGTATTTTGTGAAATTGTTGTGAACGATTTCATATGAAAACATAAAGTTCTCAATTGTTATCGGAACGAAAATCCCTATTCTAAATGTAAAATAGCATTTACCGATTTTTTACGAAAACAATAAGTTTACGTGTTTACTACGACCGAAAACATCAAAAAACAGTGTGAAATCGCTATAAACGGTTTCATATGAAAAGATCAAGTTCTCAATTGTTATCGCATCGAAAACATATACTTTAAGTGTGAAATAATAATTAACGATTCTTTACGAAAACAATAAGTTTTCCTGTTTACTACGACCGAAAACATTTAATTATAGTGTGTAATCGTAAAACACGATTTCCTAAGAAAACAAAAAGTCTTCGTGTGAAATCGACTGACACTAAACTTACTTTTATCGTAAAAACGAAAACATTAAATAACATGAAGTTTTCTTTTTGCGATTTTACATAAAAACTTCCTCTTTTCTTTAGTTTTCGTATGTTTTCGTTGTAACGAAAACTTCAAATTTCATGCAGTGTCAATACTGCTACCTAGTCATCAGGACAAAAGCCTTCTGAACTGAAACCAAAGGGGAATGTTGACAATAGTGTGGACCTCGTCAAGAATAACTGATATTTGATGGCTTGTTTTATCGTCGATTCAAACTTTGCGCAACTTTCACTGAGGCAAAAGCGCCTACACGGTCAGAAGTATGCAAAGAGGTCAGAATTATATCAAACTTTTTGCGATATATCACAACAACTTTAAAAAGATAAACACAGATTAGCATGACGGACCAGTTACAACAATTACTGCAGTAAAATTCACTGATCCTGTAAAAACTTAACAATTGTGTGGTGCCTTTAAAGGAAGAAGAGTGCAAAGTAAATCACATTCAAGGAACAAAATATAGGTTTAAACAATCGATTGATTGTCAATTGAGCACATTAAAAGGTTTGGAGAGGTTTGTACAATCTTAACAAAACTGTACGAACGAAAGACCCAGGAAAGTCAAACCCAATTGCTTGAGTGGGAAAAGGTTGTATCCCCCTGGCTTTTGTTATCGATATTAAAATAAAACCGAGTATCAACTTACGATAAATCCTAAATACATTCATATTGTGAAGCCATCGAAGCGTCTTAAAAACACCAACTGACCCTTTTCTTTAGTTTTAAAAAATTAAAGTTGTTTCGCGTTATCATAAATTAATCACCTATTTGCTTACACTATATAATTACCTCTTGTGCCTTATCGAAATGACTTAAGAATTAGATGTATATATATTATCAGATCAATCTAAATTACATTAGATATTGACCGGTCGAAACTTAACTGGCCGACCAAATACAAATCTTTTCTTAATAGAGTCGTGAGAGGGCGTTAAGGTGCAATTCTTTCGGTGTGGTACATTCATTTATGATGACTGTGTTGTAAAGTGTTATTTATCGACCTTGTTTCGTTCCTTTGTTGTTGTTGAAGAGCAATCTTTTTGTAATGCTGGTGTCTGGTTTACGGATGGTGTGTGCAACGCAGTTTCGCTGTTGTCTTTGTATGTGTTCAATGATACTTTCTGTTTTGCATTTTTGTAGGAGTTCTTCATTTGTAAGTTCACAACTGAATGATTTTTCTTTTCTGCGATGTCCGCCTCTCATCATTTTTCTGATCATTGTATTGTACGTTGCGTTGATGTGGTTTACTTGTCGCTTTGTAAGGTTCCATGTTTGAGAGCCATATGTTAAGCGACTACGTACAAGGACATTAAGCAATTGCACACGGGTATTCAACATGATTTTCCGATTTAAAAGTTTCTTTCCAAGCTCGTAGAATTTGTTTAGTGCGGAATCAATGCAAAGTTCGATTTCGGTATTCCCAGTCAATGGTTCGTCGAATTTTATTTGGCAGCCAAGATATTTGGAAACTGATGGATTATCTATTGAGATGTCATTTATGGAAAGGATTGAAGATGGATACTTAAAATTCAGGTATTGATGATTAAGAATCATTGGTTTTGTTTTTGGTATGTTCAACTCGAGATGAAATCTGCTTAGAGTTTCTGATAGAACGTTAAGACCACGTTGCATGTTTTTGGGGTCCTCGTAGACTAGCGCTATATCATCTGCGTGGCCAATCCAATCGATAACGTGCATACCAGACGAGATTCGGCTACGTGTTGTTGCTGTATGTGGAATACGATAGTCGAGGTATAAATGCTTGATTTCTTTTGTCTTACATTCTTCTCCAAATATACGCATGACATATAAAGATCCATATAAAGATTATATAGCATAGGGGATTCGGGGCCACCTTGTCTCACTCCCAGAATTAATTCAAATACATCGTTTGGTGATTGTCTCAGAGCGGTTGTTGTGTATGAATAGAGTGATTCCAATAGTTGAATCAATTTGTTGTTTGTACTAGGCTGAAATCGTTGGTAGATAGACATCCAGTTCCTTTCGATATGATCAAATGCCGCTCTAAGATCAATGAAGAGGACATATGTTAACTTTTGCATTTTGTCAGTTATTTGATGTATTCACTTTGCAATAAATATTCCATCAAAAGTTCCTCTTCCTATTCTAAAACCTTGTTGTTGGTCTAGAAGTTGTTTTTGTACCAATTTGTTGAACGATTTATTATGATTATAACGATTATTTTGCAGAGGGATGATCCAATTTGTATAGCTCTGCAGCTTTAGGGTCTAGGTAGCTGCCTTTCGATGCACCTTTCCATATTGTTACTAAATTCGAATGGTTCAATGTTTTAGGTATCATGTTGGTTTTCCATATCGTTTCGTATAAACTAATCATCTCTAGTTGTAATTCAGGACATTTCATGGTACTTTTTATGTATTCGATAGTGATGTCGTTGGCTGCTTTTCCATTCTTCCATTGTTCGTCCATTTTTTTTTGACATTGCCTCATTGTAAGAAATTCTTGAGCTCCCTTATTTGCACCCTCAACATTTTCAGGCGGCAGAAAGGATTGGAAATTTATACCGGGAGCTTTATTATTTACCCAAAGTATGTATTGATGCTAACATACATTCCACATTCGCATTGAAATACGCCAATATTTATATCTTGCCAAAAATATATTGTCACCAAGCATTTAAATCTTCGGTAGAAGCTTACCGGTTTCATCATTATTTAGGATTTGAAATCCCAAATCTCTGTTGACTTTGGCCAAACTTCTAAAACGTGAGGCATATGTGCCATTAGTAATTATATTTTGTAGTGATCCATGAAGTCGGTTAAAAAGTCTTCAAGTAAGCCGTTTATGTTCACTTCCTTAGTTCTATAATACCATTTTTAGGACTAGAAATTGTGATTCCTCGTTATTGTTTTTGTCATTGCACTGGTGTGGTAAAAAGAAGAGAAGAGAAGCTTTTTAATCAAGTCAGACCCTATGGCAAAGTAGCGCTACAGTGTTCACTCTCTTTTGTCTTTGTAAGCTTTATTTCACACAAATTTTTTACCACAATCATCAAAATTGTGTGAACCATTGTGTATTGCTTTTCATGATTATATAGCAAAATAGCGTCAGCGAACTCTTTGTTGCAAACATTGCACAAAACCTGTCCACATCTTTTTGAGTGTTTTGTTTTCGAAAGGTTTCGCTGGCATTTATCACAATGTAAATTCATATCCATACCGGAATCACTCTGTTGCGTATGGCTCAAAAAGACCACATTATTCCTTTTTGTTTCTTCGAGACACCTAGCATAACGGGAGAAATCAACGATTGAGAAATGTTGAACACACCGGAGGATATTTATTTAAGTCAATCAATTAAATTATCACGAAAAGACAGCCCAGAAAAAACAAAATACACAAAAAACATTCGGTTCCTTTTTCCTTTCAACAAATTTTCTAATTTATCTGCTCTCAGGGGGATTGTTTTTATCTCCTCCCACTTGCTCATTTGTGACAGCTGCATGTTTCCGCTTTTCTAAAGGCGGATTTCCACTAGGCGAACTTTTTCGCGCGACGCAAATTTTTTCGCCGCTAAGCATGCGTAGTAGCATTATTGCGTAACGTTGAGAATTATTCTACGATCTACTTCGAAGAAGAAAAAAAGAATTTATTTCGACTTTTTCGCTTTGAAAACGTTTGCTAACCAATGAAAGAGTTATTAATTTGCTAGTTCAGCATTAAAGAAATAAATTTATTCACAGTAATCAAAGTGGCAGCAGAACATGTGTCACAAACACATGTTTTTTGCTTCGTTGTTCTGTTACAAAATTTTAAAATTATGATTTTTTTTAGAAGCAGTAGTTTCTTTACCTTCATGTCTATTTACATACCAATTTGCATCAGTGCGCTCGCCAAAAGTGTGCAAACGTGTGGAAATCAAATTTTGTTCGTCAACGAAAATTTCGCATCGAAAAATGTCGCGTCGCGCGAAAACGTTCGCCTAGTGGAAATCCACCTTAAAGTAACAGTGTGCTGTTGTTGATCCAAGATTATACTGAAGAAATGTCGTAACATTGAACTTTTTTGAAGTCTTTCTAGTTCGGTGCACTCAAACGAAAATCACTTCTTTTATTTTCAAAAGCCTTTCATTTAATAATAGTAGGTCATAATGCTCTTACATGTAGAGATGTCTAACATATAACCGTGGAATGAAAAACAAAAGTAAACAGACCTCTTCAGGTATTACTACAACGTTACAGTTACCTGATGCACAGTAATAGTAATCGTAACTGCGCCGGATACGAAAAACCCCAACTTGGGAGGAAATGTACTCTTGGAACCATGCAGCAGTTATTGGCTCACCAAATATACGAGAAAAGTACTTGTAATAAATTGCTTCGTAAAATTATTTTCAAGATTAGTAGCATTAAATTAATGTTGATAAAATATCAAACAAGAGGCCCTGAGGCCTGAAGGTCAGCGCTTTCAGGAAAGTTGAAGAGTGATGGACTGTAAAGCAAAATCGAAAACCTTTTTGCTCACCAGGAAGCTTGAAATAGGAATTTTTGAGATGCAACTAGTGTGACAGTGAATAAGAAACCCCAGTTCAAATGCGAAACATCTATTGAGTTCATAAAGCAATATATATCATTGTAGTAAAATTTAATTCAAAACAATCATAGATATTAAATATACAACACATTCACTCAAATACTTATGAATGCACCATTAATGTCTACACATAAAACTAACAGAAACAACAGGACATGAGGCCTGAAAGTTAGTGATTTCAGCAAAGTTGAAAAATGTTGGACTGTGAAGCAAAATTGAAAAACACTTTTGCAGCAGGAAGGTCAAAATAGTGGCAGCGATTCAGAGAATAACACATTCCAGTTGAAAAAGCAGACAGGTACCCTCTCAAAATTGATTGCATATACCAGCATCATTACAACAAAACTTAATTCAACTAGCATGTAGCTTTAGCTAAAAAATGCCCCCGCGCTCAAGCATTCCAATGTGTACACACAGCAAGCTATACATTGCAAGCTATACAACGGAAACAAAAACAAATTTTTGTCCGAAAACTCAAAAAATTCAGATGAATGTTTTTGCAAATCTTTACACAGAAACAAATATATACATTTAAACTTTTGTTAACATTGTATAAACTAAACACAATAAAAACAAGAAGAATTGTGAGCATGATCATTTCGAAATGGGAGATCAGATTTGAAAACTCCTTGACGGATGGTCTTCACGGTTTTTCACTTACGTTGTAATTGAGTTAAACTTTCTTTAGGATAACTTTTTTTTTATTGATGCTAATATACCTTTCAAAAAGTGTAATAAAGGCTTAACAAGTAATATCAGAAAGTATTTGCTACAAACAAAAGAAATGTGTGAACTGAAACCATGGATACGTATTTTATAATCAAAACAAGATTTGTTAAAGAAATTCTGTAAGAGCCAAAAGAAAAAAAAACAAACTTTTTAAAAAAAAATCAAAGCAAAAAATCCATTAGAAATCTGCGTTTTAAACTTTGATTCGAAACAAAAAGTAGCCAATGTTTATAAAAAAAACAACAAGAAAATGTAAAAAGCTTTTTACTAATCATGATCACACACTAGTATGATTAGGTTTGGCGCGAGCGAGGAGGACAGTTAAAATAGAAAAACACGAAGAAAGACAATTTGTAATATAGCTTTCTTGCATACACAGAAATCCAATTAAAATCTTTGCCAAAAATTAGTGCGTTGAACAAAGTTTATTGAATGAAATATTTAGAGCTAAAACATATATATACAAAAATAAAATGTATGGTTGGCAAAATTTCAGATTTCAAGTTGTGCTTCAAAATCCTTGTCGCTCACTTCACTAAAACAACACAAAAGTAACACGAAAAATGTCCAAGCAACTTTAGCGTACGATCTTCCTAAGTAACATAGTATAATACAATAATAAATTAGGAAAGAGATACGAAAAAACATTCTGTCTCTCCCACTTACAGTAACCATGCTTTTAAACGGAAAAAAGCAAAGTCAGCTAATAATTGTATTCCACCGTGTAACGTCAACACGAAAGTTGGAGGATGAAGATGATGATGATGATGATGATGAACAAAATTGGAAACTGACATTCGCCTATCTCGTGAAACTACTATGCCTCCTCGCTCGCTTACGCTCGCTGCGGGGGCAATAAAGTCTTTATCAAAAAAAGTAAAGCTACGAAGCATTCACTCAAATATTTGTTAATGTCTTATTTGTATATATATACCTGAATATGTAAAATTAAATTTATATAAAAAAAGACTTTCATGTAGGGGTTTTCTCTAAAGTAACTTATAAGAGATCTTTTCCAAACAAAATATGATTTGTTCTCAATTGAAGTGAATACAAAGCTGATTTTGATTAAAAAAAGTTTGTATTAAAGTCAAAATAAGTTACTAAGTCTTCAAATAAGCTGTTTTTGAGTATATATACTTCAAAAGATTTTATGCAGACCTTGTGTTATATATATGTTACGGGGATTGTGATAAATTCGGAGATTATACATATTAGCCAGTTATTTTAATTCCCGATAGGGTAAGGGTTAGGGTTAGGGTTAGGGTTGTTATGCATAATAACCGCGGAATATGCATAATTCCCAATTTATCATATTCCCCGTAACATATATATGATCACAAAAAGTTCAAAAGTAAACCTCTCCCTATGCAGATGATTCCGAAAAGGAATGACTATAGATCATTAAAAATTTATGACAATATTAAAAAATACTATGCTCGCATGCATGACAATGTGTCTTTCACACATGTTTGTTGTACTTCATACAAAATAAAAAATAAGCAAAACAACTGCTTATTATTTGAGATTAATAAAATAAGAGATTACTGGCCAAGCAGAGAAACAGAATAAAACATAAAAAACAACAACAAATTCGCAAAAGCTTTCGATTTAAAAAAATAAAAAAATGAAATTTATCTATGGTGAATAATAATTGTTTACATACATGAAAACGTAAAAGATTATACGAAACATGAGTGACAAGACAAGACTATGAAAGAAATAAAAAATAGACTTATAATGATTTCATAGGGAATTTGTTCATTAAAATACTGAATAAATAGACATTTCGGAGTTCAAGTGATAATTAGGGTTTGTAAACATTATGCGTCCATTGCTTAATAATAAGTGCATTACATTACAACTAACAATATTGTTGATTAATTCAATTTTCAGTAGCGCACAAATGCACCTTCACAAGAGGTAACTATAAAATGTCTTGTACACACTTTGGAGATGTTGTTTGTTTGGGTAACTATAGATTTCTACACACACACACACACACACACACACACGCACACATGGGAAACACTTCTAAGTTGACGGATGTAACTATATAACAGATTACAAAAAATAACATCAACATTATGTATGGAGGAATGCATAATGCATCATAGCATAGGCTCTTGCTTGGCTTGGAGGTAGCAGAGCTCTAGTATCTCCTGACCAATTTAATAACACAAAATCAGCACTAAGTAGCTACCCAGCAGGCACGCCAACGTTGGTCCAACGTTGTACCAACGTTACACTTAACGTTGGTTCAACGTTGGTATACGGTTGATTTTGAAAGTTTTTTTAACGTTAGATTCCGACGTTGTTACAACGTCGCTTTCCGATGTTACACCAACATTAGTTTGACGTTGGGCCAACGTTATTCCAACCATACCTCTCCGTTTACGTCGTACTACCATTTTGATACAACGTTGCTACAACATTCGTGCAATGTTCTCCTAGTTTCATTTACACCTTACTGCCGTTGATTTACAGGCATTCCTTTCTTTCTGTCTTGCAAGTCACCAGACACATAACAATGTAGGAGAGTAGTAGGGGGAATAGAGGAGTATTTTATGTGCTCAGAAAATGCTTTTCTTTCAAACTATGATAAATATAAATAATACATTATGTTATACGTTATGTTAAATATATTAAAAATATAATAATTACAATAAATACTTCACATAGTTAAATTACGGATATGACACGCTTCAACATAACCTTTCGTAATTTCACTGTTTAGTTAGACAGAAGACTAACTCTTAACACTGGAACAGCAGGTAGATGAGTTATCAAAAGCCTTGCCAAAGGTGTCTGATTATAAATAAAAATTGTAAGAACATCATATCTACAAATTAGTTTAAAATGTTTGGCATAAAATATTAAAAGGCTACAAGTAAACATTGAGGTATCTTTCGTTTTCAAACACTTAATTAACATGACCCTAAAAACCTTGCCAGAAATAACTACCATAAAATGTGGTTCATTCATGTATTCAGGTAACTCTGATAATATGGAAACCTAGAACGGCTTGAAAACGTAAGAAAAAGTAAAAACGTAGAAATATATTACACAATAATAAAATATAAAACACAACAGAAAATGAAAAGCTCATAACGTTTCGACATCTGTCGATCTATTTCCTCTTCCGCCACCATTTCCCTTGTCCGGCGCGTATCTTAGATTATCGGAAACATACTTTCGCACTTCCGTTTCTGTTGACTTCGGAAAGTTAGCCATTACACTTGCTAAATGAAAATATGACAATTTAACACAACCAAATACATAACATAAAAGTTCATCAATAAGACAAAATAAAATGACACTCACCAATTATAGCCTGGAGGATCTTGGTTTTTGTGAAGGGTTTCTTCTCCTTTCCATCTTTCCTCTTTTTTCCTGCCATGTTAAATGCTGCCATCACACGAAAACTTAACAATCTAAATAAGGTTTAAGATGCATTCACATACAGAACTAGAAACATTGAATTAGTTTAAAATGATGAGATTGAATATTAATATATAAAAGTTTTATTAAAAGATTTTTTGTTTTTGTCCAGAAAGTTCTTATAGTCAATTCAAATACATCCAAAAGAGGCCATGACTCTACAAAACTTTATGTCTGATCATTTCCTTAAAAAGCCTATTATAATATAATTTAAAATATTCATCACCTCTCCATCACATTTTTTGTGGCTGTCTTAACATCTGCCCCACCAATCTTTTTAAGTTGACCAACCTACAAATACAATAAAAGAAATGACACAATTTCAAGTTGAAATCTTGCTGAAATCCGTTCAAATCAGTGCAACTCTGTTCAACATGAAAAATTGGATCTTACAAATGGTGTAAAGTAATAAGCAATATTCTCTAAGCATTGCTTTTCTTCCAGGTTTAAGAGAAATACAGGAATAAAACCGATTATAGCAAACCAAAAATGGAGCAATCAAATTTTTTAATTATGCTTACTAATATTTTGAAGGCACTATCATCTTTTTTCAGATTTTCCTCAAACTCTAGGAGTTCTTCCATTGAGTGGATCTGTTGGATTGGGTTGCTTTCTACATCGTCTCTTGGTTGTAAGTGTCTATCGGATAGACTTTTTAATAAATCTAAGATTTGTGCCATTCCACGGATCATTTGCTTCTGGAAACCTATGAGAAAATTGAGAGAAAGTTCACAACGATAAGAAGACTAACAGTCTTAAAGATAAATATAGGTTTTCAAAGGAGATACTACAAAACTCTTGCATTAAACAAGTTACTTACGTCCTTCCTCCATTGGAAACTTATTTATATTTTTCGCACTGCTGTAACATTTAACTGCAGACAAAGATCTTGATCTGTCTCTGCTAGAATGCCTGGATTGTGATCTGGATCTTGACCTGAACCGCTCATTATTAGAAGCATGATGTTTTTGCTTTGATATTGGTGAGTTTGATCCCCACCACATTTGGCAGTGACAGGAACATGGCGAGGAGTTTGTAAAATAGTCCTGCAACACTTAGGGAGGTCACCAACACCATGCTTTCGTAGGATTGCTAATAATTCATTACTTGCTGTTCTAGAGATCTTGTTTTTAAGGATCCATTTACCTATGTCCATGCTCAAGTTTTCATCTGATAAATCTTTGTTTTCCAAAAGGTCAATTTCATCATCTAATGTTAACTCATCTTCATCTTCCTCATTCTCATCATTTTCATCTACATCTTCAACAACTGAATGGCGGCTTTGATCATCTGTATCGGTACTCATATCAGAAATATTCCCTTGAGATTGTTCATCCAACTCAGAAGGAGAATTGCTACTATCATTTTCACTTACATTATTAAGTAAAAACTCTTGCATTAACTTATTTCCTTTTCGCCATGCTTTTAAATATTCACTGTTCTTGTTGCTCATTTTAAACCTACATAAAAAACAAAAGGAGAAAGTGAACATGTGGGAACTTTTCAATGTTGTTGTGATTCTACATCACAGTCAGTCATAATACTTCTGTTCATACTATACTTCTGTACTATATACTGCTCCAAGTGTCAATACAGATTTTAAATAAGAGTAATAAAAAGATAGCAAAGAATAAGACATGCAGGAAAATCAGTTTTTATCAACTAAACTGTATCACTTTTAAAGGAAATCATAGAACAGGGTGCAACAAAATAAATTGTGTGTTTGCCTACGTAATTGCGAACTATGAAGGCACATTGAATATATATAACAAGAGCCGGATGGCGCAAACAGTAGCAGCAGACATATACCCTACGCTACTTACAGTTGATAATATGTACTGCTTAGTTTAATGACAACACGCAAAACGTAAATTTTCATAAACAGTTCAATTAAAGTTTTAAGTTTTCGTCTGAATGAAAAAGGGCCTTTAAATGTTTTAGTAAACACTTTACAGCAACTATCAGTGTAGATTAGGCTTAATAAAACCACCTAAGAAACTTATTGTTTAAACACAAAAGAAATGAAGTGAACGGATATGTAATTTGTAATCATGCATAAAAAGAGCAGTCATAAGAAAAAACGTGGAAAATATATGAGAAAAATTTAAAAATTCCTTGTTTAAGAAAATTTATCAAAAAACATTCTTGGTTTTGACATTCTTGACTATAAAGGATAAAAGAGTCATAAAAATTGATATATATAGAGAGAGATTATTTCCCACTGAAAAAAGTTGTAAAGTCTGTAGTTAGGTGACGACTGACAACTCACTTGAAAAAGTATCTTTTAAACGAAACTAGAAACGCTTAACAAGAATAGTAGTAGGAATAGTCCGGGGGTGTTTTAATACGGTATTCCCTTATACACTGTCATTACTTGTCATTATGATTGAGGATGAATTTAATTATTAAAGCCTTTCTATATGCAATATATTATGTCAGATCTTGGTTAAATCTTCTTTTTATAAATGCATACAATCAAAATAAGACATCAATGTAATAAGTAAAACTGATGTATATAACAATTATGTGTCACATCTGTAAGTAAACATATTCATTTTGTTGCAGCCTGTTGCAAATAAACAGTTTATCTCTTGAATGACTATATAAATAATAAAGTAGTGACAGACAGTGTAAGACACAAAAAACCAAAAGGAAACCAAAAGAACTCTATTTCCTTTTCGTATACCCCCTTCATTAGGACTAGAGGTAGGGTTAAGAAGAAGACAGTGTTAGTTAGAGAGGCTTTTTAGTATTAGTGTACGAAAAGGAACTAGAGTCAAATAACAGTACACAAGACTCATTGCTCTAATGTAGTTGCTATTGGAGGACATCAGTTTCGGATAAAATATGAATAAATAATTTATACATACATATAACATAACATCAGATGCTTTAGAGATAAAAAACACAAAATATATATCTTACCAAATTCAAAGAAGCAGGAAATTTCGTTTTTAAAAAAACGTTTTGTTGAAATGCTAACGATAACGATATTCTTACAACAGGTATATATAGATCATAAGTATGTGAAGTGAAAGAAATAGTGTGAAACGTACATGATTATTTATAAGCACGTTTTTTTTAAAGCAGTTCCATTGGCGGTCATTGGCACGCTTTATTCGTAAACTTCATTATTCAACTTGTCATTTGAATTCAATCGACTGAATTTACGAAGTCAGCGAGTCAAGAAAGGTGTCAAAGAAATCTCGATTATGTTTTTTAAATAAAAGTCGTCTATGCTTTGCAATAATAAATTACGGAATGTAATAATAAATTACGGAATGAGTTATATGATGACTTTCGTTGCTTTCACTCTTTCTACGCCGTCTGAAATGGTTCGGGAAACTGGCGATCCAACCAGAGGAGATTCCAGCCAAAAAAGCGTTACGATACGGGCTGCAACCATACCAAAGACCACCCGGCAAACCCAAAACAACTTGGTTGTCAAAAACCATAAACGACTTAAAGAGAATGAACTTTTCATGGTCAGACGCCGAAAGTCTGGCCAAAGAGAACCTAAATGAATGGTACAGAATATGTAAAGAATATATAAAGAGAAATTAAAACATTTTCGAATTTCAAATCTTTTGTATGTTAGGTAATGTATATTTATGTACGGAAAAGCCTATGAAAAAAAAAAAAAAAAAAAAAAAACTCTTTCTTGACTTTGCTACGCTCGACTATACTTTCCTTATTGCTACGCTCGTCGATTTGCCACAAGGCATGCGCTGTTAGATTTGGTTGATTATAAAATTAAGAAAACTCCACTTAGCAACTGTTGGGATTGTCACTCGCACGAATTTTGCTCGGTTCTGCTTGTTACGCGTCGATTCGTGGATCATGTTGAAAAACACAAACCAGTTAGCTATCATCTGTTGACGTTCAATTTGATGAAATAATGGACGTGGAAGAAGACGACTTAAAGCTATTTGCAAAAGTGTTGGAAGCTAATGTTTCATTATGAATCAATCCAGAAAGTGTAACCGTTTAAAAGCAATTCATAAATTTATCGTTGGCTAATAACCAAGCAAAAAATTGTTGTTTGTGTTGTTGTGTTGAGTAATTGCAATAAAGAGTTGTCCACAACAAAGTTATTAGTGACTGAAATTCATTAAAAAATCTTTTTATTGCACTGTTTGTAGTTAAACATTCAGAAGTTGATCGGCTTTGTTAATCACACACAGAGAGAAAAAGACACCATCATATTGTCAGCAAGAAATGTTGAATGACATTTGTTCACCAAAAAGAGCTGAACTGTCATCTACATATCATTCGCAAACATTACCAATTTTTGTGTAAAATATGTATATAATATATAAAAAGTATTTGTGCATAGGGTAGAAACGGAACCATGTCTTGTGGTGTTTGTACAGCTATTTCGTGTTCATATGAAAGTTTCGTTAAATACCTTTTTGAAAATATAAAATCTTGTCACGAAAAGGTGAAAATTCTGTATGCCGCCATAGTGCAATTTAATGTCAATGCAGCTTGTAGTCTTAACATAAAAGATGAGTTTCTAAATGACGTAAATAATGTTTATAAACACCAGTGTACTTTTTGCTTGATAATTACTGTAGATACGATGCAACATAGAATGTTGTTGATCAAGTCATTTTCCTTTGAGTATGCGAACTCAGCCTTGCAGGATATAAAATGCTCTTTATACACTTCACAGAATGTTGTGACTTTATTTGGTTCCACATTTATAGTCAAGTTACTTATTTTGTTTGCCTATTCAACCTGCTGTTTTAATGCACTTTGAGTAATCCTATGAATTGACAATGCTATGATCTATAGTGCGTTCACTCTAACTTGGTTAACGATTATCCAAGTTAGAGTGAACGCACTATAATTCAAGCATGATGTCCTTTTATGAAAACTATTATCAGAATGAAAAATGGCCTAAAAATCAAAATCTGTTTCCTCCAAATTTTAATTTTGATGGACATTGAATCATATTAGATATTACGTAAAATTACACCCTGAGTGGACCCTTTGGTCCAAAGTACCTTAACGAGATAAATTTTCGCGGATTTCGCAGATTTTGGCCATTTCCCCGAAAATATGTCTCAGCGAAATGATGTTTTTTTTTCAGATGAACATAGATGTTTGATATTTAACACTGTATTTAAGTTTTTTATAGTCTTTGTTTGTTTATAATACATTTTGAAGACAAAAGTCCACGCGAATTATTTGAAGTGGGGCCATCCACGAAAATATGTCCCTGCGAAATGGAAAAAAAAATTCGTCCGCGAAAATTGATTTCGTTAAGGTGTTATAACTGACTCATTTGGGCAATCCCCTTATTTTAACAAATCCTCGTCGTATTTTACCGAATTGACAAAACGTTCGAACAATGCCCGTTATTCACAGCATTTTCATGCCGCATAATATTCAACGTTGGTACAACGTAAATACAACGTCGGACAATTAACGTTATCTGAATGTTGTATTACCAACGTTAGTCCAACGTTGGAACATAATCGGAAAACGATGATCAAGCATTAATGTTGTGTCAACGTTGTCACAACGTTGGTTAACGTCGCGACGTGAAACCAACCATAATCTAACGTCGGTCCAACATCGTGTGCCTGCTGGGTAGCAAGGAAACTCAGCAGTATAATCACAGTATCACTTATAACGATCAATATTGAGAATTGCATTGCTTCCCTGATAAGCATTATAAATCTGTGTTTCCAGAAACGTAAACTCCTCTTTATTATTATGGAGGCCGCACTCACTCTGATAAAGTAGTTGTAATTATCAATCAATAAACAATTCTTAAATAAGCCACAATCAACAAATAGCCTCTATTCCAGCCTTAAAATTAAGGCTTGTGTTTTTAGTGGTATAAGCCTACAACTAGGGACAAAATTTTATGGACTTACAGACGGACGGACGGACGGACGGACGAACACAAATGCTAATCAAAGATCAGCTGCTGCCGCGCTGACCAAAAAATCTCTTAGCTATATTCTGGATGGTTGGGTTTGTGGGCAGTCAGTGTAATAACTACGTGTGCTCAATTCTTTGAATTGATTGTTTTAAAATTTAATTGCTCTACCTAAGGGATATTATTAACTGATTTTTACATAAAATAAGTCCATTGATCCTGAATAGGCCTATGAATTCACGAAATATTTTCAATACTGAGTATGTTCATGTAACAAATTGCAACCATTACATTTAAACTTTGAAAACACTTACAAATATATTTGAACAAAGGAAGCTAGGCCCGACTCTTACCCTCACTAATTTAAAGTTAATTATAACAGGCGTTTAAAACTGAAGAACTGCAACATTACAAAAGACGGACGGACTGACGGACACAGATAAATGAAAGATCAGCTACCTTGCGGCGCTGGCTCTCCCCAATTTCTCCTATATTTCTTTATACTGAAATTCATGAGTAAAATATTCAAAAATAAAATGTATGGTGTCAACTGATTTGGCGACTTTTCCGGTAATTCAAACAATAATTGGAAAGAAAGTTTTTTTTGGTTCCCGCAGTAAGAACCGAAAGGCATTCCCCATGCGTATTTCCACAGAGACAGAGGGTTATTTAAGAGAAAGCAAGCAATCCCACAGTCCAACCTGCAGAAGTTCGTTTCATCAGACCATACAAAGAGGTGGCTGAAGAGGTTTGTCTTACGAATATTTAGGTCCTCACGATGCCTTTGAAGTTGATATTACAACTTGTGAAAATGTTCTCTGATTTATAATTTTAAACTCGATGCAAATAAACTGATGGTGACTAACGAACGTTATTCGAAAAGTGTTTTAGAACAAGATACGCATGCTATGCGATTATTTATCTCACACTCAAGTTGACTTGGAAAGGCAGTCAGTATAACGTGACGAGTCAGAAAGAGGGCTATTTTGAGTATAAGTGAAAATATTTTATTTACTTTTTCTGGTCACGGTAATGCCGAGAACTGTTTAATTACAGCTACGAATCTTTTCGTTCCTTGCCATTCCGTCAACGAAATGTTGTGCAAATGCACCGCAGCAGGTGACAACGCAACCGAGGATGTCACAAATTTTGAGAACAATAAAGACAGTAAAATAGTGTTTTTTGGAAATAAATGTACACCACTGCTTTTTATATCTTCTTACAAATCATAAACAAGATTTGCAAAAATGCGACTATATATTTTCCCAAAGTTGCGGAACTTGTCAATTATTGTATGTACATTGATAACCATGAAAATAATGTATGATTAAATAATTACAGTATAACTACCATCAACGTGATACTGAGATAAAAATGCTGTCCCTACTAATCAGGGTGGAATTGAATTTAACACCACCAAAAACTTATGTTGAACTTATTATGAAATGAAGATGTGTCATGGTTGGTCAAATGATAAGGTTTGTGTGGCCAAATGATAATTTTTGCTGAAGAGTTAAAAAGTGAGTTACTATATGGACACTTAGCTAAAAGTTATAAGACCTAAATGTGACTAGTATTTCCCCTTAAACAACTTCATATTGTCATTGAGTAAAATAATTTCATCATAACAAGTGTATGATCTTTATTGTTGCAGAAGCTTGACATCCTTTATACCATAAAATCATGGTAAACAACGTAAATAAAACAAAACACTTGCTTTTTGTAACTCGGATAAAACTATCTTACAACATTATACAATCAAATTTGCATACATGTTTACTGTACAAAAGAAGAAAAGAAAATTATTAAACCTAATTTTAATAGGTACAGTATAATTCTTTGGGGTAAACAAGCAACTAACTATCATAAGCAATCACAATCTCTACTAACAAAATATTATGTGTAGAATTTGAAATTTGGACAGAAGAGTTATTTTCAAAAAAAGATGGGCTTAAAATGACAACTTACAAAACCAAATTCAAGTATATACCTTCAGAGAAGAAATCGTTTGTGGAAGAAATTTTTGTGGAATATATTTTTGCGGATAAATGGCCACAAAATGCCATATTTTGCGGAATAAATTTTTGCAAATGACGACTTCAAAAGAGATTTTGCAGAATTAATTTTTGCGGATGCAAGAAATTTGATAAAATTAAAGATAAGGAAACACCCAATTGCCTGTGTGTATACAAACTTTAATTGAATGGAAAAACAGACCTATGGAATCTATTTTTCAGCAGTTAAAATATCAAAAAGAATACTAAGCTACAACAAACAGGTCAATGTAACGCCAGCAATTGAGAATATGACTCAGTCTGGGTCTACTTCCCATAAATGAAAAGTGAAAATAACAACAGCAACTGTGATGCCACCGCAGACATTGTTTCTCAAAGTAAAAGCAACAGTACGAAGCACGAAACCTGTCACAAGTGCAGATGCTGCTTAAAAGAAGAATAATAAATCAGTCCTTAAATGTTTAATAACATCGACTTATTTCCTTTTTCATTTTTCAAACGCTTGGTAAAGACGAGACTTTGAGTTATATGCAAAGCAAAGTGAAAAATCAATTCTTTATGGGTGATATATTTCGAAAAATTTTGCAGAATTTATTTTTGCGGATGACCAATAGTTATTCAATTTTGCGGAATTTATTTTTGTGGATTTGAGCGAAATCCATACAAATTTCTTCCGCAAACAATTTCTGCCCTTCAGTTATCAGAATTAACATCTCTGTTCAAAATAATTATGTTCACACTCCTTGTGTTATGTGATAAAAATGACTTTCGTAAATCCCAAACCGAAAAACAAAAGAGATTTTGGTAGTGAAAATTCACATCCATAACCAAATCACTGCATAGCTGAAAGCAGTTCGTGTTCTGGTTTGATTTGATTTACAGACTGTCATGTTGGATTGTGTTTCGATTTACGTTCGTTTTTTGTAAAAGGAAAATTGACAGTAAAATAAATATTAAATTTTGCAAAATAAAATATGATATACAGCATCAAATGTATACTGATACATGATCATAAACTTCCTTCATAGTAAACTATGTTTCTGTTGTTGAATTAAACAACTATCCAGAGAAGCACGCTCGACCAGCATTCTTTCAATTTCAAGATTTTTCTCAATCCTCTATGTATTAAAACATTATACGTAACTGGTTTTCTGAACTTCTTCTTGCATATACGATATCACATTTTGCTTGCTGTTTTTGTATGTACACTTTTAATTAACTGGTTGAACTAGTTGTTCTCCACATGAAAAAGATTTCCTTCATATGGCTGCATATCATCATGCTTTCAGTTCAGTTGGGCTACATTATATCAGGATCAAACTAAATAAATCTTTAGCCTGGCTATTGATAATGAAAATAAATACATTCATTGGTTTTCAAACTATTATCAAGGTAGACATTTTGAGCTAGTGGCGCGCATTGATCAAGGTCGCCATTTTGAACTATACGGGAACATAGAACTGAGCAAACGGAACCGAAGAGTGTATTTCAAAACGTTGCATAAGAAGAAGAATAAGAAGAAGATGAAGAAGAAGATGAAAGGGTAAACCTTTATCTATCTTCCCTATGGATGAGATAGATAATGATCTTAATATTTGTTGCACATATATGTTTTTTTAAAATGAGCATACAGCTTCAGAATATCATCCTTATCATCAATACAATTTAGTCAGAACCGTACACATTTTATTTTATTTTACTAGAAAATCAATACCGGGACGAACTACTACAGTGAATATCGAATCCACAAATCAACCGAAAAGGAAAACCTGGAAAAAAATGAATTCGACACACAAAGATCAGAGAGGATATACCTTTAAAATGCGATGAAGCAAATACTCCTAATGATGATACACGAGAATAAAGTCGATTTGCAGCTTTGATAGTTCTTAAACTTTGAGAAACTGCGGTACTGCATTGGTTTGAAGGATATGTTTCTTCCAAGCGGGAGTTTTGCACATCCAGCTTACCGTTTTACCACCACCAGACATAACAACAAAACTAAACTGAAGGACTAGAGAGCGATGATAAAACCGTTTCCATAGAGAGTAAGTTTTTCACATGGGGATTTTGTTTCTATGCCGAAACCCATGACCCGTCAAACCTTTGATGATATAAACTCACATGTACATAATACATGTGTTAAAACTTCACATGATTCAATGAAGCAGGGAGCTGAAGAAGCACACTCTAAAACTGTTTTCAAAGATAAGACATCCATTGATGAACAGGGTATTGTAAACACTTCAGTCAGTGGTGACGGTGCTGGGCAAAAGCAGGGTTACTGATCTTTGAACGGCATTGTTACGGTGATCTCCCATGGAAAGTGTGTTGATTGTGAAGCCATTTCAAAGAAGTGTAGAGGATGTGACATATGGGAAAAGAGGAAAGCCACCAACCCAGTTGCCTTCAAAGAATGGCAACAGCACCATGAAGGGAATTGTTCAGTAAACCACCAAGGAAGCTCAATAGCGATAGAAGTCAGAGGAATCTTACGCATCTTCCAACGGTCAATTAACTTGAATAAACTACGCTAAACATTTATAATCAGTGATGGGGATTGCAAATCATTTGAGGAGATCAAAGCCAAAGATCCTTATCCAGGACATAGACTTGTTAAAGGTGAGTGCATTGGACATGTGCAGAAAAGGGTTGGATCTTGGTTACGCAAGATTAAAACCGAATATAAAGGAAAGAAGCTACCAGACGGTAAAGGCATTGGTCGGGGTAAAGAAAGATTGACTGACAAAGTAATCAATACTTTACAGAATCATCATGGGATGGCTATAAGACAAAACATTGATAACCTTTATTCCATGAGAAAATCGGTGGCAGCGGTTTTACATCACTCCACTAATGAACCAGATCCAATCAAGCGCCATCAGTATTGTCCGAAAAGAGAAGACTCCAGGTGTAAGTACCAGAGCGATAGAATCACAGGAAATAACTCGTACAAAGCAAGAATTAACATCTACAAGGCTGCACATGATGTCATAACCCCTGTGCTTTCACATAAAAATCTTGGTAGTGAATCTTTATTGTCAAAATGTTTACATGGACAAACACAGAACGTGAATGAATCGTTAAATAACCTTATTTGGGGGCGGTGTCCAAAAATGGTTTATGTGGGTTTGAGATTGTTCAAAATGGCAGTAGCATCTGCAGTAATTGCTTTCAATGATGGTGCTATGGGACTTTTACCCATTTTTGAAATTTTAGGACTAGCAGCTGTTTATTGCACCGTCAAAGGTTTCCAAAGAGCTGATAACATTCGGGTTCATGAGTGCAACCGAAAATTTTTGGACAGTACAATGAAACGTCGAACGAAGCTCCGTGCCCTTGTAAAGGGCTTTGATGAATAAAATGTTGAGGAGGAAGGCTTAACATATATTTATGGTGCTTCTTAGCTTTTTAAAATGTTTTTTAAAAGGATTTTGAGATTTTATTTTCATTTTTAACACAAACAAAACCTTTAAAAGCATTTTTCTCATAACTCATTTTTTTCACACTTTTTCGATCTTTCGACAAGGATAACTTTTGATTGGATAATGCTTTTGACTTAAAATTTCGCACATTTGTTCCGTATTATATGTTTAATGTATTGAACGAAACACTTTTGTTATTTCGGCCCTGGAACCGATTTGAGAAGGTGATTAGTTAAGACCTATATTAGAAAAAATTCTTTTGAGTGCCAACCTGGTGCGAACCAAGGAAAAATTCAAGAAAGTGCTTCGTTTGAGAACATAAGAATAATTCTACAAGAAGATATGTTCGGTAAGAGATTACCTATTTTGGGGGGGCTTTTTTCATTAATTATGCGCATAATTAGTGACGTCATCAACTTTTTTTTCAAAATAATTTTTTTTTTCTTTGCTATTTTGGTGAGATACAACTTTGTGCCAAAGGATTTTGAAAAATTCAAACTTTTTGAAAAAAAAATGTACATTACCAAGACTCCACCAGTTTATTCAATGCCTATAGTGTTTGGGGTGAACATATCAATATTTTTTTCGTACTTAGGGCATTGGATGTCATCTTTTCTTCGCCTCTCAATTTTTTGACACAAGAATATGAAACAAAATGTATGTTCGCAACTGTTTATCTTGAAGGGATTAGAAAAGATATCATGAGAAAGATAACAAATACACAAATGTAAATGTTGGTTTTTGTCAGTGTCGATTTTGGAGGACCTCAACTCGATTGCGTCACGGGTACTAAGTTTTGGAACTCAATAATCGAATCTCTAGTCCAGTATAGAACATTCCAAACGAAATGTTGACTTCCATTTCTATACTGTCTTCCCCCCACTTTCCCCTATGTTTTGCCAAGACGTATTGCAGGATTCTGCGATGTGTTGTGTCCATGCGAAAGATAGGGAATGGTTTATTGAGGTGCTGTGTTTTTCGATATTGACTATTTTCAAATAACAGTTGTGGCAGATTTTGTCAGGATTGGTATTGGAAATTGGTAATTTGAAAAATTTTAGTAAAAAAAGTTTTGGAAAAACTTTTGCTCATCTTCAGCATTTGGGCCATTGTTTAAAACTGATAATACCAAAAAATAGAATGATTTTTTTCGTTTGAAGGCAAGTCATGTGATAGATCATTGGAAGCGTATTTTCATGCTAAATTGATTTATGCAACTTATGTACTTGTAAACCTATATATTCCATCCACTGAAAAACCTTCACCAAAATCACAAATAAATTCAATAATTGCATACCCAATGTACTTAATTACGTCATAAAAAAACAATAGGCCACCTGTTCACAAAGGATAGGTCAAATGTACAAAATAGATCAAAGTCTGATTGGTCCCAATTCCAACAAAAAATATTGAGTTGTTCAGATTTCAGTTCCTCAGAGCTCCAAAAGGCCTAGTCCTAACAGGGTTGAAGAACCACCACAAACACTGCAAAGCTCTGACAAGTATGTAATATGCATTTCAAGGGAAGTTAATATTTTCGGCTTCAGATGTGTTACCAGCATGAAACTTCGGAAATGAATACTTTAACACTTACTCTTTGCAACGGCATAAACTGTTTATGCTGGAAAATATTACTTATTCTTGATAGTGTTAAAAATATAAATTTAAACATTATGAAGCTTCTGTCAGTATTCTTTTTCAGAATACAAACAATTGTGGAACTCTACATTGCATCTATAGCATAATACTCCCACGAATAAATGATGAAAGGATTGGAATGAAAAGCAGACACCAAGAAAAAGGGTTCAACAAGTACAAATCATATGATTACATCTTTATTGAAAATTTTGCCAGTTTTGATAAACATTCGAATAACTGGAACTCTTTTGTTTTTGAAATATTTTTAAGAAACGTATTAGATATTAGTTCATGTTGGTACAAGGGTCCACCATAGGTATTAATACAGCCATTAGAAAAAATGCTTAAGTAAGAAAGTTGACGCGTAAAACTCTGCCAACGTTGCATTTACATCACAAGAACTTTCTGATTGTGTTGCGAAAAAGAGACTTCCGTTGTAAAGGGACTATAGTAAAAGCGAAAAACTTGTCTTTAACTACTGTTTCCGCCTGTTATTCGCACCGTTTTAAAAGAAATGATGTTGTATTTGAATTTTACACCAAGGGTTGGCTTATAAAAACAATAGGAAGGAGTTTTATTGAATAATACTTAATGACGATAACGATTATAATGCTCGATCACAAAACTCAACACAAAACACAGAACTTCAAAATCCATTATTTGTATGTGCAGGAAACATCAATGCATTTAAAAGAAAATAGCTGATATTCTTGTTATAATTGATCTAATTTTATGTGAACGCCTATCTTTCACACGACTTTTGAAAAGATATCACAGTTTGTCCCATATATGCAATAGTTAGCTTTTGTTATGTATCTAACATCATGAATGAGCTGATTGCTTGAAAATTTCGTAATCATCGTATTCGCCAGGTCTGAACCAGGCTTTAGCTATTAACAGAATAATTCGGTATGATGTAACTATGGCCATAAAGATAATTATGTTATCCGCAATTATGGTTGTTATAGTTACCTGAAATTGCTTTAAAACATAAAATGATCAATTAAAGATATTGAAATATCAAAACAATTTCAGATGGAAGGTTTCTTATGAGAATTGTGAAATGTTGAATAAAACGAATTCGTCAAACCTGAAAGAAAAATGGTGTTTGCCAGATTTGTTTATTGACTTCAGGGGCAACGAATTAAATTACTTAATTACTGCCAATTCTATTGTCATGCTTGTTATAATAATTGTCAATCTGGGCATGATTTATGGCCAGTTCAAAACAAACCAGTACAAAAAGGTAACCGAAAAGTTATTTCTTTGTTTGGGTATCAGTGATTTGTTAATCGGCTTGGTTGCATTACCGCACAAGATTTCCGTGATGGCATCACAGACAGAATCTTGTTGGAGTGCCATTCTTGATAAAGTTTTATGTACATCATTTTCAACAGCGTCAGGTTCAATTATCGTTTTGATCACTATGTATCGATTCATCAATATTGTCTTCAACCCTATTCAAAATGAAAGTATATCAAAGAGATTTTTTCCAATAATATTGTCTGTTTCGTTGATATGGTCCTTGTCTGTTGGCGTTATTATCGGATATCTAAGACTTCATATGGCTGAAGATTACGACTCTTTTAACATTGTATTGAAAATTTTTGGCTGTTATTATATTTCTTTAGCAATGATTGCTTTCATCATGAATGTTTGCTTAATAATTTACATACGAAACACAGCTAGAGGTCTAAACAAAACGCCAAGTAGCATAACATCATCTAAGAACCATCAGAAAGCATCGTATACAATTCTCATGATTTCATTCTTGCTGGTCATAACATATGTAATACCTGGATCATATTTTCTTTATATTACCCATTCGGGATCTGCAAACAAAGTTAACAGGGAGGGCGAATGGATTATGTTTACAATTTATTTAAACACAATTTTGAATTCCTTGATCTACATGTTTAAAAATGATAAAATAAAGAAGTTTTATCAAGAGAAATTTATCATCAAATCATCTGATACAATTGATTCTTCGACACTATCGTAGGAACACGATTGATATACCAAGCGAGCGGCTGGATCTGACATTTTGTAATGCAATGTTGTATTTCCACTTAACTGAAGCAAAGTTGTGCAAAAATATAGCTTTTGTTGTTTCTGTACATCGTTTCATGTTTTGTGTCTCCTAGTTATTTACGTGAAGCCTATTATCATTACTGTCCCCTGTATGTGCCTCTTTCATACGTATAATATTTTCTATATTATATTTCTATATTTCTATATTATCTATGTATGTGGAATTTATATATTGATGACTATGGAAAGAACAAATTTCTTTTGTAAAGATCAATTTTATATTATATAGTTATATAATATAATAATATATAGTAGATTTTTAAAAGAATTTTTTGACGTTTTGTAAAAGTAGTTGAAATTTCTTCATTGCATATTAAATTAACCTTTTATGTGCAAGGCGCTACCAATTATATTTTGTTTATTGCAATCTTTATTATATTTTTTAACTTCCAATTAGTGAAATTAGTGTGAAAGTATAATGTGGAGTTTGCTTGAGTAAATTGATTTTGAATTAAGAAATCCGATGCATCGAAGAATTCGTAAGTTAATTAATTTTGAACCTGAATTCAAACTAATAAATACGTTGTCATGTTGCCCATTTATGTCTCATAAACCTTTCCGAATTTCCGTTTAAAAGTCGCGTTATGCAGAAATGCTCTATTGAGATTCTGTAAAAATAAAATTGAGAAGGTTTTACACTGTTTAAGTGCTCTAAAATTTTGTAGTGATATTAAGACTTTATGGTGTTGTAGCTTACGCTTATTTATTGTATTGTATTTTATTGTATTTATTTATTTATTTATTTATTTATTTATTTATTTATTTATTTATTTATTTATTTATTTATTTATTTATTTATTTATTTATTTATTTATTTATTTATTTATTTATTTATTTATTTATTTATTTATTTATTGTATTTATTTTCTTTATTTAGTCCAAATTTTGCAAACAATGCAAAAAGCCTGTATTAGTTCCCAAAACAGGGATTCTCTGACATTAGTCCAAAAAGGAACAAAATACAGTGCTTTGCAAATTTTAATTTCAACTTCTGTAGATTTGTAATGTTTGTTTATAGCACAAGGTTTACTTTAATCTTCTATGGTTTTTGGTGAAGTATGGTTGAAAAGTGTTCTATTGTGAATGGAGACTTGCACATCTTAGTTTTCATAGTGTCGCTACTCATGAGACAACACCAGGTGCAACGATAACGCTACAGTAAAGACTTTGTAAAGATAGAAATAGGAATTTTAATAAAATTTCGCAAATAAATTTTATTCACGATGATGGATTAAGACTTATGAAGGCCAAAATTGCATTTCTGACGTAAACTCATTGTTGAGTTCAGACATAAAGAATCCAAAACTTTTGATTTTTTCTAGCTACAAATGTCTTTATGTTACATATTCTCATTAATTTCTTCAGAACGGAAAGCAAAGAAAAATTAATATTTCTAATTCAGTTTTAGATGGATAAAAGAACAATGAAAAGCTGAAGATATCGAATGTTATCGAACTCAGCTATGTTGAACGAAACTAATTCATCAATTGTGGAGGAAAAATGGTGTTTGCCCGATTTATTTGTGGATTTCACAGGTAGACAATCGCATTATGTAATTGCTGCGAATTCAATTGTAATGGTCATTATCATTTTCGTGAACCTACTAATGGTTTACAGCCAGCTGAAAACAAACCAACACAAGAAGATGACAGGAGTGCTCTTTTTGAGTTTGGGAATCAGTGATTTATTAATCGGAATGATTGCAATACCACACAAAATTTACGTATTAGTAACAAATACGGATTGCTGCATGAGTGCCATACTGGATAAAGTTTTTTTCGCCACCCTCGGCACATCATCAGGTATAATTATTATACTGATAACGACACATCGCTTCGTTAATATTGTTGTTAATCCATTACACGGTAATCACCTGACAAAGAAACTTTTTGTGATTGCTCTGGCAATCTGCTTCTTATGGTCTTTGTTTGTTGGATTTATGATGGGTTATCTGAGATACCATTTCAAGCATGATCACGAATCATTCACAGTTACTATGCGTATTTTTGGAGCTTATTTTGTTTTCATAGCAATTGTAGGACTTATTATGGATATCTGCTTAATATGCTACATTAGAATCGCTGCTAGACGCGTAAAGAGAACATCAAGCGCTGCATCTTCTTGCAAGAATCATCAGAAGGCATCATACACTGTTCTCATTATTTCACTACTGTTGGTCGGAACATATATAATACCAGGAGTATATTTTCTATACATTACCCATAAAAAATCAGCTGCTTCAATTAACAGGAATGGTGAATGGATAATGTTTACAATTTATTCAAACTCAATTTTGAATTCCTTGATTTACATGATTAGAAATGATAAAATAAACAATTTTTATCGAGAAAACCTCTGTTTGAAATTTTCTTCCACTGGGAATTCAGCATCGACTTAAAATAAGGACATTATGACAATTTTAATTTATAGTGCACTCATAATTTTTGCTTTTTCTGCACGAAAACAGACCAAAAGCGGTCGATAAAAATCGTACAGTTACAGAAACAACATCAAATTTAATGTAACAATATAATATCACACGGCAGTAAATTATTTCAAAATGATGACATATAAATGATAACTTGAATATGAGTTTGAAATGTCGTAATATAATAATATTAATGTAGCTTCTGGTAAGTTATCTAAAAATGATGAAAAAGGTCAATTGCAATATATATTGACGCTTTATAATCAATAAGCAATACAACTAGAAAATGGTTATTTCAAATTTCAATCAATTTAATTGATAAGAAATCTTGATTATGCATAATACAAGTAAAGAAACTAGAAAATATATCGCCAAACAAATGAGTATTCTTTTTTTCCCAGTAGTCCTTAAACTGAGTTAGATTAGCTTTCCATGAATACGATTATCTTTCCCCTCAAATAGCCGAATAGTTATGAACTCCGAAATTTCTTCTCAAAGTAATTCGTTAGTTGAAGTGATAACAATAATTCTGGGGGAGATACAAATAGATCTATAGTGTTTTGGTAGTAATAAGTTGTTTAGAAACATACAAGATTGAAACACCTGGTGTACTCAATCTCAAAGTACAGTTGGTAAAATTTTTGAGGATAACTTCATAATTTTACTGAAGGTAAGTCTTATACGTTTGAGCAGTTCAACTCCGATCACTATCCTTTAAACCTGCTCATTTAAATCTCCCTTGGAATTTTAAAACACCATCATCCCATATTGACAAATCTTATGTCATAGGTTGGTGTGGGTACATAATTTAATGCAAAATATAAATACGAGAAGATTTCTCATTTTGATTTTATATTACTAGCGATATTTCGCTCTAGCCACTGCTAGGCATTATCAAGCTATGATACAGTTTTATTCGTACAAGTTTACTTACATTTTTTTATTAATCTTTTATATACATGAACAAAGGTAACTAATGACAACACAAGACTAACGAGTATATAATTACAGTAACAGATAATACGTGGTCATGGTAACATAGAAAAACGAACGGTATACGAGAACAACAAATACACTTATACGGCAAACCTAAGCCTTGTGATCAGCTTAGTAAGGGTAACTTAGCCGCTCGAATAAATACAACGTATCTCAAGAGATAAATACCTTATGCTTATTCTGCCCTTAATATTGAACTAAAAATCTAAATAAAACAAGAATAACGAAAAAACATAGAGAACAAATTATTACGGCAAACCTAAGCCTTGCAATCGGCTTAGTAAGGGTAACTTAGGCCGCTTGAAAAAATACAAGGTATCTCATATGAAATACTTTATATTTGTTCTGCCCTTATAACATACAAAAACTAGCAAAATAAAACCAAGGGTGTTGATTGTTCTTGTATGTTCAAATTTGGCGAATTGTCACGAATATATAGAGCTTCGTACACTTTCCTTCTTCTATAACCACCACAATTTTCATTCAAAATCGTGAAGTTATCCATGTAAGTAATCTTATGTCGTTTTTATATGTGAGACAAGCTATACCTATCATTTTCATTTGGTTGTGTTGTTTATACTGATGATGGTCTAAAAATGGACTAACGTTTTTTGCATATAAACACGAGATTTTTTATTTTTTATGAAAACTTCAATGGATGCGGGATCACGTTTTTCGTCCCGTCCCGTCAAATGTCCCGTCCCGCCTCTAATATCTCATATCAACCCTAAACAGCCCCTTAAATATGTCACATCCTACCAGTTTTGTGTTTTTCATCAAAAATACGTTAATGACAACAACTGAAGTTTCGGAAAAGTAAGCTCAAGAATAACTCGAGGAAATTTCGGTCACCATGAAAGCAGCTAATCTATGATTAGTATTTGTGTTTATCCGTCCCTACGTAATTCCACAAATTCTTTTACCGTAGTTGTAGGTTGATATCAATAAATTAAGGCTGGAGTAAAGGTTATATGCTGACCTTGGCTTTATTCAGAATCGTGTATTAATGAGTTGCATTACGACAACCGTTATTGTAGCTTTAATAGTCTTCAAGTAATACGTGTACCTGAAATTATAAATCTTCAGTGACAGCTTATTGCAATTTCGTGATATGAAGGCTGGACCACTTAAACTCTTATAAACAATAACGTGAACAGTATAACAGCATAACAGTTATCGCAGCATTTTAAGAACAGTATTAGAAAGAATTCATCAGGACCTGCACTTGTCCTACTTGGTGCCTAATGCCCAAAGAAGGTACAGAGGTCATTTCGTTGTCTGTGGGTCAAATCTTACAACGTTGAACCGATAACACAGTCTGAAACTTTCGTTATCATGGATACTAAGAAGCAAATCGAAATAAGATTCAAAGTATAGCAATATACTAAGTATAACAGCTTTGAATAAAAGCTTCATTTTCATTAGGATACTCCTATGCACTGCATGATCTATGCAGCCAAAATGTTCAGGGACTAATCATTATTGGAAATTGTGACTTCACTGGTACTATGAAAATAGATATTAATGAAAATAATATAATAATCATAACAGCTTCAGTGGCTTACTTCAGAGTATATTCAAGCATCACTTATGAAACACTGATTTACGTAAAAGGTCAGAAGCTGTGCTTATATTTCAAAGTTTCTTCAAAGCGACTAAATATCCTGGACACCATTCATCGAAATCTTTAAGTGGATTTCTGCAAAATGTCTCACGTTTTATACAATACAATTCCACTGTGTCCTCCTTGATCAACGCGCCAATGATGCCCATGTAATGAACAGAATGATCCAAGTACATCAACGTGAACACAACAAAACCACCAGGTTTTATCATTCGTAACACTTCCCTAATGGTTTCCAAGGGAACGCCACATATTTCGTAGCAACTTGAAGCTATCGCCACGTCATATACACTGTCAGCAATACTGGGTGTTGGATCGGTGTTTAGCGGCACTAGAATGAATTGGTATCTGTTTAGTTAATTAATTCAGGAAAGATTATTACAAGATTTGTTACATTTGGCTGAATAAATCTATTCACACTAGTAGTCATTTACAACTCCAAATTAGCACTAGGGGTTTTTATCACAGATTTGATACTTTTGTTGAAAATTGTATCTACTTATACTAATCCGCAATCGTGCATCCCACTTTTATTTTAGACAGTGTTTTGTTTTTGTTTTTTTTATGGTCAAAATCTTCTTAATCGTGGTCATATAGCGGCAGTTCGACCAGTGAAGAAACCCTCAAAATGCCTAATTTTCATCATTTGTTTTGACACGTGATCACCGTTTCGTCGTTTTGATTGGTTGCCGAAATTGGAAAAACTATAACGACGACGTTCGCTGGAAAAGTAAACAAATTAAGTTTTTTATTCATTGCGGTTACGCTTCAGAAATAATAGACAATACGTATAAACAATTCAATTGTCTATAAATCAATATCTATAGTTATCAATCAAGTTTGACAGTTAAACAAGTTTACCAAAGTTTGAAAGTTTCGAAAGCGAAAGAATTACGTAACGAGGTAATAATTGTGTTTGTTTAATAATTTAAAGATGGCAAACTCCACGAAGGTTTTTCCAACCTAACCGAAAAACTACCTACCTACCTGCCTACCTACCTATCTAAGAACTTTTATATTTGCATTTATTCAGGTTCATTTGCTCCTTGCTGTAGAGTAGAGAGACAGAGTAGAAAGACAGAAAGTAGAAAGAAAGGTTTGTCACTTAAAAACTTACATGTACAACTGTAATTCCGTTACATGTTACAAGTCAATTTTTCGCTTTCTCCTAGGTTGCTTAGCTATCTGTTTGGTGTTATTTCTCCTTCAGTGTCTGTTAGGTTGTAGAAAGAAAGGTTTGTTTTCGCTTCCACCAGGTTCACTGGGGGAATATATATTTCTTTCTTCTATCTATTATTGTTTTAGTGATTCTGTGCTGTTGTGATGTTTAATATAAGAGGCACTAATATTATTCCTGGCTTCCAAGCAGTTTTTAGGAATGGTCAGTTTGTTTTGCAGCCACCTGATCAGCAGCAAATTCGCTCTGTTATTCAGCGTAGGCATGCAAATGAGGATGTGGCTGAAGCAAGGCGCCAACAGCTTCAGGCAAACAACATCCATCCATTATCTCAAAATGAGAGACTTAGAATCAATGATGCTCAAAGGCGTGTTGAATATCGTCAAGATGAAGAGCCAGTTGAAGGATTAGTCAGGCGAAATGAAAATGCACAACGTATGAGGGCTAGGCGGGCTGTTCGACGAAATGCAAATCGTGCTGCTCGACAAGATCAAATGCCTGAGCTACATTACCTTGGCGCCATGGACAAGGTCTGTCAGTTTTGTGGTGCTAAGATGTTTGGTGACGAGACAAATTTTAAGTGCTGTCACAATGGTAAACTTCATTTAGATAACATTTATTATCCTAATGATCTTAAAGAACTTTTAGTAGGTGATTCTAATCAAGCAAAGAACTTTCAAGAAAACATTCGAAAGTTCAATAGTTCGGTTGCTTTTGCTTCGATGGGTGCAAAATTGGTTGTTCCACAAGGTCGTGGTCCGCCAGTTTTTCGTATTAATGGCCAGGTATGTCATCGAACAGGTAATTTACACCCACCACCGGGTATTCCTCCATCCTTTGGTCAATTATATATCTATGATGGCATGGATGCGTTCAATGAGAGAATGGCAAGACCAGAAAATCAAGGTTGTTCTCCCGAAGTCATGCAAACTTTGCAAGACATCATTTTAAGGGAGAGTCCATATGCAGCTGCTTACAAACACATGGGTGAGGTAGAAGCGGAGGAATTTCAACTTGCAAATGAACAAAATCGTCGCCCATCTGAGGTAAACGGAATGTATGAAAATTAATAATTAAAAATCTTTGAACTAATATTTCCAGATCTTTGCTATTGTTTTCCAGGTTAGAATGCATTTGAGAAGTGGTGGTGACCGGCGTCGATACAATCTACCTCACCATGATGAAGTAGCTGCTGTTTTTGTTGGTGAAGATGGTGCACCACCATTGGCTCGGGATATCGTTGTTTACCCTAGAGATAGACCCTTGCAGGATTTGCCTGTTCATTCACCTAATGTTGATCCAATGGTGTATCCTGTATTTTTCCCAAGAGGAGAGTTCGGTTGGAGTTCCGACATTCCTCATGTAGCAGAATATGCAGCAGGCCAGCAACGTCGTACGACCATGCTGCAATATTATACTTATAGGTTTGCATTTAGAGAAGCTTTTAGCCCCATATTAAAAGGTAAAAGATTACTTCAACAATATGCTGTAGATTGTTACTGCAAAGTTGAATCTGACCGTCTTAATTATGTTCGTCAAAACCAGGGCAATTTCCGTGTTGAGCAATATCAAGGGCTCATTGATTATCTTGAAAATGTTGCGGAAAATCGTGGCCTTCATGCAGGCAGACCGGTGATTCTTCCGTCTTCCTTTCAGGGTGGTCCTAGGGCCATGCAACAGAATTATCAAGATGCTATGGCTATGGTTACTAGAATGGGCAAGCCGGATTTGTTTTGCACATTTACGTGCAATCCCAAATGGAGGGAGATCACGGAAAACTTAGATAATGAGCCTGCACATTATCGTCCGGACTTGATTACACGTGTTTTCAATTTGAAATTAAAAGCTCTTTTGGAGGATATAAATAAAAATGGTGTTTTGGGAAAGGCCATTTCTCATTTGTATGTTATTGAATTTCAGAAACGTTCTTTGCCTCATGCTCATATTCTTATCCATTTAGCACAAGAGGACAAACTTCGTAATGCTGATGACATTGACAGCTTAATTTCTGCTGAAATACCAGATCCTGAACAGGAACCAGAACTTCATAATATCATCAAGTCATGTATGATTCATGGTCCCTGTGGGAATGCTAACCCTAATGCAGTTTGTATGGGAGATGATGGCAACTGCACCAAGGATTTTCCAAAGCGATTTTGTGAAACAACCCAAATGAATGCAAATGGGTATCCACTATATCGCAGACGTAACAATGGCCGTACTGTGAGGGTAAGAAATGTGGACTTAGATAATCAATGGGTAGTTCCATACTGTCCGTGGTTGTCCAAGAAGTATAATGCTCACATAAATTTGGAAGCATGTACCACGATCAGGAGCGTGAAATATCTCTTTAAATATGTTTACAAGGGACATGATCGTGCTAATGTGGAGATTAATGAACGTTTGGAACATGACGAAATAAAAACATTTCTGGATGCTCGATATGTCAGTGCGCCTGAAGCATTATGGAGAATATTTGAGTTTTCTATGCATGAAAAATCACATACTATTAAGCGATTAGCTGTTCATTTACCTGATCGCCATCAAGTTTATTTTAGAGCTGGTGAAGAGATGGCAGCTGCTGAAGGGGCATTAAAGGATAGTCACTTGACAGCATGGTTTAATCTGAACATAGACGATCCTGATGCACGCCGGTATCTTTACTCAGATATTCCGTATCATTATGTTTTTCATGATAAGGAGAAAAAATGGAAAAAACGAAAAAAGACATTAAAACCAATAGTTGCTCGGTTATACAATGCTCGACCGTCAGAAGGAGAACGTTTTTTTCTACGAGTTTTGTTGTTGCATGTTGCAGGTGCTACGTCTTTCGAGGATTTGCGTACTTTCAATGGAGTTGTTTACGACACATTCCGAGAAGCATGTATTGCCAGACGTCTTCTGCAAGATGATGCAGAATGGCACAATACATTGGAAGAGGCTTCAACGTTTCAAATGCCCCAACAGCTTAGACAACTGTTTGTTACTATTTTGACTCACTGTGAGCCCTCTAATCCTCTTGAATTGTGGAATACATTCAAAGGGAATCTGTGTGAAGACTACCTTCGAACATTGGCTGTTGCTCAAGCTGAGCAAAGGGTTTTGGGTTATATTGATAATGTCCTGAGACAATTCGGTATGACTTTAACACAGTTTAATCTTCCTGAATTGGTTCAACAGGTTGCTCAGGAAGAAGATGATGTGAATATTTACATCGACAGGGCGAACCAGGTAAGGCCTCTGCTTAACGAACAGCAGTTAGTTGTGGCAGATGCGATTTTGTCTGCAGTTTCGAATGTGCGTAATGGTTTAGCACAAGTTGAAACATTGTTTTATCTAGATGGACCAGCTGGCACAGGTAAGACTTTTACATACAATTATGTTATTGCAGCATGTAGAGCCAGAGGTTGGAAAGTTGCTACAGCTGCATATACAGGTATTGCAGCCACCTTACTGTCTGGTGGTTGTACATTGCATTCATTATTTCGTTTGCCTGTTCCTGTTTTAGAAAATAGCGTATGTAATATAACACCAGCATCGAAACATGCGGAATACCTTCGAAGTGTCGACCTGTTTCTGATCGATGAAGCGACTATGGTTTCTACGCACATTTTCCATGCTGTAGACAGATTACTCAAGGATATTTGTGGCAGTGATGCACTATTTGGTGGCAAGGTTCTTTTATGGGGTGGAGATTTTCGTCAGTGTTTGCCGGTTGTGAAAAAGGGAAAGCCAACCGATGTTATTGAAGTTTGCTTGACCAGTTCTGTGTTATGGGCATCAGTGTCGAAATACTCTCTCACTGAAAATATGAGAGCCAGACCAGAAGAGCAAGAATTCAGTACTTGGCTGTTACAACTTGGTAACGGTGAACTTCCAACCAAACAAAACGAACCTGCTAAAGGTTCCATCGAAATTCCTGATTGTTGTGTTGTTCCTAAAGATACTTCGATTATATCTGTTATGTTCGATGGACTGGAGCCTCACGAATATGCTACCACAGCCATTCTGACACCGACAAATGAGCAATCGTTGATCATTAATAATGAGGTGTTGGACAGACTGCCTGGAGATGCAGTTTGTTATTACAGTGCTGATGAAGTGGTGTGTGACGATGAAGAAGAGCAGCAAAACTATCCGGTTGATTTTCTGAATAGTATTACACCATCCGGTATGCCTCCACATTGTTTGAAACTTAAAGCTGGGGCTATTATTATGCTTTTGAGGAATCTGAATATTAGGAAGGGTCTCTGTAATGGCACCCGCTTGATTGTTCGTGAATTGTCGCATAACTTTATTAAGGCTGAAGTTTTGACAGGGTCAGCAGTTGGGGAACTGATTTTTATACCTAGAGTACAATTGTCACCATCCGACACAGGTATGCCTTTTGTATTGAAGCGCAGACAACTTCCTATTCGGTTGGCATACTCTTTTACTATTAACAAAAGTCAAGGTCAAACGTTTGAAAAAATTGGTTTGTTTTTGCAGAGACCGTGTTTTTCACATGGACAGTTGTATGTTGCCTGTTCAAGGGCAAAAGCATTTGGTAATGTTAAAATCAAAGTTGCCGGTATGGGTAAGCAAGGTTATATTAATGGAAAGATGTATACTCAAAATGTTGTCTTTCCACAAGTGTTGCTGTGAATGTCGTGATTCACCTTAACATTTGAATTTGTTGTTGTGGCTTATTCTGTTATATAATAAGATAGAGTAAACACTTACAGTGGTGGCTGCTGTTGACAGTTGTTTTGGCTTCTTCTGTAAGTTACGCCACTGTTGAGACATGTTGTGGCTTATTGTAGGAATAGCTTAAATACTTACAGTGGTGGCTGCTGTTGACAGTTGTTTTGGCTTCTTCTGTAAGTTACGCCACTGTTGAGACATGTTGTGGCTTATTATAGGAATAGTTTAAATACTTACAGTGGTGGCTGCTGTTGGCAGTTGTTTTGGCTTCTTCTGTAAGTTACGCCACTGTTGAGACATGTTGTGGCTCATTAGTATACTGTAAACCATTGCTGTAGTCCCATTGACTTACGTTCTCGCCGTGTACTCCGTTACCATGAATTGTGCATGAAGTAAACTTTGTGGACAATTCATGAACTAAAAGTCAGGGCATGCTCCATATTATCTCTCCATGATTGTAACTTTTGTTTTTTCTTCATTTAGTGAATTAATATAATAATGGGAACTCCCATGGATGTGTGCAATGGTAAAACATTACTTTTTTAAACTTTCTGTAAGATACATTAAAATACTAATCAAATTGATTTCATTTCAGAGTCAGAAGACAAATTTATTAGTGCAGGTAAAAATTATTTTTAAAATAACTTCAGTTTTTTCATTTATACAATTTCGTCTGTAATATATTAGATTATTTTCTATGAAAGTAGTCAGTATTCTCAAAGCAAATTGATTTCATTTCAGAGCGAGAAATAGAACTACTTGGTGAAGGTAAAGATTCTTTCTTAATAGCATTTTTTTATCTGCTTTATCTATCTCATCTTATAAATTTTGGATTTACATGCTGCCATTACAACATCTTTTTTTCCTTTATACAGATGGCAGTGAAAATATCGAATATAGTAAGGATATTTATTGGAGTTTTCAATTCATTTTCTCTTGGTTTTTTCATCTGCTGAATAAGGCTGTTTGAGTTACAGTGTATGACATTTTTGAATATATGCTACTTCCTGGACCTTTTGTTCTATAGCTAATTGTGTACGAACAGCTGATAGTAAGAATCAATTAATATCAACGTTTCCTTTCTATATGTTATGACTTTCACAATCTACTTACTTATTCTCCTTTGTCTTTAATGTATATTTGGACATTGTAATTATAACTTCGTGATTTCCTTCATTAGATACCAATAACGTGCCGAATGTTGCAAAGAGTAAGGGTTTTAATTGACATTACTTTGTAGTTTCAATTTCTTTTATCTTTCTTTTGTATGACAGCTACTTTTTAAACCTTCTGTATTTAGATAATGCTTTACCAACAGCTGTTAGTAAAGTAAGAGTCAATACACATTAACATTTTCTTTCTATATGCTATGACTCACAATCTACTCCTTTGTTTATATTTGGACCTATTCTATACTGCAATAATAACTTTGTCCTTTTCTGCATTAGATACCAATATCGCGCCGAATGTGGCAAAGGAGTAAGGGTTTGTATTAACATAACATTGTAGCTTCAATTTCTTTTGTCTTTCTTTTATATGACAGCTACTTTTTAAATCTTTTAGATAATGCTTTATCAGCAGCTGATAGTAAGAGTCAATACACATTAATGTTTTCCTTCTATATTTTATGACTTTCACAATCTATCTATTTATACTCCTTTGTCTACGATGTATGTTTGGACATTCTGTAAATTGAATGAATTATATTATCTTATTATAATAATCCGCGATTGTGCATCCCACTTTTATTTTAGAGAGTGATATATTTGTTTTTTTTGCACGGTCAAATCCTTCTTATTTTTTCCCTTTTCGTCGTAAAACCACGCCAAAGCGAGAGTGATTTTTTTGATTTTTCGCGATTAGTATATGCTCCTCCGTTTTGTTATTTTTGGCTTGCGCAGTGGAAATCAGCCGAAAAACGTCTTTGGAGGAGTGCGAGCAATGCAATGTTAATCGTTCGAAATTTGTCAACGATCATTTCGTGAGCAAGAAACTTCGCGAAGAAGACGTGTTTCTTTTTGTATACGAATATTTTGATTTAAATTTGATTGTTTTAGGCAGCAAATCGACGAAAGAACTGACGAAGAAACACAGGTTTGTATGCACGAAGGTATTGTTATACGTTTTATTATCGGGTAGCACGTGTAAGTGAGTTAGTTGTTTGTTTACAATGAAAAATCATATTTAGATATACAGAAGAAGTGCAGTGAAGTTTTTAAAAATTAGCTGCAGAAAGATCGAACGAACAAAAGGTATTATTATAAGACTTTTATTTTTGATTAATAAAAGAACAAGTTAGGTACATGTATTTGTATTCAAATGTATTTAAATGTTTGTTTACGTTTTAGTTATCAAATATCGCTATACAGAAGAAAGTGTAGTGAAGAAATGCAGAACAAAATGATGTTTATTTACACAGTAAGGAATGGTTTTAATTTAGTTTTGAAAGATTAAATACTATAACTTTGAATAGATATCTTATTATATGAGTTCTTTCGTTTAGTTTATACGCTACTGGATGAAAAACGAAGACGAGAGTAATTTGTTTTGGTAACGCGCGCTATTATTATTTTTATAGTTAGCAAAGAAGATTTGATTTGATTTATTTATTTACAGATCAATTAAAAATGGTCCCACAGCTATGACTGTTTTCCTTTCTCATGGCTGTGGAAGTAGGGAACGTGTTATGCTGTCAAATTGTATCTATTGACGATGTTTGATGCTTTGTCTGCATGCCTTTCTGCCAGCCATTTATGCCTTTTGTTTTGGTTTGCTTAAATATGGTTGCAGTAGTAGTAAGTATTGTAGCTGTTCTTTACTGAAATCTTTTTCTTTTAGGTCAGAAAAGAAAAAGTGTAGCTATTTATAAACGAAATTTATAAATGTATAAATAAAACACATGGTATGTTGAGAAGGTTATTTAAGAGAAGAATGGATTATGTATTTCATTGCGATTGTACTACAAAAAAGAAGCATTGCTGGGGTATATTTTTCTTCAGTTTCTATATTTGTTTACGGCATTCATTATTTTGTGTTATGTTAATTGCTACATACATACTTGCTAGGTATATAAGTTTAGCATTATGTTTTTATTTGTTGCTTTTAATATCTTCTGGGTATTCAATTATGGTTTTGGTCAAAGTAGGGCATTTTGTTGTGTCAATTATTTTTATTAATTTGATGTTTGGTTGTGTATGCCAGGTAAAAGTCTTTATTCTGTTCAGCTCCAGTGTTGAGTGAACCCGTATTGACTCACAGTATCGGTTGACTTTATAGACCAAATTTTGTTTTTAATTGTTATCTTTAGGATAAATGCGTACTTGAATTTTCTTTTTGTTTTTTCTTTCTTTTTGTTTTATTTTTTATTTCAATATTGTTATAGCATGATTAGGTTTTCGGTATTACAATTCAAGTATTAATTTTTTAGGTAATAATAAAAAAAGCATAAAGAAATGAAACTCATGGTTTTAATCATGACGTTGATGGTTTTGGGAAGAACAGACTACATATCATTTCAAAAATTCATTAATGGTTGCAGTCGAGTAGTAACTTTGGAACAAAAGAAAAAGTTGGAAGGTATCAATTTGTTTTGAATTAACATTTTGTAATGTTTGGTTTCGTATGTCTGGGTAAACAGTTCTGTGTTATATATTGCCATTTTTTTACATTGAAGTTACTTCTCTTCTGCGTATGTATAAATATATTATTCTGAGCCATGTTGCTATTTGTTTCTGTTTTTAATCTTCTGAATGTAAGAAATGAATTAAAAAATTAATGCCTGTAGAAACTTTTACACAAGTTAAATTTTGCAACACAACGCATACTGAACATGGGTGGCGAGCGACGCCGCCTGGGATGTTTTTGAGTTGCTATTCTATGATTTATTTTTTCGTCACGGGGTACGTACACGGGAATGGTGGATTTGACCTAATGTTTTCGAAGTTAAGTTCGGTAAAAAGTTTTTACCCGGGATACTAGTATTATATTATTATGAATTTCCTTCATTAGATACCAATAACGTGCCGAATGTGGCAAAGAGTAAGGGTTTTAGTTGACATAACTTTGTAGTTTCCATTTCTATATGCTATGACTTTCACAATCTACTTATACATTTCTTTTAGCTGAACTACCATCATCCGCCAAACCTAATGGTAATATTTCTTGCAATTCCAATGTTAACGTAACATGTGTGAAATTGCGTCTTAGTCTTTTGCATTTTATTTTAGACGCAGCTGTGGCAAATAAAAGGAAATGTAAGTTTCCCTGATATAGTATTTTATCAATTCTAATATCAACCTGTTTGTTTCTTCACTAATAAAATTTGTTTCAACTATACATTGTAGATTCGTACAAAGAATTTCGGGATTACCGAAAAACCCATCCCGGCCCCCGATCTAATGCGGCTTTTCAGGCGTGGAAGAGATTCGGGGGTCGGGACCACCCGAAATTTATCTGGAATAAAAAAAATAAAAAAACACCTGTTCCAGCTACCAACCGCAGCCAAATACAGCCAACTATGGTTCCTGTTGTGAACCAATATAATTTTAACGCTTTTGCCCCATCAGTTTTCTATTCATTAAAGTGAGTTACTGAGACCTTTTAATGAGAGTTAGGAAATTTTCATTTGACTTTTTTTACATAGACTCACTAAAATGAATAGAAAACTGATGAGGGTATATTTTATATATTTTAGATAATTTAGATAATTAGTTTTATTTAGAATAAAGTTGCTTACTCCAATTTCTTTGGCTTACCTCTTTCATCACAGTATCCTGACATTCCAGCTTTCACATTGTCAATTTACTAACCTAATATTTGAGTTGAAGTATGTCTGTCACTCTATCAATTAGTATTGAATTAGTGTCGAACAGAAATTTTATAATTTTGAAAATATATTTTCAGTTCTTTACCAGTCAGCACATTTATTAAAAAATATCTGCGAAGGAGTGCATTTCTATAGAAATCTACACAATTTTGCTAAGAATGCTCTCCGTCACAGTGATTTTTTGGACGATTTTGCATATTGGGTTACAGATATGATTAATGGAGTGCCATCTCATATGTATTTCTTCTTTCTTTTAAATAATAGGGCTTTTGTGATTGTAAATAAAGATTAACGTTTCTTGGTTTTGTCAGCTTAGTTTCTAATCAGTTTTTAAGGCTACTTTTACATGATGATTTGTTCTTTGTATGCAGTAGATGATTATAGGTTTAGACACATTATAAAGATATTCAGATGTTTACAGTTAGTTTAGGTGTGAAGGGAAACAATGGTGAGTCAAATTCAAACTCATCATTCATGCTTATTTTGTTGCTACTCACAACTTATTTTTTGATTACATTTACAGATTGGCAATAATGAATGATTGCAAACAACGTCCGTATCCATTGCTCATGATATTTAGTGATCAATTTCATCAAACATTTTGTCTATGCGAAGTTCGAAATAATATCGTTATCGTTACCTCACCAACTTATTTTGCAGTTCCATGATGCATGATATTGCTGTTTAAATGTCGTAGCGAATGGTTAATGCTTAATCAAAACGTTATTTAATACACCTTTCTAATGAACATATTTTATTGTACTTTTGTGTTACAATAAGTAATATAATTTATAAAATATATGCCTTGGCTAACTACAACTGACACGCATTCTTTATTAGCACCTGTAAAAACCTTTTACACTGAATGCAGGTCTTTTTGAACAGGGTTTTTGGAAAAATTTTGATCGGATGTGTGATACTAAAATATTATTTTTGTTTATCTTATGGTTATTAAAAATGAATTATTCATATTCTATGATATTCTATGAAATCTAAATCATTCTTTTTACCTCAGACACTGCCAGAACCTTATTTTCATGGACTTTTAATATATTCTTTTAGGTTAATATTATAAAAAAATGGTTACAGTGGAATGTCATGGTTTAAATCATGATGTTGGTTTTGTTGGTGAAGATCATTACATTATTTGAAAGAATTTGCTATTCTGATATTGCATTAGTGGAAAGAATCATCACTGGAAGGTATCAATTTCTTCATTATTGTATTTTCGTATATTTAATTTTTATACCTAAGTATAATGTATAATTACGTTGATGTTTGATCCAGAAAACAATCTTATTATACTACTTTTACTTTACTACTTTTACTTTTTGGAATTGGACGCATGCGATTTAATTTTTCGTGTCATCTATTTTCGACACTTCCTTTTCGAAATTAAGGCCGTAAAAAACTTTTACGTGAGTTTTCGAAAATGTTTTCGAAGTTAAGTTCGGTAAAAAGTTTTTACCCGGGATACTAGTCTTATTATAATAATCCGCGATTGTGCATCCCACTTTTATTTTAGAGAGTGATATATTTGTTTTTTTTGCACGGTCAAATCCTTCTTATTTTTTCCCTTTTCGTCGTAAAACCACGCCAAAGCGAGAGTGATTTTTTTGATTTTTCGCGATTAGTATATGCTCCTCCGTTTTGTTATTTTTGGCTTGCGCAGTGGAAATCAGCCGAAAAACGTCTTTGGAGGAGTGCGAGCAATGCAATGTTAATCGTTCGAAATTTGTCAACGATCATTTCGTGAGCAAGAAACTTCGCGAAGAAGACGTGTTTCTTTTTGTATACGAATATTTTGATTTAAATTTGATTGTTTTAGGCAGCAAATCGACGAAAGAACTGACGAAGAAACACAGGTTTGTATGCACGAAGGTATTGTTATACGTTTTATTATCGGGTAGCACGTGTAAGTGAGTTAGTTGTTTGTTTACAATGAAAAATCATATTTAGATATACAGAAGAAGTGCAGTGAAGTTTTTAAAAATTAGCTGCAGAAAGATCGAACGAACAAAAGGTATTATTATAAGACTTTTATTTTTGATTAATAAAAGAACAAGTTAGGTACATGTATTTGTATTCAAATGTATTTAAATGTTTGTTTACGTTTTAGTTATCAAATATCGCTATACAGAAGAAAGTGTAGTGAAGAAATGCAGAACAAAATGATGTTTATTTACACAGTAAGGAATGGTTTTAATTTAGTTTTGAAAGATTAAATACTATAACTTTGAATAGATATCTTATTATATGAGTTCTTTCGTTTAGTTTATACGCTACTGGATGAAAAACGAAGACGAGAGTAATTTGTTTTGGTAACGCGCGCTATTATTATTTTTATAGTTAGCAAAGAAGATTTGATTTGATTTATTTATTTACAGATCAATTAAAAATGGTCCCACAGCTATGACTGTTTTCCTTTCTCATGGCTGTGGAAGTAGGGAACGTGTTATGCTGTCAAATTGTATCTATTGACGATGTTTGATGCTTTGTCTGCATGCCTTTCTGCCAGCCATTTATGCCTTTTGTTTTGGTTTGCTTAAATATGGTTGCAGTAGTAGTAAGTATTGTAGCTGTTCTTTACTGAAATCTTTTTCTTTTAGGTCAGAAAAGAAAAAGTGTAGCTATTTATAAACGAAATTTATAAATGTATAAATAAAACACATGGTATGTTGAGAAGGTTATTTAAGAGAAGAATGGATTATGTATTTCATTGCGATTGTACTACAAAAAAGAAGCATTGCTGGGGTATATTTTTCTTCAGTTTCTATATTTGTTTACGGCATTCATTATTTTGTGTTATGTTAATTGCTACATACATACTTGCTAGGTATATAAGTTTAGCATTATGTTTTTATTTGTTGCTTTTAATATCTTCTGGGTATTCAATTATGGTTTTGGTCAAAGTAGGGCATTTTGTTGTGTCAATTATTTTTATTAATTTGATGTTTGGTTGTGTATGCCAGGTAAAAGTCTTTATTCTGTTCAGCTCCAGTGTTGAGTGAACCCGTATTGACTCACAGTATCGGTTGACTTTATAGACCAAATTTTGTTTTTAATTGTTATCTTTAGGATAAATGCGTACTTGAATTTTCTTTTTGTTTTTTCTTTCTTTTTGTTTTATTTTTTATTTCAATATTGTTATAGCATGATTAGGTTTTCGGTATTACAATTCAAGTATTAATTTTTTAGGTAATAATAAAAAAAGCATAAAGAAATGAAACTCATGGTTTTAATCATGACGTTGATGGTTTTGGGAAGAACAGACTACATATCATTTCAAAAATTCATTAATGGTTGCAGTCGAGTAGTAACTTTGGAACAAAAGAAAAAGTTGGAAGGTATCAATTTGTTTTGAATTAACATTTTGTAATGTTTGGTTTCGTATGTCTGGGTAAACAGTTCTGTGTTATATATTGCCATTTTTTTACATTGAAGTTACTTCTCTTCTGCGTATGTATAAATATATTATTCTGAGCCATGTTGCTATTTGTTTCTGTTTTTAATCTTCTGAATGTAAGAAATGAATTAAAAAATTAATGCCTGTAGAAACTTTTACACAAGTTAAATTTTGCAACACAACGCATACTGAACATGGGTGGCGAGCGACGCCGCCTGGGATGTTTTTGAGTTGCTATTCTATGATTTATTTTTTCGTCACGGGGTACGTACACGGGAATGGTGGATTTGACCTAATGTTTTCGAAGTTAAGTTCGGTAAAAAGTTTTTACCCGGGATACTAGTATTATATTATTATGAATTTCCTTCATTAGATACCAATAACGTGCCGAATGTGGCAAAGAGTAAGGGTTTTAGTTGACATAACTTTGTAGTTTCCATTTCTATATGCTATGACTTTCACAATCTACTTATACATTTCTTTTAGCTGAACTACCATCATCCGCCAAACCTAATGGTAATATTTCTTGCAATTCCAATGTTAACGTAACATGTGTGAAATTGCGTCTTAGTCTTTTGCATTTTATTTTAGACGCAGCTGTGGCAAATAAAAGGAAATGTAAGTTTCCCTGATATAGTATTTTATCAATTCTAATATCAACCTGTTTGTTTCTTCACTAATAAAATTTGTTTCAACTATACATTGTAGATTCGTACAAAGAATTTCGGGATTACCGAAAAACCCATCCCGGCCCCCGATCTAATGCGGCTTTTCAGGCGTGGAAGAGATTCGGGGGTCGGGACCACCCGAAATTTATCTGGAATAAAAAAAATAAAAAAACACCTGTTCCAGCTACCAACCGCAGCCAAATACAGCCAACTATGGTTCCTGTTGTGAACCAATATAATTTTAACGCTTTTGCCCCATCAGTTTTCTATTCATTAAAGTGAGTTACTGAGACCTTTTAATGAGAGTTAGGAAATTTTCATTTGACTTTTTTTACATAGACTCACTAAAATGAATAGAAAACTGATGAGGGTATATTTTATATATTTTAGATAATTTAGATAATTAGTTTTATTTAGAATAAAGTTGCTTACTCCAATTTCTTTGGCTTACCTCTTTCATCACAGTATCCTGACATTCCAGCTTTCACATTGTCAATTTACTAACCTAATATTTGAGTTGAAGTATGTCTGTCACTCTATCAATTAGTATTGAATTAGTGTCGAACAGAAATTTTATAATTTTGAAAATATATTTTCAGTTCTTTACCAGTCAGCACATTTATTAAAAAATATCTGCGAAGGAGTGCATTTCTATAGAAATCTACACAATTTTGCTAAGAATGCTCTCCGTCACAGTGATTTTTTGGACGATTTTGCATATTGGGTTACAGATATGATTAATGGAGTGCCATCTCATATGTATTTCTTCTTTCTTTTAAATAATAGGGCTTTTGTGATTGTAAATAAAGATTAACGTTTCTTGGTTTTGTCAGCTTAGTTTCTAATCAGTTTTTAAGGCTACTTTTACATGATGATTTGTTCTTTGTATGCAGTAGATGATTATAGGTTTAGACACATTATAAAGATATTCAGATGTTTACAGTTAGTTTAGGTGTGAAGGGAAACAATGGTGAGTCAAATTCAAACTCATCATTCATGCTTATTTTGTTGCTACTCACAACTTATTTTTTGATTACATTTACAGATTGGCAATAATGAATGATTGCAAACAACGTCCGTATCCATTGCTCATGATATTTAGTGATCAATTTCATCAAACATTTTGTCTATGCGAAGTTCGAAATAATATCGTTATCGTTACCTCACCAACTTATTTTGCAGTTCCATGATGCATGATATTGCTGTTTAAATGTCGTAGCGAATGGTTAATGCTTAATCAAAACGTTATTTAATACACCTTTCTAATGAACATATTTTATTGTACTTTTGTGTTACAATAAGTAATATAATTTATAAAATATATGCCTTGGCTAACTACAACTGACACGCATTCTTTATTAGCACCTGTAAAAACCTTTTACACTGAATGCAGGTCTTTTTGAACAGGGTTTTTGGAAAAATTTTGATCGGATGTGTGATACTAAAATATTATTTTTGTTTATCTTATGGTTATTAAAAATGAATTATTCATATTCTATGATATTCTATGAAATCTAAATCATTCTTTTTACCTCAGACACTGCCAGAACCTTATTTTCATGGACTTTTAATATATTCTTTTAGGTTAATATTATAAAAAAATGGTTACAGTGGAATGTCATGGTTTAAATCATGATGTTGGTTTTGTTGGTGAAGATCATTACATTATTTGAAAGAATTTGCTATTCTGATATTGCATTAGTGGAAAGAATCATCACTGGAAGGTATCAATTTCTTCATTATTGTATTTTCGTATATTTAATTTTTATACCTAAGTATAATGTATAATTACGTTGATGTTTGATCCAGAAAACAATCTTATTATACTACTTTTACTTTACTACTTTTACTTTTTGGAATTGGACGCATGCGATTTAATTTTTCGTGTCATCTATTTTCGACACTTCCTTTTCGAAATTAAGGCCGTAAAAAACTTTTACGTGAGTTTTCGAAAATGTTTTCGAAGTTAAGTTCGGTAAAAAGTTTTTACCCGGGATACTAGTCTTATATATAATAGCGAGTGTGTGTCACACTTTTATTTTAGAGAGTGATAAATTTTGTTGAATTTTAAGGTCAAAATCTTCTTAATCGTGGTCATGTTTTTCGTTAGGCCATGCGTTTTTTTACGATTATTATATAGTAGCAAGTGCCGTGACGTCAGTTTTTTAATCTATCACGGGGAATCATTGCATTGCATCCCTAATCGAACGCGACGTTTTTGGGGAAACATCTCGAGAACCAATAGGGAAAACTGACGTTTTTTAGGGTCCGAGATACGGGTGATGGGGTGACACAAAATTTGGGCCTAAATTATTTTTGGTATTGCGACTATGACGTCATCAAAATCTTTAACCGACGATATCTCTGTAACGGTTGGTCGTAGCGAAACGATCCCATACAATTTTTTGATCAGTTTTTCGAGCTCTACAACATAGATACACTTTTGAGCTGCGATTCTATGATCTATTTTTTCGTCACGGGGCATGTACACGGGAATGGTGGATTTGACCTATTGTTTTCGAAGTTAAGTTTGGTAAAAATTTTTACCCGGGTTACTAGTATACAAATAATTTGAATTTTTATCAAACACATAAGTAGTTTAATACGTGCACTCCATGAATTGTAATCCAGGTGCAATTGGTGTATAATTGATAAACAGAGGTGGGTTTGAATAATAAATTGAGTGTCATATTCAATATACCTTGAAACAAAATGTCGAATTTATTCATTTAGATTGAAGCTAGCTTTCAAAAAAAGAAGAGTATTTTATATACCGTTAAATAGTTTTGCATAGACATTTTTCTTTGAACATACATCAATCATGCCTTTAGAAATATCAAGCCCATGAATATTTTTGCATCCTTTCGTTGAAAGTTCTTCACCAATTATTCCTGTTCCACAGGCAATATCAATTACAGACACTTCAGATAAGCTGGTGTTTCCAACAAATTGACAAAGGAATTCCACCAACTTTTTGGCCACAATGTTTGAACCAACCAATGCAGATAGTTTATCATAATCCATACAAATTGCATTATGAATTTCGTCCGGAGTCTTTAGTCCTTCTACTTTGCTTAAAGCATTCTTTATAAAAACCTTGTCTTCTTGATGCAACTTGCTCTTTGCTACATGTGCCATTTTTGTTGAAGTAAAACCTGAATCATTTTTGAAAAAAATCAAGAGTTAATAAAGACAGGACATGCGATTCACTTAACATTTTAGCATGAAATAAGATTTTCCATTAGTCGCATTCTCTTTACTCATTTCTTAACAAGTTATTCCAATTATATGGTTACATTATTGTTATATTGTTATAAACTGTAAGCACGAACGTCAGAAAAAAGGACGCACAACTAATTCCTAAACCCTTTATTTTTACTATTAAAATTCTTTATGTCGGCATTTCATTGATGTAATCTGCCACTCGCATTATACTGGTTTAAGCTTACAAGGGCGGGTTTACAAGACGCTTTAGGCTTAATTTGAAAATCAAAGGATTAAGATGAAATATGATTTGCAGATCCATTTGCTACCTTCTTTAGTACTACTTAACCTTTTTTAAAATGTTGAATGGGAATAACGATGAATTTTGACGAATTATACAGTATTTGGTGCATATAACTTATCGAAAAAAATAGGAACTTTGAAAGGGTGTTGGCTGTGAATTTAAAGGAAGAAGAATGCCTCTACATACAATTTGGAAGGCAATAGAAGCACTCATACTGTACCTGAGGAAATTTCGTAACTACTGTTGTCAAAATTTCACTGAGAATTAACTGCGTTGTTTGAATATATTTATAAAAGTTGTAAGTCCTTTGCTTTTTATACGTCCATGCTGTAACAAGATTCACGATAATTAAGTTACATCTGATTCTCCATTTTCACATTCTATACTGCAGTGTTTCATGAGTAACCACAAAACTTAATCAGGTACGACCTATATCAGTGTATATTATACGATTTTTAAAGTTTGCGAAATTCCATTGAAATGTTTTAATTAATTTTGAATCAAATAGGTTCAACAATAACATATTGGTAATAAAGATTAATCTGAAAAAGTCCACAGATACCTTCTTACACAATTAACACATTTGTAAATATATATACAGTGTGCCCCAGAAAAAAGAGATTCGAGGTTTCAAACGAATATTTCTTCTCAAATATTTGTCGGATATTTGCGAATTTTATATCATTTGAAAGAGCTTTTTCTCCTCTTTTCAGAAATATGATATTTGTTTAGGTTTGGAATACAGAAGAGTAGTTATGCTGAATTTTATCATGAACATTTGTCATTAAAACGATAATGATGATCAATTAAAAGAAATTACAAAAGAAGTAATTCCAATTGAGAATAACTCAAGTAAAAAGATTTAACACACTGTTTTAAAGCCTGATTTACATTTCTGAACTTAATTTACAATTTAACAAATTATAAGCTTAAAAGTAAAGTGCTATTGAACATGTCCTCCATTTTTTGCAATGCAAAGGTTTACTCTCCGAGCCATTACAGTAAATGAACTACGGATAGTAGCTGGTTTTCCTCTTAGTAAGTTGATCTCATCAACGACTTTTCTCCGGAGTGTTGCCAAGTCAGGCGGGGGCGTTTCAAAAATTTTATTTTTCAAGTAACCCCAAAGAAAAAAGTCTAGTGGTGTAAGGTCAGGTGACCTAGGGGGTAATTCAATATTATGGTGCAACGCCACAACACGGTTTTCAAACTTTTGACGCAAAACATTTCGAACTTGAACACTTCCATGTGGAGGGGCACCATCTTGAAACCCCCAAACTCCATCAAAGATACCATTGTTGTATCGGTGGTGGTAAACGTACCCTAATGCAGGGAAGACAATTCTTTCCAACATATTACGATATGTTCTTCCATTGACGCTCCTGTTGAAGAAATGTGGCCCTACGATACTTCCGTTTCCACAAAAACCAACCCAAACATGTAGCTTTTGCCGACACTGACTTTTTTCATAACGAAAATCTTCAGGTCGCTGTCCTTTGGGTGCATAACATCTTACATTTTGAGTGTTCACAGTCCCATCCATGCTAAATACGGCTTCATCACCTATCACAATGCTTGACATAAACCGGAAATTTTGGGCTCTTGGAGAAAACCAATTGCAAAATCTGCGTCGCCTTGCATAATCTCCTGGCTTCAGCTCTTGTGCAACTTTTATTTTAAAAGGATGCCATTTAATGTCACTTTTTGTTATGCGATTAAATGACGACTTCGATATTGCAAGTGGATTTCTTCTGCACGTGATTCGTGGCTGCTGATTTGGTTGCTGCGTTTGAAGTAACAAACGAACATCGTTAATTGCTTGATCATCTCTCGTTGTACGCCTCCTGCAACTTCTTCCTTTATTCAAGTTTTTACTTGTCCCCTCGATGTTGTACTTTCTTATATTTTATTGAATAGCAGAATTTGACGGTGGGTTTCTATTCGGGAGCCTCACTCGAAAGGCCTCTCTAACAGCTTGCAAACTTCACGTTTCATGATATGTTCTTACCACAAAAACTCTTTGCTCTATCGTCAGCTGCATCTTGTTATTTTTGTAAACCTTATCAAAAAGCCTTTTTATAGCATTTTTAAGCACTCAGAATTGTTTAACTGACAATCAGTTTTTTCAAAAGAAAGGTGAATTTACACGTTAAATTTTAATTTCGTGTGTTTAAAAGAATCTCGTGATATCTTTAACACCACGACAACTTTTAGAGTTAACAAAAGAGTAACTGCTCATTAGCACTTCTTTTAATTGATCGTTATTGAATTAACGAGCGTATCGAAAAAATATATCTTTAATATCTTTTGAACTCTTTATTTCTTTAAGATGAAACTTATATTTTTGAAAAGAGGAGAAAAAGCTCTGTCAAATGATATAAAATTCGCAAATATCCGACAAATATTTGAGAAGAAATAGTCGTTTGAAATCTCGAACCTCTTTTTTCTGGGGCACACTGTATATATGTCTGAGAATCGAAACCGTTACATAGCGAAGTAAGAACATCACCGAGGAAAAGACTTCCACAGCATTCTGAAAATTACTGAGTTGATCCCCATTTAATGTTGAACGGTTTATTTTTACCTAAAGATGTAAGTGTTACTTACGAAAAGCTTCGTTAAGAAACCATATTGTAATTAAATGTTCGTGTTTTTATCATTAAAACTTATGGCGAATAGATACCTCATGATCCCCATTTGATTCATCATGATTGCATTGATGTCAAAGTTGTAATGTGATGGTGCTGTCACAATGAAATTGCTTATCATTTTGATTGGAACATGGGCTGTTGGAACTGCGATATGACGCCACATTGTGATTGTAGAGAGATCAAATATTCCGTCATTGTTAAAGGAAAATTGAGGCTCTTGAGAGCTAACCGTGGTTCGGGCACGGAACGTCATCAAGTCAATGAATTGTTCTAAAGGCTCTACCAATTTCTTTTAGAGGAAAGGTAACTTTCCAAAAGAAGGCTTCTGGTGTAATTTTTGAACATGATGTTCCTAAAGAACTAATTATCGATTTAAATCAAACACCGTCATGCAAGGTAAGTCCTGGCAAACACTTTTGATATAAAAGATGTGAAAACTGTCCCCATTAAAGGCATCGATGAAAAGCGGCAGATACCTGCAACTTTCGCTGTTTCTATTGTCGAAAACATTCTACAGATTTAAGTAATTTATGAGGTTAAAACTAAAAGAGGTTTACCTAAGTATACTATGCTAGCTAAGTATACTAGTTTTAACGCTACTTTTTCTGAAAAGCACTGGTCTAATACTTAAAGGTCTCTCAGCCTTTTTAACAAGATCATTTTTCCTTATTTTAAAAAATGATCGAGAAGCTAAAAGTTGCACAAATGACCAGATTAGTCTTGTCATAATGAACACCTTTAAGGGACAAGACATTGGTGAAATAGCTATACTTTTGCCGTAAAAACAATTATGCCCTTGTAATTGTTCTGCATTCTCAAACTAATAAATTTCAGACGCTTGTTAATAAACCAGCTAATTTTGATAAAATAACAATTCAGTACATGGCATGTTGAACAGGTTACAAAACAACTCAATGAAGGTAAAGCTCCAGCAGACGTAGAAATTTCTTTACATTGATCAAAAATTAAAACATTACATGCAAGATGGATGTATGAGATGTACAAGTGTTTGCGAAAATCCGGTGATTTGGTTTTGAATCGCTTTGAATCAGCTGGGAACACAGAAGTCGTAGAAAAAGTTAAAGAAGATGCTCCTTGCTTACAGAAAAAGATTAATTTGAATATTATTCGTTAACAAGTTTTATTTAAGTGGTACAATTTTCCAAGAAATAACTTTTAAGCAGCTTAAGAATGTGTTCACATTCTTGTTGTGTTTATATCATTACTATTTTTTCGTATTTTTCTTAAAGATTTTATGCTCAACCCAGATATTAAGTGCATAAAAATAATTAATTCAGAAATAAATGGAAAGAATAAAAAAATCGGGATAAATTCTTTGTCAGATGGAAAGAAATCGGCGAAAAATACTAGTCAGGGAAAATAAGTCGGGGTAGAATTTAGTCACTTGCAAAAAACTTAGTGACACTTCACCGACTGTAGTCACCGTGAACGTGGTCAGGCGGAAATGGAAAACGAAGTTTTCCCCGATAAGTTACATAAATTTTGCATCTGTGCCATGAATGCATTTTCATGTCCTTCTGTAACCACACCATTTCTACTAATGTCGCAAAACTGTTGCTCTGGATGAAACCTCAATTTACTCAGGTGAAGAGTAGTTGGTATGGAAAGGTATGGTATAGATAGTATAGTATAGCTGGTATGGTGATATGGCTATGAATTAGTATGTATCTAGCATCATGGACTTCCTGTTATTCATCAAAGTCTTTAGATCCTTTCTTTAAATACTAACAGTTTTTTCATGGTATTGGTAGTTGTATTCTCATTTAAAATATAAAAACAATTTATAAATACAAATAATTAAAAAGTATAATGAAGGTTAAAGACAGCAATAAATAGGTATAAATATAGAAAACTGAAACGAAGCAACCGCTTGCAAAAAACACACAAAGCAAAGCAATGCTACAAACAAGACAAATGACCAAAAATTAGAGACACTTGCGTACTCAAACGTGAAATGGAAACCCAAACTTTCCCTTATTAAAATTTAAAGCCTAGCTTTATCACATGCTATGGCAAAATCTTCGACAATATCAGTGTTCATTTTGACTGATCGACTGCCCCTAAGACAGAGTAAAGCTGATCTCATAATGATGAAGAATAATTTGCATCTTATCCACGCCATCACTTGATCATACCTTTGGTCTGTCTTTCGGGCAATCTTTTCAGCCAAAAATTTGTGGTACATAATGCACTCTTTGCTCATTCCTCCTCAAATACAACGACTACCAAAAGATCCATAATATAGCAGCTGGGTATGTTATATCTTGTTTTGCTAATTTGAATGACGTAACTAAACTACGATGGCTACCAGTCAAGGAATATATGAAATTTAATACCGCGAAAATTGTCCACAAATCGCGTCGAGATAAAAACCATCCCAGTTACATTAATGTTGAATTCCTTTATCCAAGTAAGGCGCTGCGTTCTACATCAAAAGAGCCATTTGTTAAAATTGTTGGTGATGGATCAATCGACAGCCAAGAACGTTGGTATGATGATCTGCCAGAAAATATTAAATTAGGGAGATTCGTAAAATCGACGAGCCTGCTACACGGAAAAAATCAATAACTTGTGAGAATTTTTTTAAAACTGTTCAATTAAAGTTACTTCAAAGATTTAAAGCTTTTTCTTGTATCAAAAGAAACATCATTACTTTGCACGCTTATTTCAGGTGTTGGTGTGAAGTTTCAACTCTACTAAGTTGTAAATAATTCCCTACAAATCTATAGAAAAATAGTTTCGTGTAATTTAAACATAATTTTTCTGAATCCCGCTAATCTTTAAAGACTTTAGAAAAGGTTTCTTTAGAAGCCAAAAAATTTATTTTGATAAGGCCTTAGCCTGGGCCATGTCCCTTGATGTTTTTTTTTTTCTTTTTTAAATAATTTGTTTTTAATTTTTTTTTAATCATTATCTATTTTCATTGCATCTGATTCTCATTACTTTACACTAGTCTTCCCATAACTTACCTTAGTCTTTTCTCAATTCTAGTTTTGAACCACCTCTTACTTCCTATTTTGCAATGCCCTACTTCGCACCTCTTGAGCTCGATTCCTTAGTTTTTTTGTTTGTTTTTTTATCATAACTGCATTTTACTTCTATAAATATTTTAACGAAATTATTTTAATGGATATATTTTATTCATTATGAGTTTCAATTTTTATTTTTTAGTTAAGGCGGGAGAACAATTTGTATAAATTTGTATAAATTGAAGCCAATTTAATGTAAAATAAATAAATAAAATAAGTAGTGATATCAAAAACAAACTTCATTGAATGTTTTGATTATCGTTTGAAAAATTCCTAGCCTGTGTTTGTTCATTGCAATTTCTCTATATTCTTGCTAAGACATTTGAAAGACTCTAAAGTGCAGAAATAACTGTCTTTTCGGCTGTAACAGAAGGGTAGGATTAGCAGGAGTCTAATGGTGTTTCAATGATATATAAGCAAAGCGCCAGATGTCTAACCCTCGTGAAATCACGCTTACAAAGTGAGGTATTGGTAGCCATTTTTGATAGTGGCAAAAAGTCCTTCGGTGTATGGGAAGTTACGCACGCACTGAAGTACTGTTGCTAAGTTTCCTAAAGGCTGAAATACATTATAATTTTAATGGATCAGTTAAAATTATTCAAATTGTTCTATTTATGACGGTTTTTGCCCACGGGGACTATATTGCTATTTTATTCGTTATATGTATCACGTTTTCTTTTATTTCAAACAATTTAAACTGATCATTTAAATGTATAATGTTTTCAGCCCTAAATAAGGAAAAATACTTCAATTTCATTAATATAGGGATGGCCTATTGGTCTCAACTGTCCCAAAACAAAATAAAGTATAATCTGTTTGCTGGCTGTATAATTATGAAAAACACTAAAGCGATGTATAATCTTCTCTCCTGTATTGATTACTCATACATCCAATGCTGGGAACAAGTTTTCATATTGATTGATTGATTTGATTCACTAGATTGTTTTTGTTGATTTTAGATAGTGAAAAATAGCCATATTACTGAAGCCTTTCCTGCTTCTTTTTAAACAATTTTGTAGACAGAAAAGGATAGTTTGACAAATCTTGGGAAATGAAAGATATGGAATGGTGTAGAGAGTGATTGTTGATATTAAGCTAGATGTGGTGCATTGAAGCTTTATGCACCTTTCTTGTTGAAATCTTATGAATGATATGCACAACCAGCAATATATCCCAAAATTGATTCCTTGTTCATTGAAAATTGTGTGGAAGTTTGATGGGATATCAACAATTCAAAATTTTTATCATTCATTATGGAGCAATTCTTCATCTATTACGTGAAGGTAACCACAGATCCACAACAACGAGGTTCACAAACAATTGGCTTTGAAACATCAATAGACAAGATTCCTAATGGACTTTATAGTGCTGCAAACATCTGCAAAATCTGGATGACCTGAATTCATCAAAAATTATATTGCATCCAGCTACAGTACTGCTGAATTTTAATATTTTATTTGTGACAATGGAATTCTACGTGATTGTTGGAAATGTTCTTCCAAAATTTTAATGCCTTTTTATTTTGAAGATCATTTAATAATTGAAAATTGTTCCATTTTATTTTAATACCCCAGAGTCAACAATTCCTTTTATATCTGCAAGTGCATTTCCTGCAAGCTTTAACTTGTGGCACACATCAGGAATGAAAACAACATAATTCGTAAATTTAAACTACCTTTGGCGAAAGGTACAGTCCACAGAATCTTATCAATATAGCATTTTCCTATCAGTACTTTAGGGCGGCCACTCAATTCAGAAAGTATTTTCAGTTAATTGGGTCCGAGTCTTCTGAAAGTAACTTTTTGTCTTTCACATTTTTTAGTCTTTACTCCTAAGTTTCTGCTGTAGCTACCTTTTTGTTGGGGTTTTGGCAAAGTTTGGGGTTTGCAGTGATGGTGATGCATAAGTTGAGGCGGTGTGCTCTTGAGCATAGAGTCTTTTAATTGATAATTTTCTTGATACTTCTTTTTAATGAATTTTTCGCGAAAATGAAAATGGAAGGGGCTACATTTCACTTTTCATGGAAAGCAACCATCTGACACACAATTCTCGACCATAGCTACAAGTCAAATTTATGAAATGGGAATGTCGCTCCGTAGTTAGGTTCTAGTTCCAGTTATGTGTAATAACGGGAATTAAGAAAGTGCCCCACTTCATAATGGCGCATTAAATTGTAAACAAACTTAGAAGCGTGAAAGACTGAAAGAGTAATAATGGAGAAAAAAGAATTTTTACACCTCGCTCATTATGATTAAGTTATTGATGATGAAGAATTTTTAGTACTTCTGGATTTTAATATATATTTATAATAATGTATAATATATAATATATATATATATATATATATGTATATATTCGTTTCAGATGCAGCATCAGCAGTTGTAAAATGATAAAGTGTTTGAAAAAAAAATTACATTTTTTGACAACGTTTCGATTTTTTCTTCGTCAGGTTTCAAAGTGTGCAAACACCGTGACAAAAATTTGCATCACGTAATTACGACCATAAAAAAACTGACGTCACGGCACGTGCAACTATATAATAATCGTAAAAAAACGCATAGCCTAACAAAGAATATGACCGCGGTTAAGAAGATTATGACCGTAAAATTCAACAGACTTTATTACTCCTTAAAATAAAAGTGTGACACACACTCACTATCATATTCAAGATATATTAATATATGTAACAGAACTATATCAACGTGCTGGTAAAAACTTTGCAGGTGTGTATAAAATTACAGCTTGATCAAGAAAAACTATCTGCTGTGATCATTGTCAGAAGAATCATAAAATACAAAATTTAATTTGTACTTCTCTGTGGAGAAAAATCAATAATTTTCATATCAACAATATCAACAAAGAGACAACAGACACAACTGTTTCTATAGGGAATTGAAAATCAAAAATTTGTATGTTTATCGAATTTACAATTGATACTAATAAAGTAAAAGCTGCAGTTAGTTTATACTTTTTTCTGACCGTGCTACGTAACCAAATAGGCAAATAAGCCAAGTAAGAATGTGTAGAATCTCTCTTAGTGAAAGAACTTTATTGTCCGTCCATACCATTAGTCGAACTCTATAAACAAACGTTGATATTTATAGTAAATTTAAGTGCAAGCATGAGCATATGAAGTGTGATTCTTATTTGCTATTATAGCTATAATAGCTATCCTCATGCCATCATCTGGCATCAGGCATCAGGCATATCAAGTTGCTTGGCATTGAGTACTATATAAAATAGCTGTAGGATAAAATATTACTTTTATTTACATATGGTTGTAAAACTTTAGGATATATCTATGTAAAACTGAAGTACTGTTTAGATGAGAAAATACCACAAACCATCATGATTATGGACAAAACAAAAAGCAGAGCTATTGTGTTGTTTCACTGTTCTTTCTAGCTAGGAACAACCTGATTATATTACATACTAACAAGAGAAAAGGCTCAGTAGTTTCTTTAAAATAAAAAATCACATTAAAATAAGTCTAAGGCATTTGCATGTTAAAAGGTTACTGTCTTTGCTCAGGAGTTTCAACCATCTTTCTTCCTTGAGCGTTCACGTTTTCTCAGAACTTCAAAATGTGCGATTTCACGCTCGGAACAAACAGAGCAAATTTCAAATTTCATGGGAATCACCTCGCGCATGCGCAGTCAAGCGATATTATGAAGTTCAACCATATTCATTTTTCATCTCAACCAAAATTATGACGTCACGTCACGTAACAAGTAGGAAATACTTTATCGGCCCTAATGTGGCGTTAATTTTGGTGTGCGGCGTTAAAAGGGCCGGCGTAAAAAGGGCCAAAAAATGGAAATTTCTCAAATAATCGTCGAAATTTAGATTTTACAGGTTTTACAGGTCTTAATTCTAATATATTTCATTATGAGCTTTATAGAATTTGACTTCAGAGGCTTTTGAAGTAAAAAGACTGACAGTAATATGCAGTAACTGAAGATTTTTTTCTCGATAGTTCGTAAAACCTTTACAAGATCTTTTTATAGAACAAATATTACCTTAGAAGAAAAGATATTTGCAGGAGAAATTGGAAGTAGAGGTTTTCACGTTTATCGTAATTCAACATGGAGAAATGTTGCGCTACATTAACAAGTAAAGGTTTTAAAAGAAACTAGTACAATGTCAAGGGACATTGACCCATATTGCTGCAAGATAACGATAACAAGAATCGACAGAATTGGTGATGTCACGGTTGGTCACATACCAAGAGAGCTTTCCAGATTTGTTTTTTATTTCCTCCGCGAAGGAGGATCCGTTACTGGTACGGTCGCATGTCTAACGCCAAATGTGTCACCTATTCCAGAAGGAGGGCTTGTGATCCCCATTCTAATGCATTTTGTGTATGAAAACGTGTGATACTAGAAAAGATGAAACGCTTTGCAGGTGATCAAGTTGAAAAAATGAAACAAAATTTAGATGTGAAAGAACTCTTTGTAGACAATGAAGAGTCTGATGAAGAGGAAGTTGAAGCAGAAATAGAGGTAGAATCAGATGACGATGAGGGAATTAGAGAAAATAATGAAAGCATTAATGAAAAAGAGGACGAAGTAATTGTAATAGATTAAGTCTTAAGCGGGAAATACACTATGAGTTTTGACGCATGTGTTTCATCACATGTGTCAAGACTCATAGTGTATTTTAAGAAAACTCGTGAGTTTTTCGGTGTTGTGTCGAAACACATGTGTCAAAAAAAAAGTTCAACATGTTGAACTTTGTGTGTCAAAACACACGTTTTCTAGCCAATCGCTTTGAGAATTGCACTGCGGCAAGTGAGCTTGCATTTGATGTAGTTGTTCGTTCTTTGAAAAGTTATATGATAAATGAAATTGAAGTGAAAATAACCTATAAGCATCACGTAAATGGGTTGTTTCTTTTGTGATATCATTTTTTATTAAACATGTGTCTTAAAACGTTTTTATAAATTTCGCGGTCTTCAAACCTTCAAACACCCATGTGTAACTCTCCGAATGGAAGCCAGGGTTTCACCTAATGTTTTCATTTATTTCGCTCTTTCTCCGGCTCTAAGCAAACTGCTAAAATAATTGCAGCTACAACATCTTCGTCCGAGTCATTAGCCATGTTTACAGCTCAATATGAAATTAAACTCATTATAAAAACACGTATGTGTATACACTGAATGTGTGTGATTTTTTCATGCACCAAATGAGTAAAACCTCGTGGGTTTCGAAACTCGTGTGTCAAAAACTCATAGTGTATTTCCCGCTTTACGATGTATTAGATGATACATATTAGAAGACATTTGTAGTATAACTTAAAATTTGAACAGAAAAAGTGAAAAATAGTGCTTAAAATTGTTTGTTTTTTTTTACTTTTGAGGCGTAAATAACGGCCCTAAGTGGCGTTAAGGCAAAATGTTGGGGTGGCGGAATAAGGGCCGACGTAAAAAGGACCGGCGTTAAATTAGGGTCGTCGTAAAAAGGACCGATAAATTGATACCAAATCTTGAAGTGCACAGAGAGCTGCGCAGATGCGTGCCCCCGTTCACCGGAAAACGCCTCGGTAAACAGCCTTTAACATTGAAGAATACTGCAGGAAAGAGAACTATTATTTATAAACATTACCTCACTTTTATTCATCTACAGCGTAATGGACGTAGTCTCATGGTATTCACTAATGCGGTACTGTGATAAGATATGATAAGAGTCGTAGGTATGTTTAACAAAACAAGAAGCTGCTTGGCTTGAAGACTTCAGGACGTGTAACATCGACATTCAACAATAACAAAACATTTGACGAATTGTCCCACTTTGGTTAAATCTGACAAATAACTGCCACATTCGAAAATAGCACCTTTCAATTGTGCTTTGTGCAAATGTTTGTGAAAAATAGACTTTCTTAATTTGGTCCAAATTTTACCCGAAGTCCCAATTTTAGTTAAACCTGACAAAATAATTTTCAAATTCGAAATAAGTACCTTCCAATTGTGCTTAGTGAAAAGTTTGGTGAACTGAATATCAAAATTTGGCTGAAATTGACAATTCGTCAACAATGTCATGTAAACGTTGAACGAATCTTGGAGCAGTAGCAGGGGGAGGAGAAACTAAGGGTATTCTAAATACTTTACTCCACCACGGATGTCCCAAATTCAATGAAACGTGTAGATCTCTTTCTGACAAGTTTTGTTATAGTAGCAATATCATCAATTTTCGCCTTGCTTATTCCGTTCTGAATATTCTCGCGCAAACAAGTTCACGATAAAAAGATTTTATTTCGTCACTTCGGGCCATGAAGATAATCGAATTAAAGATAGTATTTACCAATAGAGAAACCAATACCCAGCTACCAGCCCCAATTATTTTACTCCTTGAACCAGATTGTCCAATGTACAAAAAATAGATAGCCGGTGTAATGTAGGTGAGTAAAAGCAAAACTGAAATAATGAAGATTGTAACTGTAGCTTTTCGATGTGCTGCGTTTCTAAGGATTCTGTTACTGTGTCTTTCAACATTTCGAGCAGATATTCGTATATACAAAAGCAACAAACAGTTCATCAGAAACGCTGACGTGGCTTGCATTAAGATAATTGCTCCCAAAATCGTGACAAATACTTGTGTCATGTGAGGTTCGTTTCGATAATAATAGTCTAAAATGCCTGTAACTATTGCACATATGCAGGAGAGTATTACACCAATAACGACTGTCATAATAAAAACAGTGTTGGTAACATATAGCGCATAAAATGTGTTAAATACAATATGCATGAAGCGTTCTGTTGAAATGAGAAGAACAATTGTTGCTCCTGTCATTGTTAGTGATACGAAAAGTATTCTGTCCACGGTTTCACGGAAACATGATGATGTAGTTTGAAATATGTTGAAAATACGATACGGTATGGCAACCACTCCAATGAGCAAATCGCTAATCCCCAAACAAAGGAATAAACTACCAAATCTTTTTTTGTGTAAATATGTTTTGATTAGACAGTATATCATAGCAAGATTCACAGTGATGTTCAGCACCATCATCAATGAATATACGATGATTTCATTACTTCCCTCTTCAGCTTTAACCAAACACAATCCTTCTTCTTGAGAAGACGACTTTGTACCAATAATGTACATGTTCATGCTATGCAATAATACTTTCAGATTTGAACTTATTTTTGTAATAAATTCAAGCAATCGAAACTCTGAATTCTTCAACTGACGAATCCAACTTGATACTATCATCAACAAAAACAACAATGAAAACTTTATTAGGAATTCCTAGCAAAAACAAGTAGAAACTGCTTGTAAACAAACGAACGCTTTAAGAAAACAAATATAACGCTTATGTAAACAATGAAACCGAAAAGGCAAGTAAACAGGAAGTAGAAAACTATAATTCCTTCTTGAACAAATTTTCTGAAATTTCTACAGAAACATAAACGTTGCTTCAATAAAATACTCTTTGTTGCTTTTCACAAATATGCCCACAGGGTCTCCTCTAAAGTTTTAGTACTTTTAGGCTCTGTTCACACGTGCTAATGATATACAGTCTGCGCTCGATAAGTGGAACCACGCATAAGTGGAACTTTCGCTGTATGGAACTAATTTTTTCAGTCCCTTGGATTTGCTCTATCAATTTCTACGAACAAAAAAATGAAAACTTGCATTGTTTATCACATTTTAAAATTGGTAGACGGCCAAGCGAAGGCTTGCTACAGTGTGCATAAATACAATGCATTGAAAGGAATCGAAGGAGATCAAACCTGTATAGCTATCGCAAAGAAGTATAGTGCTGCGATAAGTGGAATATCCAATAAGTGAAACCATTTTCCTCGGTCCCATGAGGATCTTGTAGCTGTTTTGATAGCGCTAGATTAAACGTCATCCCTGTACGAATTTAAAATTGTTGCAAGATTTGAACCAAAAATTACTGTACTGCATAAATCAGAGGCCAATGCAAGAATTAGAGCACTTTGAGATAACTCAGGGCGCAGTGGCCAAGTGGTAAGGCGTCGCTCTCTTAAACCGAAAATCGCGTGTTTAAGCCTCGCCTGTGCCTTTGGCTGTTCTTGAAATGCACCAAAACTATGCAACCTATACAAACTCCAGTTAATATCTAAATCTATAGCAAGTGTCTGGAAACGTAAATTCAGCCGTTCAAATTACCATTAATTACCATTAGGAAAATATATGTTTTTAAACGGTCTTCGTATTTACATGAGCTTAACCTACAAACATTGTTTCCCTTATTATTTCTCGGACGTAGATAATTTCATAAAAGCGTAACTTCAAGCGCAATTGATCTAATAAATTTCCTTTATTTACTGGGATGGAAACTCAATTGAGTTTTCCTAATAAACATTATTCAATCTCTAATCCAAGCTCTTGAACATGCTTAATGACATATAGTGACATTAGTTTAAGTTGCCGACTAAGTACTGGGACTTGTGAACTTCAAATCAAAGTGTTACAGATAGCAGATGAACCCTGTATTATTGAGTCTTGAGTTGTATCTCGATTCGTGAGGCCATTTTGCCATTTTGTTTTTATGGCGCTCTAATATATTGGAAGCAGCCAATTTCAAAGAAGCGGTGTTTTAGAGGTGACTTAAAAATGAATTTCCTCTTTCATACGGATTCTAAATCAGTTGAGATTTCCCAATAAATATTACGTTACTTCTTATCGAAGCCATTAAACGTGTGCAATGAATTGAAGCATTTTTTAACGAAAGACTGAGAACTGAGACTTCTAAAGTTCAGCCTCGAATATTATCAAATGCAAATGAAGCAGTATTATTGAGTTTGGAGGTACAACTCAATAAGAGACGGGGGTTCCACTTATCGAGCGCAGACTGTATTTGGACGTTTTGAAATGATAGCTACTTATGTAAGGGCAACATGAAAGCCTTTAAAAACTCAGTTTGGAATTTAAAATTCCGTGCTATCCTGTCAGAATTTTGAATTCACTCCATGTATTATTAAAATTCCAAAAAATTTGATTTGGATAAAGAAGGAAGATTCACCAAAGAACAATGAAACAACTTCTTCTCGATTAGTTTTAAATACTTCACCAAACAAACAAACACCACAACGGAATTTACTTCTCTTTCTAGCCTGATGCTAATGCGTTGGTAACTGTACGGCATAGGTTTCTGGAACTGATGCACCTTATCCTGGCTATTACTTGGTATTTGGGTGTTATAATAACGGGTGGAATAATAACGTGGCAGATTTCGGTTTTTTAAAAATTTGATTTGATTTATTTTATCCGATTGGGGACTGCTGCTTTCAAATTTAAACAAATGAATCATTATTTGGTTCCAAAAAATCCCATTTTTATTTCAAGTTTGGCCTACTCAGACATCTAGCACCTTATTTTGGGAGTTAATGTAAAAATACACAAATAGGAAAAACGCAGCCGGTTTCGTCAGCCTTTCAGCGGGAGTTTCGTTAATTTTTATGTTTCGTTCACTTGAATGGTACTGAGAAGAAGTAATCTTAAAAATCATAGACTACGACGAGGAGCCCCTAATTCCTTTTAACATTAAATAGTTTGACAATGATGAGTTTGTTTCTTCTTTCACATCTATCATTTAGATACTTTGCATTTATGTCTGATTTTCACGTGATAAGCGCTCCTTATATGTCCGTTTTATAAATAGCCTCAATAAAAGCAAAATCTTTTTTCCGCCGTACTTATGAAATATAAAGTTTAACTTTAAGAGCAAGACAAAGTATTAAGCCAATCAATTTTAATAGAGACATAACCATACAGTTAATCCATTATCATGTCATTCACCAAGGTCTATATATACTTTCTCCTCCCTTCAATGATATCTATATTTCGATTTGCTATGATAATGTAAGCTACATTAGCGTCTTGAACATCAAAAGATGTTGATTCAGCTATTATTTTAGGTTTTATTATCATCTCTATTTGGTTCATAATTTGTCCGATAATGTTTCTTTCCATCTGATTTCTGAAAATTAACCGTTATCACTGTTATCGGGCTTACTTGTAATTTTCTGGTTGAACAAAGTTTTAGTCCGTAATAGAAAAAAATGTTAAAAATGGCTAGTATTAGGGTTAGGGTTGGGGTTGGGGTTTCGAGGAACAAAAAGTCGGTAAAAAATTTTAGTCGGGGAAAATTTTAGTCACCTAAGAACATTTTAGTCACTTTTCCCCGGCCAATTTTTTAAATAAGACATTTTTCTCCGACTAAATGTTTTCAATATGAAGAAGAATATCAAGATATTACAATAACGTCTAAGGGGGGAATTTGGTCGGGGAAAATTATCGGCTTAAATTATTATGACGCAACATTGATTTTAACTACATTAACTATTATTAACATTTTTTATAACAGAACACAGCACTCCAATGCGTATAAATTGTCCACAATTAAACATGATGTGACTTTTTTAGTAGTTCCTGTACCACTGTTTCCATAGTTTCTGCCATGAGGAAATTCATTCAAGTGCTGAAAATAGGGGAGCACCGTGTCATCAACCCATGCCCTAATAATGCACGAAGTCTTTGAAAAAATAATATCTAAATATGTACCTAGTAATGGTTACCCTCAACCCTGTTACAGTACCATATAATCACATCACTAGAGCAATTCAATCTAATTTCAACACAAATAGGTTTTTACACAATTGGTTATACGATTTAACCGACTGGTAGCGTTGTGGTTGAGTCCTCGCTTCCAGTTCGGAGGGTCGCGGGTTCAGTCTCTGACTGAGTTATGTCAGCAAGAGAGTAGGAATGATGTCTGGGATGGCAGTTTAGTAGAGCGGTTCCTGTCATTACAACTCCCGTAGCCCAAATGAAGGCTTTAAATGCTCTAGAACCTCCTTCACAGGACCCTCATTAATAGCAGTACCTTAAGGAACTGAAGAGGCTATCCTGGGTAAAAATTCGTATAATAAGAATAAATAAAAAATAAACAAGAGAGTAGGAATGATGTCTAGGATGATGTAATAAATTTTATTCTTTGACAATGGCTTCAGGAAAGAAGCCAAAATATTAGATTTTAAGGAAATTTTGTCATTTTGTTCCTTATCAAAAGTTATGATGCTTCTGGTTATTTTGTTTATTATTAAATAAATATGTAAAATGACTTTAGCCTCATGTCTGAGTAGATATTACTTCATTCGTCATCAAGCAGATCGTTGAGTAGATGTTACTTCATTCGTTATCAGGCAGCTCGTTGAGGCAAATTAACAAATTTTTCAATCTTGTTTCCTTCATGGTTTTTTTCTACTTTTTTAGCAATCTTGAATTTTATCGTTGCCGGCAATGAGATATTTCACTATTGGACATTTTCCTAGTGTATTCAATTTCGTCTTCAAACAGACATTTATGTCTAAATCAAACTCAATTTCTTCACTGTTAAAATGCTCACATAATAATTCGCCATTATTGGTCTGTAATGCGTATCACTAGACTCAAATGTCAGAAATTTAGATGATTGTTTTGTTTGTCTTCTCGTTACATCTTCTTGTCACTGCAAGGAAGAGCATTTTTGTTTAATAAGGGTTATCCTTTTATAGAAATGTTAAATAGAAACTTCTCCACAGTGACTATTCAACCTATTTGCCCAGTAGGTTAAACCGCTACATATTTTAACCGATGTTAAAGGATTTTATGCAAAAGAAATCAATTCTTTTATATTTGATAAATCCGACATATTTTGAGTTCGTTCTGTAAATACCATTCTCTTTGAAAGTATTTAAAATATTTAAAGTACTTTCTCCCTCCTACAGCCAAACCTTTACAATTGTGTATGAAAGAACAAATCAGTTCAATTTAGAAATGACGTACGTCAATTTTAATTAGCCGAATTGGGCTAGTTGTACTCTCCTTTGAAATGTATTACTGCATTTCATCGGAGAGACGACATTTTTTTAACTTCTTTTTATTTTTGTATATTTCTAATTGACGTTAAATAAATTTTAATATAATAAATAATAAAAAAAAAAATAAATACTTGGTGCTTTATCAGTATTTGTTGAATCATGTCTCTATTAATTTTAAAAGAAAATTGGGAAACATATGACGTATATGTGGCATAAATCAAAACCACTAGTAATTCGATTGGTTTGAATAAAAAACCTTTACAGGGATTTCTTCAGTAATGCGCAGTATATCAACAAGGAAAAAAGCACTGGGGACGAGGCTGGGAGATATTTATCAGATACCGTCAAAATTGTGAAAATTTAAGCAAAACTTAGACCAATTTTCGAAACTTTCAAACTCGTTATAGTATCTGTGCTCATTTCGATTTTGCAAGTCACTTTTCTGAATCGAACAAAGTTATTCCATGTTAATGAATCACTTTAACCTTCAGAAAAGTTTCAATGATCGAATTTCTTTGTGATTTACTGTAACATTGCGAAGACTATGCAACTATGATGACATGTTTCCAACTATCGTCCGATCTCCTTGTTGTCTAACATTGAAAAAATCTACGAAAAAGGCATGTACGCACGCCTCACTGATTTTCTCAATCAGCATAACCACATTTATGCTAAACAATTTGGATTTAGAAAGCAACACTCATTCACCCATACACGTATTAACATTGTAGAGTGCATATGTAACTGTCTTGATAACAGGGTGCTTGCTTGAGGGGGTTTTGTTGACCTACAAAAGCCTTTGATACTATTGACCATCAAATCCTTCTTACTAAACTCAATCATTATGGTATTCGAGGTATAGTAAACAACTGGTTCAGGTCCTATCTCACCGGGCGTTTCCAATATGTCTCTATCAGCAAATCAAACTCTAGATTGCTATCTATTCACATGGTGTTCCACAAGGTTCAGTGCTTGGGCCGTTGTTATTCTTGTTGTTCATTAATGATCTGCATTACTGCATTAAGTCATCTGAAACCTACCACTTTGCAGATGACACACACCTCCTAAAGTTTTCAAATTCACTGTAGTCTCTCTGTAGGAAGACCTTACGCTGACCTTAAACGGCTATGCTCTTGGCTTTATGCCAACAAAATTTCCTTAAACCCTAGTAAAACTGAATTTCTGATCTTTAAATCCCGGTCTCGTACTTTGGACTTTATACCGTACTTAACACTATGTGGTAAGCGCATCTACGCAAGCCACAGTGTCAAATACTTAGGTGTTCATCTAGATGAACATCTTTCATGGAAAACCCATATTTTGTCTATTCAGCAAAACTACAGAGAGCCAATGTGGCGTTATCCAAACTGCGTCATTATGTTCCCCAAACTCCCTCGTTAACATCTATCATGCAATTTTTAGCTCTCATATGCGCTATACCTGCCAAATCTGGCATGTGACAACATCTATACCCACAGAATCTTAACATTGCAATAAGCAGCAATACCGCTTATGACCTTCTCTGAGCCTCGAACTCCATCTTCACCCCTCTCTACAATCTTGGTATTCCCAATTTTTTTTATCTTGTTGAAGTCCTCAACATAATTTTTGTCCGAAACTTTATAAAGTCACAGATGCCTTCTGACACACTTAAAACCTTAAATATTCACAAAATCTCTCACTGACATAGAAAACCGTGAATGACACTCGTATATTACATTATGGCCATTCGTGGACAACATAGAGATAAATAAAATAAAATACACTCAGCTATTATTTCTTTTTAAAAAAATTGTCAGTGCAAGATATTTCATCAAATACAATTGTCTTCTTGAAATAGTGGGATAGTCATTTGGTTATTGCATACTATATAAAATACTAAAGATATGAACAAAACATGATAACAGCGGTAGATCCAGTGAAGATTAAAATGAGTGAGAGAGGACAGTGTAATAACATTCTTTCTCAATTTCCATTGCTCATTATCAAGTTTTACTTTACATCTACAGCTATTTTGCATGAATTCTGTATTTCTTTATGATCTGCCACATATTTACATAAAAGATGTGTAGCGATTTGGCGTAAAGTAATACATTAAATTTACCACATTGATGCCTTGAGATGCAGCTACTGCCCATCACGTTACCACAAAAGAGATAAAAAAAAAAACAGTCATCATTGATGGAACCATCTCTATATTAATTCATTTAAGATAAATATGGATTCGTTACAAATGTGTTACGAATCAAACAAACATAGGACTTTTATGAAAAACAGTCTTATATATAGACTGATAAAACTATCCTGTATAAATATCATGAATAAATAAAAAACAAAAAAATAAAATAAATTGTTACAAACCTCTTATCATACACGAAATCATTGTATTACGTACGTTCATTTATTGTGCTTTTATACAACGATGGGAAAATGGTCAATAGAGATGATTTATCGTATTGGTTTCAAATATAAGATAATATAGAAATATAAGACTATAAAATCTCACGACAGCCTTAGCAGTTATTAAGCAAAATTGTTATGACACTCAATCTCCGTATCAACTTCAGTTACAGCTTCATCTTTACATATGGTATGAGGACTAGCCAAGGTATATGCACCAATGCAGGAATCCTTTGGAAGATCATCACAGTTATTATTATTTCCCTCTTCAATTTCTTTGGCAATTTTAGGATTTGAAACGGCTACCATATTTTTTGAACTGCTCTCGAAATATCTGAAGGATACTCTCGCATCACGAGGTTCTTTTGGCTTTTTTGTATTTGATGTGTCAATCGATGCCATGGAAACATCTGTAAACGAGTTGCGTGTCGCATTACGGTTGCATTTTAAAATATTAATGGCAACTTTACGGGTGTGCTCCTGCACAAAAATGTAACAAAGTGAATCGGATATGAATCCGAGCGACCAAATAAGATTGATTTCAAATGGAACAGCAGAGCCGCTTTCTTTTTTGATGACATAAAGCACAATATCAGGAATAGCATAAAAGATGAAATACGTCACCACTATCAGACAAGGGACAATATTCTCTTTAGATACTTTTTTCTGCTTCAGATTAAATTTCTTTCTGCTTTTAAGGAGACTTATTCCTATTGCAGAATATGTAAATATGGCCACAATCATGAATACAGAATTCAATATCATGAAACCATATGTATACATCCCTTCGTGAGCGACTATTGGAGCAGCAAAATAAACAGTGACTGAGTAAATGGCGGCCAGAAGCCACTGTGCTAAAGTTACACGAAGAGTTCGTTGATATGTACACCAGATTTTGTATCGAACTTGTAAAATGAGAGCTAGTAATCGATCAATGGTAATCGAAAACATGGCGAAATAAAACATTATATTTACGCCCCCATCTACCGCCAACACTATACGTCCATGTATTGTATCCCGCTCCCAAGAAGAGAAGGAAGGAGCGGCAATCAGGCTATACGTAACGATCATGCATATTTCAACTACACTCAAATTGCAAAGCAAAATCTTCTGATTGTATCTCCGTCGCCTTTGTTGACTGAGACAGTAAATTCCAAAACTATGCGACATTAGTCCGATAACTTGTAAAATAAAATAACCTGCAATCGACCATGGATTTTCAGTTCCACTTCCTGCCATTCTTCGTTGGAATCTTTAACTGTAACTAAAGGAATTATGATTTTTTTGGGTTAAGTTTTATTACATGGAGGTAATGAGGTGCAAGGTTCCTATACAATTTTGTTTTAGAATTCCGGGCCTGTTAAGGTGCTTAATTCTAATTTTGCCTCCAAATAAAAACTTTGCAGAAAGAGAACATATTGAAAATTTCCTGTATATGTTATATGCTTGATACAATGAACAAATGAAAGGAAGAGAATTTGCATAAAATTCTGTATACTTCTGTGGATATGTACTTCTTCACAGTAAATTTTCAACAAATTTGCTTTTTGAGAATTTCATTAGTGATCACTGCTTGTTTTTCATAATCATTCCTTGAAATTGTCTTGTTGTGAAGAGACTCGTTAACTAAATTTTTGAAATACCGATAATCCTGTAAGAAAAATAATTACACTTTTAAATAATTACCCTTTTAAATAATTACACTTTTAAATAATTACACACATAATTACACATGACAATAAATCTTTTCAGAAATTATGTCACGGCAGATCTTGCCTCGCTTTGAAACTGTACAGTAATGATATTTGTGTTGTTTTTAAAAAGAAGCGATGCCTGAGGGGGAAATGTTACACGAAGTTTTTTTTATCATTCTTAAGGTTACTGTAAAGGAAAAAATTGGTAAAAATCACATTTTCTGATTTTTTGATATTATTATAGAGCGGAGCTTAATTTTCCATATGCAATAAATCTTTTTTGTCAAAAGTGTTTTTATTTCCCAAAATACGAGGAAAAACCGTTTTTGAGAGAAAATTCTGCAGGAGGGTTTTAAATAAAACATGTAAACATTTTTCTTTTCCATTGAGTTAATCTAATTAGTCATTGCCATTAGATTGTTGAGAAAGAAAATTTATAACAACAGAGCACCATTCCGCATGTTTGTTTATCATGCTGAAAGTTTCCAGCTGAGTAATTTTTTAAAACCGCGTTTTCTCAAAATTAAATTTATGTAAAAATTCTACCAATAAGGAGTTCCTGTGACACGAATATTTATCGAATTGCTAAAATAATTATACCCACGTGATCACAACAGACTGTAGAACAAAACCGTGTCACAGTTTTTGAAATAATTATGCCAATCAAAAATAAATCGTTGCTTTAGCTTTGGAGTTAGCATAATTATGTTACTTAAAACTTCTTTCATCATAACTTTTGAAAGACTTAATTATTTAAAAAACGCTGACACGGTTTTTGAGTTCGATCTTTTGGGAACATGATGCAATAATCTTTAGAAAGAAATTTCAAAAATCTGTGTCACAGGAACTTGTCAAACACAACTACAAACTTTTTTGTTTTCAGCTCAAATTTCCAAAAAATGATTAATTTACCTTTTTGCAAATTAGACCATCTTTTAGAGGAAAAACAGAGCTTTTCAGAAATATATACTTTTATATAATAATTGTTTAAAACTTGGGAGTTATTGTGTAAAAACCAAAGGTGTGCATTTTTCCTTTACAGTAACCTTAATTACGTTAGTAATTAAAAACATTAGAAACGAGGCAAGATCTGCTATGACGTAATTTCCGAAAAGATGTATTGTCATGTGTAATTATTTAAAAATACTTTTTCAAATGGAGCTAGAAAATCATTACATCAAGTAGAGAACAGATACACAGATAAAGTTATTCCTATAGTGTCCATTTGCGTCAATGATGGTTTTATAAACCCAACAATATAACATCAATTCTAGTTCAAATTAGTCCACTGAAAAGCATATTTCTTATTTATTTATTTATTCTTTCTTTAAAGTCAATATACAAAAAAGTTACATTACGGCTAATTTAAGTTAATTTAAGCTAATTCAAATTAAGTGATATATACACTGAGATTAAAAGGAGCCTAAGCTAATAAAATATTAAAAATTTAGTTTATATATCCTAGATTGTAAATATAAGTGGCACAGAGACAGCAACTGCACTGGATACTTGTTATGTTTTTTAACCCATTTTTTAAAAGCAGACAATGAAGAGGCATTTCTGCAGGTATTCCGAAGTATCTCCATTTATTATTTCTTTCCAAAAACTAAAACCACTTCAGAGGCTTAAACGAAGCGTATATAATAATCGCCGAAATTGAAATCGCATGTATACAAAATAAACCAACTGCCAGTTCCCCGCCTATTCAGTATTTTCTAAATCCATCATACAGCTACCAGAATGCAACAATATATAATCATTATAATTACATGATTCGAAAAATAAAAATGCTTGCGAAAAAAAAAATGATACTCACAATGACACTGTGGTGAACGCTTATGCAAGTCCAACAGCTGTATTTAGACTAGCAAATAAAAAAAATGTCAACAGAAATCAAATTGTAATATCACCATATCCAAAGAACTCGCAGTAATTATGTTTTTTCCTTGATTATAAGTAAGAACGAGCAGAAACGAGACAATACTTCCAGATTGCAACAATAAATACCAAAACCAAATTGGCATTGCAATGATCGCTAAAGAGTGTGTTCATCTAACAATTTGAAAGCATCGAACTTCTCGCCTAAAACTTCTTTAAATATTCTGAAAAAACGAATTTAACCTTAACTGGTCCAGGCTTTACTTCGTTCTAATCAAATTTTACACCATGAAGTTTTGATGCTTTCAAATTGTTTGATGAACTATATGTAAAGAAGCGTTGTTTATATAAATCTATACTATAATAATCGAACATTCAAAGAGATAAAATATTTTCATCAATTTTTACACAGATTTTTTTTTTTTTGATGATTATCTTTAATTTCCCATGGTATTCGATAACTTCAAAATAGCACTTTAGTAACAAATAAAAATATAATAGAAGGTTGGTTGATATAAAAAGTTTACCAACCTTCATAATTTCTTCCCGACCTGCCATTGTGTGTTTCAAAAGAAGCCATTTATTTCAAATTTCATTTTGAAATCCGATTTTTACGGAAACCAACCAAAGAAGCGCACTCAAGTATAAGCATCACAAAATGGTTATCCTGGAATGCTGATATTGTCAAGGGTGTTTATGAACGGGTACAACTAACAACAACAGTACTATCGTTAGGTAGCTTATGGTCTATGTTCCGAGCAAAACTCAACGGCCACACTTCCTACACAACTCAGATCTCCCCATACATCTCACAAAAGTATTTTTGACGCCGAGTTAAAAATAATAACACCATTAAAATCCTTCCAAGATGCCCAATCTTTGACATCTCCACTACCGACTTTTCTATCCTTCGTGACAAACAATGAAGAAAAATTCTCATGATAAAGACTAAGGGATTTTTTTCTTTTCGATGATAAATTATGTAATTTAACATGTCTTTATGATGAATATACAGTGTGTTTCAGAATATTAGAAACGGTGTCAACCCCATTATGTGTTTCAAATTTCAAAATAATTTTTTGCGGAGTGTTACTTTTAGCAGAACAGAGCTCATTTGGCAAGATCAAATATTGTCATCAAACACTAACAGAGAGATGCATTTCGGCTGCCGTAACTGGATGCAACCTCCTACAGGGTCATACAAAAAGTGCGATTTGGCTCACTTACCTTTGATTTTCGGAAATTTTGAGGTAGATAATAATATGGATGATCAAGCTCATAAGTGTTCAGGGTATAGCGTTTACGCAAAATTGTCGATCTGTACGGTGGCGGTCAAAACAAAGTGGTTGTCACAGCATTAGCTATGGTTTTTCAAATTAGAATTTTTCACATTTTTTACATAAATTATAAATATTTCAATAATTAAAAATTTCTCTGTATTTTGTTCTGTATTTTGTCACATATTAATTTATTAATTTATTTACATTTCACATAATCAAAAAATATATAAAAACATTCTGTAATTTATTTAGGTCATTGTATATTATCCACTTTGCTTTATTCTGGTCTTTAAATTATCAACTTAGCCTCATAGCCCTTCTAAGTGCAGTCCACTTTCAGTTTCACTCAGTTCAAAAAGACTTTGAAGGGTCAACACCTCAACTGAACTCATTATTCATCACTCATCATTCATCACTCATCATTACACTTCAATTTTCTACACAGGCTAGCTGGTAAGTTTTGCCACACCTTTTTTTTTTCCTTAGCATGTGGACTTAAAGTTGGACTTAGAATTTTTTAAATATTTTCACATACATGTACTTAGACTTAGATTTTCTCAATTCAATTTTTGTAATTTATTTTTGATTTCTATTTATTCAGTTTGAACCTATTCAAATAAAGTGTTACAAACACAGCCAAACTGACCATTCATTATCTTTGCCCACACATTCAAACAGCAACCATCAAGTAGAGTTGGGCTCAATCAATGAAAGTAAGGAATCAAGCAAGGGTTGATTACAAGTCACTTGCAACCACTGGTGATCGTGTACTGATGGATCCCAAAACACCAAGCATTACTGAAGATAAAGCCAGTGATGAATCATCAGTCAATGCCCTCATCATCATGGAGGCAACACTTCAGGGTGAGATCTGTGATGTCACTGAAGACAACACCCCTGAAGACATATGTCAATCTGTGAAGCTAATGAAGTCAGACATCGAAAAGATCGAGAATTTGCGGACGCAGTACCGAGTCAAACACCGTGAGTTGAGATTGGTTTTCCATAGTGAGCAGTATAAAACCAAATTTCATAAGCAATTTCAATCGGCTATCGAGAGTATCAGTATGTTCATCGAGACTCTCAAACGCTACATTCAAGAATGTCATCAGATTAATAAAAACTCTGTGAGGATAGTCAATCAACAGAAATCAACTTTCATGTTTGCAGAGATCAGAAGATCCATGACGCACCTTCGCTACATGTCTGCATAGATTATCAAGCAGTTACCCTAAGGCGAGAGTACGAGAAAGACCTGATCGAGGAGATAAAGTCAAGGGACATCAATAAACTGGAAATTTTTAACAAAAGCACATTGAAAATTCAATTGCCAAAGTTTTCTGGGTTCGATTGAGCAGTCGATATTTACACGTTCAAGTCGGAGTTTGAAAAGTTATATTCGGACACCGTTCCAGTAAAGTTTCAGCCGGACCTACTCAAGAACAATCACCTCGACAAGTATGCTCTTTCACTGGTGAAGAGTATCAACAGCATGGAAGAAATCTGGAAACGCCTGAAGACTGCTTTCGGTGACCGTCAAATGCTGCTCTCAAACAAACTTTCAGAACTAAACTCAATTGAGATCAAGTCTAAAGATTCGGCCAAAGTTGTTGAATTGTTAGCCAAGGTCATTGACATAATGAATGACCTCATGCTTCTTGCTGCTACGCACAATTTCGAGAATGAACTTTATTACGGTGATGCTTTCACTCGGGTGTACAATCTAATGGGTGAGGCAAGAATGATGCGGTGGCTTTCAGTCAGTTGTGAAAGTGCGAAGGAAGGCAAAGAAAAGTGAAAGCAACTGGTTGAGTTCTTGGAGAAAGAGCTTAAAATTCTCATTAAAACCAATTCACCGAGACAGACAAGTGGAAAGAGCCAGTCAGCATTCCAAGCACAGAGTAACTGGCCATCAAACAACAATTCAAATCCGCAACCTAGAGTTCCACAATCAACCATCTGCTACATATGCGGAGCAAATGACCCCATTCAGACAAATGGACCGAGAGGTACTAAACTCACACAGTACTTTGCTTGCAAAATGTTCGTTGAGATGACGCCTCATCAAAGATACCAACATCTCAAACAAAAGAATCTTTGCACTTAATGCTTGTATCCGGGTGCAAAACAAGATCAAGGGAAACATCAAGACGGTCTATGCCAGTATGATTTTGTTTGCCGGCATCCCAAACACAGCTCAAGCCTAACAAAGAAGCATGTTTTAGTATGTGACGAACACAAGCATGACCAGATCAACCGCGACATACTAGAACACTACAAAGCTCGATGCATCATCAAACAACCAGTTCAGCCGTATTCAAAGGAAATCAAAATCTTCCATGCGTTGGTTGATAGTCGTCAGTCAGCCAACCATGTCAATCAGTCCTCAGAGCATCAAGCTGTTTTCATGCTACAGACTATCAACATCAACAGTCAGTCGTTCAACCTGTTCTACGATTCAGGTTGCAGCGACTTCATCTGCAGAAGCCAGGCAATTCAAAAGCTTGGTGATCGTTCATTCCAGAAGTTCTCTGGCTCCATCAAGATGGGTGGTGCTGGAGGAATTGTCAGTCGATCAGAGTACGGAATCTACAGCGTGTCGCTCCCGCTCAGAAATGGAAATGATGCAACCATGACTGGTGCCTGTCTGGAGAAGATCACAGACACCTTTCCGCTCTATCCACTCAATGGAAAAGTCTATCAAGATCTTCAGGAAACATACGTCAGTCAACAAAATGATCCACGTTATCTGCCATCTGTCCCTGCATTTGTCGGTGGGGACACAGACTTCATGATTGGGATAAAGTACTACAGATATTTTCCACGAGTCATCTTCCAATTACCATCTGGCCTTACGATTTAGATGGATCATGTGGTGTCATTGGCGGACCGCATGAAGTTTTTAATCACATCAGCAATCAAGTGTCACCGATCAACTTCATCACAAGTCAACATAAGCTGTTTCAACTTGGTTACCATGTCAACCCTGATCTTCGTCTTCTCGGTTTTGGTGATCAACAAACTGATTTTCATGGGTCATAAGATTCAACCATAGAAGAGTCACCTGATCAGCAACTCATCACTTTTCTTGAAGGAGAACGTGCTGGAAGTGAAATTCTCCACAGATGCATCAATTGCCGATCGTGCTCATCTTGCAAAAATCAATCAAACAAGATCATAAGCATCCAAGAAGAGATAGAACAAGATCTCATCAACCAATCAGTTACCGTTAACATCAAAAACAACATGACAATTGCCACACTTCCGCTCTTAAATGATCCTGTCAACTGGCTCGCTCCAAACCGCAATGTCGCTCTGAAAGTTTATGCCCAGCAAGTGCGTAGACTTGAAAGGAATCCAAAAGATAAGGAAGACATCATCAACTCCGAAAAGAAGTTACAATCCTTGGGCTACGTCGAATTCACAAAGAATCTTTCGAAAGATATTCAAGCATCACTGAGGGACGATCTTATCAAGAACTTCATTCCTTGGAGAGCAGTATGGAAGAAGAATTCAGTATCTACTCCTTGCAGGATTGTCTTCGATGCGTCCATGCCCACAGCCTCTGGTCACTCACTCAACGATGTGTTGGCAAAGGGACGTAACAACATGAACAAGTTGGTAGGAATTTTCATTCGATGGAGGAGTCATCAAGTTTGTTTTCATACTGATGTACAGAAAATGTATAATACTGTTCCGCTGGATCCATCCCATTGGTGTCTTCAGAGATATCTATGGAGTGATTCATTGGATCTGAATGCACCACCTGAGGAGAAAATCATAATGACGCTGATTTACGGAGTAAAATCTAGCGGGAATCAGGCGGAACGTGGTCTGCGTCAAACAGCCTATCTCTTAAAAGACGAGTACCCTGACACATACATAATTATCACCAAAGATATCTACGTTGATGATTGCATGTCAGGCTCAGACTCAAAGGAAGCCGCTATGTTAATTGCAGATCAGCTTGAAGTCGTTGTCAACCAAGTTGGTTTCACACTGAAGGGTTTCACTTTCTCAGGTCAAACTCCACAACCATCCCTATCTGCAGATGGTGAGACCATTTCTGTTGCTGCCCTCAAATGGTATTCTGAAGAGGACAAACTTTCACTTGATGTACAAGAACTCAATTTCACCAAGAAGCACCGTGGTCGAAAGTCAAAAGAAGACAAATCAATACCGATCAACCTAACACGCCGTCAATGCGTTTCGAAGGTAGCCGAAATCTTCGATATTGCTGGACTCATCACGCCTATCGTAGCCACAATGAAGATGGACCTTTAGTTATGGACGTCACATTTCGAGATGATGCAAGATATCAATTCAATCAAATTCAACTGTGCTGTCGTCCCATCAAATGCTGAAAGTCTCAAAATCGGAACACTTGACTTGATGCCAGCAGAAATCTTGCATGTGCTTCGATATATGCTCGCTTCAAGTTACGAAATTCTGGCTACTCGTGCCAACTGGTCTTTGCCAGATCGCGTCTTGTTCCTGATGAACTCAGTCAACCGAGTGCTGAGTTATTTGCTGCTTTACTCAACACACATACTGGAGAAGTTGTGAAGCAAGCATTTGGCTCCAACCACTCATCTTCAATGAAATTCACTGATTCACAGATAGCCCTCCATTGGATATGCAAGACCAATCTTCCTCTCAAGCAATGGGTTCGGAATCGAGTATTGGAAATACACCGGTTTACTTCTATCTCGCAATGGTTCTACATTAAGTCCCAAGACATGATTGCGGATATTGGAACTCGCAGATGTTCATCCCTCCAAGATGTTGATCAAAATGCGATTTGGGTTAATGGGTATGATTGGCTGTCTGGGAGCAAAGATCAATTTCCAACACTCACAACTGAAGAGATATCACTTAATGCGCAGGATGTTCAGCAGCTCAATAAAGAGCTGAAGAAAGAAGTTATCGATGACTCCAAGTGTCACATCTCCTCAACAGTCGTTCCAGAAGGAGTCTCCAAAAGGTATAAATACTCTGAATACATTATTGATCCAAATTTCAAAGGTTTTGACAGTGTCGTTAGGATATTGTCTCATGTCATCAATTTCATCCGACATTGTCAAGAAGTAATCAGAATCAAACATGGTTACAAAATTCCTGAATCTTGTGTCAACGCTCTCACTGAAGCAGAGATGTATTTTTTCCGAAAGGCGACAAATGTAGTCAAAGCGTTTGTCAAACCCTCAAAGATTGAACACATATCTCAAGAACAAAATGGCATCCTTTACCACACCGGGCGAATTCTTCCTACTGACGACATTACAATTCGTGGGAGAACAACTCAAGCCATGAAGGATCTCGTATCAACCTCATTTTATGAAGAAGACGCTTGAGGCTTCCATGGGACCGCTCTCAGCAAACAACTTGGTCATCGCTCCTTCATTTTATGTCACACAAACAGATTTGGCCGGTCCTTTCTTACCATTCTCTCAGCACCACAAAAGAACAACGATCAAGGTTTGGCTTGCTATCTTTTGCTGTTCAACAACAACCGGGATCAAGGTCAAAGTCATGGGCGACTATGGTACCTTTGCCTTCTTACAAGCCTTCAAAAGATTTTGCTGCTAAGTTGGCTATCCTTTCAAACTTGCGATCGATGAAGGAAGTCAAATTGTCAAGGGATGCTCATCAATCCAAGTCGACTTCACCGATCTGAAGAACAAGTTGCATCAAAGCGCCAAAGTTGGTCTAAAGATTTGCCCTGTCGGTGGGCATATTGTCAATGGTCGTGTGGAAAAGAAGATCAGAGAGATTCGTCGATCTCTTGAAACGTCTATCCAACACAAGAAGTTATCCCTCCTCGAATGGGAAACAATTTCATTAATTGTTTCTAACTCAATCAATAACCTTCCGATCGCTGTTCGTGGTATCAAAGCTGACTTTGAGATGACTGATCTTATTGCACCGAACCGCCTAATGTTAGAAAGAAACAACGAAAGATCACCTACTGGAAACTTTCAAGTCACCAATGATTTCTACAAGATGCTCCATTCAAACAAAGAAATCTTCAATGCGTGGTTTGAATGCTGGTTAACATCGCATGTACCGAATCTCATGCATCAATCGAAGTGGCATGATTCAGACGAAAACCTCGAGCCTGATGACATAGTCTTGTTTCTGAAACAAGATTCGAGTTTGTGTTCCACCTATCAATATGGAATGGTCAAGAGCGTACTACCCGGTCGAGATGCGAAAGTTCGAAAAGTCGTGGTCACTTTTCGAAATGCAAGCAAATCTCAAGTGAACGCCATCGTAGAATATTTTCTATTACTTTACCAGATGAACGAAAAGCAGCTGTTTTGTGGAATACCTCCGACAGAAGAAGCTTCTAAACTTAAAAAGTTGTATGACTCACGTGCAGTGAATTCTTTTTTTTCTAAAATAAATCGTCGTTCATTTAGGATTTTCTTCAAACAATAGTCATCGTATCAGAAAGTACTACAAAAGAAACCAAAATATTTCTAGTCATGCATATGACATATTCCTCCGACTCGTCGTCGACCAAATAGTACTCGTTTCAAAATCATCACTTTTCAGGGATAGCTAAAAACTTTAGGAAGAAGTAGCTACCCGAGTTACATGACCTTATTCCTAATTCTATTTTATTTTATTTTTATTTTTATCATAAAACGTACTTTGTAATTCCCCAAAACACGCAAAATAGACAGATATAACATCATAACTTTTCCCTCCTTTTCTTACTTTACCTCAGTCTATGTTTTTTATATATACAGAGTATTCGGGATACTTCTTGCATAATTTAGTTCATTATACTGTGGATTTAGAAAAAAATATGAAAAGCAACTTTGTCCAAAAGATTTTCCGTCCGAAATCCAAAAAAGTATCCGAATTTTGGCCACCGAAAGTATTTTCGTTCCTACTGTAAGCGTTTCAAATGATTTATATTAAATATCAATGTGAGGTTTCAGATAAAATTAATAAAACATTTATATGGACTAGTGTTTTAAAACAATACAAGAAGCCGCTTGGCTTGAAGACTTCTGGACGTAACACAACGATGCATATTTAGTCCCCAAAATACAACGTTGTCGAATTGCCAAATTATGTTCAAATCTAATAAAATGACTGGCAAATTCAAAATCAGCAACTTCTAAATGTGCGTTGTAGAAACTTTTATGAATATTGTAGAACTTTCTAAGTTTGATCCAAATTTGGCCCGAATTACCCATTTCTGGTCAAATCTGACAAAATGACTGACAAATTCGTAATCAGCACCTTTCAAATGTTATCGGCGCAAAATTTTTTGAAATTGGAAGAACTTTCTAAATTTGGTCTAAATTTGATCTAAATTGGCCAATTTTAGTCAAACCTGACAAAATCATTGTCAAATTTGAAATCAGCACCTTTCATTTGCGATCCGTGCAAAATTTCATGAAAATTGAAGAACTTTCGAAATTTGGTCCAAATTTGGCCTAAAATGGCCAATTTTAGTCAAACCTGGCAATATCATTGTCAAATTCGAAATCAGCACCTTTCAATTGTGATCCGTGCAAAATTTCATGAAAATTGAAGAACTTTCGGAATTTGGTCCAAATTTGGCCTAAATTGCCCACTTTTAGTCAAATCTGGCAATATCATTGTCAAATTCGAATTCAACACCTTTCAATTGTGCTCTGTGCAAATTTTCATGAAAATTGGTCAACTGGAAGTCCTAATTTGACCAAATTTGCGAATTCGGCAACGATGTCATGTAAACGCTGCACGAAAACGTTCATAACTTGGAGTAGTAGTAGTAGTAGGAGGAGGAGGAGGAGGAGAAACCACGGGTATTTTAAATACTTTACTCCACTACGGGTGTCCTAAAGTCAAAAAGTGATGTAAAGCCTGGTTCAGACCTGACGATTACGACGATTACGAAAACTGAAATCAATCGTCGTAATTGTCAATGGCCAAATCTGAACACTTCTCAAGTATATCAAAATACTAATTTCAAAATTGCTTCAAACACACGATACTTCTTTCCCTTGTTAAGTTTTGAAGCACGTGCCCACGCGAACTTAAAAAATAGCAGTGACGTAAAAATATTTTACATACAATAGAGCAACTACGACGGAAAAATATCAAATTTTTTTTATTTGAAATTACGACGATTACAAAAGTGTTCACATTAGACGATTACGACGATTACGCTATTAAGTCGTAATTATCAGGTCTGAACCAGGCCTTACTGAACTTCGTCATTAGTGTTAAAATTCAGAAAACGTCCTAACGAGTGATATAAAAATCAAGTTTATTACAACAACAAATAAAACGTTATTCACATTCAAAATTTGATGAGTTTTTAGAGACACTGTGTTTGTTGGAAGACGTTAAATAGAGATTCCTACTTTCTACTATCGTGTCATATCTATGATATTTCAAACGTTTTTAGACCAGAATAAATTAAAAGAAATTAACGAAATAAATTAAAGCAAAATCATTGCTAGTTACTGCAATATCGTTTTATCATTCGCCGTGATGTTTTTGTAAATCATTACATTGTGACTGAGCATCACCTTAGTCCGTTATAATGGGGTATTTTGTCGTCTACCTCTCATAACAAGCAAGTTTTCAATGTTTTCACTTGTGTTCTCGTGTTCTGAAAGGGTGGGCAGATATTCTGGTGTTTCATTAAAAATTACAACTTGAATGCCTGCAGTTTCTTTTTTGTTTTTTTTATCAAAGTTAACTTCTTCGTTACTTTCAGAATTTCCTTTGCTTTTTCTATTTTTATTATCTTACCAAAGTGTGGTGTTTATTTCATTCCCCCACAGCAAAGTATAGTAGCTTCAAGTTTCAGTTTTCGCTTTTGTTCATCATCATCTTCCTACTTTTCGTGTTGTTTGTACACAGCAGTATTTAATTATTGACTGACTTTGCTTTTTTTTGGCGTTTTAAAACAGGCAAGAGGTAAAATGCCCTTTCATCCCATTTTCATATTTTTATTGCATTATGCCATATTAATGAGAACGATCATGTGCCTCAATTTATTAGACGTTATTATAGAAGTTTTTATAGAATTTTGGTAAAAGGAACGATTTGGATTTTGAAGTACAACTTAAAATCTGTACTTTTCTGAATCATTTCTTATTTTCCATTTTAGTTTTATTTTCTGTTTTGCTATTTAACCCACTTTTCATTTAAAGGTTTTAGATGACATATGTTAGATGGCATTCATTTCTGCAAAAGTCTTGTTTTTGCTTGTTTCTTGCTTGTTGCGTGTTTCTGTAAAAATGATGCCATGACTTGGAATCTGCTTGATCACAGGAATGACTAACACAGAGAGAGTTGAATATTTTTCTATTCATCTATAATTTTTTTATCTTAAGCATTACACTCGAAAGGCAATGTTGCAATTGTTTGATTTTATATTTGTGTAGGATTATCTTCTTTTCTGTCAACGGTTTTTGATTTTGCTGGTTATGCTGTTTGTGATATTTTAAGACTTGTCTAGTCTAGGTAAGCTTAGAATCACTGTATTGCTTGGGGATTCATAGTGAGAACTACTTGCTTGCTTATATAAAATATTTTTGATAAAGAACAATAAATTTACAAATCAAGTTAATGAACCGATCCTTCATATATAACTAACACCCATCATGCTATTGTAAAAGAAGTGATAACACTCATTTTTTCTTAATCTTTCATCATATTTAAGTTTGGATTCAGAACGAACTGTTACAAAATCTTGATCTTCAAATAAAGACCTATTACCCATATGCAAATATTGTGTTATTATACAGTGAAGAGAACATTTTCATTTCATTGGTTTGAAATTATAGTAACGAAAAATTACATAAAAGTTTCAGACTTAGACAAACGCGCTTGGCTTGAAAATGTCAACAATTATTTGGATCAGTTCTTCTAACACAATCTCTATATCAAATCATTTTCAATTATAGCAACAAAAATGTTATACTGAGATAAATGTCCTTGGCTTGTAAATGTCAGCATAGTTTAAACAGTTATTTAGCTCAATTCTTCTTACACACAATCTCCATATCAACATCAGTTGCAGCTTCATCAACATTAATAGTAGCTGCACTACTCAATGTATGTACACCACTACAGGTGTCCTTTGTATGTTCAATATTCTGTATATTTTCGCGGTCACTTCCCTTGAGAAACGTAGGATTTGAAACGCTCGATGACTGATTTTTTCCGATATCGAAGTTTCTGTTAGAAATTATAGCATCAGGAGGTTCTAGTGCTCTCTTTACATTTGGGGTATTACTCGTTACCATAGATGCGTCGGTAAAAGAGTTCTGTGTTGCATTACCTTTGCATTTTAAGACTTTCATGGCAACATTTCGGGTGTGCTCCTGCACAAAAATGTACACCAGTGAATCAGATATGAATCCGAGCGACCAAATCAGATTGATTTCAAATGGAACAGGAGCGCCGCTCTTACTTTTTATGACATAAAGCACAATATCAGGAATAGCATAAAAGATAAAATACGTCACCACGATCAAACAAGGGACAACATTCTCCTTTGATACTTTCTTCTGCTTCAAATTAAATTTCTTTCTGCTTTTAAGGAGACTTATTCCAATTGCAGAATATGTAAATATGGCCACAACCATGAATACAGAATTCAATATCATAAAACCATATGTATACATCCCTTCGTGAGCGACTATTGGAGCAGCAAAATAAACAGTGACTGAGTAAATGGCGGCCAGAACCCATTGTGCAAAAGTTACACGAAGTGTTCGTTTATATGTACACCAGCTTTTGTACCGAACTTGTAAAATGAGAGCAAGTAATCGATCAATGGTGATTGAAAACATTGCAAAATAAAACATTATGTTTGCGCCCCCATCTACCGCCAAAACTATACGTCCATGTAGTGTGTCCCGATTCCAAGAAGAGAATTTAGGTGCAGCAACTAGGCTATATGTAATGACCATGCATATTTCAGTTACACTCAAATTGCAAAGCAAAATTTTTTGGTTGTATTTTCGTCGCTTTTGTTGACTGAGGCAGTAAATTCCAAAACTGTGTGACAGTACACCAATTATCTGTAAAAGAAAATAGCCACCAATCGACCAAGGATTATCAGTGCCTCCTCCTGCCATTTATCTTTTGAATCTGCTTATTAAACTAAAGGAATTAAGATTTCATTGTTAACTTTAATTGTCCACAACGTCAAGAAGATCAAATGCACAATCTAAAATGCGATAATTGTTACGGTACTTGACCCAAATGTTTTTCCTCTTGCAACTAACTTCTATTACTTAGAAAGCTTTCACAATTTTCTCCTTTTCTTCACAACTTTTTATTTCTCCCTTCTCTCTACCTTTTCTTCTTCTCTCTCCCTCTTCTCTTCCTAACTTTAATACTAGTTTTTAACACAGGACCCATGGAAGGACCGGAATTTTGTAAATATGTATATATATATATATAAATTGATAATTTTTGAATGGTGCTCCTGTATTTAAAAATTCGTAAATAATAATGGTAATAATAATAAAATAGCTAATAGTAAAGAATGAAAAACATTGGTTGATCATAAAGGTTTTTCAAACTCATGCTTTCTCCTTTTTTTAGACCTGTCACAGCATACTTCAAAAGTTTCCCGTTTAATTGAGGTATTTAAAAGAAACCTTTAGTGCCATTTTAAAAATCCTGTGTTTACTGGAATACAATAGAGAGAAGAAAATTAGATTCATCAAGGATAAAAAACGGATTCAATGGAATTCCAGAGCGCTTTTTAACAGGCAATCATTAGAAAAAAGAACATGTACACAAATGGAAAAATGAAAAAATTATCTTCGAGGCTTAGAAAAAACAAACGAAATAATAATCTGAAAAAAAATAGTGTTTTTCTTAGAAACCTCTATTTCATTTCTTCACATCTCTCTTCATCACTAATGAATAACATAATTACTTGCAGTTAACTGTTATAAATTTATGAAAGTGGTAGTTTATATATACATAGATATATCAAAAGTGATAACAAAAATAGGAAAAAACAAATTTCAAAGCTACCAAACACTGCCTTTGATGTGGTTTTTCTTAAGCAACCCATATGACATTGCGTCATTTTATGAAAAATATTTGTGTTTTGAAAATCATTTCAACTCTTTCAGTATAATCACTCTTTTGAATTGAATTAATCATTTTTAAGGTATCATCTCTGCTCAAATGTTAATGTCTGCCTTTTCTATGCAGGCTTTACTTGGTTCATTCCTTTTCTGGTATGTTGACGCGTTACACACGTTATCTTGACGCCACATCATCAGAATGAATACTGTTAAGGGCCAACGAAAGCTATTAAATCCACCACAAGATGGCTAAATTTGGAATTGATGTATTTATCTATATGATAAAATCTTTACTATTGATTTTCCTTTCTTTCTTGACAAGAAATGAAAACAAATTATCATGCTAAAAACTGTAATTACTTTTTTTAATAGTCTTACCATCTATCTAATTAAGTATATCCCTATGATGAACATAGAAATTTTTCGAATTTTATTTTATTCTATTTATGATGTTTGAAAGTTACTACCATATGGTTTTACTATTCGCCGCGATTTTCTCATGAATTATTGCTTATTGACTGAGTATTATTCTAGTCCGTTATATGGGGGCATTTTGTCATCTCTCCCTCATAAGATCTTAGTTTTTCCGAAGTTTCACTTTAGTCTTGTGGTCTGAAAGGGAGAATAAAAATTGTGAAGTCTCTACATTTTTCATAAATACCTTCCTGGTTTTACTTTTAACCTGTTTCTGAAAACGCAAGGCATGGTAAAGTGAAAAACGTCACAAAACTCATGAGTACGACTAAGATGGTCTGTTTTAAAAGTTAGGAGGAATGTCTATTATTGTCTTATTATTTAGCGTATTAAAATTAAACTGAACTGTATTTTTGGAAAAGCTAATATAGAATAACTTTGATATTTCTGAAATGTGGGTAGAAGAGTAGGTATGTTACAGTCTTTATGAATGTAGTAAGAAGTATTATTATCCACTTGGGAAGCTAAAATACGTACATAACTAGTCTCTAACCATTATAAAGTTGTTATTTGTATGAGTCAGTGTTTTATTTTTGAAAGTGGTATTTTCTTTAAACCTTAAATTTCATATTGCGGGTCAAGCGTTTGCTTAAAGCTCAAATTGTTTTTATAGACAAATGATTGAAAATTTTACATTTTCCCCAAATTTAAAAGCATCAATGGTTCTAAAGCTAGAGGACTTTAAAGTAAGGAGCAACAAAACATGAAAATATTCCTTCAATGTAATGAAGGAGCTATTCTACTAGAAATACTTGTCAATCCGCTTCTGACTAAATTAGTAGTCCAACTGTGTGTGAATTATATTTTTGACATTTCACATCAAATTTAGGAAGAAATAATTCATCCAAAAGTGCTTTTTGAAGCTGAATTCCAGATTGAACAATCAAGAGTTAAATTTGCCACTTAAGAAATAACAAATGTTATTATTTGTTATTTTGTCGAGAAAAGTAGATATTTGATAATTATGGAATATGCCTTCCTTTTAAGTTCCTGGAAACCTTATCATTACTTGACAAATGATAAGATACATCTTTTTCAAAATTTGTCTCCCAAATTTTAAGAATTGACTACTTTATAACAAAAAAAGTTATTTTTGAAATTTTAAAGAACCATTTTTCGCCAAGTGAAAAAAATACACTGTGTAGGAAGCAACGTAACATATAAAGCGAATTATGACTAAGCAAGGCGTTTCCAAAACAAATTTTAAGATTGCTTTCATATTGATTTTGGAATATTGTTTGATATACGAAACCTATTTAGAAGTATCCAATGCGAAATAATAACTCTTTTTAAAAGATATTTCACCTCAGTATTTTGGCAACATTTTTAAAATTATCAAAAGGCAATAGCTTTCGCTCGCTCATTGGGAGAAACAAATTCACAAATAAGAATACAAGTTAACAAGTTAGTTCATGGCAGGAGAAATCACTAACAATCCATGGTCGATTGGTGGCTATTTCATTTTACAGATAATTGGTGTACTGTTACACAGTTTTGGAATTTTCTGTCTCAGTCAACAAAAGCGACGAAAATACAACCAGAAAATTTTGCTTTGCAATTTGAGCGTAACTGAAATATGTTTGACCATTACGTATAGCCTGATTGCTGCTGCCAAATTCTTTTCTTGGAATCGGGACACACTACATGGACGTATCGTATTAGCCGTTGATGGGGGCCTTAATATAATGTTTTATTTTGTCATGTTTTCAATCACCATTGACCGATTATTGGCTCTCATTTTACAAGTTCGATACAAAAGCTGGTGCACATATCAACGAACGTTTCATGCAACTTTCGCACAGTGGCTGTTGGTCGCTATTTACTCAGTAACTGTTTATTTTGCTGCACCGATTGTCGCGCACGAAGGGATGTATACATACGGGTTTATAATATTAAATTCTGTATTCCTGACTGTAGCCATAGCTACATATTCTGCAATCGGAATAAGTCTGTTTAAAAGCAGAAAGAAATTTAATTTGAAGCAGAAAAGAATATCCAAGGAGCACATCGTCCCTTGTCTTATAGTGGTGACATATATCATCTTTTATGCCATTTCTTCTATTGTGCTTTATGTCATAAAAACGAACAGTGGCGCTCCTGTTCCATTTGAAATCAATCTAATGTGGTCACTTGGATTCATATCCGATTCACTGGTGTACATTTTTGTGCAGGAGGATACCCGAAATGTTGCCATGAACGTCTTCAAATGCAAAGGGAATGCGACACAAAACTCTTTTACAGGCGCATCTATGTTATCAAGTAACAATCCAGATGTAAGTAGAATATTGGAACCTCGTGATGCGATAGTATCTAACGGAAACTTCGTGATCGCATTAAATCATTTATCAAGCGTTTCAATTCCCACGGTTTTCAAGGAAAATGATTTCGGAAATGTAAGCAATTTTGATTAAGATACAACTGGTTCTTGTAGTGGTTCACATACATTGAGAAGTGCAGCTACCACTTTTGCAGGTGAATCTTCAATTGATGTTGATATAGAGACTGGTCCGATCCGAGTAACTGTTGATATTTACAAACCAAGCGCGTTTGTCTAAGTCTGAAACTTTTAAAACTTTTATATATTTTTTAGATTTCTGCTAAAGCAAGAAAGCTATTACAACCGGCTTTCGTTTTTTTTTCTTCGTTTTTTTCTTACTGTCCAAACCTAGCGGTTTTTTGAAATTTCGTGCGTGCATTTACATGAAACCAAAGCACCGTGCATTGCATGTCAGCGAAAGATTTACGAAAGTTTCTTTGATCAACATTAAATGGATTTTAAAGAAGATGTACATATTTTAAGGTGAAAACAGAAAATATATAAAAGAAGCTTATAACTATCTTGGACTGTGATCATTCTTTTTCAACTAAAAAGAAGTTCTCAACGGTTTGTAAACAGAAGAGTCAAAAGAGCTATATATATTTATATCTATGCTTAACGTGCATGGCTTCCGTGGCACAGTCGGTTAGTACAGCAACTACTAACCTAACGGTCGGTGGTTCGATCCCGCGTTGATGAAATTTTTAAATGTCATAAAATATTTCGATTTTGGATTTTTGCGAAAGCAAGAAATACATTACAACCGGCTTTTCACCTCCATTTTTTTCTTACTGTTTAAAGCTAGCAGTTTATACATTACAGAGACATATGTAGTTCTGTGGCGCAGTTACTTGGCTGCTAACCGAAAAGTCGGTGGTTCGAGCCCTCTTTGATCGTGTAACATTTTTTGTCGAATTTCATAATTGTCATAAGATTTTTCATTTTTTATGCTTCAACAGATTTTGCAGAAATCTTTCTGCCCATACGGGCATCTTGTTCGTTATTATAATTGCAAACCATTTGATAAGTCATTTCCAATAAAAATGTTTTCTTTACTGTGTAACAACACAATACATGAATAGGTAATATAAGTACTATTAAGATGAAGCTGTTTTTGGATTTCTGCGTAAGCAAGAAATACCTTAAAACCGGCTCTGTTCTTTTTCTTCTTCTTACTGTCCAAACCTAGCGGTTTTTGAAAATCTCGTGCGAATGTTTACACGAAGCCTAAGTCACGCATTTCAGTCGAAGAAACACCAAAAGGATACCAAAGCAGCTTTAGTCAGTATAATTAAAGAAGATGCACATTTCCAAAACTGAAGATGAAGAATAAAATTTGTAGCAGTAATTTATTATTATCTTATATTATATTATTATGATTCAATGGTGATTTTTCGTTTCATTATATAAACAGAATGAAAAGGTATATTTTGTTTTTGAGATTAATGTCTGAGATTTTTTCTAAAAAAAGATCATTGTTTGTTTCAAATGTGGGCTGTAATGCTTTTTAAGCTCTGGATGCGTACAGCTCAGCTTAAGTTCCATATCAGCTCCAACTGTCTGCCTACTCAGCATCACTTTTTATATTTTTAATGTTTTACTCTAGCTATGTTAAGCTTATGTGCTTGTATAATGCTTTGAAATGCAGTATTGTTTTTTTTGTCGGTGATCAGTAGTTTTTAGGTTATCAATGTCTATAATTATGGACAACCTTCCTAATTTTGATATACAATTCGAAACACTTCACATCCTGTAAAAAACATTCAACTTTCAGTTTTGTATTTTTCATGATCAAAATTTTTGTTTACTTTTTTATTTGCAATTAGTCCATTCGTAATTAGGAAGATTGATAGCAATCTTTAGTGTTTGAAGTATGTGCATGATTTACTTACGTAATTACTTTGAAATCAGAAATGATCAATGTACACTCATTATTCTGTATACTTTATTCCAAAATAACGTAAGTATTTTTCATTCAGATGTAAATAAGTATGTGGTCTGATGGTAAATATAGTTTAAAGTGTTTGTAGTGTCAATAAAGTTTTTGTAGCTTTTATGAAGCTCTGAGGAATACGTATAATATTCTAGTGTAGTGTGATAATTCTTTTCTAACTAAAAAGTTGTAAATTAAGAAGTTTTAAGTCAAAGAGGTGTGTGTTCCTATTAGGGAAAAATGTTTCAGATTTTTTTTGGTTCTTGTTTGGGTTGTAATACTTTAATACAGTTTTCTCCTCAGCTCCAACATTCTGTAGTGGTTGTCTGCTCTGCACCACTGATTGATGATTTTCTAGCTAAGTTATACTGACAATGCCCCTATTTACGAATGATCTTCCTAATCACGATTGTTAATGAACAATTACGTTGTGTTCAATTTTTACGTGCTGTGTGGACCCGTGTTTGCTCGTGTTATCTGTTGTGAATTTATTCCTGTTTGTATGTGGCTTGTGTGTGGGTCGAGCGTCAGTATAAACTATTATGTATTTATTATTATTTTATGTTTGTTGATTTGTTTGTTGATATGTTTTTTCTATAATCGCGTTTTGTTTTGTAATAATATAGCCCTGATCATTATCCTGGCAAATTGAAATGTTCTAACTGTGTATAAATTCAAAATACTGTACCATTAGTAACACAATACAAAATTTTGGTAAATTTTGGTATAAATTTATAGATCATATACTTTTAATGATCAAGATCTTTGATTACTTTTTGTATTTCCAACATTGGGAATTCTGTTTGTATGTAATTAAGAAGGTTGGAAGTACATATCAAATGTTTAAAGCATATTACGTGATTTTCATATGTAATCACTGTGATATCAGAAAAGATCTATATAAACTTAATTGTATTTTGTATACCCAAAATAAACAATGTTCCATGTCATTCAGATGTATATGTTACGGGGATTGTGATAAATTTGGGGATTATGCATATTAACCAGTTATTTTCCATAATTCCCGGCCAAATTGGGTAATTTGATTAATACAGATTTTTTCATCAAATTCCCTGGTTATTTTATATAATTCCCATAGAGAATGGAGAATGTGATTAAAAAATGTTCTATTGATCAAATTCACCAGCTAGTATACATAATTTCTAGGTTCTTTTGGGGAATATGTAAAATCTCCGGAATGGGTTGGGAATTGTGCTAAGACAGAATTGAAGGGAAAGGAGACGTATCGTTTCTTTGTTTTACGTCCCTTACTAACCTATACCTTACCGCGTCGAGCTTGCTCGGATTAAAAAGAAGATCTTCTCGGAAGAAAATTATTAAGCTATAAAAAGAGAAAAAGGGTATGTTAAAATACTTTTCAAGTTAGTTAATGTAGTATCTCCAAGAAAAATCACGTCGTTCTATTTTTATAACGCTGTTTTTTTTTTTCACTCTCAAATAACCAGCAAAAGATGATGAAACGAAATTAGAAGACTAACAAAATAAAACTAACAAAAGAGTAAAACTTAACATATCAATGTCTTATATTTATTGTCACAGGATAAGCTGCTGTAGCACTTAGAAGTACACAGTTTTTAGCATTTCTACATGAGCACGAATTGTTTGGGCAAGCTGTCTTACAGTTGCAGCGCTTGTAACCTTGCTCGCCAGATAACGATGACTTTCCCGCGCATTCTCGTAGTGATATATCAGTTGAAGGGACATCAGCAATATCGACGATTCCTGCTGTGCTAGTTGTGAATTGATCCCGATATTATGCACAAAAATTTTATTTTCTCATTAATCTTATCACTTCATCTTATACAAAAGGATAACAGGTTGATAAATAACACTCCCCGAAAACGAATGGTTATTATGTAAAATAACCGGTGAAAGTAACGAACCTCACGATATTTGTTACATTTACCAACTTTAATAGGAATTATAGCAAATGACCGGTTATTATGCAAAATTACCCAAAGAGAAACCAATTTTTGGTTATTATGCATAATAACCGGGGAATATGCATAATTCCCAATTTATCATATTCCCCGTAACATATATATGCAATAAAGTTTTACATAGTATCAATTATACTTTCGGCATGCCTTGTAAAAATCATTCAACCTTTTCGAATTTCTAAAAGAATTTTTATACATTTTATAAACATATAATTTCAAATCATTTATTCATGAAAATTTTCACTGGTAGCACACCTTTGGCCAGCTGTTTGAACATATAACTTCAAAATTTCAATAACAAAACTCATTTTTTTGTGTGTGTTACAATTCCCACCTGCTGTATGCAGTCTACACTGAGCAGCAGTCAATGTTGTATTGTATTGTATTGTATTCAATCATTCAAAACCATTCAAGTTTCAAGAATGTTATTGTTAGTGTTCCATTGCCATACTTTAGCTGATTTTGCAGAAATCTTTCTGCCCGTAAGGTCATCTTGTTAACATTGTTTTTGAATCCGAACAAAACGGAACTTTTACTAAAATGATGAATGGCTGTTATTACCTCTTTTACAATGGGATGATGGGTATTAATTATATCTGAAAGGATCGCTTAATCTGTAAATTTATTGTTCTTCAATAAAAATGTTTTACATTACCAAGCAAGTGGTCTTCATCATGAATCCTTATCAATACAGTGAGTATAAGCTGATTCCAGAATAGAGAAATTTTTCAGTTTCATGAACAGTAAGAACATCAAAATCAAAAACCATTGACAGAAGAAAAGACAATTCTATATAAATAGAAGATCAAATAATTGTAACATTGCTTCTTTAATGTAATGCGTAAGATAAGAAATTTACAGATGAATAGAAAAGTATTCAACAGGGAGATGGGGTAAAAGTTCTATTGGTTCTTGAGATATTTCCCCAAAAACTTCGTATGTGATTGGGGATGCAATGCAATGATTCCCCTGTGATCATAAAATAACTGCATCCTACCATGTGCTACTATACTAATCGTGAATGTCACTTGTGTGGTCTAACGAACGCCATATGATCACGATTCAGAAGATTTTGACCGTAAATCTTCTCTCTAAAATAAGTTTTGGAAAAAGGTGACAAAAACTATAATCAAAGTGTGGAAACCCCGCGAATCAATTAAATCAAGAAATAGTGACTTAAAAGTGATAAAAACTAATAAAAAATAATGTATCGGATCGTTTCGCTACGACCGACCGTTGCAGAGATATCGTAATTGAAAGGTTCTGATGACGTCATAGCCACAGTACGAAATAAAATTAAGGCCACATTTTTGCCACTCCATCGCCTGTATTGCGGATTGCAAAAAGCGTCAGTTATCTCCATTGGTTCTCCAGATAAAATGCATTTTTTCACGTTTTATAGCACTTGGCATTTGACGTCAGTTATTTTTAAAAGCACGGGGAACAATTGCATTGCATCCCCCAATCGAATGCGACGTTTTTCGAGCTCAACATGAGTGAAGTTTTTGTTTCCAATTCCCAAATTGAAACTTTCGTCACAGGGTTTGCACACAGAAGGCAAATTTGACGCAACCATTCCAAAGGTAAACTCGGTAAAAAATTTTACTCGCGTCACCATCTTATTATAATAATCGGCGTTGTCCATCACACTTTTAGAGAGTGATATATTTAGTTTTACTTTACGGTCAAGGTCTTCTTAGTTGCGCGTAAAGACCACATAGAGGTGAGACACTTTTTAGTGGATTAGTAGATTAGATTAGTATAAAAGTACGTGGCATTTGACGTCAGTTTTTTTATGATCACTGGAAACCACTGCATTGCATCCCAAATCAATCATTTTTTTATCGGTATTTCGAGCTCTACAACATGAGTACATTTTCCAATTTTGATTCTCAAATTGAAATTTTCGTCACGGGGTTTGCACACGGGAAAGAAGAATTTGACGCAATCTTTTCGAAGTTAAATTCGGTAAAAAGTTTTACCCGGGTTAATAGTTAACTAGTATCATAGTCATACGAAAAAAAGATAGTCTGGTGATTCGGGCCACTTGTATTTTTTTGAAGAAAAACCTCAATTTACATAGGGGTGGCCGGAAATATGGTGCACTGAATTCTGTAAAGATGGCTTCATCTGACGAAGAATATTTATGTAGAGAAGAACTTGATGTGATTCTTTCGTTAATACAAGATGATTTACTTCTTAAAGATCCTATTTTGGATGTCGAAGAAGTTAGCGTTGTTTCGGAAACGTCAAGTGATCTTGATTTAAGTTTTAAGTGTCATCTTTGTCCTAAGGTATGCCTAACAAAAAGAGGCCTCACAAGACATCAGAAAGTTAAACATGGTGGTAAATTAGATCAGTACGCATCATCAGAAAATCCAACTTCTAAGTCCTCTGAAAAGATTCTTCATCCTTACCATTTGAAAAGATATGTTGAAAAGAGTTTAGATAAGCTGAAGGAAAATATGTGTTACCCTGAGGAGGTGAGAAACGAATTTCAGAAGTATCAAGTTGGGAACATTGAGGAAGTGCTAAAAACATATGAAATTATTCGTGATGACATAAAACAATACAATGGTAATGCAGAAAAGTTTTATCCTAAGTTTTATATGCACATCACAAGATCAAGCAACCCTTTCCAAAGACTGAGTCCAAATTGCAGTGTTTTGTTAGGATTTGAGCTGGCAAACCATGTATTAGCTCATCTTTCAGGAGCTGTGGTACACAATGATATTGTAGAATTACCACATGATTCTACAAAGTTTACTGATCAGGAAAAGTCTGTGATTTGTTACCTTTCTGGCTACGTGTTCAGAGCTATGTACCGTAGGATACGTTTTTCAAAGAAAGAAAAAAATACATACCATCAGCAGTGCTTAGCAATACTACTAGCTGGAAAGTATAACGATGAATCCAGTTTGAAAGAACATCATCTTGTAGAAACACATGACCGTAGTGGCTTATGGAAAGTGAAAAAGGAAGTGCTTAATATCTTTACAACAACTGAAGCACATTTTGCAAGCTATACCAAATGCTGGAAAACAAAGATTAACACCAATGACATTTTATCGAAACTCATGACTGAGTTCTAAGGTTCTATCATGTGTTAATGACAGTGTTAAAATGAAGTAGCAAAGAATCTGTTAGAAGATGTATTAATATTATATCTTCGTGTCAGGACATTTTCTGATGTAAAAGGCTAGCAACAGCTACATGAAATAAGATTAAGTAAGGGTAAATCAAGATCACTTCGTTTCGAATTAAAGAAGACCTGAGCATCTTCTCTTATCTGGCATGAAACTTTGTTATTTTCATAACCAGGTATCAAAACAGCTATTTTCATAGCTACAAATACAGAAAAAAACATTAATTTTAAGCTACATGTCTCATCCAATCTGCTTAGTTTAAGTATATATATTCCTTTATTTCATAGAGAAGTAATAATAAAACATAAGATTAAGGTGTATGGCTGGTCTAGTTGGGATAAATAAGGTTGGTATAACATATAATTTTGATTATACTTACAAGATTTCACACTACTCATGCAATATTTTGAAAAGATTTTAGGCCATAGATAATGTGTTATTTTTTCATGTGTGGCTATAAAAATAACCGTTTTTTAATTTACTACAGCTTCAAGGATTTTCGGATTTTCGTTGCTGATTCCATCTCATTCTATAATAATAAAATTAGTTTGTGAATTTAAGAATCAATTTAATAGCATTATAATAGCTTAAGTTATTTATACCATTTAATTTAGATCTTTTCCTGCAAGGTAAAGGTTCAGCAGAGATTTCAACCATAGCATTGTCAACAGCACCAGAATTACCAGCAGAGATTGGTCTAGAAACTTTTTGATTCCGTATGCCATTATCATTATATCCAAAATCACGTAAAGTTGGGTTGTCCTTCCGAGCACCCATTGAACGTTGTCTACCAAAGTAATTCTCTAAGGGGCTGATTACATGATCCCGGTTAGCCGGGATGAAATTTCATCCCGCCTTGCCGAGATGAATTTCAACTCGGTGTTACATGCAAAATTTTCATCCCGTTTAGGCGGGACGGGACAAAACTAACCCTTTGTGTTTTGAATTTTTGACAAACTACGCATGCTCAAACCTCAAACTTGTCCCGGTTGACCGGGACGAAGCGATTACATGGGAAAATTTCATCCCGCCTAACCGAGATCCCGGCTCTTGATAGCCGAGATCTCGGATAGGCGGGATGAAAATTTTATCATGTAATCGCGATGGAAAATTTATGAAGATTTGACCAGGAAGCCAAGACCTCGGCAAGGCGGGATGAAATTTCATCCCGTCTAACCGGGATCATGTAATCAGCCCCTAAGGGATCCTGGCAAAATCTTTCTGTCAATACATATGGGACATTGTGTTGCAACAAGTATCTGATCACTTCAATCAGAGAGAAAACAGTAATTTTAATGCCTTCGTACGTTTGATGTGAGATGAACATTTTGGCTCTATCAGAATTACTTAAGTGACCATAATTACTCTGTATTGAATCCAGCCATTCTTCAAAGAAAAGAAGGAATGTATCGGTCAGCCATACAAATCTTTCATCGTCAATAGACTCAAACGGAGCAAGAAATGGTTTCCTCTTTTCTTTGTGTTCATGTGTGTTGCGGATGTTGGTGATGTAGAAGAAAGTATCCATGATTTTACAGTATTTTGCTGTACCACTTGCTGTCGGTGGACCATATGTAGATAATACATTCGAAACACGAGAGGATAAAACTTGAACAGCCAATTTCACATTCATTTTTGAAGAAGGTGTTAATTTGATGTGCTCTGGAGTTAAATGCGGTAGTAGGTGCAATCCACAATTCCGATCTTCATGAAACAAAGCAGATATGTGGTTCCAAATTAGAAACAGCCCACCATTCCACATACATCTTGTATGTTTACCTGATCCAGAACTGTAAGGCAATTTCGTGAAGTTTTCAGCAAATGTGGTGCGTCAGAAATGAAGTAAATGTATCGTCTTTCATTGAAGCTGCAAGCATTCAGAGTTCTGTAAGTAACATCAACATCTGGGTTGATATCTGCTTCCTGTGCCATAGCTGCATGCATTTTGAACATGTTTGTAGATGCTCCATCTGCTGTTGCTGCTATCACCTTTAAGCCATTATTCTCACAAATTGCAACTGCTTGCCAAAACAAAGGAAACATTTGAAAAGAAGTTGCACCAGTTGTTGCAAAATTTGCCAAACTGAACTCAAAGGGGTTCGTCACACTGCGAATCAGAAAAACAAGTACATGCGTAGCAACTTCGTCAACTTTTCTAAGGGTACCATAATTTAGTTCTGAATCACCAAGATTTACATATCCAATCAATTCTCCAGAGTGCTTAAGTTGTCTTGTATTTTCATTTCATCAAATAACAAGACAATGAACTTTTCGATGTCACTGAAATGCTCAATTTTCTTTCTCAGCTCAGCAATGACAAGAGGGTTAAAACCATGTTGAGGATGGATGTAATTCTTATAATCACGAAGACGTCTGCGACTTGGTAGAATGAGAAAACCAGTGCCGGACTTTTCATCATATCGTATGTCATCATAAAATGAAGAAAATGTTGCTGCTAAGCTCAAGCAACATCTGATGATCATTGGGTGATATCTGACACCAGTTTTTGAGAATCTAATATACTTTTGCTGCTCCTCCCAAAAAAACTTCATAAAAGGTGGCAACTCCACATTACCATTACTGACTATGGAAACAAGGTCATCATTTAATTCTTGTGAAACAGATTTGGAATGTTCACTAATTTCGGTTTGAAGTTTATCAAGTTCTTGTTTGAGCATTTTATTTTCCAAACGATAACTTTACAGTGTCAGTTTGATACGTTTTGAAGATGTATTAGATATAGGGGCATACAAATGTGCTAGTGTTGCTTCTGCATCTTCTTTGCGTTTTTTAGCTATTTCATTCTTCTTCAACGGCTTTTTCTCCATTTGTGTGCTAGTACTGCATTGCTGTGAATCTGACACTTTATGCAGCATCTGACAATCAGAGGGCCTGAAAAATTCAGATTCATTAAGTGTGGTAGAGATTGAAGTACTAAAGTACGTTTCAAATGAACTTGCACAGTTTTTATAAATACTTGACAAATTTGAAGGTCATGAGATATTTCAAAAATTCTTTTTGCGCTGTGTCAAGCTTAAAAAGCACTTTTTCATAATATAAAAAGATTTGGAAGAATAATGAAAATGGAAGAAGAAAAACGAAGATGAAAAAAACGAACTTTTTATAGAAATAAGCAAAACAGCTCAATTTTTTGTGAGACAAACTTCAATCTTCACACAAAATGTTCTCCTTACAATTTCAGTTTGCTTTCATGAACTAAAATAAACCTATCAGTTACATCTGAAACATCAGATGCTGCATAAAGTACTTTTCAATATTATTGTTGGATACCTACATTGTTGATGAAATACTCTTCACAGGTAAATTTAGAGTTGGTATTGCACCAGGTATTAAGGTTGTTCTTTTACTTTCTGCATCTAGGTTGATTACATGAACATGCTTAATAGTTGCCTTTGTACTATTTTATGCATTTAAAATACATTTTAGAGAATACTTACGATAATTTAGTAAATCATCTGTAAAATGTAACTCACAAATGTGAAGATTTGATTTTCAACTTGTTTTTTTAATGCCTGATCCATCAACCTGTCCTTGGTAATTTCTCCTCCATTCCGCGTTATATTCATCTTTTCCCCTAGTCACTCTGAAAATGGTAATTCCAGGTTTTCTCCTGGAGCTACTACATCCAAATACAGAAAAATTAGCACCAGGCATAACAATTTTTGAACGATCACTTTTTTAAAATCTAAGCTCAAAATTTCGCGGGTTCGGTTTGTTTACATTTGCGTGCCTTATATTGAGGCCTGGGGTTGAGCATGTTTTGAAACGCAACCTCTACAACAAGAACGGCCTTAAACGGCCCGAATCGCCAGACTATCTTTTTTTTCGTATGACTATGCTAGTATCCTTTTCTCACTTGTGTTACTTTCGTTTTTTATTTTCATTATTAATCTTAATTTTATCTAAAGCTTTCAGATGACACCTTAGTTCACATAGATTTCTGCTTAAACATGAAATCCTTTTCATTTCACTTGTTTCTTTTCTCACTTGTATGAACAATGACATGGCTTTGAATGTGATCGATCACAGGAATTACCAACAAACGTACAGAGTTGAATTTACAGAATAATATCCATCATCCTATCGTAATAGAAGTATGAACATTCATTCATCATTTCAGTGAAACTTCCGTTTAGTTTGGATTCAAAAACAATGTTAAAAACAACTTCATCTTTATATTACTTATATTACCAATTCATATATTGTGTTGTTACACAGTAAAGACAACATTCTTATTGGAAATGACTTATCAATGGTTTGCAATTATAGTAACGAAAAAATATGTAAAAGTTTCAGACTTAGACAAACGCGCTTGGTTTGTAAATATCAACAGTTATTTGGATCAGTTCTTCTGACAACGATCTCTACATCAACATCAGTTGAAGATTCACCTGCAAAAATAGCAGCTCCACTTCTCAATGTATGTGAACCACCACAGGAATCAGTTGTATCTTTATCAAATTTGCCTACATTTACGGAATCACTTTCCTTGAGAACCGTAGGATTTGAAACGCTCGATAAATGATTTAATGGGATCTCGAAGATTCCATTAGAGACTGCAGCATCACGAAGTTCTAATGTTCTCTTTACATTTGGAGTGTTACTCGATAACAAAGATGCGCCTGTAAAAGAGTTTTGTATCGCATTCCCGTTGCATTTGAAGACGTTTACGGCAATATTTCGGGTATCCTCCTGCACAAAAATGTACACTAGTGAATCGGATATGAACCCGAGCGACCAAATAAGATTGATTTCAAATGGAACAGGAGCACTGCTGTTACGTTTTGTGACATAAAGCACAATAGCAGAAGAAGCGTAAAAGATGATATATGTCACCACTATAAGACAAGGGACGATGTGCTCCTTGGATATTCTTTTCTGCTTCAAATTAAATTTCTTTCTGCTTTTAAGGAGACTTATTCCGATTGCAGAATATGTAGCTATGGCTACAGTCAGGAATACAGAATTTAATATTATAAACCCGTATGTATACATCCCTTCGTGCGCGACAATCGGTGCGGCAAAATAAACAGTTACTGAGTAAATAGCGATCAACAGCCACTGTGCGAAAGTTGCATGAAGCGTTCGTTGATATGTGCACCAGCTTTTGTATCGAACTTGTAAAATGAGAGCCAGTAATCGATCAATGGTGATTGAAAACATGACAAAATAAAACATTATATTTAGGCCCCCATCAACGGCTAATACGATACGTCCATGTAGTGTGTCCCGATTCCAAGAAGAGAATTTAGCCGCAGCAATCAGACTATAGGTAATGATCAAACATATTTCAGTTACACTCAAATTGCAAAGCAAAATGTTCTGGTTGTATTTTCGTCGCCTTTGTTGACTGAGACAGTAAATTCCAAAACTGTGTAACAGTACGCCAATTATCTGTAAAATGAAATAGCCACCAATGGACCATGGATTGTTAGTGACTTCTCCTGCCATTAATCGTTTGAATCTGATTATATAACTAAAGAAATTAAGATTTTGTTGTTAATCACACGGTTGGGTGTTTTAACAAAAACGGCGCCTCATATGAGAGTGCAATTAATCCGTAATCTCACTTGTGAAATTACAAGCGATCATGAGACTTTTCAAACAATCCAATCTTTTGTTTCAAAACATTCGAATCTTTTGTTTCAAAACATTTGAATCTTTTGTTTCAAAACATTCGAATATTTTGTTTCAAAACATTCGAATATTTTGTTTCAAAACATTCGAATATTTTGTTTCAAAACAATCGAATCGTTTTTGTAATGTTGAGTTAAGAAAACTAAGTTTTTGTTGTACACTACGAATCTGCCTTACCGTCCCCTCGGCTCATAAAGTGTGATTAGCATGTAATCGCACGTTGTATATGCTCGTGCAATTAAGGATAAATTTGTATGAGTTATTTCTGGACAAAAAATTTCACGAGTCCTGTTATGGTCCACAACATCATGCAATAAATTCAATTCAATTCAATTCAATTCAATTCAATTCAAGTTTATATACAGTCTAGTTTGCGAAAACTGTTATGGTACTTCGCCTAAATGTTTCTTTAATACGAAAACTGGTGTAAATCATTTGTTTATGTTTTTTTATAAAAGAAGATGAGTAGATGATAGTTCCAACAATTTCTCTAATTAATTTTAATTTTAGAAACCGAAACTACTAAATTGTCGAGTCCAATGCATCCTCTTAACACTCAATCGAGATGTTCAACCATAACATCAATTTACAAAAACAAAAAAGTTACAGAGCGATTTTTTATAGCTTTAACTTGTAACAGAATGTAGGAAGAAGTAGAAACGTTCCTCGTATAATAAGAAAGTATTATCCACTTCGGATGCTAAAATACGTACATAAATATTCTTTAACCATTATAAAGTTACTAGCAGCCAAGGCGTCGTCGCTCGCCGCCCGTGTTCAGCATGCGTTGACTTCACGAAAAATAAAATTAAGGAATTGGCAACCGAAAGTGTTCCCATGTTGTAGAGCTCGAAAAACTGATCAAAAAAATGTATGCGATCGTTCCGCTACGATCAACCGTTACAGAGATATCATTGTTCAAAGATTTTGATGACGTCACAGACCCCCCCCCCCCCCCCCCCCAAAAAAAAAAAAAAAAACAAAAACAAAAACAATAGACCCAAATTTTTCGTCACCCCATCGCCAAAAAACGTCAGTTATCCCTATTGGTTATCGAGATAATTTTCCCTAAACGTCGCATTCGATTAGGGTCTCTACAATGGTTTCACACTGACTTCGCGCACAAGAAGAGAAATAATTTATGTGTGATCTTACATTGCTGTCTCCCCGATTTCTTTCGCAGTTCACATCTACCTTATTGCGTGACTTACAGACAAACAAACGGAGAATCGGCTATTAATATATAGACTAGACGCCAAGGCGTCGTCGCTCGCCGCCCATGTCCACCTGCTCTGTGTCACCCCGGAGACCCCACCCAATAAACCTCATATTTCCTGAAAAAACGGCTCGTACAACTTGTGTTCAGCCAGAGGCAGATTCGAAATCAAATATCAAATATCAGTTTAAACCCTAAACAATGGTTCCAAAAAAACCCAAATTTCATGATGTGTTACTTATTACGGTAGCAGCGAAGCGAATACCGTATTAAAACACCCTTGGACTACTCCTCCTCCTCCTCCTCCTCCTACTACTACTACCGACCGAAATGGCAGTTTAGCCTGTGCAGCCTACCAATGTCGCTTCCGAAACTGCGTAAATTGCAACTAAAGAACGGAGGCTAATAATTTTTATAACTATCAAAACATTCTTTATACGTTCTTTTAGTATTTTACCATAGATTCGCCATTAAATAAACATTTTCCTATTAAAAACACGGTGGGGAACTTTAGTTGCACCTAGTTTTTGGAACGTCTTGTGCTTCGAAGTTCGAAGCTCTCTTCTTCTTGCAGTTAGTCTACAAAGATTCATCGAAATTCATCGAACTTAAACCTTTTAAAAGTATTTTACATTATTTTTATATTTTGTACGTGTGTATTTTGTTTGCTTGTGTCTACAAAAATGTCTTGGATTAAAGTTTGAAACGGTTTTACTTTGTTTCTTATATTTTTAGAAGACGTTTGTTTTTGTTTTTTTTTTCGGTCTTACATAGCTTTCTTTTTGTAAAAAAAAGCTGATATAAAAAACATAGTTTCGTGCATTGTGCATATTTCTTTTGTTTGTATCAAATAGTTTTCTGGTGGTTTTAGTTAAGCCCTGTTTACACTTTTTCAAATGAAAATTGCCTTAATTTAAGCCTAAGAGATAAACAAAGGTCGACAAAGCTTCATGGGGCTTTCAGACTAATTAATTTAGAATCTATTTCATTTTGTACATTGCGAGTTGAAATGCTGCTACCGTTTTGTGCCATATGGCTCTTCTTTATTTTTTAAAAAAATCGGTGATCAGTACAACAATACACTCAAAACGTAGGGAGAAAAAACTTCAACTTTTTATTAGCTTTTGTTTTAAAAAAGTTACGCGCTCTAAAGGCTAAAATACACGATCATTTTAAAATGACATTTTTTAAATGATCATTTAAAACTGATCGTGTAAACGCTCAAAAAATGACGAAAAGTACCCGTCATTTTCAACTATCATTTAAAAATGATAACTCAAACATTTAAAAAATGATGGAATTTCTCCATTGAATTACGTCAGTTCTATTGTTTTACTCACTTTAGCGATGAGTTTTCGCAGCTTATGAAGGAGAAAAACAAAGTGATGCATGTAAAGTCTGCATATTAAAATAAACATGTCGCTGGTGAAGTTAGCATCAACTGACCAATTTATTAATTGGTGGCAGGAAGAGGAGTTTTTGTGGAATGTTTCGTCCACAAATTACAAACATAAGGACCAAAGAGGAAAGAGTATAACGCATTACTGTGCAATGTTTCTCGATAGATGGACTTATTAAACTTAATATTTCTTCAAAATTTTCCGGCGAAATTCTTAACAACTTTGAATATTCATATTTTCTGCTTGAAATTCCTTCACAGGCGTGTTATAAATTCCTAAGAAGTTTCGTTTTTGAAGCCAGTGTTTCACCCAATGTCTTCGTTTCTGCCTTTAATTTTCCCCCTTTCTCGTCATTTGAACATAACAGCAACAACTACGTTTGCTGCCGCCAGAGTCCATGGCTGAAAAGTACTCTTTTACCATAGAACTTTTATAAAAATGTTGTAATCATAAATGATCGTGTAAACAGATGTTCTCATCATTTTTTAAAGGATTAAAAAAATTATGATTTGTCATTTATCATTTTAAAATGATCGTGTATTTCAGCCTTAACATGGGTGCTATCAAACTGGGGGAAAATGGTTTCTCTTCTTAAAAAGTTCACACGGGAGGAGAGAAAAAAGGCACGTGCTAAATGAATAAATAGAATAAAAAAACGTTCGATCAGAAGCGCTTAACAATTAAAAAAAGAAATTAAATTATTAAAAGAAAAGCAAAAAAAACATTTTGTTTCAATGATACTCTTTTTTTACCTATCGGTTTTTAAACATTTTGATTGCTCAAAAAAAATTCACCCGTCTCAGACAGTCAGGCAAGCGTTAGGATACACTGGCAAACCGAACATGCTGCCATGTTCTGCCACTGCTGCTTTTTGTCCAAAATGTTTAATCAGTTAGTTTCTTTGTATTTAGTTGATGTATTGTTTTCAAAGCCAAGTCAACGTGGAAGATAAAACTAACAGAAATAATAAAAACAAAACGTTATTCCTATTAGTTCATCAGCCAAAAAAAGTCACGTTTGATTGGGGTTGCAATGTATTTGCTTCGAACTCACGTCGCACACAAAAAAAGAAATAATTTCACTCACAACTTAATCTACCATTTTGCGTGACTTACAGACAAACAAACAAACAGAGAATTGGCTATTAATATATAGACTAGTCGCCAAGGCGGCGTCGCTCGCCGCCCATTTCCACCTGCTCTGTATCACCCTGCAGACCCCCAATAAACGTCATATTTACTTATAAACACCTCTGAGGTTCAATTCTTATTGCTTCTGGACTGTTTTAGCTTCCTTTCCTGCTGGCTTCATTGCTTAATAAAGCTTGTTTGCACATGAAGACAAAGACGTCCCTTGTGTTTCAAATCTTGCATATTCTAAACTCAGCCGTTCACTGTCGCAGTCGCATTTAAAATGTCAGCAAACTTTCTTGCTTTACACAAGGCATTCCGAACGTGAACTTCACGTGGTTTTTATTTACGATTCCAAAAGACTACATTTCATGATGTGCTATAGAACCAATCGATTATCAGTTTAACAATACACTCAAAATGTAGAGAGAAAAAACTTCAACATATTATTAGCTTTTGTTTAAAAAAAGTTACGCGCTCTAACATGGGTGCTATCAAAAGTAGGGAGGAAATGGTTTCTCTTAAAAAGATCACACGGGAAGAGAAAAAAAGGCACGTGCAAAATGAATGAAGTGAATAAGAAACATGTTCGATCAGAAGCGCATAACAATTAAAAGAAATTATTATTAAAAGAAAAGCAAAAAATTTTGCAATGTATTTGTTTCTCACTGACGTCGCACACAAAAAAATAAATAACTTCTCTCACAGCTCGATCTACCATTTTGCGTAACAGACAAACGGAGAATCGGCTATTAATATATAGATTACTCGTATGAGGGCTCTGTGTAGAAAGCAATGTAACATATAATGCCTGAGCTATGACTAAGCAAGGCGTTTCCAAAAGTAATTTTAAAGTTGGCGTTATATCTGTTTTAGAATATTTTTGATATACCAAAACTAATTAGAAGTATTGAGTTCAAAATAGTAAAATTTTTGACCAGATATATTAAATTAGTATTTTGCATTGGTTTTAAAATTATCAAAGGTCTTTCACATCTTAAATACATATTCACATCTTAAATATCGTGCTTCACCTCTGTACCTGCATTTAGACTATTACTTTTATTAATTAATGATTATCTTTCAACCATATACAATAATATACAAGTTAACTAAAAAACTTTTTTTTTAAAAAAGTACATGACTCTGAGTTTTGTGCTATGCACTTATCAAATGTACAATCTATTACTTTTATAATTTTGTTTACTCTGTTAATTTATAATTTATAAACAAGATTCCAGAAAATGAAAGCATTTTTCGTTCAAAAGCTCTGCTTACGTAATAGTTACGGGAACACTGTTGATTAACATGATAGTTCTTAAAGATAAACAAACATGTAAGAGTAAAGGCAAACATGTGGAACAAAAATGAGCCAAGACTAAAGTTTGCGATTTACTAATGACTTTCAGGACTCTTCAGATCGTCACAGTGTATACCACATGAAACTTGTACCAACCACCTTCCAAAATAAATTTTTGAAAAAGTTTATTACTTATGCAGAGCGAAATACCAGAGATGTTTCAATGACATCAACAGATATAATCAGAAAAATAAATGCACTTTATTCAATACTAACCTAGGATTAATTTGAGGAAAGTAATGTTCTCACTGTTGTAAATTTGTTATGGCATGCTAGATGGTAACTGATCAGCAGAAGGGTGTTGTAGAAGTCCTAGTGCCTGCATTTCATTTTATTTTGTATGATCCTAAATTCTTGATAATATTTCATATAAATGCTTTTTTTGTCATTGTCCAATGCTTTTACATGAAAAATAAATATTTTTCTTTTACTTGTCACTATTTTTGTTTACTCAAAAATAACGAAGAAGTTACAGGTTTCCCTTAATGTCATTGAAAGATGAAATGATTGATAAAGCTGAAAATTTTAAAATAAATGGCGTACCAAAAATTTTCACAATTTGATGCTCAAATAAAAGGCGTCTTCTTCTACTATATTCCGCATTCTTCTCTACAAATGTGGAGATCCTTCCTTGTCTTAAAGGAAGATTAATGGATTGTCGATAAATTGATTATAATCTGCACACTGTTTGTAGTCTAGATTCGTCTTTTCCTTGAATAACTTTTGACGGTTTAAAACGTCTTTTAAAATTGAAGACATGAACTAACTTGTTGAACTGTATTCATATTTATGAATTGGTTTCTCCCAATCAGCAAATGAAAGCTAGTCACAAAGCAGTTTCACTTGATAGCGAAAGTCCTTTCTTGATTTTGTTTATCACCATCATCATCTAAGTTGTGGTGTGGCTGTTACACCTTCCTTTTTTCTTTTCCAGAACATGGGCATGATTAGGTAAGAGGTGAGAGTTAAAATACTTTTCGTTTCTTTTTCCTCGTTTATAATGATGAATAGCTCCACCCTCCAATCGTCATAACCCCAACACCACATAAAATATGAGTAATTTCTGAAAGAAGAAAACAGCATTTTTACATCTCCGGCTGGTCGTTGCTACAATCCTTCACAAAAAGTATTGAGACAGCCCAGTTTAAAATGAAAACTTTGAAAAACGCTGAATTCTGGTGGACAGAGAGGCTCTCTCAATTTTTGTGGGACTGTCATACAAACATGTGGTAATTCCAACTAATATGGCGTTTGACTTGCTATAGTAAAACACAAAAGAAAAGAAATTTACTTGGTGTTGATCTATGGTACTATGTAACACATCATAAAACCCTTTATAAACCAAATACCGCTTAATAGACGCTCTATGACTTTTATTTACACTAAAAACATATAATATGTCCATAAATAAAACTTTATCAAGGTAACAGAAGAGTTCCACGTGGTCAGCTAATTAGAAATGGCTCTCTTAGAAACAGTTCAGACCGCCATCTTGTCTTCTACGTTTTCGTATGTGTTTATGTGAAATCAATACAAACTTTTAGCTCCACAATTTGAAATAGAAAGACAGAAGAGAGTTTTGAATTACTTCAGAAATTGTGATATGGACGATTTCCAATTACAAAACGTGCGTGTAGATCGGAGACAATATCTTGTAACTTATTCTCTGGCAGATGAAACTAAATTCCCCGCGGTGGCAGTTTCAGAGAAATGCTTGCAGACGAATTTGATGCTGGAAGTGTGGTAAAGTGAAAGTTTTGCATTGGACTTGTTGAGAAGAGCACTTAGAAAATATCTTCCACAATCAATCACAAAATGATCTGGTATTAGGAAATGGACCCTAGTTAAAGCTAGTATTCAAAATAAACACAATATTATTGATGAAGATGATTTTTATCGAAAAGGTTTTGCTATTTTAAACACTAGTCTCGTCTATTTCTCACATATATTGTTGTCAACGTTTCGGACAAACACAACCATAACGTCTCCATCTGCAAGCAAGACATATAAGTCGCGCACAGCGTAGACTTCTAAGTACGTTCATCGAGAACAACATCATGTGCAAATATTGATATATTAAGTTATAAATGTCGTTTTCAAAAGATTTTAAAGAGATTGGTGTGCTTAATCAACCTCATCAAAACATGTTATTGAATATTATGAAATTAAATTTGTTTAATTTATAAGGAAATTATATTAAAAATTATTTGAAAGTAAACAATCAACAAGTTATATCTGATCAATGCTTGTTTTAATTGCTCTTTGTTTAAATGATTTACATCAATCTTTTTTTGAAACTTACAGTTTTTATGTAGTTTGCGAAAACTCTTATAATTCCTAAGAAAGATGACGTTAAAGCTTTTGAAATTTACAAGATTCACTTTGAAAAGTCAAAGACATCAATGCAACAGTATTTGTATATCAAAACGATGATTACCACACGATTTCATCAAAATTATTTTTGAAGATTGAGATTGGTGAAATGTAAGAAATATTACAGCATTCGATTGCCGTATAATGAAGTGATGCAGATTGTATTTGATTATTCTGAGGATAAGAGAACCAAATTAGGCTTAGAATCGTTGCTCTTCACTATATTTCACATCAGTTTGATGATTCATCAATTTAAGAATTCTGCTGTCAGTACATACTGTTCATGTTTCAGCTTCACCCATTAAGTAGAGAAAGAAATATCCTTAATTATAGATGATACTATTGCCATTCATTATGATCATTATTCTGGCTATGTCTATGGAGCTGCACATAAAAAATGTAATCAAACAGTTCGTCAAAACCCATTTCAAGATGGAATCAATCTTTATGCTTCCAATGCCAACTTTGATATGCATATCCTGCTTAAGGTTATTGATGTGAAAGATTTTACTGTTAAGGTTTGTCAGAAGATTGAAGTAAATGCTCTTGGAGATTTACTGGATAACATGAAGGATTCAAAAATCTTACATTTTTAGATAGCTACAAATTCCTTGAAGAAACTGTGGGAACTTTAACAAAATCTATGAATGCTAAAGAACGGGGACTTTTGACTTAGAAGCTAAAAGAGCCAATCCAATGAATTTCGCATCCCTCTCCATGTATATAAAAAAAAAAAAAAAAAAAAAAAGATTCGCCAAGTATCAGCAAGAATTTAGATTATCAGATGACTGGCTTTTTATGTATTGCATTCTTGGCTTGGAGGAAAATAACAAAAGGATCAGATCCATTTTTGTGGGAGGATTTAAGGAAATTTGAAACAATCACCTATCTTTAATCTTAAAACGATTGCTGGTTAACAAGACATATGTGTAACTCATTCAAACAACACCGTTTTACAAAGCATGCAGTCTATATACAAAGATTGGAAAAAGAATCAAAACAAGCCGCCATTCAGTTTTCATATAAGATTCATGCTAAAGGTTGAAGTTGAATATTCAGTTTCTCATGCGTTAAAGTCGTTTAATGTTAAAAGAGAAATGGTTGACATTTTCGACATGTATCCAACTCTTTTCGAAAGATTGAAGCAAAATGAAACATGTCTGCCGAAATTTCAAAGAACCTTTGTGGACGCTTCTGGTCGAACATACTCATCATGGAAGAAGAAATACGGATAGTCAAACTGTCATGGTCCACCTTGATGTTAATGGAACAAGGATGGTTAGTTGAAGATGTTGTTGAGAAATTTTATTGAGAAAAAGCAATTTATTTGCAACACAGAGATCATGTTGAACAAAACAATATAAAGGGGTTGAATAACAAAGCATTTGGAGTTTTCGCAAGAAAAGTTCCCAATGAGACCAAATTGGTTTTCTTTAGATAATGAAAAATCATTAAAAAAATAATGAAGAAAAATATTGTTTATTGATCATATGCTTCCTAAAGAAAACTTGGAATGCCTATCAGAAAAACTCGCTCAACATTCCGCTGCAAAAAATAGATATAAAGTAGCTTTTATTGACAAAAAAATTTACGAGATAAGAGAAGCCATGAAAGGCAACTTGGTAATCACTATAAATAGAGCGTTAAAATCAAGCGAAATTAAGTGAAGAAGATGAAGTTGACGCTGATGAAAACGATAGAAAACGGTACTCCGGCAGACGTAATTGCTGATAGAGCTTCGCATGGTTTAGATGGAAGATGATGATGATAACGGGAATGGAGAAAGAGAAAAGAAAAAGAATGAAGATGCGCTGTTGAAAGTTTGAACAGACAAGTGAAATAAACAAAAGCCAGGCAGAAACGCACAAATGATGCGCAATATCCGCTCCCATAAGATTAAAAAGATCTTGAAGTTTGAAGAAGATCTGTCAAACAGCATGAAATTTGGTTTGGAGAAAAAGCAAGATCGTGTGATGTAAATAGCACACGTCATATTGGTGGAGAAGTTTTGGCAAAAACAAAATTATATAAATTAAACAAATCTAATTTCATCATATTCAATATCATTTTTTGATGAAGTTAACATACCAATCTCTTTAAAAAATCTACGATTTTCGTATTAATTTATGGATGAAAATAATCGTAAATAAATATAAAATCTAAATATTCCTTACATAAATAACGGAGATTTCATCATTAACAAACCAGAATTAAAAGCTTCTTCATCGATCCGATTTTCTACCATTGTCTTTGAAATTTACCAGGAGCAGAAATTGCACATATTCTTTGCAAAGGTAATCCGTTTTCATATCCTAAATCTGCATATTTCATCGAAACCTTTTTTAAAATATCCCAACTAACGTTTCTTCCATAAAAGATTCCAATTGTTCTTCTGTCAATAAAGTTGTAAAGTTCCTATCAGTTGACACTCAAGAACCAAAGATTTTGGCTTATTTTTCTTAAATCTTTTCATAAATAACTTTCTAATTTGTCATAATGTAAATTCTTGAATATCTTGTTTGCTTGCAGAAGGAGTGAATGAACCAGAATTAAAAACCTTGCTACCTCTGGATACTTTTTACACCAACACTACCATGTTAATCATTGTCACTGTCTGTTAGGTCGACATCACAAGCACATGAATCATCACTTTCTATTCCTTGTTGTTGTAGTTGTTGTGATTTCTCTTTTGATGACTTTAATGTCAGGCAAAGCTTTCCTTTTCTTAGTTAATACTTCTGCAGACATTTTTAGACTTAATCAATGTGGAATAAAATTAAATTTTTTATACCTATTTATATTGTAAATGTGTTTACGACATTTTTATAGAATGTTTCTGCAAAATAATAAACTTTAGGGGGTAAGAATGCACTTATAAAATGAACTTAACGTTTTTAAAATTACACAATTTAATGGATTTAAAGGTATATCTATTTCATATACATGATATGTGATAAATGGTATAATTTTAAACTATTTAATAATAAAAATGAAATTTAATAGTAATTTTATAATCGTTAACCTTAACTGCTTGCTGAAAGTTTATTGGTTTTTATATTGAATTTTCACCAGCACATATAAATTGAAAACAAAAGATTTCATTTCATTCAATAATATTTTAGCATCCTGATGACAACATATAAAACAACAGAAATCAAGGTCATACGATTAAAAAATTACTAGTAGAAGGTCAAGTGGTACGATCAAAAACATTTGCTGGGTCGGTGTGATGATTGGGGTGGCTATTTCCTATCATCATCAGTTTGTTATTGCTTTATCCAAAAAACCAAAACACGATGAGAACAGCCTTTCCCTAAATTGTCTGCTAATATAAGAACAATTCAGGATGTAAGTTCTCCTTCAAGCTACCGATAAACGTTTTAGAAGTAGTTACGTTGTTTTCACTGATTTCTTTTCTCACTTTCAATAATTATACGAAATATATTAATGATAATTATAGATTTATCGAACAAGCAATTTTCAACCTTTTGGCATGGGACAAACAGGGACACCGTTGCACCATATCTTGTTATTTCAAATTCCCTTGACTATAAGCAAACGTTGCACACTCAAATTGGCTTACTACCAATTAGAGGGATTCGGAAGAATCATGTTTCCTTTACACGAAAATATCTTTCTATGAATTTGTAGGGAATTATTTATACGATTTAGTAGAGTTGTTCGTGATTTTTTCCTATTAAGTCATTAGAAACTTCACATCAACACTTGAAATATGCGTGCAAAGTAATGAAGCCTCTTTTGATACAAGAAAGGACTTTAAATCTCGGAAGTAACTTTTAAATTGAGCAGTTTAAAAAAATTCTCACAAGTACTTCATTTTTTTCTTGTAACAGGCTCGTCGAGTTTACGAATCACACTAACGGCTACCGTTTTTAATATACATTTGTCTTGCTCCAACAATGCGATACAAATTAGTGTAAATGACTATGATAGAAACAATAACAAGAGTTACAAATGATTCTCTCTAATACACCTTTCCAACATTTCTGTTTAAATGCCGAGTTAATGCTTAGTTATCAAGTTGCGCCTCGCTTCTATGTTTTTCATTGTTTCTCTAATTCCATGATGTTTTCAGCAAAGTGCCTTAGCAACAGTTACTAGTTCTTTTAGCTCCCCAGTGGAATAATTAGAAGTAATTAAGAGTTTGAAAAAGAGGCGAAACTTAGAGGCTACAATCCTGGACATAAATTGTGGCAGTATTGATGTTTTTCATGAAGAATTCAAATACCCCCTCCCTCAGCATCAATGTTTTGAATTGTGTCCAGCTAGGGTCCCCAACAAATATTGATAACATCGATAGTGGGGGAAGGGGGGGGACTTATGACGTGGATTTCATGCTTACTGCCACAGTATTTTGTCCGGGATCTGAATTTTACACAAAATCAAAACAAAAAAAGATGAACCTACTGAAAACAGGCTTTTGCAGCTTGTCAATATTTGTCAATTCAAACATGTATATACATACTCTATATATGCTGTTATGAATATGTGATACAAGAAATAACCAAAGTTTACGTGGCATACTGGGTCAAATGATAAATAATACAAAGTCGTCTACCGAAATATATACAAAATGTATGTGAACACAAAACAGAAAGATAATTTTTCTTCAACAAAAATACCCTATATATGCGTGTCATAATAATAACATAATATATAATAATATAAAATGGTCTATGAAAATATATACAAAATGTGTGTGAACTCAACCGAAACAAAACTTCTTTTTTTTCTTTTAAGCCGTGTAAACAAAACTAAGCGGACGACAAAATGGATGACAGTCTATAGACAGAAAAGCTATGCACAAAAGTCAAGCAAACATTCAGAATCAATGTTAGTTGGGGCCCCTAGCTGGACACAATTCAAAACATTGATGCTGGGGGAGGGGGCATTTGGATTCTTCATGAAAAACATCAATACTGCCACAATTTATGTCCAGGATTGTCTGAATGTTTGCTTGACTTTTGTGTATAGATTGTCTGTCTATAGTATATAGACTGTCTATAGTATATATTCTGTGTATAGATTTTCTAATGTTTACGATTGCTTATTTGGTAATGTCTGACTACTTAGAAGTTGTTCATTTTACTTGGAGGGTAACAGCTGCAATTTGTGTACTTTTCTATTGTTATTATTGTCTCTGTTATTCAGTAAACAATGTAATGTAAACAAGTTTGTGTGGATGTGGGAATGAATTACAAAACAGTTTTGTTTGTTGCTACCACTTTGGCAAATAAATAAAAGTTACTACGATGGCCCAGAAGGGTCAAACTGCGCGCACGTAAAGAAATACTGCACGCTTCCCTTTTACTGCGCGCTTCTCCTTTTTACTGCGCGCTCTTGTGTAACCTTACACTGCGCGCTGTCATCGACTATTCTGCGCGCTCTTCATAATACTGCGCGCTTCACTACGACCACACTACTACGACCATATCAAAATTCGTGTTTTCGAATGGTGTGATTAAAGGAAAAATGTGTGATTTTTTAATTAATCCATTTGACAGAAATATGTTTACATCAACTATGATACATTTTTGGAAAGCTTATTTGCATCTCTAAAAGTCCATGTTAAAGATCTTGAGGTAAAGCAAAAATTTTAAATGAGTTCTAGAAATTGAACTTTGTTGTAAAAACGTAGCTCCATTTACAAAACGAGTTAAGTTTGACTTGTGTGTTGTACACTAGTAATCACAAGACATAGAGTGAAACACGCTTTGTTTTTTTTAGTCAAATAAAGTATTTTCAGAGTTATTTTCAATTTCTGTAAAACATCGTTTTTTGTTTTCATTTTTTCCTTTACAAGAGCACAACTGTTCAAAATTAAAAGATACAAAGAAAAACGTTTTTAGATTTTTTTTCGAGATTGTCCCTTCTCGGCTTCCGTAATCCTTCAGCTTCTCAGTAAGATTTTCATTGGTTTTGTAAATGGAAATCAATCGTAAGTGGCTCTGACACGAAAAATGAACACTGAAAAAAGAGCTTTAAAGATTTTTAAAGATCAACTTTTTTTTTGCGTGAACTACACGTTTTCTTTTTATAAGCAACCAAGGTCAGACCTTAGTAGTAATGTTGCTTAAAAAATGACCATTTTTTAGCAGTAATGTTGCTTAATTTGTTGCTAAGAATTAATTGAAAAAATATGTATTTCCAGTCTTGAATACCTTTGTGTAAGCTTAAGCTTGGTTTCCAATAACAAAAAATTATCGTGCGATCGTCGTTCAACAAATGTTGTGCTACTTGTCGCACGACTTTTTGTTGCACGACAGCCTTGTTTCCATTACACGATTTCGTGTGGTTTGTTTACAAATGTTTGGCCAGAAATTCAAAATATTATTTCAAATTGGACAAGCGTTTGTTGTTAACTTGTCAGCTTTCTCTTTGTGCAACGTTATTAAGCTTTTTAAAACGTAGAAGAAATATGCAGAGAAAGAGAAAGCACTCTTCCCGGGTTTGCAGACTGTTTAAAAGTCGTTCAGTAACAGGAGCATACTACCTTTTTTAGTATCCGAACTCAGTTTCATGATCGTGAGTTGTTTTGTTATCAATATCTACGAATGTTACCCAACATGTTTGAGCACTTGCTATTGCAACTGTAGCACGACTGTCATGGAGATAGAATTTTTTCTATCTGTACGACAATGTTGTGCGACATCAAAAAATGTTGCACGATCTTCCACATGTTGCACGACAAGTGTTTCCATTACGTCGTGGGACTGTAGTACGACTGTAGTGCGACGATCGCACGATAAAATTTCTTTATTGGAAACCAAGCTTTAAGTATTTAAGTACAAAGTGTAGGACACAGTACTGCAACCTAGTGTAACCACCTAGTGTGTCAATTTTAAGAAATGTGCTGTAGCAATGCTAGTGTTGCATTATTTCAAAATTTCATGTTGCTAGTTTATGTAAGATCCTTGTAGTACTGTTGCTTAACTTTTTGACAAAATTCACTAGTGTTGCTTATAAACGTGTTGCTTATAAAAAAAACAAAACGTGTAATTAATCACTATGACAACAGAATTTTGTAACAAAAGGATCAATACACAACATAATCAATATGTTTTTCATGTACACAAATCTATATATTAATAGCCGATTCTCCGTCTGTCTGTTTGTTTGTTTGTAAGTCACGCAAAATGGTAGATTGAGTTGTGAGCGAAATTATTTCTTTTTTGTGTGCGACGTGAGTTCGAAGCAATTACATTGCAATCCCAATCGAACGTGACTTTTTTTGGCTGATGAACTAATAGGAATAACGTTTTTTTTATTATTATTATTGTTAGTTTTATATTCCACGTTGACTTGGCTTTGAAAACAGTACATCAACTAAACACAAAGAAATTAACTGATTAAACAGTTTGGACAAAAAGCAGAAGTAGCAGGATGTGGCAGCATGTTTACCAGTGTATCCTAACGTATCCTTGACTGTCTGAGACGGGTAAACTTTTTTTTCGAGCAATCAAAATGTTTAAAAACCGATAGGTAAAAAAAAGAGTATCATGAAACACAATATTGTTTTGCTTTTCTTTTAATAATTTAATTTCTTAGTTTAATTGTTATGCGCTTCAGATCGAACGTTTTTTTTATTCACTTTATTCATTTAGCACGTGCCTTTTTTTCTCTCCTCCCGTGTGATCTTTTTAAGAAAAGAAACCATTTCCCCCTTACGTTTGAAGCACCCATGTTAGAGCGCGTAACTTTTTTAAAACAAAAGGTAATAAAAAGTTAAAATTTTCTCTCTCTACGTTTTGAGTGTATTGTTACACTGATAAAAGATTGGTTTTAAAAAATAAATTAGTAACACATCATGAAAAAGCTGAAAAATAGTTAATGTAACACTGATGTAACACTGACTGCTCAACATAGGTTGTGACTTCGAATCTTTTCCAAGTTGTATGAGCCGTTTATAAGAAAATTTAACGTTTATTGATACAGTGATACAGAGCAGGTAGACATGGGCGGCGAGCGACGCCGCCTTGGCGGCTAGTCTATATATTAATAGCCGATTCTCCGTCTGTTTGTTTGTTCGTTTGTTTGTCTGTCACGCAAAATGGTAGATTAAGTTGTGAGCGAAATTATTTCTTTTTTTGTGTGCGACGTGAGTTCGAAGCAAATACATTGCAACCCCAATCGAACGTGACTTTTTTTGGCTGATGAACTAATAGGAATAACGTTTTGTTTTTATCATTATTGTTAGTTTTATATTCCACGTTGACTTGGCTTTGAAAACAGTACATCAACTAAATACAAAGAAACTAACTGATTAAACATTTTGGACAAAAAGCAGCAGTGGCAGAACGTGGCAGCATATGTTCGGTTTGCCACTAACTCTTGCCTGACTGTCTGAGACGGGTGAACTTTTTTTTTGAGCAATCAAAATGTTTAAAAACCGATAGGTAAAAAAAGAGTATCATATCAAAACAAAATGTTTTCTTTTTTGCTTTTCTTTTAATAAATTAATTTCTTCTTTTAATTGTTAAGCGTTCTGATCGAACGTTTTTTTATTCTATTTATTCATTTAGCACGTGCCTTTTTTCTCTCCTCCGTGTGAACTTTTTAAGAAGAGAAACCATTTCCCCCCTGTTTGATAGCACCCATGTTAGAGCGCGTAACTTTTTTAAAACAAAAGCTAATAAAAAGTTGAAGTTTTCTCTCTCTACGTTTTGAGTGAATTGTTACACTGATAAAAGATCGGTTTTACCAGAGGTTGTGACTTCGAATCTGCTTCTGGTTGAACACAAGTTATACGAGCCGTTTATAAAGAAATTTGAAGTTTATTGATACATTGATACAGAGCAGGTGGACATGGGTGGCGAGCAACGCCGCCTTGGCGGCTAGTCTATATATTAATAGCCGATTCTCTGTCTGTCTGTCTGTTTGTTTGTTTGTTTGTTTGTTTGTTTGTAAGTCACGCAAAATGGTAGATTGAGTTGTGAGCGAAATTATTATTTTTTTGTGTGCGACGTGAGTTCGAAGCAAATACATTGCAGCCCCCAATCGAAAGTGACATTTTTTGGCTCATGAACTAATAGGAATAACGTTTTGTTTTTATTATTATTGTTACTTTTATATACCACGTTGACTTGGCTTTGAAAACAATACATCAACTAAATACAAAGAAACTAACTGATTAAACGTTTTGGACATAAAGCAGCAGTGGTAGAACGTGGCAGCATGTGCGGTTTACCAGTGTATCCTAACGTATCCTTGCCTGACTGAACTTTTTTTCGAGCAATCAAAATGTTTAAAGACCGATAGGTAAAAAAAGAGTATCATGATACAAAATATTTTTTTTTGCTTTTGTCATAATAGTTGTCTTAATTTGTTTTAATCGATTTCTTTTAATCTATTTTAATCAGATCGAACGTTTTTTTTTATTCACTTTATTTATTTAGCACGTGCCTTTTTTTCTCTCCTCCCGTGTGATCTTTTTAAGAAGAGAAACCATTTCCCCCTTACGTTTGATAGCACCCATGTTAGAGCGCGTAACTTTTTTAAAACAAAAGTTAATAAAAAGTTGAAGTTTTCTCTCTATACGTTTTGAGTGTATTGTTACACTGATAAAAGATTGATTTTACCAGAGGTTGTGACTTCGAATCTGCTTCTGGTTGAACACAAACTGTACGAGCCGTTTATAAGGAAATTTGACGTTTATTGATACAGTGATACAGAGCAGGTGGACATGGGCGGCGAGCGACGCCGCCTTGGCGGCTAGTAATTACTTAATTAGCCGCTAAAACAACGTTTTTGGAAAATAAAACAGACTTCCCATCCACTTCCTGTAAAAAGTAGTTTCACAATTGGAAAGTTCAGAGTTTCTTTCATCTTTATGTGCAAAAAAATGTAAATAAAAAATTTAACACAAGAAGAAAGAAAGCAGCAAAACATAAATAGATAAATAGTTGCTCAATTCTCCAAATTGTGCACAAAATTTAAATTTTTTCAAAATTACCTTTTTTCGTTTATCCGCGAAATTAAATTCACTCGAAATTTCATCCACTTAAGGTATTATGCAATAAATTGCTCTTGGGATAAGAGAAGCACGCAGTATTACGAAGAGCGCGCAGAAAGGTCGATGGCAGCGCACAGTGTAAGTTTACACACAGTGGCGGATCTAGAGGTATGTCGAAATTTGTGTAGGAGAGTGTTAGCAATCTAACCATAAAAGAAAAGCGTTCAAATAATCCCATTGGTAATATAAATTGAATTCACAAATTATGTTAATGCTCTCCTACACAAATTTCGACATACCTCTAGATCCGCCACTGACACAAGAGCGCGCAGTAAAAGGGAGAAGCGCGCAGTAAATGGGAATCGCGCAGTATTTCTTTACGTGCGCGCAGTTTGACCCTTCTGGGCCATCGTAAGTTACAAATAGGTAATCTGAAATACTATTTGCAATGTAAACACCAACAAAGCATTTTGTGTACTTTACTTTGATGAACCACATAAAAGATCACCATGCAAGAGTCCGTGCGATTGAGGTTTCTCCACCAGGAGCTTGGTGTCAGTTGCTACAAGCTTTGCGGCAGGTACCTGCAGTTTGCAGAGAGAAGCGTTTACCACCATGCCAAGATACCAATGGAAAAGAAATAAGATCTGCGACACAAAAACAAGGCCCAAGTAACGGGATGTTGTAAGGGCGTTACGTGCGCTTAGGAATAGCAGTGATGCAATTTCCTTTAAGTATATTCAGGAGGAAGCCAGACTGAGTAACACAACAAGCAACAAAACTGCGAGGAGGATTTTGAGAAGGAACGGGTACAAGTACGTGCAGACAAGGAAGAAGTTGCCTCCTCACCAGAAGCGGACAAGAAACAAAGACTTGCATTTGCAAAGGCTTATTGAAAGAAAGACGAACAGTTTTGGACAAACGAAATAAACTTTGACTTTTACTTTGACTTTTACTTTATATACATTTAAAATTTTGCGACACGTCACCGACACGTCACCAACACGTCCCAATTTCCAATGAAAACACTCTTTACTGTTGGTGACGTGTTGGTGACGTGTCGCAAAATGTTGTTTCGGATATTTAATATTTTGTCTGGGATTGTAGATCGACACATATGTATCGTGAAAAGATACCACATCAAAAACTTTAGGATGCTTCGAAATCAAAGTAAGAAACAGTTTTCTGAAATTTCGTGATCTTATTTATTTATTTATTTTTTTTTTTTTTTTTTTTTTTTTTTTTTTTTTTTCATTATTAAAAAAAGAATATGGTCCTTCCGTCTGTAAATTAAAGGATAAAAACACTGTGTATAAAAATGAAAAGGAAAACAATAGATTAATTTATTTATAAAGTTCACGCCCAAGACGAAGTGACGTAGGTAGGTAGATTAGGAGCTATAGTAAGTGAACTTTACAACTAATTCCAAACTTTATCAAAAGCTAGAATTTTGGCCTTCTATGAAAAGAGAGAGTTGAGGGAATCAATTTAGTACTATAGATAGTAATCGTTTAATTTCACTTCCATGCCATGTGGGGTAGATTTTGGCAACAATCGATTACCTAAAATTTGATGTCAGTGAATATGATGTGAATTGGTCAGAAAAAAAGGAATGCTGAGAAAGGAATGCTTGTTTTGTTTTTAAGATCTTAGACAGCTCATTACTTTGCTTGCAGGACCCAGGGGCGGACACAGAAATATTTTGTAAGTACGGTTCAACTTTTCGGATTCTAATAAGTATTCTGATTCTCGATTTGTATTCGGAACAACCCGATTTCCGGAAAAACTCGTTCCGAATTTTAACAGACGAGCGTTCTGTCGCAGTTCGTCATGGTGAACCTTTCACTAATCATTGCAACCACAGAGCCATAAGGATAGAAGCAAAAATTTAAAAGTTTATGCGATATTAACACAACAAAAATAAATACAACATAATATAAAATGTCAAGGTCTTTTATATACAAAGTAATAAAAATAGTCTTCTATATCCAATAAATTGTAAGATTAGATGCTCACTTTCAAAACGTGCCAGTTCCAGACTTAGTCAATTTAATTTGCTGTTTATTGCTGCAGCAATAGGTCATGCTGTTGTTGTTATTGTTAATATTGTTGTTTCTGAAAAGACAGGAAATAAACAATTCAAAATTAACATATGTTACATTATGGTAAATTAGTATAATATATAAAAAGTCATTCCTTTAACCATTAACTAACAGATTTTTCAATCTCCAAATAAAATACAGTTCATGAAATCTTCCTTAAATTCAAGAGATCTCATTTGATAGGATACACCATGTGAAGGTAAGATGTTGGATTTTGAACGCCAAAAAGAAGAAATGCAAATGCAAGCAAGTGCAACTCAATCACTTCCTTTTTGTAGATGAATAATAATCATGACAAAACAAATTCATATGACAAAGTCTGGTCAACATTCAAACTAGCAATCAGAAGTATTTTCATCTGTTGAATTTCAACATGGAAATATCTCCTTTAAATATTTATCCTTGATCTTTAGCAAACGTTTTTAAAAACAGAGGGTGATCAACTGTAAAATGTCAAGTTGAGCTGAAGTATAATAATGTCAGAGACCCTAGCAAACTCACTGATGAATTGTTTCCAGCAACACAGCTATACAAACAGTCATCACCACCAAAAAATCTCAAGATAATTAAAATATAAGTAAGTAAGTAAGCAAACTCTGTAGTTTTTATCACGACCACCGTACCATGTTTAAAATACATAACAAGTCATTTTTAAAGTAATCAAGACAACATCAACAACTCTGATCTGAGTAAAATGACAAAGTTCAGAGTTAAGCAAGGCAAAACATAATAAAAAGAATCACGAGAAATATATGAAGAGATGTGTGAATAAAATATTGAATCCAAATTCATATTCATCTTTGGGTGTTATTTCCTTTCGCACCCCCACCCCCCAGGATGTTTTAGGATCAGGGTTAGGGTTAGGATTAGGGTTATTTTTATCTCCGTGATGAAGAGCCAACTAGCAAAAAAAATATGGCAGATACATTTAGGGGGGTGCGAAAAGGAAACATCGCCTCATCTTATATATTTTTTCTGTATTTAAGCATGGAGGTATAAAACAGAAGGAGAACGAACTCTTATTTTTCTATTATTCAGATAATGACTATTCTATTCATTGCGGTATCACTTTGATGTCATCCGTGATGCGCTTTCGGCTGGTTGTCGGTGAAACGAATACTTTTTTAAAAATTAACGACAATTTAAAAACCAAATATCATCCATTATAACAACGGATCAACTTGCTGCATAGTGACAAGCAGATTATTAAACCTAAAGCTTCCTTGAGAAACAAATGAAAATCTATGTTTTTATACAGAGTTGAAGATATCGCGTAATTCATGTATAAGTTCCAATCTACATATCTTCTGACTTAAATGCGCCTCGATAGTGCCGCGGTACGTGCAAAAACTTAGGATTATTCTCTCTTCAAAAACTGAAGCTCGGCAAAACTGCTTGAGGGGATCACGAGATATATAGACCTAAAGTTGCAATGTTTTCGTTGCATATTTGTGACGTTTTTGCATAATTCTCCCAATTCCTACAGATTATGCATAATAAGAACTTTACCCTAACGATTTTAATCACATTGGAGAATTGATATGAACGAAATTTTCACGCAAGAACGCCAAAATTATAAAAATTATGCAAGATGATAGCAATTATATGTTATTACACACTGAGGACTTAAACAATGCAGCGCATCACGGATAGTACAATAGCAGATTTTGAGTTCGTTCTCCTTCTGTTTTATACCTCCATGATTTAAGTTAAACAAATTAATAATTAAAACAAAACAAACAAACTGAAGACTTAAATGTAAAGCATAAATAAAAGGGGAAAACACAAACTTACTTTAAAGCAATGACATTGCATCTATCACGGTGTTTTCTTTCATCATATCTATCTACAATGTATTTCTCAGATTTGAATAAAGTCCCTTTTCCAGCTTTTACCTACCAGATTGGATTCACGTGCTTGTTTGGAAATAAAAACGTCTTGAAAAATTATTTCTTTTATCATTGAGATTTGTCGCTTCTGAAACTCTTTCTCCGTGCATCATGTCGGATTCTGGCGGGGTGAAATCGAGAAAGATGTTGACAGGAAGTACACCGCACATGTATGTAAGAGCTTTGAGCTGTATTTGACAACTCTACCGACAACCGAAATATCTAAAGCCTCGCGCTTTGTACTGAAACCTATTATCGTTATACGTACTTAAGGCACGAGAGCTGTACTTTTCAAACAGACGGAAGAACGAAAGAATTACTACTAAGCTAGGATTAACGCTATGGGTGTCGGACTACCGTAAAATCGGGACTTGAGCTGTATCTTTGAGCTGTATCAAAACTGTTAGCATCAGAGATCAACAAAAGGGGACGATTTTTGAGCTGTAAGGCAGAACAATCAGGCGGTGGGGTTTGCAGTTATAGCTCACCTAACATTTGTCAGTCAAACGCCAACAAATAATGCGCTAATCCATAAATAAGTCTATTGGACAGACTTTTGAGTGACGGTATCCCGTCGCGTGATGTTATGACAACGTAAAAAAAGCGACGAAAATAAATAAAAGAGAACGACCGTAAATCATTTAGTAATTACTTACATATTTTAATAGTAAAAGAGTACGCCAACCGAATAGGAAGTTGTCTGCGCTTCAATACAAAAGGCATACCTGTGTCGGATGGTGACAATTGTACTCTAGGTACTCTTTTACTATTAAAATATGTAAGAATTTTACCAGAGCTTGAGCTGTATGAACTGTACCCTGCGTCCGCCACTGGGACCTAAATTAAAAGGTAAACATTAGTTAACCATGATATATGAAAAAAGTTTTTTGATTCTGCTTGGTATTAATTTTGGTCTGTTCAAAAAAGAAAACCACTTCTGCATCATGGCTAAAAGGAACAAGAGCCAGATGGCGCAAAACGGTAGCAGCAAGTTTACTTTTCACACAAACGCTTTCGAAATTTTACTTTAAGTATCTCACTGGTGGAAAACAGGCATTAACGATAAATTTGATGAAAATAAGTAATAGGAGTAAATAGGGTCTAATCATAAAACACCAGCAATAATTTATTTAAAGACAAAAGAATTATACATGCGTAAGCTGTGTAACATATGTTTTTTTATAAGAAATTTTTTCGTAAGAGCTTATGTGAAAAAAAGTTTGTTTATAATAATGATTTCTGATGAAACCAAAATTGAATTCCAACAAATAACTGCCTTTTTTTTAACTAGATCTTTGAAAGCCGTAATACACAAACATAGTGTAGTAGCTAACAAACGAGGTAATAAGAAATTTTGAACTGATAAGCTTTACTAACAAGAAAAGCAACATATCAAGTATTTTCAGTTAGCGCAATGAACTAAAAGTCCCATTTTTATGTACGTCTATTTGATTAGAATTGAAGGATTGTGCAAGGGCGCAAAGCGCCTGATGCCCAAGATCTAATACTGGCGTTCCGCCCTTATTCTGGCATATTGGGCGAAACGTCATTACTCAAAACCTCTCTTTAACGCTTATTGTAGTATACTGTGCTGAAACGCATCGGTACTCCCGGATTCAATGGTTTTATTATAAAATCTTTCAAATGTAGAAGTCTGAGTCCAATGACCTCTTTTAATGGAACACCTTGTGCTCTAGCCTTGGAAGTAGAAGCTGAACGAGTTGAGTATCCCGAAAATTGTACAAGTCTTTACCGTTTTATGAGGCTTAATAAAACTCAAGAGAAGTTGATTTTTCTCCTCTCTCCATGATTTTGTTCTTTCCATATATTCATCCAAATGCTGACAAACACACAAATCTTTGTCTTGAGGAAAACTGTGGAATTTTATTGGTGGCCTCAGTTTTCCTCTTTTCGAAGTTTTAGTTAGCTGACCAAAATTGAATGTGTATCCTGTATAGTGCTTTACCAAATACCTAACATCCAGAAAACAGATCTCATGTGCTCTAGCAGCAGATGTCAAAGCCAGAAGCATTGTGGTCTTTAAGGTAAGCATCTTATCATTCATCTCTCTTAAATGAAGTCCTTTGAGGAAAGCAACAACCTTCTCAACGTCCCAAATAAAAAGATACTTAGGCTGAGGACATCTGTTGTTGTGGATACCTGCTAATAAATCTGAAACCCTAGGGTGTTGCCCAACCACAACACCGTCAATTGGGTCATGATAGGCTGATATGGCAGATCTATACCCTGCGATAGTGTTGTACTGATAACCTTCCTGAAATGTGCCTGTTAAAAAACTAAGAATCCATTTCAAAGAACATCGAACAGGATCAATTTTCTTCCTACTACACCAGCTACTCCACTTGTTCCAGGCTGACTCGTAATGCTTAATGGTGCCGTCTCGTCTTGCAGCAGTGATAAGCTGCACATTGTCTTCTGATAGTCCCTCACTATAAAGTTGTTGCCTGAAACTATCCAGGCCACCAACTGCAAATTTTTCCTTAGCAGGAGAGGATGAAACTCGCAAAGGGTTTCTTACTGACAGTTTTAACAGTTGATGGTACCAAGGTTGGCCTTGCCAAGCAGGAGTGACTAGAATTAGGGTTGCCTTGTCCTCCATTACCTTCTTTAGAACCCTCCCAATTAAAGCGGATGGAGGGAAAGCATATGCTTTTAGATGATTCCACTGAGTTTGAAATGCGTCCTGACCCTTGTTGTATGGATCTGCCTTCCATGAATAATACGCCGGTACCTGGTGAGAAATGCGGGAGGCGAATAGATCTGTGCATGGCCTCCACCTGAGTTGGCATATTTGTTGAAACACTTTTGGACACAATTTCCATTCGCTTGCATCTCTCACCTGACGGGATTCGTAATCTGCTTCCAAGTTCAGTTTTCCCAGAAGATATTCTACAGTAATCATGATCTGTCGAGAAAGAAGATACTCCCAGATCTCTTTGCTTAGTAGAGAGAGACTCTTGCTTTTTGTAACCCCCATCTTTGATAAGTATTTCAGGGCCACAATGTTGTCCATCCTTAAATGAATGGCCCGGAATTCGAGTAAATGTTAAAATGGCTAACTTCGCTGCCTTTAGTTCTAGAACATTGATGTGAGACTGACTTTCTGATAATGTCCATACTCCTCCTGTCCTGTGCCCTTGACAAGCAGCCTCTGGACGGAATCTCAGGGTCAGAGTTCGATGTCCCAGGGATATCAGAGGTGATGGTATCGACCTCTTCCTGGACAGTCTCATCAGCATGCACGCTGGCACTGTTCGCTCTACGAAAGAGGCGAAAAAACATATAAATATTGGAAATATTGATCACGAATTGAAGCTGATGTTTTCAGATTGTAACACCTCTCAATCACGTAATAATTGCGGTTGTTATGACAGATTTAACCACAAAATAAATTACAACTTACGTATCATCGGCCATCTTTCATGCGAGAATTTGGCGAAAGAGGTTTTGAGTAATGACGTTTCGCCCAATATGCCAGAATAAGGGTGGAACGCCAGTATTAGATCGGGTGGAGATTTTATGAAATGAAATCGAATGAATTCTAATTTCGCGGATTAAGTTATAAATATCGGGTTATGTACTTTTAAAATAAAAGGTAATCTGCTTTTAAAGCTTACCTCTCGTGAAAAAAAAAGTTATGTTCAAACCATTCAGAATGTGTAACTATATAACAATTTAAAAGTTTTTTTTGATAAATCCATAGTTACTCGGAATAAACCCTGGTTAGGAAACTCGCGCCACTATCGTTCAATGTTTTGATCCGCATTATTTATGATCACGTGATATTAACGGTGCACACAGAAAAGAAAATGGTTCCCATACATACACACTAAACATGCCAGGAGTGAATTGTTCTGTGTTTGGTTGTGGGAGCTGCAGAAGAACAAAAGGAATTGGTATTTTTAAATTACCTGCAGCTAAGAACGAAGAATACAAAAAATGGAGAGAGGCATGGTTGTCTGTAATTACAAAGACACGAACTGTGGATAAAGCCTTCAAGAAGCAAATTGAAAATGATTCTGTTTATACCTGCGAAAAACATTTCTTGGCAAAAGATATAGAGTCATGTAGGTATTTCAGATTAATTAGAATGTATATTGCTTTGCTTATAAATTTCACATTATATACACATAAGGTGAAAGTAAACAAATGCAGCCATTATTGTTTAAATAGTTGACCCACTTTTCCCAGTATACTGTATGTAGTTTTACATTTAGTTTATTCAGAGAAAATGGTGAAAAAGAAACCAGTTTTTGGAGCATTGCCTTCTTTGAACATGTATGAGAAAAGTATTACCACAAAGCCTAGACCTAACAGACCATACAGAAGTATTGTTAATGATAAACTTCATGTTGATGCTGTCAAGGAATCACTTGTATATGTTGATTTTGGAGAATTTTGTAGTAGGGTTCAGAAATTGAAAACACTACAGGCATGGAAATTAACTAGATTAGAAGATAGAATTTTAATTCAATTGTATTCTTCTGATTCTTTGAGTTTGCCACAGTTTGAAGTAGTTGTAGATGATAGTATGGGATTTACAATTTCAATTTTTGCTTGGTTTCTTCCTGAAACTCACATTCTGTACCGAAAGTATAAACGATCAATTCGGAATGTCAATATCATTGATTTAGTATCACAAATTACAAGTCACACTGTCTGCAAGGGAATTAAATATACCAACAGTAGTAATAAAAATATCATTAGACATTCAGTACCTAGAGTGCATGACCCACTTTTAGATGAAAATGTACCATTTAGTTGTTTGGAAATGTACAGACACTCAGACTGTGAAATATTACTTGGTGAAATAGACGTTTGTGAATCGTGTCAAGGTATTAACAAATCGTATATGAAGATTTCATCTGCCAAGTCAAAGCGTGTACTGATACCAGCTAAACCAAAGGCTCCAGTATCTCAAACTTCAAGAGAAAGGCTGGGATTAGCTTTGCAAGAGAAAAGATTACACTGTAAGCAACTGCAGAAAAGAATCGATGAAATGACAGTTGAGTTACAAAATTCAAGCCTTTCAGTAGATCATCAAATGAGTGAAGATCTCATCAAGATTTTTAGTAATGCAGATAAGGCAAATATAACTGATTTCATGAATCTGTTTTGGCAACAACAGCAAAAGCTATTTTCATCTAATGCTAAAGGTGTGCGTTTTCATCCAATGATCATAAGGTTCTGTCTATCATTGGCTGCTAAGTCTCCTTCTTGTTATGAGGAACTAAGAAACAGTGGTGTCCTTGTTTTACCAAGTCAAAGAACACTTCGTGATTATCGAAATTTTGTCAAACCCAAACCAGGATTCAACAAAGCTGTCATTGATGAGCTGGTTAAATTGACTGAGTGTTTTACTGAAACCCAGCGTTATGTTGTCTTGTTATTTGATGAGATGAAAATAAGGTCAAATCTTGTATTCGACAAAGTTACTGGTGAGTTGATTGGATTCACAGATCTTGGAAATCCAACTGTTAATTTTGCTACCCTAGAAAGACAGGACAAACTAGCTTCACATTGTCTGGTATTTCTAATACAGGGGTTAACTAGTAACTTGAAATTTTCTTTTGCTTACTTTGCTACAAATGGTATAACTTCAGCTCAGATTTTCCCATTGTTTTGGGAAGGGATTTTTGTATTGGAAATAACATGCAACCTAAAAGTGATAGCCGCAACCTCGGATGGTGCATCTCCTAATAGGAGATTCTATCGCATGCATAAAGATTTGGATGGTGGCAGTATGTCTGATGTTTGCTATCGAACTATAAATTTGTATTCCAAAGACCGATTCATTGATTTTATCAGTGACCCACCACATCTGATAAAGACTGCTAGGAATTGTTTATATCATTCAGGGAGTGGACGCAAAACCAGATGTATGTGGAATAATGGCAAATATCTTTTGTGGAAGCATGTAGCTAGTTTGTATGTTATGGATGCTGAAAGTCCCTTGAAAGTTTTACCTAGAATCACTTCTGATCACATTAACCTCACCCCCTACTCAGTCATGAGAGTGAATTTAGCAGCACAGGTTTTGAGTACTACAATGGCTAAAGCATTAAACCATTATGGAGGAGATGATTCAGTGGAAACCGCAAGATATTGTCAAATGATTGATAATTTTTTTGATTGCATGAATGTGCGGGGAATGAATGAACACATTCGAAAGCGTAAGCCCATGTTAGCCCCATTTTTATCATTGAATGATGAACGTTTTGAATGGTTACGCAATGTTTTCCTTAATTATCTTTATACTTGGAAGCAAAATATTGATAACCGTCCTGGTGATTTCACGTTGAATGATCGAAGTAAGATGTTCTTATCATGGCAAACCTTTGAAGGTTTCAAAATTACAACACATGCAATCATTGAAGTGATAAAATTCATGTTGAGTAATGGTGTGGAATTTGTCCTCACTGAGAGATTCTGCCAGGATCCAGTTGAGGAGTATTTTGGCAATCAGCGACAAATAGGCCGACGTTCAGATAATCCAGACTTACAGATGTTTGGATATAATGATAACTCAATTCGCATACAAAAAAGTATTTCGTGCAGCAGTGGTAATACAAGAGGAAGATATGATAAACGAAAAAGTTGGGTTGAGATTGATAATACAATATTACCAAAGCGTAAAGCTCGTTGAATAAAATATGAACAAAATCCATTACTGTATAATCTTTACTTTTACTTATACCTATTCCAGATAACCAAACTTCTCAGAAATGAAAGATAAAAACATTGAAAAATGAGGAAAAATCCAAACAAATTTTGTAAGATGTTCACTGTAATATGTGGGTGATCTGAAATTGGTAAATAGATTATAACATTACATATCATTATCAAAATTTGTTATTTTTCTTCAACACATGAACGTTTAATGTTTTTCCTGAGAGCTTTGTCCTTTGCAGTTTGTTGTGTTCTTTTAAACTTTTGTACGATGTTTTTGGCATGTGTAAATGAGCGTATCCTGACAAATAAATTGATAATACTATAAAGTACATCTTTTGAGATATGTTTTGCTATTTCGACTTCAGATTTTGTGCATATATCTTCCCATTTCTTCTGAATAAAAGAATCATCAGTAATGCTTTTACAAATACTTCTGTAATCAATTACATGATCTATGAGAGAGGTTGTATTTTTACGAAAATAGTTTTCTGCCAAGTGCATTAGTTTTTGCAAATCTTCAGTTATAAACCAAAGCCCACCTCTGTCAAGATTAGACATAAAAGTAAAGTTTTCTTTTGTTTCCTCAGGATGTAATTTGGTTGCATTTAATAGTGACATTATTTGTTGATTTGTGCTAGTATTCCATTTGGGGGAGTTTTTCATTTTTTTATAAAGTTTATGCATTATATATCTTGTGATGTAATACAAGCCATGTGTCTCTTTTTCAGATAAATCGGTTGTTGATTCAGATGTCTTACATTCTGTATCTCCTTTTGATAGATGCAACAATCTGTCCGTTAGTTTACAAAGCAAAATTGTTGCCATATGATCTGGGTAGATGGATAAAAATTCTTGTGCTTTAGCAACAATGTTTGAATAGCAAAAGCTATAAAAGTTTTCCGCATCTTTGTTTTTTAACAATTTTTCATACGGTTTTTGGAATGCAGACCACAAGTCTAATGCTATTAACCACATATCATCTCCTTCAATTTTCGTTTCTTTAAGTTTCGTACATAAATCAGTATTATAGCAGCTGTTATTTTCGACTTTCACCTTTTCTTCTGATAATATATTAAAAATATGTTCTTGTGTTAAACATTGTACGACTCTTTCATTTTTCACAGTAGCTGAATGTTTTTTCATATGCCGAGTAAGCCATCCTTTGCTTTTACATACTTTTTCACAAATATTACACACAAACTTTCCATCTTCAATCTAAAACAAAGTCAGAAAAATAATAATATAAAAGAATGCAGTAGATAATTTTTTGAGCCAGTTTAAGTTGAGTTCCATCATCTTAGGTACAACTAATCACTTACATTGTTTGCTATATTTAAAAATTCCTCTTGTAAATTTACATCCTCCTCTAATGCGTTCATAACTGCCTCTAAGTCATCACCAAAAAGATAATCATTCACCACAGCACCAGCCATCACGTTAGAAAATTTTTAAGTGCACCATCAATGTCACGTGATCGCAACAAAATAAGATCGAAACATATTTTGCCGAACAGGGCGAAAGCCACGGGAGTTTCCTAACCAGGGTTTATTCCGAGTAACTATGATAAATCGCACTGTTTATGAAAAAAATCGACAAAGTTAACTCGTGTATTCACCTCATGATGTTCGTTGAGGACGCCATTTTTATTTACAAACTCATTCGAATGAAATCCGATTGTGACGTCAGAAGGTTGCTTACGATAAATTTTTGGAGAAAGAATCCCCCGTGAAAGCGTATTAATAGTTCATTGAAATGTTGAAAAACTGTACATTATGTGAGAATTTTGATGAAATTTTGAAAGATTCTTGTGCATGATTGAAAAACATCAAAAATTTTGACATCAACCCTGCTAACCATTATTTAGTATTTATATAAGGATTTATATGAAGGATGGGGATGATTCGTTTTTGTCGGTCACAGAATGACGACTCCATAAATCAGGCTGACAATTTCTCATATTGGAACACAAGTTAATTTTTATGAGGTTTCGTTAGAAAAAGCGAGGTCTCCGCAAACCAAGCCACGTGAACACTGTACACAATTCTATTTCATATTGAGCATTTACTTTTGAATTTTTTCTCAAATATCTTCAGAACACAAATGTACGATGGCCCTGAAGGCTCACTGTAGCACGCACATAAAAACCTGTCACGCGCACAAATTTTTTTTCACGCAACTTTTTTTTCATGCGCGCAACTTTTTTTATGCACGCAACTTTTTAAAAAAATTTTCACACAGTTATTTTTGTTACTCGCGCAATTTTTTTTTTCACGTGCATTTTTTTTTTCTTACGCACGCATTTTTTTTATTATCTGAATCCCCATAAAAAGGAACACTCTTGCTGATATGGATTTTAGGCAATTTCGTGACTTGTTTTCACCACGCTAGCACTTGGCGGTAGTCTAAAGCAATATGGCGGACAGTGGCTTACCTTGTTTATCGGCTAGGTCTTTTAGCAGAGATTCTTTGATTTCTAGCTATTTTGGCCAAGGGTTCAGCAACTTAGAGATCTTATCCTTCTTGGCTGTTCAACACAGTGTCTTTATAAGTCTGTCAACCTTAAAAACTTCGTTCAGTTGAGTGAGTCACTCCTCGTGGAAAAGATTTGTGATAGTTTGAGTGTTACTGATACACGAAATAGTACATAAAAACAGGACCAAATTTCTTTTTAAGCGTGCGCAGCATATCAGTTTTTCCGGTGCGTGCAGTAAAATCCTTGTGTGCACGTAAAAAAAAATTGTGCGTGCAAAAAAATGTGTGCGTGTAAAAAAAATTAAAAGTTGCGTGTAAAAAAAATAGGTTGCGTGAAAAAAAATTTGTGCGCGTGACAAGTTTTTTTGCGTGTTGCAGTGAGCCTTCAGAGCTATCGTACAAATGTAACATAAAGGCACTATTTCTTTAAGCTTCCAGTAGGCTTTTAAGGGGTAGTGAAATCAATACAAATTTTCTAATATAGGAGGCAACAACTAAATATATGCAGACACAGATTTTGCAACTCTCTTCAATTCAAAATTCCTAACTTATGGTAGCAAAATGATTTTATGCACTCCTTTTATGTTGGCATGGTAACGAAATGCAACAACACCTTTGAGAATATTTATGTGCGCTTCTCCACATCGACGATTGTATAAGATTTGGGATCGGTGGGTCGCACGAACAGCGTAATAAAGTATTATACAACGATGTCATCGCACATTCCTTGTGAAAACTATTCTAAAGAATTTAAATCAGTAGTCGCTTTATCTTTTAATTTGTAAGAGGTTTGAATTGAAAACTTACACTTTTCATTATTCATTTTATAGTTGTTATTAGCTTCGTTGTTATTGGATTTCTGCGTAAGCAAGAAATACTTTACGATCGTCCGTGTTTTTCTGATTTTTTTTTCATCTTACTGTCCAAACCGGCGCATATTTGTTTCTCGAATTTCATTGGTTCATACAAATGGCGTGTCAATGTTTATTGGTGAATGAAGCGCCACTCATGCTAAAGGCTGCTAATTAACTGAGCTTATTGGCTCAATTTTCGCCATGCCATGTGATCATCCAGGTATTTTTCGACTTAACATTTGCACGCTGTTCGCATAATGGTATACTATCAGCGGTACCGAAGAAACCCACTTAGATTTCCAAAAGTTGATTGATCAATGTGGAATATATTTAAAAGAAAACCGAAAGTAAAGGGTAGAAAATTTATAACTTATCTTACAATGATTCTACTGTGTTCATTCTTTTCTAAAAACAAGTTTGCAATGATTTGTAAAAACAGTGTGTGAAAAAGGAATGCTTTCGTTTCTTGGAAAATGTTTGGGATTCTTATAAGCCTTTCTAAATACAAAAGACTGTTTGTTTCATGTGTGGGATGTAATGCTTTTTAAGCTCTGGATACGTACAGCTCAGCTCAGTTTCCTCTTCAGCTCAACCAGAATGTCTAGTCTACTCTGTCTCTGCCTCTGATCTGTGCATCATTTTATGTTGATGTTTCTCTAGCTGTTTTTTAGCTTATTTACTTGTATAGTTCTGTATTATCAATGTCTTGAATTAGGAATGGGGACTTCCTATTTATGATAGCAAACTGAAATTTATCTTTACTGTCAGTAAATTCTAATAAATGGCGGACATCCTTTTTTAACACAAATTTCTGCTTTCAGTTATGTTTGCTAATTTTGGTAAGTTTGGGTCATATTTTTCATAATCCAAATCTTTGTTTACTTTTTGTGTTTGGGAAGTCTTTTCGTAATTAAGAAGATTGACCGCATATATTGAAAGACTTACGTAATCACTGTGATGATATCTGAAAGCATGTATTTAATTTAATGTTATTTTGTTCATTATGTTTATATGCAGTTACGTACGTTTCCTATTGTGTCAGTTATACTTTCATAATGCTCTGGGTGTATGCGTAATTAAAAATTTAACTTTTTTAGGTTTCTGTATAAAATTTTATAATCTTTTAATGAAATTTAGTTCTGGTACTGCATGTTTGCAAATTAACGATAAAGCACAAATTTTTGTTTTCAATTGTGTATGTTGATTTTTTAGGTATGTATGGATGTATTTTGCATGAACAAAATCTATGATTACTTTTTGTGCTTGTGATTTAGTAATTCTGTTAGGAAGATGCGCAAGAAATTTAATATATATTGTGGAAATGATTCAACCTTTCCTAAATTTCAAGAACGTCATAGTCTTTCTTTTTTCATAATTCAGCTGATTTTGCAGAAATCCTTATGCCTGCAAGGGCATCTTGTTAGTTCTGTTATCAGTTCTGCTTCAAGTAAATTTATTTTCTCCTTCTTTTAATACTTTTTTTTATTTGTACGTATTGTTTTGCTGCAAACAAAATTATCGACGGGGGTAGTTGAAGCATAAAGTATCATAATATACCGATCTTACATCTCTGAGAAACATTTTTCTGCTGTGTTTACTTTCATTTCTCAATGTTTTCATGTGCTATGAGCAACCTCATGACGTCAAACTGCTGGCCATTATGAATTTTGATTTTGATCGGGAAATCAATATGGCGGCCCATCGAAGCTTCACGTTGAGCCGATTTCTAGACTCTTGAATTACAGATAACAGATATACGAAGAACTTTTATGCAAAATGAATTTCATATTCCTAAATTATATGTAAATATACGTTATTCTAACATAAATTATTTTTTCACGGGAGGTAAGCTTTAAATGTTTGATATGAAAAGGCCTCCAAATTACGAAGGCTGCGTTCCTTCATTGAAATTTACATTGCGTTTTTGGTAGAGTCCCGCAGACTCTAAATCGCAGACTAATTGTCATTTCGGCCGGAGTAGTAGGAGGAGTAGGAGTAGTAGGGGTAGGAGTAGGAGTCCACGGGTGTTTTAATACGGTATTCGCTTTCGCTGCTACCGTAATTACCATCAAATTTGCGAAATGTGTTTGGGTTGGTGAGTGTAAGACTCAAGGTTGGCCTCATTTGTTCAAATATTTTTTTTAAGTGTTTCACCGATTAATGTAATGGTACCAATTATTCAGATGAACATAATGTATGAGAAGAGTTATTATTTGTGACAGATCAAAAGACACAGCGATTAGTTAGAAAAACGAGAACGAGAGTTTCATTACGCAATGAAAACAAATCTTCCAAGCATTTTTTTTTCTGTGTCCAGAGTGCATTGTCACATATAATATTTTGAATGAGATTGGAACCTATAAAAATATTTGAATCAAATACAAATATTAGCCATATTCCGGAAAATCATAAGCTAACTGATGAAACTACCGAAAGTAAACAGAAACTGGCAACATTATATAAAACTAAATAAAAATTTGATACTCTTTCAGCATCTGACATCAAACTTGAAACTTTCGGTTACTATTTTGTTTTATCATTAGGGATGTTAGTTTACAGTTGTTAAAAGATATGGTGATGTTGATAGCAGTTCTTTTTTACGTTGTCGTGCTTGGAAACGATAGTTTCTGTTGGGGCTATCCAACTGAAGGTACGAAATTTAACAATGTTGAAAAATTGAAAATCATATGCCTTTTTCTAATTCAATTGCTTTTGATTTTTGTCTAGTACGTGAATGAAAACGAACGGGAAAACATGCTACAAAATCAATTTGTTGCTATCTCTCGAAAATATAACTTTCGTATATTCTTCATATGTGTATATGCGTTTAAATGGAAATCATAGGAAATACGGGTTAGGTCAGACAAAGTATCAGTTTTAGAGCGGCAATGTGCATAATAATGAAAGAATAATCTAGTTGTATAATAAGTTGTAAAAAAAGCTGTAATTCTAGTTAACATTGAAATGTCAAATTTAACTGGAATGGTTTCAGAAAACTGTTTTTGACTCTTAGTATAATGGAAATTTTACAATGAATTTATCACAGTTTTGTCTAACCAGCAATCGTGGAAATAAATCGCGTGTACTTCAGAAAACACATACAAAACACTTACACTTCACTTTTTCCTGACACATTGAAAACAAAATGTTTCTGACAACTACTGCCATATTTACGCTTAAAGTAAAACAGGAAATTGATTCAAAAACATTTATAGAACTTTTGTTAAAAATTTCTATTACAACCGGCTTTGTTATCCGTATTTTTCTTACTGTCCAAACCTACAGGGTTTTTTGAAATTTCGTGCGTGTTATTACATGAAACCAAAGCAACGTGCGAAAGATTTGCAAAAGTTTCTTTGATGGATATTAAATGAATTTTAAAGAAATATACATATTTTAAGATGAAAAAAGAGAATTTATAGAAGAAAATTATAATTATCTTGAACTGTGATCATTTTTTTCTAAATAAGAAAAGTTCTCAACGTTTTGTAAACAGAAGAATCAAAAATCTATATATATCATTATATGTATGTGTGTGGGGCTTCCGTGACACAGTTGGTTAGCGCAGTCACCTGTTAATCGAAAGGTCGGTGGTTCGAGCCTACCTAGATCATTCTTCTGTTTTTTCGAATTTCAAACATTTCATAAAATATTTCATATTTCATGTTTTACCTGATTTTGCAGAAATCCTTATGCCTGCCGGATGTCTGTTTTAAAACTGTTTTTAAAACTTTCATAATTTTCCGGGTTCCTGAAATTTTCATCCTAGTGTTTATGTTCATTCTTCGACCTTTTGTAAACAATAACAAAAACTGTATTTACTGTTTTCCTATCAAAATAAGTTATTCTTCACAATGGAAACGTCCTGTTTTTGAATATCATTAGAATGCTGCAGAAAGCCTCCTGATTTAGGATTTTCATTAGGAAAAAGAACTTTTTGTGCCGACAGGTTTCTAAATCAGGGGGTTTTGTGAAGTGTAGCACAAAGGAACTTCAGAATTTTTAAAAATCAGTAATAAGATCAAACTTGAAAAATCTATCAGTTTCTTGGCGTAGATTGGACTTGCTACAAGAGTTTCTTCGGTCACAGCGCTTCCGTTATTAGAATTTCTTTTAAAACTTGTAATCTTACTAATGTTTCTTATCAACTGGTTCCTAAAGAGTATGATACTGACAATGACTCAGCATTTAACATCTATTTTCTCTTTTTCTATAGAAACCATTTTCCTTTCACAACGACATGGCAATGATACTACAAATTGTGGTTCATACCAACATCCTTGCACATCTATCAACCATGCTATGACAATAACAGGCTCCGCAAATACTCTGATCTATCTCGACATTTGTGAAGATGGAAAATGTGTATATATCATCACCCATACAATCAAAGTTGATCGAAATATTACAATTCAAACGTTGTCTGGTTCCTACAAAAGCAACATTATTGCTTCAAACAATGAGAGCTTATTGTATATGTTCGATTTCAGTTCGAAAATCGAACGTTATACAGTGAAACTTATTGAGCTTAGTATACATGGTCTGTCAGTTGCAAGATTCGAATCAAGTGGTAATGTTGAAATATATCGATGTAAAGTTACAAAATCTACTAAAGCGATTTTAGACTTCAATAAATCGAAAGAAGTTGTAAACAGCAACTTTGAATTTTTGGTTGACGAGTCAGAGATACAAAATTCCAATTTTATTTACCTAAAGAATTTTCAAAAAGCAATTATCAAAATAACAAACTGCGTTGTAAAAGGCGGTACAAGAAAACCAATAATCGACATAAATGAGCATTTATGTGCTTGGAGCTCATTTCAAATGAAGAATTGTGTTTGGGAGAATTTACGTTATTCCGAGGTAATTTCTTATAGAAGATGTAAAACCGACACCAAAGCACTATCAAAGGTTTTCATTGAAAATAACACATTTATAAGAACAAGAGGATTACATTTTTGGGGTGCACTTCACGTTGTTGTGAGTGACTCTAAATTCGAATTCAATAAGGGAATTGGAACAATTAGACTAACTTATTTCGTCACAGTTCGCATCACCAAGTGCACATTCAATCACAACGAAGGCCAAAGATCGGGTGGAGCCTGTTACCTTAGCTCTTCCACAAAATTGCGAGCCCAAATCAATGACTGTGTGTTCAGAAATAATTCAGTCGAAAACAAAAATCCTAGCAGTGGAGGCGCCTTATTCCTAAAAGCACTTGTTAATATCACGAACTCCAAGTTCATAAACAACTACGCCTATGTTTATGGAGGTAGCATATACGCTAGCAGGATACCAGGTAGACATAAAGTAAAGGAGCCAATACTTTTAATGAACAACGTCCTTGTAAAATCTTCATTGGAAAAAGTAAGCGTACAAGGCACACTTGTGTACTGCAACATTAGAATGGAATTGAACAACTGTTCATTTGAGTTAACTACAAGTCTTACGAGTAACTCTTTTTTTGATTTCCACAACTTCGCACCAACTATTATCAATACCAATTTCACTTGTCCAACAAATTACAAGATATCTTATCCCATTCATTTTCGGCGATATTTCAATAGGGGCGCAATGAGTTACATGAAGTATCGATGTTTGGAATGCAATAAAGGATCGTACAGTCTGGACCAAGGAAAAGAACATATTCGTATGATACACTATGTGAATGATACAACCAAAGCCTACAACACTGATGTTAAAAATGTCCAATGTACCCAATGCCCAGTGGGTGGAACGTGTGGCACCACGGGACTACGCAGCCAAGACAACTTTTGGGGCTTCAAAAATAAAAAAGGTTCTGTTACATTCATTCGATGCCCTCCTTATTACTGCTGCTCTAAAGAAGGAAAACCATGTACTAGTTATAACACTTGTGGGACTAATCGGCAGGGCATCCTGTGTGGATCGTGTATCAAAGGTTTCTCCGAGAATTTGATAGGGAAAACGTGCGTGAAAAACGAAAACTGCACTGCATACTGGTTCTGGATCGTCTTTATACTAATCATCACGTTGTATACGATGTTTTTCGTGTATCTTAAAGAAATAGCTGTTTGTTTTCAAGTTATGTACAAGAAGGTCAAGAGAACGCGTGCAAAACTTCATGATTTTGATTACCATAAATTATCCCCAAATGATCTTGAAGAGCCATGTATTGTACACCCAGAGGAAGGGTCTGAAAGTGTCTCAGTTAACGCATATCTTCAGGCTAAAGTAGCTGTTCTGATCAAAATGTTGTTCTTTTTCTATCAAATGGAAGTGTTGATACACATAAACCGCGACCGAGAAACCAATGCCGAAGACTTGATCAAAAACACCTTCTCTTCAATTTTTAATATTCAGTTTAACTTCCAATTCTACCGAGAATCTCTGAAAATTTGTCCCCTCCAGAATATGACAGTGGTTCAAAAAGAAACGTTGAAAATTATGTACACCGTAAGTATATTCGTGTTACTTTGGATAATGCTTGTGGTTTGGTATGGGGCCAAAAACGTGCGCTGCTTTAAAAAATACCACAAAATAAGTATGAAACCTCCAACCGTCGAACAGTTAAGAGTGACGAATGTTCACAGTTCCCTCGCAACAATCGATGAAAGCGGTGCAGAAGAATTTGACTCTTTTGACATGAGATTAGGTTTCGTATTTATCATGATGCTGATCCAAGGCTATATTCCAATTTCATCGTATTGCTTTGGAATGCTCAAATGTATTAACATCAATGACGAGCACAGATTATTTATAGATGGTAACGTTATATGTTACCAGTGGTGGCAGAATGTAATATTGACATTTACAGTCGTCTGGGTAGTACCGTTCTTTATGGTATTAAGCTGTGGTGCTTATATGTTACGGAATTGCCATATTACGACCAATCAGTTTTATGGTTGCTTAATTTTCCCGCCACTGTTGATCGTTTATGTTCTGCGAAGGAAATGTCTAAAATACAGACCCATAATCACGGTGCATGAAGCAGCGAGAATGAGATACACCTTAAGCGTGTTCGATGAACCATTTGTGAAATCCAAAACTAACGGGTTTGAAATATCTTGGGAAAGCATCACAATCATCCACCGCTTGTTGCTGGTCGTCATTTGTGTATTTATCACAAATCCTATCGTGAGACTTAATTTAGCTATGATGCCCTTGCTGATTTTTTTAGTCCATCATGTCTACGTTCAGCCTTACCAAGATAAAATCATGAATTCTACCGAAGCTTTGTCACTGCTCTTGTTATGCCTTCTGACATGTTTGAATATGTTTTGGGCGTACCTGTATACCTCATCCGGCGCCACAACAGTCTTTCTACGGGCGCTTGAACGCTTTTTTTCCGTGTTAGAAAATATCATCACTTTTTTGCCGGTCCTTATCGTCACGTCTTATGTGGTGTACATCATAATACGACATATAGGTGTTACGATGTTCAAGATCATAATTCACAAGAAAATGAAATTCAACCGTAATAAGGGCAGAATTAACTGAAGAGTTTAAAGCAGCGTCACCAAAAAGATTTCAAGATGTATTTTTACAATTTATACATGAGGCATGGGGAGAAGTAACAAATTTTGTTTAAATATCAATCAGCGTTTATCACAACTAATTTTTTTCAACGCCTTTTTTAGCAATTAGTACTTAGCGCTGAGTCTTCTCCGCTCTTAAAACCTCGAAACTAGCTCATAAGCTTTGAATAGTGGAATTTTATTCAACTACCTCTTTACGTTCTGGTATCAACTAGGAAAAGTGGAACTTTATCATGATTGAGCAGTGCTTGCCTGAGTTTAGTTGATGTTTCTTTTGAATAAGTAAATTTCAATATCTTTTTTTAATAAAAGTCCATTAGGGAGATTTGTAAACTCGACGAGCCTGTTACACGAAAAAAATCAAACTGAAACTGTTCTACTAAAACGGTACTTCAGAGATTTAAAGCCTTTTGTTGTATCAAAAGAAACATCATCACTTTGCACGCTTATTTCAAGCGTTGATGTGAAGTTTGTAATATTTTTGTAGGGAAAAATTCACGAACAACTCTGCTAAGTTGTATACAATTCCCTACAATTCTATAGAAAAATAATTAATGCTAATGATAAAACTTGTATATATCCACGTTTACAAATTTTAATATCCATTTTCTAATGGATGTTCGTGATCAAACCTGTAAATGTCTACATACTTCAGAATAACAATCTTGATAAAATTGTTGGGTTTTTTTTATAGAAGAGGTATGTCAAGAATTTGGCCCCGCTATCGCAGGGCAAAAATGACAAAATTCTCAGTACAAACAACAAACAGATCACTGCTTTGCGTTTTGTATTTCGGTTGAAATTGACATTATATATCAATATTCCTAATATTGAAATTGTGATGAGGCAAATTCATCCCTTCGAAGACTCCTTTATACGAAAATACGATTACTACTTTGTGCAACTATTTCAAGTGGACATTTATCTCAGAGTTTTTTATGTATTCTTGTATCAAAAGAAATGTAATTTGTTTGCACGCTTATTTCGAGTGTTGGTGAGAAGTTTCCATGGCTAAATCCTAGGTTTTAAAAACTCTACGATCGCGTGTTTAAATCCCTACAAAACAGGTTTAGGTTTGGGTAAACAAAACCTAATTTCTATGAATTTGATAAATTTTGTTGAGAATTACAGCATTTGACGTCATTAGTAGGTAATGGAAATTCTTAAGGCCTTTGGAACTGTCGATTTTTTCCTTCTTCTCAACACTTAGCCGTAATGTGCCGTAATTTGCCGTGAAAGAAAATGGCAACATGATGGCACACTAATCATTGATTTATAGTCTGGGAAAATAATTATCTAGAAACAAATAAATTCCAAACGAGCTTTTTTTCAAATTGAGAATAAAAGAAATCAAGACATCTAAATTACCCATACGGCATGTTAGCTGAAACCTCTTTCTCCTGAACAACTTTATTAGTGCTGGAACATTAGCTCACTTTCAAAATAACTTCTTTTATGGTGAAATTTCTCCCGTATCCTGGGTGGTTATTTGTTTGTCTTTGATGAATGTTTATAGATTTCTAAAGAGACTTCAGTTATAAAAGTAACGGTTTGAATCAGTTGACAGAACCATTTTGACTACTCCTTGTCTATATCTTGTCTATAGCTTGTCTATAGCTTCATGAACGGCAAATTGAGAAGTGATAGAAATAAGGATATTAAACGATATTAAACGTGACAGCACTCCTACATCTTGAATGTATGTTTTGCATAGTTGGCTGGGACAATTTTCAGGGATCCAATTTTTGATAGATCGCTTGAATGAGTCGAGGTTTCCTAATTCCCTAATTTGTAGAGGTATTTTGCCCAGATATTCGACTCCATAAATCAGGCTGACAATTTCTCATATTGGAACACAAGTTAATTTTTATGAGGTTTCGTTAGAAAAAGCGAGGTCTCCGCAAACCAAGCCACGTGAACACTGTACACAATTCTATTTCATATTGAGCATTTACTTTTGAATTTTTTCTCAAATATCTTCAGAACACAAATGTACGATGGCCCTGAAGGCTCACTGTAGCACGCACATAAAAACCTGTCACGCGCACAAATTTTTTTTCACGCAACTTTTTTTTCATGCGCGCAACTTTTTTTATGCACGCAACTTTATAAAAAAATTTTCACACAGTTATTTTTGTTACTCGCGCAATTTTTTTTTTCACGTGCATTTTTTTTTCTTACGCACGCATTTTTTTTATTATCTGAATCCCCATAAAAAGGAACACTCTTGCTGATATGGATTTTAGGCAATTTCGTGACTTGTTTTCACCACGCTAGCACTTGGCGGTAGTCTAAAGCAATATGGCGGACAGTGGCTTACCTTGTTTATCGGCTAGGTCTTTTAGCAGAGATTCTTTGATTTCTAGCTATTTTGGCCAAGGGTTCAGCAACTTAGAGATCTTATCCTTCTTGGCTGTTCAACACAGTGTCTTTATAAGTCTGTCAACCTTAAAAACTTCGTTCAGTTGAGTGAGTCACTCCTCGTGGAAAAGATTTGTGATAGTTTGAGTGTTACTGATACACGAAATAGTACATAAAAACAGGACCAAATTTCTTTTTAAGCGTGCGCAGCATATCAGTTTTTCCGGTGCGTGCAGTAAAATTCTTGTGTGCACGTAAAAAAAAATTGTGCGTGCAAAAAAATGTGTGCGTGTAAAAGAAATTAAAAGTTGCGTGTAAAAAAAATAGGTTGCGTGAAAAAAAATTTGTGCGCGTGACAAGTTTTTTTGCGTGTTGCAGTGAGCCTTCAGAGCTATCGTACAAATGTAACATAAAGGCACTATTTCTTTAAGCTTCCAGTAGGCCTTTAAGGGGTAGTGAAATCAATACAAATTTTCTAATATAGGAGGCAACAACTAAATATATGCAGACACAGATTTTGCAACTCTCCTCAATTCAAAATTCCTAACTTATGGTAGCAAAATGATTTTATGCACTCCTTTTATGTTGGCATGGTAACGAAATGCAACAACACCTTTGAGAATATTTATGTGCGCTTCTCCACATCGACGATTGTATAAGATTTGGGATCGGTGGGTCGCACGAACAGCGTAATAAAGTATTATACAACGATGTCATCGCACATTCCTTGTGAAAACTATTCTAAAGAATTTAAATCAGTAGTCGCTTTATCTTTTAATTTGTAAGAGGTTTGAATTGAAAACTTACACTTTTCATTATTCATTTTATAGTTGTTATTAGCTTCGTTGTTATTGGATTTCTGCGTAAGCAAGAAATACTTTACGATCGTCCGTGTTTTTCTGATTTTTTTTTCATCTTACTGTCCAAACCGGCGCATATTTGTTTCTCGAATTTCATTGGTTCATACAAATGGCGTGTCAATGTTTATTGGTGAATGAAGCGCCACTCATGCTAAAGGCTGCTAATTAACTGAGCTTATTGGCTCAATTTTCGCCATGCCATGTGATCATCCAGGTATTTTTCGACTTTACATTTGCACGCTGTTCGCATAATGGTATACTATCAGCGGTACCGAAGAAACCCACTTAGATTTCCAAAAGTTGATTGATCAATGTGGAATATATTTAAAAGAAAACCGAAAGTAAAGGGTAGAAAATTTATAACTTATCTTACAATGATTCTACTGTGTTCATTCTTTTCTAAAAACAAGTTTGCAATGATTTGTAAAAACAGTGTGTGAAAAAGGAATGCTTTCGTTTCTTGGAAAATGTTTGGGATTCTTATAAGCCTTTCTAAATACAAAAGACTGTTTGTTTCATGTGTGGGATGTAATGCTTTTTAAGCTCTGGATACGTACAGCTCAGCTCAGTTTCCTCTTCAGCTCAACCAGAATGTCTAGTCTACTCTGTCTCTGCCTCTGATCTGTGCATCATTTTATGTTGATGTTTCTCTAGCTGTTTTTTAGCTTATTTACTTGTATAGTTCTGTATTATCAATGTCTTGAATTAGGAATGGGGACTTCCTATTTATGATAGCAAACTGAAATTTATCTTTACTGTCAGTAAATTCTAATAAATGGCGGACATCCTTTTTTAACACAAATTTCTGCTTTCAGTTATGTTTGCTAATTTTGGTAAGTTTGGGTCATATTTTTCATAATCCAAATCTTTGTTTACTTTTTGTGTTTGGGAAGTCTTTTCGTAATTAAGAAGATTGACCGCATATATTGAAAGACTTACGTAATCACTGTGATGATATCTGAAAGCATGTATTTAATTTAATGTTATTTTGTTCATTATGTTTATATGCAGTTACGTACGTTTCCTATTGTGTCAGTTATACTTTCATAATGCTCTGGGTGTATGCGTAATTAAAAATTTAACTTTTTTAGGTTTCTGTATAAAATTTTATAATCTTTTAATGAAATTTAGTTCTGGTACTGCATGTTTGCAAATTAACGATAAAGCACAAATTTTTGTTTTCAGTTGTGTATGTTGATTTTTTAGGTATGTATGGATGTATTTTGCATGAACAAAATCTATGATTACTTTTTGTGCTTGTGATTTAGTAATTCTGTTAGGAAGATGCGCAAGAAATTTAATATATATTGTGGAAATGATTCAACCTTTCCTAAATTTCAAGAACGTCATAGTCTTTCTTTTTTCATAATTCAGCTGATTTTGCAGAAATCCTTATGCCTGCAAGGGCATCTTGTTAGTTCTGTTATCAGTTCTGCTTCAAGTAATTTTATTTTCTCCTTCTTTTAATACTTTTTTTTATTTGTACGTATTGTTTTGCTGGAAACAAAATTATCGACGGGGGTAGTTGAAGCATAAAGTATCATAATATACCGATCTTACATCTCTGAGAAACATTTTTCTGCTGTGTTTACTTTCATTTCTCAATGTTTTCATGTGCTATGAGCAACCTCATGACGTCAAACTGCTGGCCATTATGAATTTTGATTTTGATCGGGAAATCAATATGGCGGCCCATCGAAGCTTCACGTTGAGCCGATTTCTAGACTCTTGAATTACAGATAACAGATATACGAAGAACTTTTATGCAAAATGAATTTCATATTCCTAAATTATATGTAAATATACGTTATTCTAACATAAATTATTTTTTCACGGGAGGTAAGCTTTAAATGTTTGATATGAAAAGGCCTCCAAATTACGAAGGCTGCGTTCCTTCATTGAAATTTACATTGCGTTTTTGGTAGAGTCCCGCAGACTCTAAATCGCAGACTAATTGTCATTTCGGCCGGAGTAGTAGGAGGAGTAGGAGTAGTAGGGGTAGGAGTAGGAGTCCACGGGTGTTTTAATACGGTATTCGCTTTCGCTGCTACCGTAATTACCATCAAATTTGCGAAATGTGTTTGGGTTGGTGAGTGTAAGACTCAAGGTTGGCCTCATTTGTTCAAATATTTTTTTTAAGTGTTTCACCGATTAATGTAATGGTACCAATTATTCAGATGAACATAATGTGTGAGAAGAGTTATTATTTGTGACAGATCAAAAGACACAGCGATTAGTTAGAAAAACGAGAACGAGAGTTTCATTACGCAATGAAAACAAATCTTCCAAGCATTTTTTTTTCTGTGTCCAGAGTGCATTGTCACATATAATATTTTGAATGAGATTGGAACCTATAAAAATATTTGAATCAAATACAAATATTCCGGAAAATCATAAGCTAACTGATGAAACTACCGAAAGTAAACAGAAACTGGCAACATTATATAAAACTAAATAAAAATTTGATACTCTTTCAGCATCTGACATCAAACTTGAAACTTTCGGTTACTATTTTGTTTTATCATTAGGGATGTTAGTTTACAGTTGTTAAAAGATATGGTGATGTTGATAGCAGTTCTTTTTTACGTTGTCGTGCTTGGAAACGATAGTTTCTGTTGGGGCTATCCAACTGAAGGTACGAAATTTAACAATGTTGAAAAATTGAAAATCATATGCCTTTTTCTAATTCAATTGCTTTTGATTTTTGTCTAGTACGTGAATGAAAACGAACGGGAAAACATGCTACAAAATCAATTTGTTGCTATCTCTCGAAAATATAACTTTCGTATATTCTTCATATGTGTATATGCGTTTAAATGGAAATCATAGGAAATACGGGTTAGGTCAGACAAAGTATCAGTTTTAGAGCGGCAATGTGCATAATAATGAAAGAATAATCTAGTTGTATAATAAGCTGTAAAAAAAAGCTGTAATTCTAGTTAACATTGAAATGTCAAATTTAACTGGAATGGTTTCAGAAAACTGTTTTTGACTCTTAGTATAATGGAAATTTTACAATGAATTTATCACAGTTTTGTCTAACCAGCAATCGTGGAAATAAATCGCGTGTACTTCAGAAAACACATACAAAACACTTACACTTCACTTTTTTCTGACACATTGAAAACAAAATGTTTCTGACAACTACTGCCATATTTACGCTTAAAGTAAAACAGGAAATTGATTCAAAAACATTTATAGAACTTTTGTTAAAAATTTCTATTACAACCGGCTTTGTTATCCGTATTTTTCTTACTGTCCAAACCTACAGGGTTTTTTGAAATTTCGTGCGTGTTATTACATGAAACCAAAGCAACGTGCGAAAGATTTGCAAAAGTTTCTTTGATGGATATTAAATGAATTTTAAAGAAATATACATATTTTAAGATGAAAAAAGAGAATTTATAGAAGAAAATTATAATTATCTTGAACTGTGATCATTTTTTTCTAAATAAGAAAAGTTCTCAACGTTTTGTAAACAGAAGAATCAAAAATCTATATATATCATTATATGTATGTGTGTGGGGCTTCCGTGACACAGTTGGTTAGCGCAGTCACCTGTTAATCGAAAGGTCGGTGGTTCGAGCCTACCTAGATCATTCTTCTGTTTTTTCGAATTTCAAACATTTCATAAAATATTTCATATTTCATGTTTTACCTGATTTTGCAGAAATCCTTATGCCTGCCGGATGTTTGTTTTAAAACTGTTTTTAAAACTTTCATAATTTTCCGGGTTCCTGAAATTTTCATCCTAGTGTTTATGTTCATTCTTCGACCTTTTGTAAACAATAACAAAAACTGTATTTACTGTTTTCCTATCAAAATAAGTTATTCTTCACAATGGAAACGTCCTGTTTTTGAATATCATTAGAATGCTGCAGAAAGCCTCCTGATTTAGGATTTTCATTAGGAAAAAGAACTTTTTGTGCCGACAGGTTTCTAAATCAGGGGGTTTTGTGAAGTGTAGCACAAAGGAACTTCAGAATTTTTAAAAATCAGTAATAAGATCAAACTTGAAAAATCTATCAGTTTCTTGGCGTAGATTGGACTTGCTACAAGAGTTTCTTCGGTCACAGCGCTTCCGTTATTAGAATTTCTTTTAAAACTTGTAATCTTACTAATGTTTCTTATCAACTGGTTCCTAAAGAGTATGATACTGACAATGACTCAGCATTTAACATCTATTTTCTCTTTTTCTATAGAAACCATTTTCCTTTCACAACGACATGGCAATGATACTACAAATTGTGGTTCATACCAACATCCTTGCACATCTATCAACCATGCTATGACAATAACAGGCTCCGCAAATACTCTGATCTATCTCGACATTTGTGAAGATGGAAAAAGTGTATATATCATCACCCATACAATCAAAGTTGATCGAAATATTACAATTCAAACGTTGTCTGGTTCCTACAAAAGCAACATTATTGCTTCAAACAATGAGAGCTTATTGTATATGTTCGATTTCAGTTCGAAAATCGAACGTTATACAGTGAAACTTATTGAGCTTAGTATACATGGTCTGTCAGTTGCAAGATTCGAATCAAGTGGTAATGTTGAAATATATCGATGTAAAGTTACAAAATCTACTAAAGCGATTTTAGACTTCAATAAATCGAAAGAAGTTGTAAACAGCAACTTTGAATTTTTGGTTGACGAGTCAGAGATACAAAATTCCAATTTTATTTACCTAAAGAATTTTCAAAAAGCAATTATCAAAATAACAAACTGCGTTGTAAAAGGCGGTACAAGAAGACCAATAATCGACATAAATGAGCATTTATGTGCTTGGAGCTCATTTTAAATGAAGAATTGTGTTTGGGAGAATTTACGTTATTCCGAGGTAATTTCTTATAGAAGATGTAAAACCGACACCAAAGCACTATCAAAGGTTTTCATTGAAAATAACACATTTATAAGAACAAGAGGATTACATTTTTGGGGTGCACTTCACGTTGTTGTGAGTGACTCTAAATTCGAATTCAATAAGGGAATTGGAACAATTAGACTAACTTATTTCGTCACAGTTCGCATCACCAAGTGCACATTCAATCACAACGAAGGCCAAAGATCGGGTGGAGCCTGTTACCTTAGCTCTTCCACAAAATTGCGAGCCCAAATCAATGACTGTGTGTTCAGAAATAATTCAGTCGAAAACAAAAATCCTAGCAGTGGAGGCGCCTTATTCCTAAAAGCACTTGTTAATATCACGAACTCCAAGTTCATAAACAACTACGCCTATGTTTATGGAGGTAACATATACGCTAGCAGGATACCAGGTAGACATAAAGTAAAGGAGCTAATACTTTTAATGAACAACGTCCTTGTAAAATCTTCATTGGAAAAAGTAAGCGTACAAGGCACACTTGTGTACTGCAACATTAGAATGGAATTGAACAACTGTTCATTTGAGTTAACTACAAGTCTTACGAGTAACTCTTTTTTTGATTTCCACAACTTCGCACCAACTATTATCAATACCAATTTCACTTGTCCAACAAATTACAAGATATCTTATCCCATTCATTTTCGGCGATATTTCAATAGGGGCGCAATGAGTTACATGAAGTATCGATGTTTGGAATGCAATAAAGGATCGTACAGTCTGGACCAAGGAAAAGAACATATTCGTATGATACACTATGTGAATGATACAACCAAAGCCTACAACACTGATGTTAAAAATGTCCAATGTACCCAATGCCCAGTGGGTGGAACGTGTGGCACCACGGGACTACGCAGCCAAGACAACTTTTGGGGCTTCAAAAATAAAAAAGGTTCTGTTACATTCATTCGATGCCCTCCTTATTACTGCTGCTCTAAAGAAGGAGGAAAACCATGTACTAGTTATAACACTTGTGGGACTAATCGGCAGGGCATCCTGTGTGGATCGTGTATCAAAGGTTTCTCCGAGAATTTGATAGGGAAAACGTGCGTGAAAAACGAAAACTGCACTGCGTACTGGTTCTGGATCGTCTTTATACTAATCATCACGTTGTATACGATGTTTTTCGTGTATCTTAAAGAAATAGCTGTTTGTTTTCAAGTTATGTACAAGAAGGTCAAGAGAACGCGAGCAAAACTTCATGATTTTGATTACCATAACTTATCCCCAAATTAAGAGCCATGTATTGTACACCCAGAGGAAGGGTCTGAAAGTGTCTCAGTTAACGCATATTTTCAGGCTAAAGTAGCTGTTCTGATCAAAATGTTGTTCTTTTTCTATCAAATGGAAGTGTTGATACACATAAACCGCGACCGAGAAACCAATGCCGAAGACTTGATCAAAAACACCTTCTCTTCAATCTTTAATATTCAGTTTAACTTCCAATTCTACCGAGAATCTCTGAAAGTTTGTCCCCTCCAGAATATGACAGTAGTTCAAAAAGAAACGTTGAAAATTATGTACACCGTAAGTATATTCGTGTTACTTTGGATATTGCTTGTGGTTTGGTATGGGGCCAAAAACGTGCGCTGCTTTAAAAAATACCACAAAATAAGTATGAAACCTCCAACCGTCGAACAGTTAAGAGTGACGAATGTTCACAGTTCCCTCGCAACAATCGATGAAAGCGGTGCAGAAGAATTTGACTCTTTTGACATGAGATTAGGTTTCGTATTTATCATGATGCTGATCCAAGGCTATATTCCAATTTCATCGTATTGCTTTGGAATGCTCAAATGTATTAACATCAATGACGAGCACAGATTATTTATAGATGGTAACGTTATATGTTACCAGTGGTGGCAGAATGTAATATTGACATTTACAGTCGTCTGGGTAGTACCGTTCTTTATGGTATTAAGCTGTGGTGCTTATATGTTACGGAATTGCCATATTACGACCAATCAGTTTTATGGTTGCTTAATTTTCCCGCCACTGTTGATCGTTTATGTTCTGCGAAGGAAATGTCTAAAATACAGACCCATAATCACGGTGCATGAAGCAGCGAGAATGAGATACACCTTAAGCGTGTTCGATGAACCATTTGTGAAATCCAAAACTAACGGGTTTGAAATATCTTGGGAAAGCATCACAATCATCCACCGCTTGTTGCTGGTCGTCATTTGTGTATTTATCACAAATCCTATCGTGAGACTTAATTTAGCTATGATGCCCTTGCTGATTTTTTTAGTCCATCATGTCTACGTTCAGCCTTACCAAGATAAAATCATGAATTCTACCGAAGCTTTGTCACTGCTCTTGTTATGCCTTCTGACATGTTTGAATATGTTTTGGGCGTACCTGTATACCTCATCCGGCGCCACAACAGTCTTTCTACGGGCGCTTGAACGCTTTTTTTCCGTGTTAGAAAATATCATCAATTTTTTGCCGGTCCTTATCGTCACGTCTTATGTGGTGTACATCATAATACGACATATAGGTGTTACGATGTTCAAGATCATAATTCACAAGAAAAAGCAGCGTCACCAAAAAGATTTCAAGATGTATTTTTACAATTTATACATGAGGCATGGGGAGAAGTAACAAATTTTGTTTAAATATCAATCAGCGTTTATCACAACTAATTTTTTTCAACGCCTTTTTTAGCAATTAGTACTTAGCGCTGAGTCTTCTCCGCTCTTAAAACCTCGAAACTAGCTCATAAGCTTTGAATAGTGGAATTTTATTCAACTACCTCTTTACGTTCTGGTATCAACTAGGAAAAGTGGAACTTTATCATGATTGAGTAGTGCTTGCCTGAGTTTAGTTGATGTTTCTTTTGAATAAGTAAATTTCAATATCTTTTTTTAATAAAAGTCCATTAGGGAGATTTGTAAACTCGACGAGCCTGTTACACGAAAAAAATCAAACTGAAACTGTTCTACTAAAACGATACTTCAGAGATTTAAAGCCTTTTGTTGTATCAAAAGAAACATCATCACTTTGCACGCTTATTTCAAGCGTTGATGTGAAGTTTGTAATATTTTTGTAGGGAAAAATTCACGAACGACTCTACTAAGCTGTATACAATTCCCTACAATTCTATAGAAAAATAATTAATGCTAATGATAAAACTTGTATATATCCACGTTTACAAATTTTAATATCCATTTTCTAATGGATGTTCGTGATCAAACCTGTATATGTCTACATACTTCAGAATAACAATCTTGATAAAATTGTTGGGTTTTTTTTATAGAAGAAGTATGTCAAGAATTTGGCCCCGCTATCGCAGGGCAAAAATGACAAAATTTTCAGTACAAACAACAAACAGATCACTGCTTTGCGTTTTGTATTTCGGTTGAAATTGACATTACATATCAATATTCCTAATATTGAAATTGTGATGAGGCAAATTCATCCCTTCGAAGACTCCTTTATACGAAAATACGATTACTACTTTGTGCAACTATTTCAAGTGGACATTTATCTCAGAGTTTTTTATGTATTCTTGTATCAAAAGAAATGTAATTTGTTTGCACGCTTATTTCGAGTGTTGGTGAGAAGTTTCCATGGCTAAATCCTAGGTTTTAAAAACTCTACGATCGCGTATTTAAATCCCTACAAAACAGGTTTAGGTTTGGGTAAACAAAACCTAATTTCTATGAATTTGATAAATTTTGTTGAGAATTACAGCATTTGACGTCATTAGTAGGTAATGGAAATTCTTAAGGCCTTTGGAACTGTCGATTTTTTCCTTCTTCTCAACACTTAGCCGTAATGTGCCGTAATTTGCCGTGAAAGAAAACGGCAACATGATGGCACACTAATCATTGATTTATAGTCTGGGAAAATAATTATCTACCCAGCGGGCACAAGACGTCTTTGAGACGTCTCATTTTAATCGTAAAATGGTCGTTTGCTTTCCAGATCATTTTGCGACGTTGTAGGGACGTCTGAAACGGGACGTCACAATTGGGATCCTTTTACGACGTTTTTGGGACGTCTTTATACGGATTGAATAACGACCTTCGAAACAATTGTAAATTTAAGATCATTTTGCGACGTCGTAGGGACGTCTGAAACGGGACGTCGCAATTGGGATCCTTTTACGACGTTTTTGGAACGTCTTTATACGGATTGAATAACGATCTTCGAAACAATTGTAAATTTAAGATCATTTTGCGACGTCGTTGGGACGTCTGAAACGGACGTCACAATTGAGATCCTTTTACGACGTTTTTAGGACGTCCTTATACGGATTGAATAACGAAATTCGAAACAATTATAAACTTAAGATCATTTTGGGACGTCGTAGGGACGTCTGAAACGGGACGTCACAATTGGGATCCTTTTACGACGTTTTTGGGACGTCTCTGTGCAGATTCAATAACGATCTTCGAAACAATTATAAACTTTCAAAAGCAATCAGTCTGTATAGAATGATTTATTGTAAATGTTTTTAAACGTCTTGACAACAAGCAGCGGTGGCATAACGGTTACGAGTTCGGCTGTCACAGCAGAGGTTCCAGGTTCGGGTTCGCCTGTGGCCTATTACAGTTTTTGAAAGAGTAAATTTCATAATCCTGCGACGTCGTTACGATGTCGTTGGGATGTCATCGAGACGTCTCAATGAAGATGTAATTGGGACGTCTTTTGAGATTCCCACTTCGCGACCATTTTGCGACGTCTTAGGGACGTCTTGAAAAGACGTCTTTACGACGTCTTTGTGCCCGCTGGGTAGAAACAAATAAATTCCAAACGAGCTGTTTTTCAAATTGAGAATAAAATAAATCATGACATCTAAATTACCCATACGGCATGTTAGCTGAAACCTCTTTCTCCTGAACAACTTTATTAGTGCTGGAACATTAGCTCACTTTCAAAATAACTTCTTTTATGGTGAAATTTCTCCCGTATCCTGGGTGGTTATTTGTTTGTCTTTGATGAATGTTTATAGATTTCTAAAGAGACTTCAGTTATAAAAGTAACGGTTTGAATCAGTTGACAGAACCATTTTGACTACTCCTTGTCTATATCTTGTCTATAGCTTGTCTATAGCTTCATGAACGGCGAATTGAGAAGTGATAGAAATAAGGATATTAAACGATATTAAACGTGACAGCACTCCTACATCTTGAATGTATGTTTTGCATAGTTGGCTGGGACAATTTTCAGGGATCCAATTTTTGATAGATCGCTTGAATGAGTCGAGGTTTCCTAATTCCCTAATTTGTAGAGGTATTTTGCCCAGATATTCGGACCCAAGTACCTTAGGCTTTCTTTTCCGTAGCTTGAAGTCCTCACTTTTGGTATTTCATGAAGGTTATTTAATGAAGGTTATAGGGTGAGTCCGTTACTTTAAATTTATCTGATAACGACAAAGGTGATAATTTATTTTCAACCTTATATATCTTTATCGTTAAACTTTGAATATTTTTCATGTGTATAGAGAGAGATCTATCCTTCGACAACAGCTCTTCAAAAGGTGTTGATTTATCATTATAAATCATAAGGGCATATTCATGCATACGCTCACAGCATCACTCTATAACAATGAAACTCCTTGCTATTTTGCATACGTTAGCGTTCTGCTTTGACAAACTGGTGCTTGCCTGACCATCACTGAGGGTATGTCCAAACATTTTTTGGTACAGGCGACCGCAAAAGGGATAGTAACCATGTTCTTAAATAGGTGAAGAAGGATTCAAAGATAGTTAATTTTTGGTACTTGCAGTTATGTTGGGACATATTTACAACTATGGTGTTTGAATTTTTCTACTTGGAAATGTAAGAAAATTCTTCCAGCTTTACCTTCGAAATTATGAACTTACCTTAGTGTGGGGTATAGGCTATGAACAACATAAGTAACTTTTTACCTTACAATGTCTTGATTACCACCCACATAGAATTTGGTGTCAAACTTAGACATCAAAGCCTTGCACTGAAAAACTATACTGGCTGATACCAGGTTAAGGCAATGTTGAATACAAAGAAATGAAAGATATTGACTTTTCTGCACCAAAACTATTGAAAAAACAGTTAGATTAACGTGGTGAGATTATAAATACACTACAAAAAAGACAATGAAATATGCTAAATCTATGGAAGCAATGCAAATCGCTCTTTTAAGGGCATGCATAAATGTGGCACTAAATCAGCTATTCTTTCAACTATATCAGGGTTTGTTGAACAGTTTCAGCCACTCTAGTAACTGAAATATCTAAATTTTACGACATTAAATCAGCTCAATACAACTACAAGTAGTTACTACATATTTGTGACAAAATAAGTATGGAAGTCAAAGAAGAGCACGTGCTGGTTGTCAAGAAAACCACTCGTTTTCAGGCTGACAAATCTGGGAGAGTTACTGCTTCCAGGTTTCTCAATCCATTCCACAAAAGCATTGTTCAGCCATCTCAAATTTTGATTAAGCAAATCTGTTACCCTTTAAACTCAAGCTTTAAAACAGCAGCTACACAGTATGACTAAAGTCATTTCAAGCAATTGCAAGCAGTTGCAGGATTTGGTACAAGAACATCAAGTGAAATGAAATGAAAAGCATTGGAAACTACCATTACTTGTGTTTTAAAATATTAAACTTAACACAAAACAAAACAGTGTCAGTTAATTGTGACAGAAAACCAATACCTTGATTTCTACCTTTGGTCATATAAGGATTACCATTCAGAGAGACTACTATCAGACAAAGCATTTTGAGAAGAAGAAAGAAGACAATTGGCTTGAAAACTTCAGGATGTGTCACAATGACACATATCTACTCACAACAATACAACATTACTCAATTGCCCAACTTTGGTCAAATCTGAGAAAATGACTATCAAATTTTAAATCAGTACCTTTTACTTGTGCTTTGTCAAATGTTTGTGAAAATTGGTGAACTGAAAGTCCAAATTTGGCCGAAATTCCAAATTCGGCAATAATTTCATGTAAACTTTGCACGAAATTGTTCATTACTTGGAGTTGTGGTAGTGGTAGTAGTACGAGGAGGAGGAGGAGAAACCACGGGTAGTTTAAATACTTTAACAAATACAAAAGCACGGCAATTCTTTAAATTATGTATATTACCAGAGTTAATAAGGAAATATTGTGTAACTTCTACACATCAAATGAATATATGGATGCCTAATCAGTTCATGATATCAAACTGTAACTTGTCAGTATTATGATGTTTATACTGTCACAACGTTTTTGATAAAAGTAAAATGATGATTCCGAAGATGGAATCTTCCTGGAAGTGGTACATAGTTAGCCTGCGTTGAGATGCTATTATAATATGTTTTACTTCTGAAGATGTTGGGTTTTTAAATCTTTTCGGGAATAATCTCCATTTTAATTTACGTCATTGAAAAAGTTTTATATGATCTAACTTGTTGTTTCATGACTCTGACGAAAATTTTTCGCCAGAAAAAGTAAGCAGTATACAGTGGTGCAAATGTAGAAATGTAATTGTTGCAGAAAAAGGAATTGATTGTCTATGTTGCAAAGAAGTTCATTCAGTCCAAGACCGCAAACTTCAAAGTAAATTTTATTTATACAACAAAATGAGAAAAAGCTACTGTATTAGCTACTGAGTTGATAATTGATCGTAGTAAAATTCAAATATTAAAATGTTTTTTCCAATTTTTCCATTTCAGGTAAATATATTAAATATTTTTTTCGATTCATATTTTTTTCAATATATTTTCATATGTATTTTCTAATTCACAATTTACAAAGGAAAATGAAAGTTTTATTATCTACATAATTTCGTTTCAAGATAGGGGTACTAGTCAATAACTGCAAATGTTTAGCGCGTAGCAAAGCATTTTGAAAACAAACCGTAAAACGTAATGTAGATATGTAGTTACATGACTTAAAGTACTTTTGCAATTTGTTTGGTTTTTTTTCACGTTGAAACGTTATTCATAGAACGTACTATGATTTGTTATCAAAATCCCCTAGAGTGTAACATATGCGAATACCTAAGACATCTTCCTTTGTGCGCACAATATTTGATGAAACATGCAAAACAAGTGTTTGGTTCTTAAGCAGATGTTAGAAACATATTCAAAAATTCATTACAGAGCCCAATGGTATTGTATATCTTCTTGTGGTTACAATATTTGATGAAACATATTGCAAAACTAACATTTTTTTCTTAAGCAGATGTTAAAAACATATTCAAAAATTCATTACATAGCCCAATGGTATTGTGTATCTTCTTGTGGTTACAATATTTGATGAAACATAATGCAAAACAAGCATGTGTTTCATAAACTGCGGTGGCCCAAAAGTGTATAAAATAACTCTTTAAATGTACAAAATAATTCTTTAAAGTAAATCTTACATCAAGTTTAACAGAAAGAAAGAAGAGAACATTAAACAGAAAATCATCGACTTAACGTCCACTATCACATTGAGGACTGTGGTCATTTATGGTATGTTTTCAGACAAATTATGGAAAAAGAATCTTACGAACCAATCAGTCAATCAATCCATACATTTTAAAATAAGTCTCTAAATGCAAAAAAATATCTTTAAATGCCTAAATGGTATGCTCAGCAAGGAATGCTACGCCCTCATTTTAATCAAGACATTAAGGCCTAGGTGTTGACAACTGCATTTTCATATGGGCCAATTACAAATACAGTACAAACTTGCCAAGTCGGACTGTCAAGAGATTTATTGCATACGTTTAAATATATATTTTATGCATTTAAAGACCTATTTCATGTACCAACCAATAAACAATAAACAGATGTTACAAACATATTTAGACCATGATCAGTGCTTTCAAAAAGAGCTCTAAAAAAGTTTTCGTGGTGCACATCTGCGAACTGGGATTTTTTTTGTATTTTGGCGATTTTAAGTATCCTGAGTCCGAATCTAAAAAGTTCCCACGTTTTTGACCTGCAGTTTTCGAGAAATAAGCGCTCAAAGTTTTTATTATCGATTTTATCGTGTTTTATCGTGTTTCATCGATTCTAAAGCATTAAGAGGTGTTTAGGGGCTCTAAACAGTTCTTCTCCATTGCATTTATATTTTCAATCATGTTTGGAAAATTCCAAGCCAAGAAACAAAGAATTGGTCGATTTTTAAAAGCTATCGTGTAAATTATCGATTTTTTATCGATTTTGCTTAATAAAGTGAAATAAAAGGCCTCATAAAAATATATATCATATGTAAATGTTACATTTGTCACCCCTTGGTTTTATCCTTTTGTTTCAAAGCTTCCCAAGAAATTTTCCATCTTAGTTATGTACGTTACAACAAATAAAAAACAACAACATTTCAAGGTACAATTTGGTATTTGGATTTGCATCATGTACATAGCTGCGTCCCATACCGTACTGTACGTATATATACATTTAATTTGTGATTAAGCCGGCAGCGAACCCCTCCTAGGAGGAAACATCGTCTCTGAACCAAATGCGTCAGTCACGTACCCTCGGAGTATGAGGGTCTATTATCTACAATCTATCAAAATAAGAAAGGAGAAAAATGATCATAACAACACCAATCTTCTGACACCATCAATTCGAATGAGAGCAGTTGGTCTTCATCATCGTGGACTTTATTTCTCGTCGTTGAAGGTGCAGATAAAAGAAAGAAAGAAAATTATAAACATACATAGAAAACTTATCCAGGCCTCCCACAGAAATTTTGACTATCATATATATGAATATATGGCCAAAAACGGCTAAAATATATGTTTTTCAGGAGACCTAAGGTAATTGTGCAAATACAAATACAAATACAAACTGTTGCAATATTTAGTGAAACTACTACTCATTTTTTTATAATCTAAAGGAAAACATTGTGAAAGCGATAATACAATGTACTCTCTACAACTTGAACCTTCATAATTTGGGTGAATGAGATACAATCCCTTCATAACTTAAACTATACATAACTAGAAACAAATTTCTTTTGGGTGTTGGAGTTATAAGGAGTTCACTGTACTATAACAGAAATAATCAAGCTCAGAAACAATTCCTCGTAATTAGAAACTAGTTCTTGTTACATGAACAGACACTTCTGTTTTTATAAAACTCAAATACAAATCAGGTATACAACTGTTAAAGCTAAATAGTAAAAAGCTCATTACTCGATACTCCTTTTAAGTTTTCTATAAAATGAAGATAAGCTCATGAAATATGCATGTCAATACTATGTAAAACTACATGTATACCACTAAGTAATAACTTAATCTACTAAGCAATCAAAGTTCTGACTCTCAGCTACTGAAAAAGATTTGAAAATATATGAAATATATGAAAAAATCTCAAAATATATGATAATATATGACATTTTCACCATTTTTACAAAAAAACATGAAATATATGAAATATATGACTTGTGGGAGCCCTGGTTATCACACCATGTATGTTGTGAGATTCGAGAAAATGACAAATAACTACAAAGCCCTTTTAATGCACGACCTTCTACGCATGCTAAACCACGTTTCCAGAAACGTCGGAAAAATATTTACCAGCTATCGGGTTTGCTGGAAAAAACATACTGTACCATACTATACATTACCAGTAATTGATAGGGATACGTCATTCGTAACCATCATCCTCGCCATGTTCGCGATCGTAACCGTCTTCAGATTCATTGTCACCATCCGAATCGTTTTCGTCGTCCTCTATTTCAGCATCTTCGTAAACATCTTCATCTTCCTCTCCGTCTTCTGGGTCTTTCTCCAACTTTTTGTTCGAACAATCTTGGCAGTTGCATAAATCAGAACATTTCAGTTCAGCCTTCACACATGAGCACCTACGATTAGAGCACCCCATCGTGCATTTGCAACTGATCAGATTCAACACGCTATCGGGTGCTACTTCTGAACTCATCCATTCAACAATAAGATGTCCATCTTCGATTAGCCAGCCATGGTTTTCAAACGAAGGCATGTATAGATTATTTGTCGAAGCATGTTTCCATATGAATGCCTGATAGTTGCTTCGACGTAGATGATTCAACAAGACTTCTCGAGTTGGGGGAAGCTGTTCTTCAGCATACTTTCCATTCTTGAACATATGATATCGAAGATCGTTCACGGAATCAATATCCTTATTTCCGTAAAGCCGGCAAACAAATCGTTCGATATCGTTTAACAAATTCAACGGGATGTTAAAACTATTCCCAATCATTTCAAATGTTTCGATGAACATATCATGTTTCTGAAGCGATTTAAACAGAGTTTTCTTCCCTTTATTAACAAAGCCACTGGTTGAATCGCATCCTGAATGGATTATCAAAAATGGCAATTTAAATGAACGTTGAGTATGAAGAATACCCAGCTTTTCTAGTACTAAGCAATTTCTTTGAACCTTTTGAAAACCTATGTATAAAACCAAAAATACCTGTGAAAGAATGGAATCCTGGCAAAGCTTTCACGAATAACTTCCAATGAGTATTTACAGCATTGACATGAATAATCCTATTTTTGTCCAATGTTCCTGTCGCAAAATACACACCGGTATTATTCGTCATGGTTTCGACAGCATACATAGCAATGATGAAAACATCAGTATCAGGACTTCGGATGACAACATTTTGATGATAACTTGAAGCATGGTGAGCGTGAAGCAACAATCTCGTATCTGCCTCTTCATGGTCACTCTGAAGTTCAGCAACCTCGATAACAAATAGACTTGAAGATTCTGTAGAAAAACGGTGACATATATCTGCATGGGTTAAGAAAACATCTTTCCTTTGAAATGCTTCATGAGTCAATGTCGACCAATGGTGAAATAGAAAGTTCATTATTTCTTCTTTATTCAGACCAGCAGAGAGAAACTTTTTCCACTGCCTTGGCACATGCTGGTTCCCATTGCTAATTCGAATGAGCTGGGTTCCACCAACAGCTCTGTTGTCTCTTTCCAGACTTTTAATACTGACTCTTGGATATCTATCTCCTATGAAATCTATACGTTGGCAGCCGTATCGATTTCCAAGGATTATTAGCTGTTTAAGAATAATCTCAGCAAGCTCGCCGAACGTTTTCACTTTAACTTTTAAAGATTGAAGAAGGGCCATGGCATCTACAAGCAATGCACCGCCACCATCAATTGTGCTGACCAATGGGTTTTCAACAGCATCCTCTAGAATGTGGAGCAGCATGCATTTGTCTGCCTTCATTAACGTACCATCGTGTTTAGCAAACGGTAAAGGAAATGGACGCAAGGGGTATTGGAGCACCTCCTTCATATCAACATCTCTGCTACGTGCAATCAAGATGAGTTTGGCAAATAAATCTTTCGTGTTCTTGACCGCAACTAATTCTCCTAAGGAAAAAATTGTTTATACATAAGTATGATAAAAAACATCAGCTTACTTTAACGATTCACAGTTATTGACAATTGTTATAAAAACAATTAAACTTCAAGTTAAACTTTACTATATGGTTCATTTCCTTTGTTCTAGAGCGGAGATCTAATGTTGTCTTTAAAACAGAATGTTGCAAAGGAGCGAATAAAAAATACCTTTCTTGTTCTTAGTTTGAGTCTTCTTGTGCATGTTTGTAAAGGTAAACAAATTGACTTGTGAAATTTTTGAGAAGATGTCCGGGTTATCCGTGAGGATTTGATTGTTGATGAATTCCTCTGCTTTTTGATTTCCAAGTTTTTCCAAACGATCCATATCATTTGCTGTCTGTTCGGTTGCTATCTCTCCACTCGCAATCTGCAAGAGCTCAATTCGGTCACTCGAAAATGGGTTAATCATGCTATCGATAGTCTCAATGATTGATATAACATCCCCTTCATCCTTTTTAATTCTTGACTGATCAAGATCTTTCTTTTTCCTGAAAACACATTTTTTTCATTTAAGTGTTTATTACAAAACCATTTATTACAAAAAGAAGTAACATAATTGAAATCTAACCGTTGATTTGGTTTCAAGCCAACAAATGACTCAGTAATTTCTGTCAATTCAGCTCGCTCCACTTGTGACAAAACCCATCTTTTTACTGCTCCAGGTTTTCTTGTGAAACCTACAATTCCTCCTCTTACTTTGCTACTGCGATTGAAAGTTTGCTCGATTGTCTGATCACAAGCAACTTCGGAAAATGGATTCTTAGATCTCTTGACTGTCCAGTTATCTTGGATATCCTGGGCAAGTCCTAAAAAGAACTAGATTTAATCAAAATTCTTTAAAAAGCTAGGAAATAATGATGTTTCATCATACAAGACTAAATAAATGTAAATCTTTGAAGTATATCAGTATAATGCTTTTCAAATGTGATTTCATAAAAATGTAAAATTATTCAAGTTCCAGCATACCTGAATGGGTTTGGTGGAGAACGTTCATTTCTATCCAGTAGCAAGACGCATATCGTGAGTAGTTTGTGCGATTTGTTACAAAAAACCACGGAAGCATTGATTTAACAGATGAAAGATGGAGATTCCAATTTCCAGTGCGTGTCGCTCTGATATGAAGTAGCATCAGTTGAACCATTTCAATGTAAGTGCTCCAAAACTTGAACAATCTCGATTCTTTGGATTTCTTTTCAATGAATGCATTAAATGTATCAACAATATCAGTAAACATTGGTGACTGAACATAATCTTCAAAATTAGAGTCTTCAACACTTTCAATCATGGCACCAATAGTGTTGAGCATATCTTCTTCTTCTTCAAAAGGTAGTGATTCCAAGTATGAATGAAAACGTAAACGACTCAAAGCCTCAAACATAAGCTTGTGACATCTCACTGCACGGTTATATTGTTTGCCAAGCATGACCTTATTACATGAGCCAACTGCCAGAACACCAGATTCAATGAGCACATCCTAATAAATATTTAAATTTACGATATTATGCTTTGATGCATTGGCAGTGTTTCAGCATGAAAAAAGGCTAAATAAAACAGCCCTGTTCTTACCAAATATAGACAATCAATTACATGCTTTTAAAGGAATGGTATTATCTTAAGAAGGTAGAAGTAACAATAATTTTCAAACATACTTGCAACCCAGCATCTTTGAATATCTTTCCAATTGCAGACATATAAGACATTATAGTATGGAAATCACCCAGTCGAACCACAATACGATTAAGAAAGATCTCATGTTTCCATCTAACCATCTGAATTTTTGCATAAACAGCTTCATCAAAGACCATAACAATTTCCTTGATGTTGAGTTCATCTGCAGCCCTTACACCAGTTTGAAGTACTTCATGAATAGTAGAAATGTCAGTTATTGATGCATTAATAATCGGAAGATATGTTACGCAAGATTCATCCTTCCCAAATTCTAATTGTATACAAAAATACATACAAAATTTTTGGAATTTTTCTAGCACAAATACCACCCCAAACTGGACTATTTTGTAAATTATTCTCCTTACCTCTACTTAATGATTTACGTAGCATGTTGAAGCCTGTCCAACAGGGTAGTATCCTATCTTCAACAACTTGTGTAAGTTTGCAGGTAATGTATGCAAGATCAAAATTACGAAAGTACTTCTGTTCCGGATCAAAACGGATTTCAACTGTGTCACCTTGAAAGACTTCTTTGACAGAAAGTGACACTTTCTTGCCCAAAAAATAAGTTGGTATCTCCTTCATATCTGCATTGACTGTTCTGACAGACTTGTCAATAGCTTCAAAAATTTTCGGCTCAGATTGAATTTTGTTCTGTATGCAGATACCATGAGTAACATGTGTTGATCCAGCTCCACTGAGAGTTTCCTCATTAAAATCAGCATTATCATAAACAAGAGTAGTAAACGTATCTTTGCAGACATTTTGTGGTAATGTCTTTCCGTTATTACTATTTCTTAATGCGATAGCACTCTCGTAACCCCTTAGAGTGACAGCTGAGCAACAGTGTCCATATCGGTTTAAAATTGTGATGGCTTTTGAAGATCCAGTTAGCTGTTTGATGGTAGCAGCAAGAGATATAGATTTATAAGTTAATTTTTTTCCTTTTGACTTCACATAAATTAAGTCCTGTGCAAAGGAATAAATTTTCATAGTTTCACTGTCAGTAATATTAACATAATTAAACAGATCAACTTCATCAGTGAAACCAAGAATTAAACACAAAAAATTAAACAAAACTGGTGGTATACAGCCTTTAATGTTATCAGTGGTAAATTCTGAAGGTGTTGGTGGCCATACTCCTTTTACTCCTTCTGAAGCATCAAGAGCATTTTTAATAAGCATTGCAACTCGGTGAACCATAGCATTGTTTATAAACTTCAAATTAACATTGTCATGTTCTTCTTCACACTCAGTTTCATATTCAGTCTGAGAAGCTGATTCCTGGCTCTGAGAGTCATCCAAGCACTCTTCAATATCCTCCATAAATAATCCCCCACCTTCGGCATTGCTTGAAAATACCAATTCACTTTTTGTTTGATCAGATGGCTGATAAAATACTAACTCAGGGTATTTTGTTTTTAGTCTGTTTTTTAAACGAGCACTTTGATACTTGGAAGCATCATGTCCTTCTACTTTTTTTACCATTTTCACGAAGCACTTAAGTAAATTTTTCAAACTAAATAGTTTTCCAGCATTAATAACTTTTGAATCAATAATGTCAGTGCAAAACTTATCAAAAGAAAGATCAAAGAGTCGATGATTACAGGTGGAAGGACGGGATTTTAAACAATTTATGTAGTCTATTGCACAATGACGATGACATCTAGCTTCAATTGCCACCATATCTTTTCCATTAATTTGTCGAAGGATTTCTTCATCATTTTTCTTTTCGGCTGCCTGCCTTAATCCCCCACCGTCAACCGTCTCAACCAAACTCAATTTTTCTCTTTTTCTTTTTCCATCAAATGGGTCAGTGAAGTACTTTAGTCCAGATTTTTTACAAATCAAACATTGTTCTGGCAAAATTGATGCTGATTTTTTGGTAGATGAAGATGATGATGGGTCGTTTGTTGTTGTGCTTAACCTGACTGATTTCCTGCTGCCATAGTTCTGTTTCTTTTTTATTCTTTTTTTCTTTCTGGCACGATCTATTTTGGTTGTGTCAGTAAAATATTTGTAACACCTTGAATGATACGCCATCGCTTTCTCTTCAATCTTTTCTATAACGTCAGGGTATTTTTTCATATTTTTGGCAATTTTTGTCACCTCATTTTCGGAATCGTTAATCTTTACCCATTCAGCTCTACACTCGATCATTTTCAACCATGTTTTTTGAGTGAAAAACGAATATCCCCCCTCAATTCCTTGAAAATGTATAAGACATTCTCTCTCAACATGCTCTTCCGACGATGCCATTTTGAATTTTCTGTTTACCACGTGAAGATATATTTTGAAGAATGAATTTTCTCTCGGCATTCTACCATATTTTTTCGTTCTGTGAAATAGAATGGAGCATACTTTCTGCTGAAAACAACAAAATCGAAGAAAAACGAATCCCCTCGATTAAGTGATTTATGGCGCAATTTTACCAACTTTAATGCTTTTTTTCTCAAAAACTGCAGGATGAAAACGTGGGAACTTTTTAGATTTGCAGAATATAAGTTAAAGTAAGTCTTTTCTGAAAATTTTTCCCAGTTCGCAGAGATGCACCACGAACTGAAACAATATCAACACACAGATCGTGGTCTAATTCAAAAGTTCACTTCATAGAAAATAGCTTCTCTTTTCGTGCTTCAATGGTCTAGAAAATGTATTGGGACTGTGAGCACTATTTCGAAACTTACATTTTTAAATTTGTGTTTTGATAGTTAATACATACCTTTGATAAATACTTGCGGCAAATGATCGATAAATGACTAATCCAGCCCTGATGTTAAATTGGAAAATTGTAAAGACAGTGTATTCTGACTTTGTGTTGTCATTAACTTTTACATTCTTCCCTTTCATTCATCGTATTCTTACGTTTTTAAGAGTTAACACAAATATGGTTTTTACTGTGCTTCTTTTTGCTGTCGGTAAAGTTGAAGAAGAGGAGAGAAAGTTACAAAAACTTTCCGAAAAACTTGAAGGAGAAAATGTTGAAGTGCTTGACATCGTGGATATCAATAGAGAATTCAAGGATTTGCAGCAGTATGCCGAAAAATTCAAAAAGATGTTACCGAAACTGAACAGAATATTCCTAATAAATTCGGAAAATCTACGGGAGGTCGTTGATAAAGGAAACTTCGATAATATAAACAACAAGCTGTTGAAAAGAGAAGATGTAAATCACTTATTTTCGATGCAACATATAGGTAGACTGGTTTTGGTTTCATGGGATTCTGGAGAAGTTATACCCGTTGCTTGTAACAACATGCAACATATCGAAAACGCCTGGAACACTGAATCAGAAATTATATCAGAACAAGCATTAAGAATAATTGTCCGAGAAAGCAAGCTGAAATTGTAGTAGAGGAGAAGCAGAAGAAAAAGAATGTGACCAGTGTGACTTCATAAACAACAACATTTTCATGAACTAGTCATTCCTTAGTTAAATGTTGCATATGATTGCATATCGTTATAAATATGTACTTTCCCAGTAAGTTTTTCTGTAGGAAAAGAAACACCGGGCACCTATTCTATATTTCAATTTTCAAGTCGCTGATGCTGTTACTGACTTTTTTTCTAGGGGTATCACCTTAAAGGAGAATTAAGGTGTGAGTAAGGGAAATTTTGTGCACATCAGGATGAAAGGAACTCTGAATTTCCCCAAGGGTGAAACTATTTTTTCAGGAAGTGGCTGAGAAGTCTATTTAGTTTCCAAAAACAATAAAGATACGGCTGTCAACTATTTTCTTGATTGATTATTAAGAAATTAATGAGCTTTTCCAAACTTACTTTTCGGATTTTCTCTTTCTTTTTTGCATTTCCTACAAATAAACTCATGAGGAACACAAAACCATAAGGATTCCATTGATATGAAATTTATAATAACAAATTGAATAATTACTTTTAAAAACTGCGGTAATATTTTTTGTAGCCAATGTGCCATCGGACGTCCGTTGAACGTACTAATTTCGTCCTAACGTCCATGTGCACTCGAAAGACGTCTTAGGGACGTCCATTTTAGTCCAAGGTCATCAGTTCGTTTTTTTTTTTTTAATTTTAAACTTAAAATTTAAATTTAAAACTGGATCGAAAGTTGTACTTAAATCACTTCCTACAAATATCGGCCAGCACAGTTGACTCTCTTATCTCGACTACTCTCTATCTCGAACAAAAAGCTAGATCATTTTTGTTCTCTAAGTTATTTTTATTTCTTTATCTCAAACAAATTTGCTGGTCCCATACGAGTTCGAGATAGAGAGAGAGTTCACTGTTTACAGTTTTCACTGGCGCAGTTTGAAATATCCGTGCAAACGCTTCACAAATGGCGCGAAAACGAAAATAAAATACGGGGGACAAATTACGAAATCTGGTCATATAACTTGGTTTTAAATGTGATAAATATCGTGCTTTATCGTGCACAAATTTTAACTATTTTGTTTATATGATATTTTTCAATTAAATTCAGTACCTTATGAAAACTATTCTGATAAGTAGAATGGTTTTGTAAATACACCCCCCTCTAGTTTTGACGCTCCATATAAAAAAATTCAACCATCTTATCTTATTATTTTAAAAAATTTTGGCATTATCAAATATATAACAAGATTCGCATTAATGCGACTATATATTTCCCCAAAGTTGCGAAATTTCGTATAAGTTATTGAGCACATTTCTTACCCTTAAAATATGTTATCACTTCGCTGAACAATTATGACAGAAATAATACGCAAAACGCATATTGACGAGTTATGTGGCGTTATGTATTTCAATAAGGAGACGTGCGCTTATGATCAGAGAGAACATATTGACTCTGTAAAAATAATTGTCGTGGTTCAGAAAGTAAAGTGAATTTCGCGGGAATTTATTTTCGCTGATATAAAAAAATTATATTTCTACCATCAGAAATGTTTATGAACACTTCCATCAATAAATTCGTAAATTATTTGTCACAGAAGTCACCACCTCGTTTTCATCTTGAATAACAATGACGTTTGTATCATTAACAAAAAGCGATGACACACCTCAGGGGTAAAAACTATGTTAAGTTCTTTTATTACGATGAATTACGTCATATTTATAAAGATTTGAAACGAGGCTGTAGTGATAACTTATGAATTTATGAATAGCACTTTCTGTGCGATATTTCATTCAAAAATACCAGATTTCTTTTGTTGTTTAGTTTTTTTTGGTTATGGCTGCATCTCAGTAGCCAGATCGACAAGAATACCGTAGTTATCTTATCTCATTCGCACTTATTAAGACAGGGTGGTCTTTCAGATAATAAATAAATAAATTTAACCCAATTTCGAGGACGCGTTTATTGACGGGAAAACCATGAAATACATATTGGATGAGAAAACAGATATATACACAATTACATACAAATAATCATTTCTACGGTGGCATGTATGTGCCAAATTTTGTATGTGTTTTTATTTCATGAAAACTCGGGAAAAAAAGTGCGACAGGAAGAAATGAAGTGTTTTTTTGGTTCAAATATTTTTGTTGTTGAAGAAATAAAGGCGAATCTCCACAGAGCAATTTTCAAGCGTCCGAGCGCCGAGCGACCAGATGGTCGCTGGTCGCTGGTCGCGGAACAATCTCCACACATAATTTTTCTAATAGAATGAGCGCCATAAAATGTAAACAAACCAATTCAAATTATAAAAAAATGGAGGAAGAACACAGACGAAAAATTATTATTCTTATTTTATTACGTCGTAGACTACAAGAGAGTATTGCTATTAAAAACACGAAAATTATGAAAAGAAGATACAAAGTAAACCCGGTTCTTCGGGAACGACGAATGAAAGGAGAATTTTACATTCTTGTTAATCAAGTGCGTTACTTTTATCCAGAAGAATTTTTTCAGATGTTTAGAATGTACCCGGAACAATTTGAAACCTTATTGACTTGGGTTGCACCCCATATTATGCGTGATCCAACGAAGGCAGATATTGTGCCGCCAGATGAACGGCTATGTGTAACATTAAGATATTTGGCAACTGGTGATGCTTTTAAAACCATTGGCCAAAGTTATCGCATTAGTGACACAACTATCGGTAGGTTAGTCCCAGAAACCTGCAATATTTTGTGGACAATTTTGTTAGAGAAAGGGTTTCTTAAGGCACCAAACACACCCGGTGAATGGAAAGAAATTAGCGAAGCCTTCGAACAGAAATGGAACTTTCCTAATTGTGTCGGCGCAATTGATGGGAAACACGTTATAATACAAAGCCCTCCACGAGCTGGGTCCATGTATTATAATTACAAGAAGTTCCATAGTATAGTTCTTATGGCGACTGTCAATGCAAATTATGAATTTATTCTTGTAGACGTAGGGGACTATGGCCGACTTAGTGATGGGAGCGTTTTTGCTACAAGTAATTTCGGTATTGCTATTAATAACGCGAGGCTTAACTTACCACCACCTAGACAACTAGCAGCTTCTGGACCCTTATACCCGTATGTGTTTGTTGGGGACGACGCATTTCCTCTTAAACCTTGCCTAATGAAGCCATATCCTGGTACAAGGTTATCAGAAACCCAACGTATAGCAAACTATAGATTTTGTAGAGCTCGACGGATAGTAGAAAACGCTTTTGGAATTGCTACTAGTAGATTCAGGGTATTTAGAAAACCTATTTGTGCTGGAGTTGACACTGCTGTAGCTGTTACAAAAGCTGTCGTGGCCTTGCACAATTATCTTATGAAACAAAAATCTAGAGGGCGTTCAAGGTATTATGAGCCGACTATGGTCGATCATGAAATAAATGGTGGTGTAAGAAGAGGGTCCTGGCGAGAAGCATCATTTAATCAAGCTTTGCTGCAAGTATCTAACACTAGCTCAAACAATTACAGTGTGTTAGCCAAACAAGTCAGGGACAATTTCGCAGATTACTTCTGTTCAGAAGAAGGAGCAGTTGATTGGCAATGGGATTGGATTAATAAAACATATAATAACTTTGATAATAGATAGATAACACTTTCAAAATATATAAAAAGACGAGTAATCTATACAGTGTATATATTAGTATACATGTTAATCATGTACATTGGTGAGACACGTATCATTATCTTATGTTCATGTCAGTATATACGTATCTATCTTTTTAAATGGATGGATGATTTCAGAGGCGTAGTTAGGGTCAGTCAAAAATTGTGGAGTCCAAAATAGTGGCATATACTTCTTTTCAATCTGAAGTGACATTGCGTTAGTTGCACGTTTATCTTTTCTACTTTTAATGACTAATCTGTCCTCCACAAATTTTGACTGAGCTCTGCCTATGCCTCTGGATTTATCATACACATATCCTAACTATGAGTGACAAACAGAGTCAATGACAAACAATGAAATAAATACTAAGCAAAACATCAATGTTGACTGAAGATGAACTAATACCAAAAGTGTTCAAAGTCATTCACTAAATTCATACTTTAGCAGTACCTGCTGAAGTTCAATTTTAGCAAGCCTGTTACTTTTTTTAGGTAGTTCTCCCAAAATTGGAACCAAGCTTTGGCAAAACAACTCATCAGCATCAAGTTCTTTCTCTTTAGTGGGAGGTTTAGTTATTGCATCCACTAGCATTAAATCGATTTTTTCTCGCCTGTCTTCAGCATCATTACCCTTCTGTTTCTTGGCGGATGAATGGTTTCCTCTAGCTGGTCTCTTTATGGGTACAGTTGTTGGTGACGCAAACATATTGATGTGATGTGATGACATACTTGGAGCAGGTGAAAGAGGCACACTTGGAGTAGGTGAAACAGGGGGTGACAGAAATGGCTCCAGATTAGTTTCTGTCACTCTGTTATGTACGACATCTTTTAAAAACTGCAAAGAGTCAAAATATTTCCATTTTGCTGGTTGCGAGGAACCAGACCCTGACTTCGATGCAGCATACATTTTTTTTACACATTTTGCCATTGCGTCTCGGATATTTTTCCACCTTCTCCTTAGATCACCTTCTAAATGTACAAAATACAACAACTTTAAAATTGAAAACTTGAAATAGAAAATTTGTTATCTATATTATGAAAGATATATATATATACACTTGTTAATACCTGAAACATTTGTAGCAGTCAATCTTTCAGCTATTTTTTCCCACGCCTTGTCCTTTGTGTTTCTCTCCTTGAACCCTCTGCACCGACTATCCCAAATGCAGTTAAAACATTTAACTTCGTTAATAAGAAGTTCATTTATATCATCATTAGATAGCGGTGAACCCACTGCATTATTTTCATATTCTTCGTCATCATGTGGTGGTGGTGGCTGACCCTCTTGCTCCTCGTAATTTAGGAAAATTGATTGGGATTCTTCACTCTCTTCAGGTGGTGAAACAGTTGTTAAGTTATCCATTAACGATTGAAAAGAGAAAGAACTACTTGAAACAGCAGGAACAGTGCTTTGTTTTGCTGATAGAAACCTTTGGAACAACATGTGTTGATAATTATTTTCCGCCATCTTGAAATGAAACATAAGATTAATCTGCAGACTTTAGCAAATTCGAAATGTTTTGATTTCGTAATAACTGCTAGTACGCATGCGCATAATCGGGCGCTGGTTGCCAGCGACCGAAAATTGCTCTGTGGAGATTCGCCTTAAGTAGCTACGATTTTTTTTTATCATGTTCAAAAAAAATGTGTCTACTAAAAAAAGACGAGATTTTTTTTATCATGTTCAAAAAAAAATGTGTCTACTAAGGGGCTGATTACATGATCCCGGTTAGCCAGGATGAAATTTCATCCCGCCTTGCCGAGGTCTTGGCTTCCTGGTCAAATCTTCATAAATTTCCCATCGCGATTACATGATAAAATTTTCATCCCGCCTATCCGAGATCTCGGCTATCAAGAGCCGGGATCTCGGTTAGGCGGGATGAAATTTTCCCATGTAATCGCTTCGTCCCGGTCAACCGGGACAAGTTTGAGGTTTGAGCATGCGTAGTTTGTCAAAACTTCAAAACACAAAGGGTTAGTTTTGTCCCGTCCCGCCTAAACGGGATGAAAATTTTGCATGTAACACCGAGTTGAAATTCATCTCGGCAAGGCGGGATGAAATTTCATCCCGTCTAACCGGGATCATGTAATCAGCCCCTAAGAGGGTATTTATATGGAAGCGAGCTGGCCCGGTTAAACGGGCTGGCTCGCTTAGCCGAGATCTCACTTACATTAAAAAATATATGTTTTTATTCGAATGTGTTTATATGAAAACCGGGCCAGCCCGCCTAAGCGAGATCTCGGTTCAATTTGCCGAGATCTCGCTTCAGTGGGATGAAAATTTTCCATATAAACATCCACAACCGGGCTAGCCCGCCTGAGCGGACTAATTTCATAGCACGTGCATACTATTTGATAAACAAAAAAATACAAAGGTGAGCCAGCCCGCTTCCATATAAAGGCGAGATGAAATTGTCTCGGTTAAGTGAGCCAGCCCGGCTAACCGGGCCAGCTCACCTCCATATAAACACCCCCTAAAAAAAGACGAGAATTTTTTTTATCACGTTCAAAAAAAATGTGTCTACTAAAAAAGGACGAGATTTTTTTATATTAAAAAAAAAAGTGCGTCAGAGTATAATATTTAGATTAGACGCGTTTTTTTTATTGCACGTGTTCCATTAGCCTCTGTTCCATACTTGTGCTTGCTGGTTAAGCAAACGGTTACACGAGACACAGACTAGAACCTATGGACATAAACAAAAATGGCGAACCAAAGCAGCAGGAAGGAGATGGAAGATTTAAATCTCGTAAGTGCTAGATTTCACCGTCGTTTGAAATATCTTTCGATAATCTTGTCTTTATCCATGTCTCTTTACGGAATTTACTACATGAAATGCATCGTACCACTTCTCCCACCATCTTGCGTTTGTTGTATTATAGTCACGTGTTATCACCACGTGACAAACAAAAAAAAAACATGTCTTTTTTTTGGACGTACTTTTTTTTCAACAAAAAAAACATGTCTTTTTATTGAACGCACTTTTTTTTCAACAAAAAAAAAACATGTCTTTTTATTGAACGCACTTTTTTCAACAAAAAAAAAACCTTCCTTTTTTTTGGACGTACTTTTTTTGAGTTTTCATGAAATAAAAACACATCCAAAATTTGGCACATACATGCCACCGTACATTTCATACAAGGAAAGTCACATAATTTTAGACAAATCCTTGTGTCGCAAAATATATATAGCAATAGTAAAAAACAAAACAAATCAATCGTTGTCTATATGTCATCGTAGGATTTCTTTCTGCTATTCAAGATTAAACCAACAACACGAAATAAAGTACCAAGTCCAGATATACGTATGACATTAAATTTTCGCAGCGTTATAATCGAATAACCAAATATGTTAGGAAATAAACTTGATGTTCCTGAACTTGAGCAACTAGGAAATCTAAACAGTATGTTCCATTCTGCAAGAACCTTCGAAATGTTTAACCTGAAAAATAAACAGAAATAGTATTAAAACTTGTAGACCTTCTCAGATGTAGCAAAAAACCAAAACTTTATTACCTGATTTGTGATATCCAAAAGTTATAGTAAATACACACAACTTATCTCACGTGTACAAATTCATCTTGATAACGGACGCTCATTTCATGTACAGCATCCCCACTTCATAATCAACATCAATCAGCCATTATAACAACAACTTCGAACAACTTATTAGTAAAGTCTCAAAATATCACACTGGAGATGGCATAACTTTTTTCTTTTAGCAGATGTAGACAGCAGAGTTGATAGCAATAAGACAATGAGGTTTTGGTTACTTCGTATAGCAACAGAAGCAACAAATTTATTAACAAAATGTCCAAAAGATCATAACACATCATAGTATATCACATGGGCATAGTCTTGTGGACAATGAACGCTCATTTAATTGGCATCGCCAAATCGCATTCAACATCAATGATTAACATCATCAGTTATAAGTTCAAAATTTTGAAAAACCATTACAGCACTCAATATACTGTGGTATCAAAATTGGATTTAAGAATTTTCTTTTCTTCTTTTGTACAGAAAACTTGTATATATACAAATTTGATTGTATAATGCTGTAAGATAGTTTTATCTGAGTTAAGAAAAGCAAATGTTCTATTAAATTACATTGCTTACCGTGATTTTATGGTTTAAAGGATAGGAAACTTGTTAAGCTTCTGCACCAATAAAGATCATACATATTACATTATGTGGAAATTAATGGCCACTTGGCATTTTTTCCTCCAAATGCCTTTACAGTGCGAAATGCCCCCGATTATTTGAAAGATTTTATAGACGAGAAGCAGATGTACCATCACGCAGGACATCTGGTAAGATTTCTTGTAAATTGGAAGCCAACGGAAGATTTCTTTGAGCGCGTTTTGGAGTTGAGTTACGCAATGGCAAAAAATGAATTCTGGGGTGATGAAGATGTTGAACTACGAAAGACTGGTTAATTGATTTGATTCGAATTGGTTATAGGATGACTGAAACAAATAAGAAGGAAGATTGTTCTAGTAAAATAGTAACAATGACTCCAAATGAACAACCCAGTTCTTACCTGGGATCTAACAAATCTTACACATTGATGGGTTTGTTGATATGCAGTTGTTTAAGGGGAAATATTAGTCCCATTTAGGTCTTATAATTTTTAGCTACGTCTCCATAGTAACTTCTCAGTCACTTTTTAACTCCTCAGCAAAAAGTTTAAGAGAAACCTTATCATTTGACCGTGAACAACTTCATTTCATAATAAGTTCAAAGTAAGCTTTTTTGTGGTATTAAATTCAATCTGAGTATCAGGTCGACGGTAGTTATACTGTAACTATTTTATCACACATTTTTCTCATGGTTATCAGTGTACACACAATAATTGATAAAATGTTTGCAGCTTTGGGGAAATATAGTCGCATTTTTGCGAATCTTGTTTATATTCATTTATTGTCATGCGAAATATCTTCGAGCTGACCAAACGACAAGCAACCACTCTCCAACGAAAAACGACAAACGACAAAAGTACAATAATGGAACGACAATATAAAAGATTCCACACAACCGAAGTCGTCGAGACGCTCAATAACGCAGCTTATCAATACAATTTTTCAGATTGTTTTTCAACGTAAATGTATTCTGGATTATAGTGTAGCGGCCAGAGGTTTTTGTCCTGCCAAAATACTAGGCAAAGTCCAGACTCCTGTTTCAATTGGAGAGGCAGGTTTTCGTCCCACGGCGGTACAATCTACGAAAAAGGGTTGCACCAGGAAGCGATCACTTAATCCGGATAGGTCGAATTTTTGTATTTATAAACCTTATAATTAAGCTAGTTATAGACTAAATGGCTTACACTCAACATTACAAGAAACGCATTATTTTTAACTTACAAACCGATATCTAGACATAGATCAATTATTATTATACCAACTGTACTTATATATTTTATTTTACAAACCTTGCGTTCCAAATACAAGAAATCCATTGTCTCCGAAAAATTAGTTAGATTTTTCGAATAATTCCGGACTGGAAAGGAGGAAAAGTTAATGAAGCTGCATGATAGCTACTATGCATAAGTTAGCAAAAGCTTATAGAGATAATAGAGAATGTTCTGTCCAGTAGGCTGTTTATCATCTAATATCTGAATTGTGGCTATGGTAAATACTACACTCAAGTATCATTTGTAAATACTAACTTGCCGAATGACCGTTTTTGTATATTCAAAAGGGAAGAAGAACTTAGTGAACTCCCAGAAGATAGTCCAAATGTGTTAAAAAGAAATATGCCGGACAGATATATAGAGGGGCCTAATAAAACTTTCTTAGGCGGAAAATTCCAAGTCATTGACTACTTGTGTTTTGCCCAAGTTTTTGCATGTTAACGGCTTGATAATGATAAAGACTCATGGATCGCGGCGACGGGGGGGCCGGGGGGGCCCCCCACCTTTTTGCTAAGTAAATATTTTATAAATAGGAGAAAAAAGATATTTTCTTTATAACAAAAAAAAATAAAACGCAAAAGAGCATATAAAGACAACGTTTCTCTAAAGTCGTTTTCAGTTGCAGGTAGATAATTGATTCCATTGCATTGATGTCAAAAAAAAAAATTCTTTTTGCATTGTTGTGTTGTTTTTCTTTCATCTGTTCATCACGTTTGACAACGTGTGCGAAATGAAATAGACGAGAAAATATAGTTATATGAAATGAAGTTCACATCGAATTGAATACGAGATGAGCGAAAACAATCAGAAGTCGATAACTCAATTTTTTAAGTCTAATGAAAAACAGCCTGAGCAGAAATCATCGCAAATAGTTGCAGAGCAAAAAACATCATCGCCAAAATCACAAAAGTCACTAGTGCGGACGGATGGTATCAAGATAAATGATGGACCCTTCCATCCTGAAGCAGATTATGTTTTCCCGAAATCAAAAAGTGGAGATAAGCTACGTTCATGTCAAGCCCACTGGTTCAAAAAGTTTTCATGGCTTCATTATGATGAAAAGTAATTATAATATTTTTTTCATATGTTTTTGCTATTCCTTCTTTTATAATGTAATCTTGAAGGAACAACAGTTCTTATTTAAAAGGTTAATAATTTAATCATCATAATCTTTCTATTCAGGAACGACTGCGTATTGTGCTTCTACTGCCATACCCAAGAAAATAACGGCAACTTGAAGGACCAGAAAAACAAGGAGGCTTCGTATATATCCAAAGGATTTTCAGCTTGGAAAAAGGCACCCAAATGCTTCTATAGTCATCAAGATTCCGCTTGTCATCAAGCCTCCTCCGCCTATCACTTGGTTGTACCACATTGCAGCGACGTTGTGGAAATGATCGATAACCATGTCACCCAGCGGAGACAAGCTGAACGTAAATATCTACTAGACGTTATCAAGTGCCTCAGATATCTTGCACGTCAAGGAATTCCGTTGCAAGGTCTGGATAATAATGACAATCTGACTCAGATTTTGTATCTCCTTGGAACAAAAGACGAGGGTATACTAAAACATCTTCAAGGGCAGGTTGGACACAAGTACACCCACCATGAAATTCAGAACGAATTATTGCACATCGTGGCATCTAACGTTTTAAGAAATAAAGTTTCAACGATTCGTGGACGAAAATTCTTTTCTATCATGGCTGATGAAGGAACGGACGTTAGTAATGTTGAACAATTGTCATTTTGCTTACGGTCTGTTGATCATGATCTGGACGTGTCAGAAGATTTCATAGGATTTTACGAACTTGAAAATATCAAAAGTGAGAGTATCGTACATGCAATCAAGGACATTCTGTTAAGGTGTCACTTAAGTTTAGACGATTGCCGTGGTCAAACGTATGACGGAGCGAGCAATATGATGGGGAAGCGGTCAGGAGTCTCAACACGAATCCTTGCAGAACAACCGAAAGCTTTGGCTACTCATTGTCAGGGGCATTCTCTAAGTCTGGCTATCAAATCACTCACAAAAGATTGTACAATTCTTCGTGATGTTATGGGAACTGTTGGGGAAATGTGCGTTTTGGTTAAATATTCACCCAAACGAGAAAAGATGCTTGGACACATAATGGAGAATATAGAAGGAGAATTTGGAGAAGCACCCTGTTCGGACAACCAAAAGCTGGATAAACTTTGCATAACGAGATGGACCATTAGGGCAAAGTGTTTCAAAAAGATTCTGGACAACTACGAAGCCTTGATAGAGTTATGGGAGCAATCGTTAGCTGAAAATTTAGATTTTGATACAAGATCAAGGATTGGGGGCTGTAACAACCAAATGAAATTGTTTCATTTTTATTTTGGTCTGAATTTAAGCCAACGTCTGTATGCAATCACGGACAACCTCTCCAAAACATTACAGCATGAAAAGATGTCTGCCCTTAGAGGAAAAGAGCTCGCTGATCTAACAGTTCAAACATTGGAGAACATGAGAAACGAGCGCGATTTCAGCATGCTTTACGAGAAGATCAAATTTTCAGCTAGCAAAATTGAGGCAATTTCCTTCCCAACACTTCCAAGAAAGCGAAGAAAACCCAACTATTCGATACTAAGTTATGTCGCAGGAAACCCAAAAGCAACAGCAGCAGCGTATTATCCAGATAATCCGTATGAAGATTACAAACTAATCTACTACGAAGCACTTGATTCAATTATCAACGCCATTAAAGATAAATTTGACCAACCAACCTTTAAACTGTTTTCTCAAGTGGAGCAGTTGTTTTTGAAAGCAGCGAGCAAACAGTGTGTCGATGATGAATTGGAAGTATTGCAGATGCATTGTGAAGGTGACTATGACGCCGATTCATTAACTGCAGAGCTTCTGATATTTCCAACAATCTTTGAAAGTGAGCCCATCAACTTGGAAGAAGTAATCATGGTGCTAAAGTCGCTGTCACGAGAAAAACGCATGATGTTCACGAATTGCGTTACCATCGTAAGAATTATCCTGACTGCCGGTGCTACATCAGCAACACCTGAAAGGTCCTTTTCAATGTTGAGAAGGATTAAAACGTGGCTTCGATCAAGAATGACACAGAAACGTCTCAATTCCTTATCTATTCTTTATGAAAACAAGACCATTCTTGATGAAATATCACTAATTGAGGTAGCAAATGAATTTGTCGCTCTTCATCCAGATCGAAAGAACACTTTTGGTAGTTTTACGGCAAAAGATCTTTAGATTCAGTGATCTTTATATTTAGTTCATAATCTTATGTTTATAAGGTTTTGTTATTTATTAGTTACTTTCATCTTAACAACATTTCTTTTTTGTTTCTCTGTTGAAGCAGGGATTTAAAAAAATACGTTTAAAAGAAAAACAGTGGCTGTTTTAGGGCCTTTAGAGGGCTTTCAGGCGAAAATTTTTCTTCGTCGCCCAACCATGGTGGGCGACATTACAGAAGAATTTTCTTGGCCCCCCCCAGATGAAAACCAGCGGCGCGATCCCTGAGACTTTACAAAAATCCAAAATGATAGCCAGCCAATAATTCTGAGTGATACAGTTATTGAAGAAAATCCTGAACAGACTGCTCTTCCTAAAAAGATCCCTTTAATATCATCTTAAGAACGTTTGAAATGTAGAAAGAACAAGAGCCAGATGGCGCAAAACGGTAGCAGCAAAAGTACTTGCCACAAGAATACCTTTAAATTTGAAATTTTACTTTAAGTTCTTAAACGTTTTGTAAACGTTATTTCTTGAGATATCTTACTGGTGGAAAACAGGCATAAACGATATTATAATGTTTAAAATTACTAACTCGTGTAAATAGGGTCTAATCACAACACACCAGCAATTTAATTTATTAGAAGACAAAAGAATTATACATGCATGAGCTGTTTATAACGTACGTTTTTTTTATAAGAGCTTATGTAGAAAAAAAAAACGCGTTTCTTCGAAAAAAAAATGTATGTTTTGAATCATAATTTTTTGAAACCGAAAATGAATTCAAACAGATAACTGCCTTTTTTTAACTCGATTTTTGAAAACCTTGATGTTCAAAGACAGAACAGATAGCTAACAAACGTAGAAAGTAATAAGAAAGTCTGATCTGTGCTTTACTGACACGAAAAACATATCTATTTTCAAGTTCCAAAGTTCATTGATTCAGTACCATAAAAGTAACTAAAAGTCCCAGTTTTATGTAGACCTATTTGATTAATATCCATTCCTTCATCAATTAAGTGATAAAATATCAAAGAAAACGTATTTTAAATGTATGTGATTGAAAACCTTCGAAAATTCAAAAGGCTGCGTTCGTTCATTAGAATATATATTGAGTTTTTAGTGGGGACTCGCATACTCTAAATCGTAGGCTAAAAACTGCCGTTTCGGCCGGAGTAGTAGTAGGAGTAGTAGTAGTAGTAGTAGGAGTCCAAGGGTGTTTTAATACGGTATTCGCTTACGCTGCTACCGTAATAAAAAAGTGTCGCGTTATTATACGCCTAACAATCATAAGTATCCATACGCCTAACAATCAGAAGTATCCAGAAAAATATGCATCATCAAACAATGAGAATCCATGCGTGTTGTCTCGACTTATTCTCCTTTATGCAATGTTAATTATTTTTTAACTACTCGGTAAAATGTGAAGTAAAAACTGAACATTTTAAATCAAAAACGAGTATACTTAACAAGTTTATTCGTAAAAACAAACATGCCATCCTTATTAGGGCTCCTAAAAGCTACTTTTTCCAGAAAATCGGAACTGAATTCGTTGTTTCGCTTTTATGTTAATGAAAAACATATTTGTGACGGTTTGAGGGAAAATCATAACAAGTGATATTACTGATAAATTAATCAATAATTTATCAGAAATGTATCAGTAATAATCAGTAATTCGTTTGATTTATCAGTAATTCGTTCGATTTATCAGTAGATCGTTCGATTTATCAGTAATTTGTTCGATGAATCCGTAATACTGATAAATTACTGATTATTTATCAGTATTTACCGATTATTTTATCAGTAATTACTGATTCATCGAATGAATTACTGATAAATCGAACGAATTACTGATTAAATCTATTGTTTTCTAATCAGTAATTTACTGATAAATTTATCAGAAATTATCACTTGTTATGATTTTCCCTCAAACCGTCACATTTTCGATTTTTCATTTTACAAACTCGGACGTTTGTTTCAGTATCTTACGAACTAAAGTCTGTCTCAATATAATTGGCAGTAGAAACAAATTACCTCATAACTTTTGATAGCCACTTCCGATTCCAAACATTTTTTTTTGCATGTTTTAGATAATTAAAAGCACTATATTAAAATATATTTTTGGTTGAAAAATTCGCGAATTTTAGCGGTTAAATTTGCGATTTAAAAAATAAAGTTTTTTTTCTACTTAAGCTATAACTTTCATTTTTGCACCAGTGGTAGCCCTGCCTTAGGCAAAGAAAGTTATAAAGTTTGAGGGCAAACCGATGGATCGCTCAGAAGATACGGGACCCGGAGTACCCCTCAGTAGCGATTTTATGTGAAACATCAAATCTCCAACTTTCAACAAAATACGGGGACAATGATAGTGGAACAACTTTTTAAACACATCACATTCAACGATCTTTTTAATTATCTTTTGGGAAACTGTTATTTGTGATTTGGGATCTGTGTGACTTTTTTATTTCACATCGTTTTAACAATAAAAAACAATTAAGCTGCTTCCCTTTGTTTTGCTTAATGGTCAATAAACATCAACGCATTACTGTAACACTTTTCAACTTTTAATTGAGCTGTTGAAGAAAGAAAAGATAACCCCCGTTTTTTGTTGAAAGTTGGAGATTTGATGTTTCGCATAAAATCGCTACTGAGGGTTACTTCGGGTCCCGTATCTTCTAAACGACCCATCGGTTTGCCCTCAAACTTTATAGCTTTCTTTACCTAAGGCAGGGCTACCACTGGTGCAAAAATGATAGTTATAGCTTAAGTAGAAAAAAAGCTTTAATTTTTAAATCGCAAATTTAACCGCTAAAATTCGCGAATTTTTCAACCAAAAATATATTTTAATATAGTGCTTTTAATTATCTAAAACATGCAAAAAAAATGTTTGGAATCGGAAGTGGCTATCAAAAGTTATGAGGTAATTTGTTTCCACTGCCAATTATATTGAGACAGACTTTAAAAGCGTTTTCAAGTTGTTTTCACTAGTACGACCTCCTAAGGGATGTTGTGGTGTAAGCATTGGGACCAAAACTAATTGGTGTTCTCCTAATTATGGTTATAAACATTGTTTACACTTTCTTAATTGTCGGTTGATAATTATCACACCGAAAAAAATCTACCAATCAAAATCTCTGGTGTAGAATAATAGCGCACGTGCAAAGCTGTATATTTTTAAGTTTGTAAAAACAATCTTCTGTTGTGCAGAGATTGAGTGAGAAGAAAGTTATGTTTCTGCCAAACCAGATTATAAAGATATTTGGCATACTTTCCCGGAAACCTTCCAGAAAAAGAAATTAAAGTATTTTTCTCCAATTTTAGGCAGTCAGAATATACATTTTATACATAAATATATTTTTAATGCCATTTATATATGTCAAGGCAACTCTTTTAAGAATCTTTTGCTATTTACGACAAAACAGTGTGGTGACAATATTCAATGCAGTGATGATCTCTGTTTCATCAGAAAGGTGGCAGCTTGTCCGGAGAACATTGTTCATAGTACAAACAATTTATATTAATTTGTAAAAGAGTTCATGTTCGTTCAAACAGAAATATCATAAGGAATTTCCACTTCAAAACATACATGTTCATTACGAGAATCAGAAAGCAATGAATGAGAATATTATTCTCGTCAAATCATAAAACACAAACTTTTCTCAGTTTTCTCATATAGGTTATTACCTTGATTCAAGACAAAGTCTACGTCTGCAGTTTTCCAGATTGATACTTTTTTTATGAAAGTCCAAAATATAGACATAAGTGACATGCATGAACATTACTAAAAGCTATTTTCGAAATGTTAGCATCTGCCATTATATTTCAGGTTAAGAAGTGTGTAGGCTATCGTTATATCGCTATCAAGATTGTTTTGCACAAAGCACCCACTTGTTCGTGGTAAGTTGAAGAACCTGCTCTTTGCAAGAATATCAGCCACTTTATATATGTGGTAAATTTAATCAACTGCACAAGCAGGAGTTGTCAGTTTGGACAAAGCAAAAGTATAAATCACCCATATTTTGTTGGTAACTTTATCATCGTACTCAAGCAGGAATATTAAATCAAATGCACAAGCAGTAGTTTTCAATAATTTGCAGTGTACCTTCCTGGTGGACAGACACAGAACCCTCACCGACTTAACTAGTGGCAAGTGTCTTTCAACTACATCAGTACACAAAGTGAAGTGTGTGAAGGTGGTTAGCAGGGCACCGTTCATGTACACCAACTTAGTGGCAAGTATCTTAAACTACACACCACGCTACACGAAATAATAAGTTTAAATAATAATAATAATAAGTATAAGTCTTCTGAGTAGACTAAGAAACGCTTTCGATTAATTTGGATTTTTATCAGTTTATTTCCACTTTTGCACGCCTCATCTTAACTGCACATGGCAGAAAGTTTTTCACGCTATCACTACAGTGGCGGATCTAGAGGTATGTCGAAATTTGTGTAGGAGAGTGTTAGCAATCTAACCATAAAAGAAAACCGTTCAAATAATCCCATTGGTAATATAAATTGAATTCACAAGTTATGTCAATGCTCTCCTACACAAATTTCGACATACCTCTAGATCCGTCACTGCATTAGCCTGTAATTAGGTGGATAAGTTCAATAGCGAATTATCTGTCAAGTTTCGATCCCAAAACTGCGACTATAAAAGTGAACGGAGTCCAATTGGCTGGAATGCAGAAATGTTTATTTTACTTTTGAAAGCTTTACTTTAGTTTCTACAACAAGTTGTAGTTCGTAATCTCGACAGCCATTTATTTTTGCTCCTCAATGATAATGAATTCATTAATTATGTATGAATTTCATTTACTAGAACTACTGTATGTAAATGAAAATTGGATTGTCTTTCAATTCATCCTGCTTCAGACACGCTTCTAACTAGCATTGCTCCAATTATCGACCAGAAGACTAACCCGTTTACTGAAACAACCAGTTCAAAAGGAGCTGGCCACCTGTTAATCTTTACTATATTATGTTTCTGAAATTTCAAATCAAATCGACACAATATATATGTATGCAACACATTCAGATATTTTGCGGTGTCCAAGATGAATACTGACGGTTGAACATATGTTCATTCTCCTATTTTTTTAGAAAAGTCATAACTGTACTTTGAGCAATCCTAATTTGAGAGGTTTGGAGTGAAAGAATCACCACCTATGCTACTAAGTAGAGATTGTTTTTGAAAATTTTCACTTGTTTGAAAAAACGTCAGGATTGGCGATGGAGATTTCGTAAATGGCATTGGATTGATGATTTAATGTAAATATAAGTCGGAAGGAAGTGAAGAGGGCTACAAAAATGCTTAATTGACGGTTTGTTGGAAAAGATTGGAAGATACGATGAACCCCATTGAACTACACTGGCCAATTATAAGTTATTCAGAAATTAATACCATTTCAAATAGCCGAACCAAGTAAAAGTACTGAATAAAAGTAAAATACGCCAAGCAGCCGCGGTAGAAGACAAAACTCACGATGTTATATTATATAACTTCGCCAATTATGAGGTGGGATGTTAAAAAAAGCTTTACAATAATGACGGTAGCAGAGAAAGCGAATACTGTATTAAAACACCCATGGACTACTTCTACTACTAGGACTCCGCCGGCAGAAATAGCAATTAGTCTACGATTTAGGGTCGGTAAGACTCTACTAATAACGCAATGTAAATTCTAGTGAAGGAACTTAGGCTTCTAATTTTTTAATGTTTTACATATCAAACATATAAAGATTTAACCCAGATTTGCAAAAATGGCCAAAAGTTTGTAATTAAAACGCGGAACTGAAAATTTTAAGAGAAAAGAAAATTATTTTTATTGACGAATCTGAAAAATGTATATATTTAATAAATTGAAGTATTCAGCTACAAAATAGGATCATCACCTTCTTGATCATCCTCAGAATCAAGGATTTCCTGTGCATTTTTGGAACGATTCTCCGCTACCAACACTTTCAGGGTCCGAAGAAGGTATTCCACAAATGTCGAACTTTTTCACCATTTCCTTGTCCTGCGTAAGATAGTCGTATCCTTCTTTGACCCAGTCAACCATCTGCTGGCGAGTTGGCCGGAATTATGCAGTGCGCTACCCGTCTGCAAATAAACACGACCTGGTGCGCGTGTCGAGGATAAGTACGCAATGGCATTTAAATACGATGACATAACTGTTGGACAAGTACCAAAATTCTTGTCAAAGTTAACGTATTTTTACGTAAAGAAGAGACAATTTTCTAAAAATCTACCTCAAGAAGGGATGGGACTTCCCGCCTTGTATACTTTTAAGCCAATAAATTTTGAATTTCATGCAAAGCTGCCATATCTCATTTCCAATGAACTAAAGGATTACAACGAGTGCAAAAATGTAGCCTCGAATGCAAAAACTAATTAACAAGAAGAGAAGAAAATAAAGAGCTTGTAAGATTTCATTTGAAAAAAGAACTTTTTTTTGAAAAGCCAAAAATGGTTCTTATTTTGTGTTGATGATTTTCTTTTGCCTCCACTTATTAACGCGGATTTGTGGTGTTCCAAAGTTGGTACTAACTAATCATTCAACCATATTTATCATTTATGTCTGTTTTCCACCAGTGAGATTTAAAACAAGATTTAAAGATATCAAATAAATAAAGAAAAACAAATTTTAAAATGAAGCAGAAGCTTTTCGTTAAAACAACATCTTCAGTGCCATGTTACAAGTTATATTAGATTTAAAGAATTTTTTAGTAACTTTTAGAACTTTAAGCAAATGTTCTGCTACCGTGTTGCGCTATCTGGTTCTTGGCACCTTTTATTTTGCACTTAATTAGTAGCATTTTAGTGCACATGTACCGTTTTCATATAGCATGGTTGCAGCTTGATTTTTATTAGAACTCACAAACACATATATAAAAGCACAAGATTGCACTTTTTATAAATAGTGTAACTAGAAGCTTATGCATTACTTAGAGACAACAAATGCGTGCTAAGAAATTCTTTGCTTTCACTTAAACCTTGTAGGTCCATTTACATTGCTTGTTTCCAGCATTTACTTAAGACACTCCATCTTTTTTATCCAATAGCTTTCTAGAGTGTATTTCCCAGTCTGTCGCAAGTTTACACGTTTGAAACTTGAAGAACATGTTGCTTCAACTTTATGCGACATCCAAAAGAAAACTTTAATGTATTGCGATGTATTTATGAGTTTGAGTTGGACCTTTCTTCAGAAAATGATGTTGTGTTCTTATATCAAGTTGATTGTTTTTGTCATTAGGGTGCTGGCTTTTCTTGACGGATGAAAACAATAATCTGGATCTCGAAAAATTGCTGTCCATTTTCCAGCACCGTACCATACGACAAAAAAGAACCATCTGCAGAATAGAACGAAACCTTGCTGTGTCGTTGGTTTTCAAAGGAAGAACAGTCGATACAATAATCGACTGTTTTTCCTTTGTTGTTTAATGAGATGCGGAGTCGAGAATTTAACATTTCTGTTACACGTTCAGTCTTTTCGTAGACTACATATTTCGGGAGTTCCTTAGAACTGACTTTCTTTTGTACGTTCCTTGTCCATGGTTAACGATTTTTCTGTGCACTGTTGTCCTTGACGTGCTAGTTCGGCTGATTGAAGTTATTGATAGTGTATTCTAGCTACGTGCAAGGTATGCTTGATCACGAGATAAAACCGCTTGCTCGCGTTCGTTGAGTTTGACAAACCTTCTGTCTCGATAACTTGCCGATACCGTGTAGAATTAACGTACTTTCCGATAGCTTTGAAAACAATTTTGCCAAACACGTCGGTCAACTGCATAAGTTGTGATCCATTTTTCGATATTAATAGATAATCGCAAACTGGATTCAAACGCGTCCTGACGCAAGCGATTCTTAAATCATTAGAAAGATGGCTAAATGTTCTATCCAACGCTGTAAAAATTATCAATATATTCCCAGTTATTTCAGTTTTAAATTTAATTTGAAATTTGCGTTACAGTTTTTAAGACTCATACTGTACAGTGTGTCTTCAAAAAAAGTCAAACTTTGAATTTGAATGACTTTTTTGTTATTGTAATAAACTTTCGATCGTTGTTATGGTTATAATTAAGTTGTACGGCCGCAACAATACGTTTAGAAGATTACGCGTTTCAATGGGGTTTGTTAAATAAAAGGAAAAAAGAACAGTTTTTAAAAGATTATCTTCAGCGATAATAATAGTTAAAAAAATGTAATAAAATTTTTACTGAGACGTTCAGCACGAAAGTTGTTTGAAAATCAATTAAACATGGCAAAATTCAGAAGCAGTTTATGTATTTGTGTTTTAATGGCGTTCTTCTTTATTTATTTCATGTGGCCAAACGTAGCAATCTTCAGGAAATCCTGGTTCAGATATCTCCCTAAGTGCCGTCACAATAAACAAATGACACGACAAGAAGAAGCGCCAATAAAAAAATTTATGTTATATTTGGTACAATGTAAAGATTGTTTGTCGGATTATTACATGAAACCGCAAGTACTTGGATCTAGCAAAAACCATGACATTTTAGTGCTCAGTTATAAAGACACATGCAAGAAAGCCCACCCTTCTCACATCACTTACATAACTGCACCTTTTCCAACAACATGGACTACTGGTCGGAACTATCTATACAGGTAGCTTTTCTGTGAAACATTGTCAGTTTGTGTTGTTATAGTATTCATATCTGCTGTACTTTGATGTTGCTTTTAGGTACGCAAGTAACAACTTAAGCGTATCCTATCTTTATTACAGTTTTATAGACGAAGATTTGAAGCTAGAAAACAGTGAAAGGTATTTGAGAGAATCTCATAAAAAACTTGACAAACACGGAGAAGCTCTCCTCTTGCAACCTGAAAGTCCTTGGAGAAAGTTTGAAAATTTTTTGATAGATTACCAACCAGCTATTGGAGTTGTGGATAATTTAAATAATTTCAGATTGATTTTCAAACCACGAGCTGATATAATCCCTACTTATGTATTCCCTGGAATGGGAGTAGATGCCATGTTTAATGCCTTTCATAGAGATGTTATACACGATATGTTACCATATGATGAGTCATTTGATAATAAGACATGGTGGTTCTCACAACAAGTCACTCAATGCCGACTGTTCTTTCGTTTTCACGCTCACACAGTCACCTTTATGCCAGTAATTGCCGTCAATGCAGTACATCAAAAATATCCAAGAGGGCTGATGCCATTGCAGGACGCTTGCAAAGAAGAATTTGAGATGTTACCAAACTTTATAAAAAATTCAAGCTTAACAAATGAAATTCGAAAGTATACCATATACCAATCAGTTAGCTACTTCAGATATGTTGCTCCACCTAAGTTTCCCATTGGTGGAAAATACTGCTACTTTGCTGATGACTTTCAAAACTAAATACGTTCATAAAATTTGAAAAATTATTGGTTTCCAACACACATGTACAGGGGCGGATACAGGGTTAGGCAATTTAGGCAAATTTCTAATCCCAAATCAGTTGTATAATGTTTTTCTGCCATACATAATCAAAACAGAATAAACTAACATCGAGAACCACACCAACGGGAAAAGTGATATTCCTGCAAATTTAATCCCTTTTATCACGATTGATTCTGTGAACAATGCACGGCGCACGACATGATGTTGAAAATTCCCGTTTTTGATACCCTGAGTTTACAGCTACTTTTATCTTTGCCCGAAATTGGCTTCTCAAAGTCACGTTGACAACATAGGCTAGTTGCCTAAGCTCATCTTAGGCGAAGAAAATTTGCCTAAGGGGCCACAGGTTTACGCAATTAAATGAATGAACAGGAAGAAAATTTGCCTAAGGAGCCATGGGTTTACACACTTAAATAAAGAATCACCAAACATCTGTACAAAACGACCGTGGGGGAACTTCGAATTAGACTAGTTTCATATGGTTCGCTGAAAACGTCGTTGCAGCTTTTATAGCAATAATGAAGTATTATTTGGGGAAGTATTATGAAATTCTATCACCTGATACATTTGTTGAAAACTAACTTCAAAATCTTAGAAAGGTAATTTTTTTTTGATACAGGCTTCAGAGTTATGTCTCTTCTTTAGCTTCTGCAAAATGAAAATATTGCGGCTGCTCCTTTACTATGAAGCAAGTGTTTTTGTAATTATGATTATTAATAAATTTTTGGATATTTAGCCCTCTAGATTGGCTCAAACTGTTTTTCTGAAATTCAATTTTAAACAGAAGTTGAGAAATCTAAACTTGCGTGAAATATTAGTGTATCTTCAAACAAAAAGACTATTGTTACGAGTTCAAATGAAGTACATGAGAAAAGTATTACGAAAGAATATGGAAAAAGTAGTTAATGCTTTACGCATTGTGGAAGGACCCCCCAAAACTTTTAATTTTTCAAATTTTTGATAACTAGCTTATCTGACCCAAAATTTAATGTAGATTTCAAATATCAAAACAAATTTTTCAAAAATTCAGCCGATTTTTCAGTATTTTAAGATTTGTGAGCAGTTATCATATTAAATTGCCCTAGCAACGCCCCTAGCACCGTTGTTTTCATCACTTCTGGTCCATTCTGCCCATATTTTAAACACCCTGGCGATGTTTTTGGATTCACACACTAATCTACAGGTCTCCGAGTCCTGAAATTAGACTTTATTGTGCTTCAGTTACACTATCTCAGGACATAAGTGAGTGTTAACTTATAAGCATGGCGAAGACTGACAGAGTAAAGTTTCAAACCATTAGATACAAGAAAAGAAAAGGATTTTGTAAGAAGAAAATAGATTTGGAAGATGGAGTTGTAAATACTGTAAATAGTGATGATAATAATGTAAAAAGAACTGGAAATTTGGATGTAAATAATGTAAACAGTGTACAGAATGACGTAGAGAATCCGTTGTTGTCAACTCCAACTGTGTCAAAAAACATAAACCCTGAAACTCCAAAATCCCATCATTCAATATCAGGTTACAGGCTTGTGGATATGTCTATTTTGAATTCCATTTTTGAACTTCTGAAATGTCCTGAATGTGATTCAATGGCTTTGTCACTATTTGAAAAGACTTCAAAGAAACGGGGTTTGTCGTCTTGTTTAAACGTAACCTGCAAAAGTTGTGGATACTTGAAAGAGTTTTATTCATCTTACATGAATGAGCATTCATATGATGTAAATCAAAGAATTATTTATGCAATGAGGGCATGTGGCCAGGGGCATGTTGGCCTAGAAACATTCACAACATTGATGGACATGCCTCATCCAATGACAAGGAAAAACTACACAAAGCTTGTGAAAAAATTTGCAGCCGCTATCAGTTATTGCACACGTAAAACCAATTTATGCCGACTTGAGCTCTGAAAATTTGTTGAAGGATTGTCTACACGGCAAAACCCAAAATCAGAATGAATCATTTAATGGCACTGTATGGGATCGGTTACCGAAGGCAAAATTCAATTCTCTCGAACAGTTGAAATTTGGTATGATGCAGTCGCTAACTTTAACATTGGGCGAAAAGCCAGTGTTTTAATTTATGAAAAGATGGGCATGGTTCCAGGGAAATATTTATTGAAGGGATGCGACAAGAAAAATAAAAAACGATTATTTCACTCCAAGTACAAAAATGAGGAAAAAAAACAAAAAACGTAAAATAATCAGAGGAATCAAAAAACAGAAAGCGGACAAGGACAAAGAGAAAGAGGGCACTCAATATAAGGCAAGCTGCTTTAATTAGGAAGAATGTAACATTATGATTGTATTTCATGTTTATCTACACTTTATTGCATATCTTATTGTAGATTGAAACTGTTTTAGTTGATTGATTTCTGAATTTACATGTTCGCTTAACTTTAATTGCAATTTTCTCAAAACAGCATTTTTTAGGACGCCGGCAAAGATATCTCTTGAACGGTTTAAGCTTTTTTCATGAAATTTTCAGGAACTATTCTTAGTGATAATGTTTATGAAATGAGCGGAACAGATTTTTGATATTCTATTTTAATCTTGAATTATTAGACGACCAAGTTTCAAAATAACGCTTAAAGAAATACGGCTTCTTGCATTGAAGAAAAAAAATTTTTCAAAAGTTTTATAAAAAATTTGTTCCGCTCATTGCATACCATTATCTATCAAGAAGCTCTATGGAAATTTTCAGCTTTCTGTGGCTTTTTATTGTTCCTGAATTTTAGCCAGTAGAACACTTATATTTTTCACTTCCACCATTATGGCTGGTTACCATGGCAACATATTTCAAATTTTTAGTGCAATTTGTTTTAGTTAAGGTGTAGGCTTTCCAATGATACCAAAATAGTTACAATAAAATGCTTTTTGAAAAAAAATTTCCTCAAGGGGTCCTTCCACCTTAAGTGTCCGAATACGTTTATTAGCCACATTCCGGAAAATCATGTTTTGTTTACACGAAACTATATTCGCTACGTATCTGTAGGGACGTTTATATAACTTGGTAGAGTTGTTCTTGAATATGTCCCTACAAAGTCATTTGAAACTTCACGTGAACATTCGAAAAAAACGTGCAAAGTAATGATGTCTCTTTTGATACAAGTAAAGTTTTACATCTCAGAAGTAATTATTGAGTCTCATCAGTAATTATATTTTTTCGTGTAACAGGCTGGTTGATGTCAGGAATGTGGCTAATTCTTGTTTCGCATTTGTCAAAGAATTCACATAAAAAAGTATATTATATTGCCATTTGTTTATGCGTTAAGCCTTCTGCGTGTAAAAACATGTGTTTGGTCTTTAGTAGGGCAATTTAAATGTTGCGATGTTTGTTTGTGTTTCACGTCTCCAGGGTAAAAAATAATTTTACAAAACCTTTATTCCGTTCAGTTCCAGTGATACTATACACATACGCATTTATACACACTATAATAGTGGGATGTTGGATGCTTTTTTTGTTTGTTTTTTTGCAATTTTTTGTTTTGTTTTGCGTAAAAGTTACTTTTCATCTCCTCTGCATGAAAAATATGGTTTTTGGTCAATACTAAGTACAATATTTAAGTGTTTTGATGATTCAGTTTCTTTATTATTTCGATGTTTGGTTGTTTCATGTCTCCCAAGAGAAAGATTTTTTTAGAATGCTTTTAAGCTTGGTCCCCACTACGGCGATGAATCTTCATCGCTTTCATATTTCGCGGCGATGGTTTTTAATGCCATTGGTGGGGATGAAAAGCGACAGGATTTTTAAATTCTTCGCCTAAAAAATGAAGCGATAGCAAAAGCGATGAATATCAAAACTTTTTGATATTTTATCGCTTTTTCTATCGCCTTATTTTCATTGTTTTTCAATCTCAAAGAAATACCGCCTATAAATTCAATGGAGATTAATAACCATTTTAAAATTTAAATGCAAAAGTATTGTTTTTGAGCACGTGGTACCTGAAGCTCAACATTTTGGTTTTGAGCAATAAAAACATTCTGTATACTTCAGAAGTAAGGATAACTGTAATCATAATGAAAAAGAAATTAACACAATCGGTCGTAATTTGCTTTCATCTTTCGCTTTAATATTTCGATTTTCAAGATTTGGATGTATGCGCCACGTTTTTCACATTGAAAAAAAAAATCTTATGAACCCAAAATCTTTCGTTCGTCTTCGAATTTTTCTTAGTAGTAATATCATACAAAGAATCAATAAATTTTTTCTTCTTTCCGACAAGATGTATCACTTCAGCATACGTATATAACCGTAAAAATTGTGCATAAAAATATTTTTATTTAAAAAAGCGACCGCAGATGGGGATAAAAAGCGACCAAGGAAAGCGATGCAAATAAAGCGAAGAACTTTCGAAAATTCGTCGTCGTTTAGGCGATGAACATTTATCGCCGTAGTGGGGACCAAGCTTTATTCGGTACTGGCTTTTATGTATCTTAATATACAGTGTGCTTCAAAACTGTGGCGTCAAAAATATCCAATTAATTTGTACAAATTTTGTATCGATGGAATCCTTATTTTTTTGTCTTTCTCATGATGTAATTTTTGTAAGAAATGGAAAAGTAGAAAAAGAGAAAATCGAAAAATAAGTTTAGAAAAACTCATTGATTTCTTAACAAAAATGACAAAATTTAGTAAAGCTGGATTAACTTCATACTATGCGAACTCTTTATAATTCAAACAAATTAACAGTCACTCTGAGAGTTCGAAATATTGGAGATCAAGAGGTAAGTTCCTCGTTTTCTTTCGCAGAATGTTTACTGGGAAATCAGATTTTGAAAATAGAGTTTTGGAGTACTTAGGTAAGATGATATTTTCTGACACAACACAAAGTTTCAGTTTGCAAATATGGAAAGAATTTGAAAAACTTCTTATCTTTAACATGGACCAATAACCGTTATTAAATGTTGTTATGAAATGTAAGGTGAATGGATTATGAAATTAGAAAAGATTACGAGAGATTAGAATTATAGATTATGAGATTAGAACTGAAAAAAGAATACGGTATTACAGTCGAGTCTCGCTATCTCAAACTCTCAATGGACCGGATTAAGTTCGAGATTTTGAGATAGCGAGAATCAATTTGAAATGGAAATTGTGATTTGGTGATATTCATGTCTATGTACATGTGAACTATTATTACGGTAGCAGCGAAAGCGAATACCGTATTAAAACACCCTTGGACTACTCCTACTACTACTCCTACTACTACTCCTCCGGCCGAAACGGCAATTAGTCTGCGATTTAGAGTCTGCGGGACTGTACTAATAACGCAATGTAAATTCTAATGAAGGAACCCAGCCTTCGAATTTTAGAAGCTTTTCTATATCAAACATTTAAAAGTAGATTGTGTTTTATGTTAAAAGTACATAATATATTTTGTAGGTTAATCCATGAAAGAATGAATTCTTATCAAACAGGCCTACATAAAAATGCGACTTTTAGTTCATTACTTATATACTTAAAAATACTTGATATGTTGCTTTTTTTGTTAGTAAAGCTTATCACTTCAAAATTTCGTTCGTTAGCTACTACACTATGTTTGTGTATAAAGGCTTTCAAAGATTTAGTTCAAAAAGGCAGTTATTTGTTGGAATTCAATTTCGGTGTCATGAAATTATAATTATAAACAAACATTTTTTTTTCTACATGTGCTCTTATGAAAAAATTTCTTATAAAAAAAACATACGTTACACAGCTCACGCATGTATAATTCTTTTGTCTTTTAATTAATTGATTGTTGGTGTTTTCTGATTAGACCCTATTTACACTAACTAATCATTTTTAGCAGTCAGAAAACACCATTAAAGAAGCTTTTAGAACTTAAAGTAAAATTTCGAAAGCGTTTGTGTGAAAAGTAAACTTGCTGCTACCGTTTTGCGCCATCTGGCTCTTGTTTGATATTCCCATTGTTAGATTAAGGTTGGTTTCCACACGACATAATTTTCCACGCGGGCGAAATAATAGTACACGTGAAATATTCCAGGATAATTCAACTTCTAGTTAAAGATTTAATGTTGTTTGAACATTTCTACTGCGTTTGAATGATCAGAATGAATGTTTTCCTGGATTGCCCCATTAATATTCTAAATACAGTATTGAAAAAAATCAAACAAAACCACGATACAAAATTCTTCCCTGAATGTTCTAGATCGACAACGGTAACCAAAAACATTACAAGATTGTATCTAGATACTGCTTTTTGCTCTGCACGATAGCGGCTGATCATTCATTAGCGTTTTCACGTCTGCCCCTAATTCCAAGATTTTGTGTCCTCAGTTATAGGTTTCATACCTTTTCCAATTCCTCACCGAAATTATCCTTTCCATTGTTCCAATGTGCTTCACATCTGTGTATCTAAGGAGCTTGAAATTTACATATTTCAGTTCTATGTGTTCTTGAGACATTTATTGTTTTATATGTACACTATATATTGACGCTTGATTTTGATAAAGCGATAGAAATTCCAGGTTAACTAAAAATATAGAGTTAATTTGTCAGTTTCCAAGTGACGGCATATATGACGCTATTTTAAGAAACATTAGTGGTTTTTGCTCGATAATTCCTGTATGCAACAATGTTAAATATTATTTATCGAGTCATATTTTCGTAAACTTTGCAGATGCAGTTTGTTTGAATCATAGTTACTACTTGCCAACTATGGCTGTTGCATGAATAGGTAACAATTAGGTTAAATTATAAGAATGAATGGTCCTCATTATCGTCTAGATGTCCTTACTTTTCACCTAACCCAAAAAAGCTGCCAAAATAGCCTTTAACTTGGTCACATACCTGATTGGCTCATTTTCAGGCCAAATTGGACCAATTTTCCTCAATTCCAAATGCAAGTATTAAAAAAGTTAGGCTTTTGCCCGCCTGGGTTTGTTGATCCAGACGATGCAAATAGTCAACTAATTGGAGAAAAGAGATCTAAAACGAGAGACTACAATGACTTGGTACAAGCCGCACAATTAGGTAGGTCGAAATAGGTAATCTCCATTGGGTGTAGATGTGCGCGACAATTTCATGAACTTTTTCAGGAGGTCATTATAAGTTGGCACTGGGAGTACTTGATTGTCAGAAAATTTTGTGCTTTTGTCCGGAAAATCACAAAATTAAATTATATACTTTTTTTTTTTTTTTTTGAAGAACTGCAACACGAGATTTAATTCCGTGGAAATATAAAACAATTTCTCGAATGAACAAAGATTCCCTTTACGAGAATAAAATTAGATGTTAAATGAAAAGGAATTAGAAAAAAAGTTTTGTGATAAGACATCCTAGACTATCTTACAAATTCATTTGCATTTGCAGTAACTTTTGGTTCATCCGCGAAAATAAATTCCCGTTAAATCTACTTTAATCATCTATCAGTGATGATGTATAAATGTATAAATGTCACAATATGTCTATTATAAAAGACATAGTAGTTTTAAGTAACTTAGGTTAAAATATTTTCACTTCTTTTTCGAAAGGTTCCACATGACACGTATTGTGAGATCACTTTTTAAGGTTTCCTGATCACTTGTTTTTCCTTTTTTTTTGAATTTATTTTAACGAGGCCGGGAAATCCATTGATGTGGGCCTTCGTAAGGAATGTATACCTCAGATTTTAGGGCAGAGAACTTGCAGATACTAGACTGATAGATGATTGTGGTTTTATTTGTGAATTCCAGGCACTCGTTTATTCCATCACATCGTGCACGATCTCATACATACCTTTTCGCTGGATACATTATACATTATTATCATATAATTTTCATATTGTATAAGCATTCTACAGTGCCGAGATTTGAACCTCTACCAGCTATGACCCTTGTATAACAAGCCCACCGTCTTACCAAGTGATCTATACACCCATCGATTTTATCAACGCATTTGTCTGGATACTAGTTGTTTATCACTTGTACTGTCAACACGCAGTTGTATTTTAATTTCGCCTTTTCTCCAATAGATTTTCAAATTACTTCGAGAGCTAACTACCCGCTGAACTTTTGTGTTAAGCGATACTATGATCCGTTTCTATAGAAATTCGCAGGAATGACAGGTAGATGATACACCAACCACTGTAGATCAGAATCAACATTTTCATTCCGAATTTGGGAATACCTTAATCACTTAAACTTATGTTTGATATCGAAGTCAAACATTGGAAAAGTTTTGAAAAGTCGAATTTTGTTTTTCAGAACATCCCACATTCAAGTATCTGGGAATTTTATAGCGACAAATGATGGATCAATAACAAAACAAGTACAAATTATTGACCAAAGGAATGCAGAACTATCCCAGCGGGCACAAAGACGTCGTAAAGACGTCGTAGAGACGTCTTACCAAGACGTCCCTGAGACGTCGATAAATGGTCGCGAAGTGGGAATCTCAAAAGACGTTCCAATCACATCTTCACTGAGACGTCTCGATGACATCCCAACGACATCGTAAGGACGTCGCAGGAGTACGAAATTTACTCGTTCATCTTCGTAAAGTCGTCGTAGAGACGTCTTTCCAAGACGTCCCTGAGACGTCGCGAAATGGTCGCGAAATGGAAATCTCAAAAGACGTCCCAACCACATCTTTACTGAGACGTCTCGACAACATCCTAATAACATCGTAACGACGTCGCAGGATTGTGAATTTTCGTCGTCCTTCGTCGTTGTAAAGTCGTCGTAGAGACGTCTTTCAAAGACATCCCAAAGACGTTGCTCAATGGTCACGAAGTTGGATCCTCAGAAGACGTCCCAATCACATCTTCACTGAGACGTCTCGACGACAGGATATCGGAACGACTTCAATTTCTGGCCGTAACGACATTGTAGAGACGTCCGATTAACAACCTCCTTTTTCTGGGATCATAGGTCATCTCTGTTGGGATCATCAAAACAACAAAACATTCAAATTCAATGGATGTCTCCTTTTTAATCTTTTTAAAAGTTTACAACGCAACAATTTACAGTTACATATATACTAGCTAATTTGTCATCAAGTTATAAAATTTTGAATCACATGTATTTCCACATATAAAACTCCCTTCGGCTAGCCTTTTTGAAATTTCACCAAGCTCATTATCGATCAGGAGATCTTTGAGCATCAATGGAAGTTTTTTTATGTCATCTACAGTGCTTTTCTGAAGCTGGAATGCTGAAGCTAAGTTCAACAAGAATGTATAAATTTGTATATATATACCCGCCGAATGGATTCAGAAAACAGAAACCCACCGTTGATTTCATCGAACAGGGTCATATCTTTTCAAGGTGTTTTTCCACTTACACTTTGCTAGTTTACCTTTGACAAAACGCCATGTTTAATTAATTCTTCTAAGTTTTATCTAAACGTCTTTTATCGAAACTTATGTTACATGTATCATTATTAGCAGTATTAACCTTTTCTTACAAGAACGTCTTTGCTTTTGAAACTTTCTATATCACACGTGAATTTTATAACCCGGAAATTTCTCTTTATCTTTATCGTATTTGTGATTGGTCTATTTTAAACTCTTTAAATCATGCAACTGTAGTAAAACATATTCTATGAATCTTTGTGGACTAATCGCTTTTGAAAAATTATAATTCTTTCGAAGGTCGTAATTTAATCTGTATAGAGACGTCCAAAAAACGTCGTGAAAGCATCTCTCATACAACCAAGAAAAAGAATTGGTACGAATGTAAATTCCATATGGAGTATGTCGTTGTTACTCAAAGTTTACTGTTTAATGACTGCCGAATGAAATTTGAAAATTTCCATCAGATTGCAATTTGATCGTAAAAGGATCCCAATTGCGACGTCTCATTTTCAGACGTCTCTACGACGTCGCAAAATGATCCTAAATTAATAATTGTTTCGAAGGTCGTTATTTAATCTGTATAAAGACGTCCCAAAAATATCGTAAAATCACCCCCACACGACCAATAAACAGAATTCAATACGAATGTTAATTCGAAATAAGCATGTTAGTATCACCATGGAGGTATAAAACAGAAGGAGAACGAACTCTTATTTTTCTATTATTCAGATAATGACTATTCTATTCATTGCGGTATCACTTTGATGTCATCCGTGATGCGCTTTCGGCTGGTTGTCGGTGAAACGAATACTTTTTTAAAAATTAACGACAATTTAAAAACCAAATATCATCCATTATAACAACGGATCAACTTGCTGCATAGTGACAAGCAGATTATTAAACCTAAAGCTTCCTTGAGAAACAAATGAAAATCTATGTTTTTATACAGAGTTGAAGATATCGCGTAATTCATGTATAAGTTCCAATCTACATATCTTCTGACTTAAATGCGCCTCGATAGTGCCGCGGTACGTGCAAAAACTTAGGATTATTCTCTCTTCAAAAACTGAAGCTCAGCGAAACTGCTTGAGGGGATCACGAGATATATAGACCTAAAGTTGCAATGTTTTCGTTGCATATTTGTGACGTTTTTGCATAATTCTCCCAATTCCTACAAATTATGCATGCTAAGAACTTTACCCTAACGATCTTTAATTACATTGGAGAATTGATATGAACGAAATTTTCACGCAAGAACGCCAAAATTATAAAAATTATGCAAGATGATAGCAATTATATGTTATTACACACTGAGGACTTAAACAATGCAGCGCATCACGGATAGTACAATAGCAGATTTTGAGTTCGTTCTCCTTCTGTTTTATACCTCCATGGTATCACTCGATTTATACTGTTCAATGACAGAATGAAATTTGAAATTTTTTATCAGGTCCCAAATTGATCGTAAAAGGATCCCAATTGCGACGTCCTATTTTCAGACGTCCCTACGACATCGCAAAAAGATCTCAAAACTAAACGACCATTTTACGATTAAAATGAGACGTCTCAAAGACGTCGTGTGCTAGATATGGTATACATACGTAACTGCGACGACAATCGTGAATGATGAAAATTACAGAGCAACGCTGATGAAAAAACGACCAACCTTCCTTATTTTACCCAAAGATTAGAACATATTTTGATGTTACGTACATATTATCATCACATTTATGATTGTATCAATACACCTATAGGTCTATAGTATATATATATATATATATATATATATATATATCTACACTAAAAGGTTAAAAGCTGGATAGATATAAAAACAATAAAAACAACAGCTTGTTTCGTTAACTATATTTCGTCATCTTACGTGACTTCATCAGGTTCGAATGGTACAAAGTTCATAGAAGGGCGTTTAAATACTTAAAAAGAGCGCGAAAAGTAATTAAAAAATAAATAAATAAAAGCATTGTCGAGATTGGATGTGGCATGGTTTCTGTAAACTGTTAGTTTATATATATATATACACTTGATAAAGACACATAGTTGGTCGAAATATTGTGATTTATAATATCTGTGTTTTCTATGTTTTATATATATATATATATATATATATATATATATATATATATATTATTAGATCAATCTAAATTACATTAGATATTGACCGATCGAAACCTAACTGGTCGACCTAATACAAATCTGTTCTTAATAGAGTCGTGAGAGGGCGCTACGGTGCAATACTTCCGGTGTGGTACATTCATTTATGATGACTGTGTTGTAAAGTGTTATTTGCCGACCTTGTTTCGTTCCTTTGTTGTTGTTGAAGAGCAATCTTTTTGTAATGCTGGTGTCTGGTTTACGAATGGTGTGTGCAACGTAGTTTCGTTGTTGTCTTTGTATGTGTTGAATGATACTTTCTGTTTTGCATTTTAGTAGGAGTTCTTCATGCACTTTCCCAATCTATCGTGAAAAGGTGCATTAATTGCGTAATAATATAACGTGCAAGTGCGTTTACAGTTACTACGTTACGATTAGATTTTAATACAAAATCTTTTATTTGCCTCTCTGTTTATCACATCATTTCTACACATATTTCTTCTTCACGTAAAATGTACATGGCTTCAAGAAAATGTTTTACTGATGAGGAAATGTTTTTCAAAAACATTTCTCGTCTTATATGTTAGTTTGAAGGTATAGAACAGGTTGATTTTGGGTTCTTATTCTATTTGTTTGTCTCTTCTTTTCAATAAATCTGTTTAGTAGGTGTTAAAAACGCCTTTTCAGCGCAGTGGTGCATAATACATTTTCAGATATTACAATATGATAACCCTGAATTTATCTCCTGATTTACGATCTCTTGATGAGGCAAAACATGCAAATTTTTCTGAATTAAAGGCTAGCATACTTCCATTTACATATCTAATGACATTTCGATAGTAGCGGTGTTCAAAGTCGGTGCCACCACTGGACAATACTTGATTGATAACAGATGCACAATCTACATCTGGTGATAAGTCACATGCTGATGGTAAGACATCACTTTCTCCAATCATATACTTGAATGCATGCAAGTGGTTTTCTGATTGATACGAGGTTACACTAAACCGTTTGTAATCGTGATGTTCCGTTTTGCAAGACCATTTGATTGATTTAAATTTGATTAGCTTGTAAAGGGAATGTACAAAGGATGTTGTAGCTCTGATGTGTTTTGAGATGTCTATACTTTCAACTAGCGCACCCTCAAATGCCACATTATGTCCATTTACAAAGTACATGACCCTCATTCTGCCATCTAAGCAAAGACAAGTAATTCATAAATAGATTTACAACCTGTTGTTTCGTTTGTTAATAAAGAAAAGGGAGAATGAAGGCATATAGAAAGCAAGCAATGATGGTTAGAATTTTTGGAATTTGACCCGTATTGCAAATTGCCAGTTCCTCTTACTCAATTCGGTAAGAAGTTCATCTAAATATTTCACAAAATCGCTCATAACGTGGAGTAGCAATAGCGATAGGAAAGGTGGGAGAAACTTGGGTATTTTAAAAACTTTATTCCACCACGAATATCCTAAAGTCAATTTGTGGCCATGAAAAAATGAATTGTGACATCTGCAATACCGGAATGAAAAGGCAAAAATACATTACCACTTATTAGAGGATACAGGAAGCTAATCAAGCACCATTGATGAAAACTATTCTACAGACTCAAACAAAGTGATTACCGCTGAAACAATGGACTTTAAGTCGTCTCCAATCCCTCCACGGATGGATATAGTAACTTCCATCGGTAATTCTATAATTTCTTGCCAATTGAAGACAAGATGAGTTTCTACCTGCTGTTATATCTATAAAGATTTAATGTTTTATATTTAATGTTTAATGGTTATTAAGAATTTCCTCTAACAAAGCAGTTACTATTGTTGCAAGGCAGTCCGCCACCCTCATTTTCTGCAGTTGCTTTAAAATCTATTCACTGTATTCCGATTCAGTTTTCTAAACTATTGAGTGCAACAGGCTAATTGCCCCCGCAGCGAGCGTAAGCGAGCGAGAAGGTATAGTAGTTTCACAAGATAGGCGAATGTCAGGTTCCGATTTTGTTCTTCATCTTCATTATCATCATCATCATCATCATCATCTTTCAACTTTTGTGTTGACGTTACACGGTGGAATACAATTATTAGCTGACTTTGCTTTTTCCCGTTTCAAAGCATGGCACTGTTAGTGGGAGACAGAATGTTTTTTCGTATCTCTTTCCTAATTTATTATTATATGATATTATGTTATTTAAAAGTTCGTATGCTAAAGTTACTTAAACATTTTTTATATTACTTTTCCGTTGTTTTAGTGAAGTGAACAACAAGGATTTTGAAGCACAGTTTGAAATCTGAAATTTTGCCAATCATACATTTTATGTTTGTATATGTTTTAGCCATTTTAATTGGATTTCTGTGTATGCAAGATTTTTTTTCTTGCTATTTTATGTAGAAGTTGGCTATTTTTTGTTTTGAATTAAAGTTTGAAACGCAAATTTCTAATGGATTTTTCGATTTAATTTTTTTTTTGAAAAAGTTTTTTTTCTCTTTTGGCTCTTACATAATTTCTTTAACAAATCTTACTTTGATTATAAAATACGTATCCATGTTTCAGTTCACACATTTCTTTTGTTCGTAGCAAATACTTTCTGATATTACTTGTTAAGCCTTATTTACACTTTTTGAAAGGTATATTAGCATTAGTGTGACTTAGGCCTAGGAGATAACAAAAAGTAACAAAGATTTTCATATGTTTAAGTTTAGTCCTATTTAGTTTGCATATTCCAAAGTGGTTTTGAAGTACCACAATTATCGAGTTTGTCTTGTCATGTCAACCCTTGCATGTCAACCCTTGAATGAAGGGAGTTATTTTATGCCTGTTTCGATGCATTAAAAGTTACAAGTCTTATGATTGGAACCTCTGAAGCCTTTGAAGTTTCCTAAAAAACTCGCTTTGTCGAAATGTTTAAGCATATAAGTATTTAACTTACCAGGCCCACATTAAACCAAAACATTTGTTTTCGAACAAAAATTTGTTTTCATTTTCGTTGTATAGCTTGCAATGTATAGCTTTCTGTGTGTACAAATTGGAATGCTTAAGCGCGGGGGCAATTTTAACTAAAGCTACATGCTAGTCTGTATATACTAATCCGCAATAGTGTGTCAATTATAATACAATTATTAGCTGACTTTGCTTTTTTCCCGATTCAAAGCATGGTACTGTAAGTGGGAGACAGAATGTTTTTCTCTTTCCTTATTTATTATTATATTATACTATGTTATTTAGGAAGATCGTATTCTAAAATTGCTTAGACATTTTTCATGTTACTTTTGTGTTGTTTTAGTGAAGTGAACAACAAGGATTTTGAAGCACAGCTTGATATCCGAAATTTTGCCAACCATGCATTTTATTTTTGTATATAACTCTATAAATTTTTCTTTCAATAATTTTGTTTAATGCACTGATTTTTGGCGGATCTTGCCTTCAAAGGATTTTAATTGAATTTCTGTGTATACAAGAAAGCCATATTACAAATTGTCGTTCTTCGTGTTTTTCTTCTTTGACTGTCTTTCAAACCTAGTGTGATCATGATCAATAAAACCTATATATTTTTTTCTTGTTTTTCTTTATGTAAACTTTGGCTATTTTTTGTTTTAAATCAAAGTTTGAAACGCAATGGATTTTTCACTTTAATTTTTTTTTTTGAAAAAGTTTTTTTTTTTTTGGCTCTTACAGAATGTTTTTAACGAAACTTACTTTAATTATAAAAATTATAAAATATGTATCCATGGTTTCAATTCACACATTTCTCTTGTTTGTAGAAAATACTTTCTAATATTACTTGTTAAGCATTATTTACCCTTTTTGAAAGGTATATATACATCAGTGTAACTTAGACCTAAGAGATAACAAAAAGTAACAAAGTCTTGTGCATATTTTCATCTGTTTAAGTGTAGATCTATTTGGTTTGCATATTGCAAGTTGGTTTTGAAATGCCAAAAACTGATTTTGTCGAAATATTTAAGCATATAACTTTGCCTCATATCAGGTCCCAAATCAACCCAAACATTTTTTTTTCGGCCAAAAACTTGTTTTCGTTTCCGCTGTTAATGTATAGCTTGCTGTCTGTATAAATTGGAATGCTTGAGCGCGGGGGCATTTTTAGCTAAAGCTACATGCTAGTTATAAAGTAGCACGTACACGTTTTTTATCGTCACGGGAGAACCATTGCATAGCATTCCCAGGTGATTCAAATTTTCCTCACGGGGTTTTCACACCTTGATTATATTTTTCGTCACCTTTTTTCGACAAGGGATTTCCGTACGTCGTTTTCAAAGTTAGACTCGGTAAACATTTTTACCCGGGTTGCTTACTAGTACTACTTATATTGGCAATCATGATATTTGCTAATTTTTCTCTTTCTCTTTTGATTTGAAAGGAATTGAGTCAAAAAAATTTGGTGCTGATTTGCAAGAACAACTAACGTAATTAGAGAGGTGAATTGGAGAAATCAATCAAATATCAAATATTCTTTACTTTCCCAAATCCACATTATAAAACTTCATGCAGACAAAAAGTCAATTGCCATTTGAAGTCAGCTTAGAAAACTTCTAGATAAATAATACAATGCTAAAAGGACTCATCCTGCCGGGCAAATGAAAAGTAGAAATTAATTTAAAAAATCCAAATTTTTTCTTTAGTACTTAGCTCCTCACCATCTTGAACCAAAAAGTATTTTTGGCGATTTATACTATTTAATAGGAATTGAACATGTACTTCCGAAAATTCGCGTTAAATTGGAACAACCTACGTTGTAGAGGCTTCTATATATTAATAGCCGGTTCTCTGTTTGTCTGTTTGTTTGTAAGTCACGCAAAATGGTAGATTGAGTTGTGAGCGAAATTAGTTCTTTTTTTGTGTGCAACGTGAGTTCGAAACAAATACATTGCAACCTCAATCGAACGTGACTTTTTTTGGCTGGTGAACCAATAAGAATAACGTTTGGTTTTTATTTTTATTGTTAGTTTCATATTCAAAGGACCACCGTTGGATTGGCTTTGAAAACAATACATCAACTAAATACAAAGAAACTAACTGATTAAACATTTTGGACAAAACCGTATTTGTACTGACAGTTGTCTCGAATTTCTGTTTAAACAACGTGTTATGAAATAAACCAACAAGTATCATTTCTTTTTGAAGGTTTTAATTATCGCATTGTGGAAGAGAAATACAGTATGTACCAAAAAATTAGAAACAAAAAATATTGCCGCATCCAATTTATTCCTTTGAGTTTTATATCAACGGAATCCTTAGCTTTTTTTCTTTCTCATCATGTATGTTTTGAAATGGAAGACCAAAGGAGAAAAAGAGAAAATCAAAAAATAGGCTTGCAACAACTCATTAATTTCTTAACGATCAATTAATATGTTCAACAATAAGATCAATTTTACAAATACAAAATCAGTTGCATAAAAATTTTTTATCGCTTTCACTTAAGCAAAGCCACTGTTTCGCACGTTTGAAATTTTACGTAAACCATTGCTTCAGTTGAGATTTTCAGATATCACATAACGGCATAAAAGATTTTGCACCTTACAATAAAGAATAAACAATAAACAATAAAGATACGGTTGTTAACTTTTGTCTTAATTGGAGTTTTTCAAACCTTATTTTTTCGATTTTCTCTTATTCATCTTATTTTTTTCCATTTCCTACAAAAATACATCATGAGAAAGACAAAATAAGGATTCCATTGGTATAAAATTTACAAGAATATACTGGATGTATATTGAAATAGATACATTGAAGTAGATTGAAAACTTCGTTAATATTTCTTGTTTCCAATTTTTTGATACACACCATAATAAGTAAACATTACAAAGTGACAAGAAATGTAATTAATGAAACAATAGAAATCATAGAATCGAAGCAAAACTATATAGCAAGGAAACACGTTGTTTAAAAAGATATTCGAGACAACTGTATTAAGAACCACATAAAAATGTAGTTGACAGGAGTGTTTAAAGTCTACATCTTTGCCTAAATAACCCGCACAAAAATCTGTTGCAATATTATTCCTATTAAAAAATATTAATTTTGGAAATAACATCTGCTTTTAATTTGGACACCAAATGGGAGGCTTTCAAATTATTTTCAATACCCAACGCGCATTATTTAGTTAGACTCACAAAATTGATTTCAAAAATCTGCGCTAAATTAGGAATCGTGCTATAATTAGAAGAACTACGGTTATCTGTCAGAATATAGTAGAGATTGAAGCTTGAGTCAAACATTTCCGTCTTACCTTGATGAACAGATTCCACATCAGTTGAATCTAAGAGATACAATTTATTAATCAAAATTATAATCTGATTTGCTTAAATCTAACCTTATCTTTAATAAGATAACCAGTAGATTATATTATTTTCTTAGCTACTTATATTCCATATTTCATTGTTTCGCATAAAATTCCACAGAAAGTGAGAGAAAAGCGAGAATTTCTGTAAACCAAATAATTTTTAACCCATTCAAGTTGAGGAGTGTACTGTATGAACTGTAGGCCCCACTCTCGATAAAATCTAAACAACTCGATATATTTTGTTGAAATTTTGATCTTTGGATATAAGGGCAGATATTATCTAAGTTTCACGAAAACTTTATTGAAAGGATTTAAGTGTGTATCACATGACTTTCCTTCAAAAAAAACAAATGCTATTTTTTGGATACTGCCAGTTTTAAACAATGGCCCAAATGCTAAAGATGACCAAATCTTTTTCCAAAATTTTTTTTACTAAACTTTTCCAAATAAAAAGTTAATAAAAGTAGTCATAAAATTTCCGAACGGTACCCCTAATGTTAAAAATGTGATTAACAAATTAAACCTCCTCCCCCACTAGTCCTAATAGGGTTAAGCTTGAAATACATTATCCATTTAAATGGATCAGTTACGTTATCGGTAAAAACTTTGTTGGTACAAAGTTTCGTCGGAATGTTTTTTTCTTGTAAAACTTTTCTCCACTTGGCCAAAATTCGTAATTTTCGTCTGACATTTTCGAAATATCGTTATTGCTTGTTTTTTGTTTATTTAGACAAGATTTATTAACAGTAAGGTTCAATTTTTTCTTTCATGCTTAAAAAAGAGGAATGAAAACGATGGAAGTTAATGGAAGAGCTGTCTACGATTGTAGGACACGGTGTAAGGACAGACACTTATCTAAATTATGCGGTTATTTGAACATGCCACCACCAATGACCTCCAATATGGCAAACAGAATTAAACAAGCATCAAAAATTGTTACTGAAATGAGTATGTCTGATGCTGCAGCCTTTCAACGTGAAAATAATGAAAGCGCAGAGGTTAGTGCTTCGGTTGATGATACATGGCAGCAAAAAGATTTTTTATCTACGCTTGGTGTTACCACTGCTATCTCTGTTAATACAGGGAAAGTTCTTGATGTGGCTATTCTTTCCAAATCATGCAAGGGTTGTACTAGTCTGGAAAGAGTATCAAAATCTGATCCAGTGCAGTACAATGCATGGAAGCTGTCACACAAGTGTAACTTGAAGTACACTGGATCCTCACCGGCAATGGAATCTACCGGAGCTGTTAACATTTTTGAAAGATCTTCCTTCTATGGAGTTAGCAAGGCATTTTCTTCTGTTGAGAACATTTGTACGGGTAAAAGCGTTACAAAGTCATTACCAAAAACGTGTTGGCTGTTGTTTACGCAAATTAAAGAAAAATACGAAAGGTTTAGGAGGTAAAGGAAGATTAACTGATGCCAAAATAGACACTATGCAGAACTATTTTGGTCAATGTACCATGTTGCTGGATATCATAAGTCATGTCCAAAAGCTAGTGATTCTTGGATCCAGTACCAGCTTGACCAACTAAACAACACCACCTTATATAAATCTAAAGGTGAACTGCATTTGGATGTTCGAAAAGCAATTTTTCCAGTGTACACTGATCTCTGTAAATAGTCAATGTAGAAAAAATGTCTGCACGGGAAGACACAAAATGCCAACGAGTCATTCAACAATACCATTTGGAACCGTGTTCCTAAATTTACACATGTTGGACTTAGTACATTGCCATTTCAATTATGGACAGAAGGCTGCTTTGGATACACTGGAAGCACTAAATGTCGAACAAGGGGTAGATATGAAGAAATTGGGTGGTGCGGCAAATTTGGGAAGGAACGGTTATCAGTCTACAAAGCAATGTCACCGCAAAAAAAGCGTCGTATAGTTCTCAGACATAATAAAAAGAAAAAAAAAATTGACTTAAATATTCAAAAAGAAGGTACTTCTTATGGTTATGATATGTGTGAATAATGTATAGACACATTTGATTTAGTTTTGATCAATTTATTTTGGTACTTTCATATTGCGATTTTTAACTAATTTTTAGATTTTTTTATGATTCGCTCTTTTTGGTCGGGCTGTCATTTCACAACCGCTAATCTGTTCTTTCTGAAATTTTTCACATTCATTCATCTTAGTTTTATGTATGACCTAAAACTAAAACAAAGGTGTTAACAATATTTTAACTTGTTTTAAAGAGGCTTTAGTTGTTATTTTTGTTCAAGAATTTTAACGCGCTTCATTAAAACTAATAATGACGGCTGGTGAAAATTTTTTGTATCAAAAATAGTTTCAGTTCATAGAGTACGTAAAGGTCTAGCACTGAATGAAATTTTGAGTGATTTTTATTTACGGTTCAAAAATTATAGAAAGATCCCGGATAGGGATTTTATAGCAGCTAAATATGACATTTACGCTGCCATTAAGGATTTTTTTTTCATCTTTTTTCAATGTCATCTATTCAACTGTTACTAATAAATAATCTGAAACTATTTTCTTCTTAAAAATGCTTAATTACCAGGAATCCACCTTAAAAGTAGAGTTTTTCAAGAATCTTTACGTGTTAAGTCAACTCCAACGATATATTGAATGGGAATAAATTAAATTTCGCAATGAAAATATGTAGTTTACAACCGTGTTCGTTTATTGAAATTGATCTGTTTAAATTTTAATAGCTGTTGCTAAAATTTAGAATTTTGGTATTTATTACGTTCGAAATGAGTATATGGCATTATATTTTTTTCTCTTTTTCTTCCACACTCGCTCCCATGAAAATTAATTGTATCTATTTGTGGTAAGAAGGAATCTATTTTTAGTTTCTTCGTAGACCATATAGGCTACGCATATGTTTAAGTTAAAACCGCAAAACTCATCGCATCCTTCCAACCATAGAAATACGAAAAGAGATAGAATAACATCAAACTTTAGCTCACCTTAGCTCTATTCAAATTTCTATTCAATTTTCAAACAATCCATGCGTGTTGCCTTGTCTCATTCTCCTTTATGCAATGTTTATTATTTTCTAACTACTTGGTAAAATTTGAAGTAAAAACCGAAAAATTTAAATCAAAAACGAGTATTCTTAACAAGTTTATTCGTAAAAACAAGCATGCTATCATTATTAGGGATTCTAAAAGCTACTTTTTTCAGAAAATCGGAACTGAATTCGTTTTTTCGTTTTTATGTTGTAAGAAAAAACATATTTTCGATTCTTCACTTTACATACTCGGACGTTTGTTTCATTATCTTACCAACTAAAAGCGCTTTCAAGTTGTTTTCACTAGTACGACCTCCTAAGGGATATAGAATGTTGTGCTGTAAATATCGGAACCAAAACTAGTGTCCTCTTAATTATGGTTATAAACATTGTTTACACTTTCTTAATTGTCGGTGAATAACTATCACACCAAAAACATAAATCTACCAATCAAAATCTCTGGTGTAGAATAATAGCGCACGTGCAAAGCTGTATATTTTTAAGTTTGTAAAAACATATTTTTAAGTTTGTAAAAACAATCTTCTGTTGTGCAGAGGTTGAGTGAGAAGAAAGTTATGTTTCTGCCAAACCAGATTATAAAGATATTTGGCATACTTTTCCGGAAACCTTCCAGAAAAAGAAATTAAAGTATTTTTCTCCAATTTTAGGCAGTCAGAACATACATTTTATACATAGAATATATTTTTAATGCCATTTATATATGTCACGGCTACTCTTTTAAGAATCTTTTGATATTTACGACAAAGCAGTGAAGTAGTGATATTATTCAATGCAGTGATGATCTCTGTTTCATCAGAAAGCTGGCAGCTTGTCCGAAGAACATTGTTCATAGTAGCTACAAACAATTTATATTTATTTGTAAAATTGTTCATATTCGTTCAAACAGAAATATCATAAGGAATTTCCACTTCAAAACATATATGTTCATTACGAGAGTCAAGCGTACTTTCGTCAATGTCATTGTCTTCATTTATATCAACATCAATCTCAAAATCTTTAATATGATTTTACATATTTGCTTAGTTGATCACGAGAAAGCAATGAATATACGAATATTATTCTCGTCAAATCATAAAACACAAACTTATTTTTCGTTATGCTATCATATGAATAATTCTAATAATTTTGATAATTATGCAGAATTGATAAAAAGACATTAGCTGAAATCCCACATTTTGAAAAATTAACAATAGATCTCGAGATCTGAATTACGACTTTTATTAGGAGAACAATAGACTTCCATATATAGCGCGAAATTTTAAATTTTTAAAATTCAACTTTGTATACGGCCACCAGTAATTACAACACGGATGGTACAAATGAAATTTCATCGATGTTATTCTATCTCTTTTCGTATTTCTATGTTCCAACGAAGATATCAAACGCAAATAATTTTATTTCTTCTCTTTTTTGTTTGATCTATGTTACCTAACATAACTGGCATAAAAGTGAGTTTTCAAACATATATACTGGTACATCCATCACAAAAAATCTATATCTGAAATTCTGTTTTAGTATGTCATAAGTACAAATAATTGCCTACCTGTTTCATTGCAATGTTTTCCATAAAATGGTGGCATACACCAATCACAGAAGTAACTGTTGTTATGGAAATGAGGAATACAAGTACTACCATGTTCACAGATACCAGGATTCAAGGTGCATGGGTTCTATCGAAAAGTTCAAAATAGATATTTTTAAAACTTTTGTTTATAAACGACACTTATGGTTCAAACCGTTCTTTTGTACTGTTCCACCACAGCTCAAAAGACTTTGAGGTACTTACCTGTATTTCATAGAAATCTTCATCGTCTGTTTCTTTAACAAAGTAGTGATTAATTTCTAAGTTTCCTTTAAACAAACTACAGTTTAATGGAGGATTACTAAAATTTCTTGTCAATGTGAAACCATTGCAGTCAACATGTTGAAAACAAGCACTTCCACATTCTGTTCTTGACGATACAGAATATCCAAGAATTTCTCCCATGGTTATGGTTACTTTGTGATGTCGCTTGAAATTACCAAAGGTTGCTGTCACCTTCACATCTCCAACTTTAGTTGAGTACTTTTTTGATAGCGCGATGTGGTGGTTTATGACCAATAATAACGTAATAAGATAATAACTGAGCATTTTGTGATGATTTTAAATTGAACAAAACGCTAACTGTCCTCTGAAAACGATATTGAAAACAAATTTACTCAGTTACTACATCAAAAATATATTACTGGTTGTAAACCCATAATGATACACACAGAACAATCTAAATTCATATGAAATCAATAAGGAATACTCCATTGAATGAAAGTCCATTATTGAGTGTTATTCATTGGATTGCAACGGTAACCAATGACAACTTGTGTCAAAACATTACCGGATTGTATCTTCCAACAGCTTATCTCCATTTAGTAGGAATTTTACAACAATAAATAACATGGTAAGATAATAATTGAGCATTTTGTGATGATTTTAAATAGACCCAAACGTTAACTGTGGTCCTCTAAAAACAGTATTGAAAAATTGAACTGTGTAAATACATTAAAAAATATGTGATTGGTTGTAAAACAGAACAACTTGAATTCACATAATGTCAATACAAAATTCTTCCCTGAATGTATAGTGTGAATGTATAAAATGTATGGTGTTATTCATTGGATTGACAACGGTTGCCAAAAACATTACAAGATTGTATCTAGATACTGCTTTTTGCTCAGCACGATAGCGGCTGATCATTAATTAGCGTTTGCACGTCTGCCCCTAATTCCAAGATTTTGTGTCCTCAAGTCAAAGGTTGCAGTCTGTTTGAATCATAGTTTCTACTTGTCAGCTATGGTTGTTGCATGAAAAGGTCAAGATTACGTAAGGTTACAAGAATGAATGGTCTTCATTATCGTCTAGATGTCCTTGTTTTTCGCCTAACCCGAAAAAGCCGCCGAAACAGCGTTTAACATGGTAGCGTACCTGATTGGCTCTTTTTTCACACCAACTAAAATAGGATAAAAGCCCGAAATATCATAGAGCAATGACATCTTTCATCACACCTGAGAAACTGATCAGCATACTGCAGAAACTTTGAATAATCAGGGGGCTTCAGGTGATTACAACACATCACTGTGGTGAAGCGCACTTTTATTGAAATAATGTTTATACTTCCATAAAATTGCACTCCTTTGCACAGATTATTCAACAAATTTGCTCACTTGGGTTAGACAGAGACCGTGGTCTGTGGTAATTATAAAATAAATATATTGCATTCTACTATCATTAAGCGATGCCTTTTCGTAAATTTCATTTACAAACAGAAATTGGCTTTTAAATGGGTATTGATTGCATTTATATAAAAGATGTTGATTCACTGCATCCCATTGCGCATGTACACTGACAGTTGAGTCAATATAAGAACTCTAAGCGAGTCATTTCAGAGCGCGCATTTCATTTCCGAGTCATTTTGACTCCCTTACAGATATCTTACAAGTATCTTTCTTTAGCTTCTCATTACCATGAAGGACTCCCTTTCAGTTCTCAAAAATGGCGATATTTGTGACCTTCCAATGGGAGTCGTTTGGAAGTGACTCTCTTACGATTTTCATTTCATGACTCTCCACATTGAGAGTCATTTCGAATTAACGCTCAAACAAGAGTCATTTTTTAATCACCTTAGGAGCTACAATCTGCTATGACTCCCTTCGAAGCATCATGCGCTGACATCAAATGACGCCCTTGCGGGCATAATGCGATGATCTTAGAAGACTCCTATATTCCAGTATTATAATATTGAGGTTCATCACCGCCATCTTTGCTGATCTTCCCCCTGGATTTCATGGTGATCTTAAGATAATTAAGAAAACAATGGCATTTACTTGAAATCATGTATAAATCTTTTCAAATAAACACTAGATATTATATGAATGCAGAACAGTGTATCAAAATAAATAAATAAATATATATATAAATAAATATTTTTTACGTGCTATTTAAACCATGACACATTATATCTTTTTCATACATTATAATTCGATTATTTCCTCCACTTTCCAATAAAAGGAAGACCAGGAATTAAAGAAAAACACGAAGAAAGTTTCACGACGCTAATTTCCATTCATGAACATTTTACTTAAAATGGATACCAATTCTGTGTTGAAAAATATTGAGAATGCAAAGAAACGATAAGATAAATCGAATTTTGGATTTTAGATTAAATAAGATATACCTTTTCAAAAATTACGTCACATACAGCCCAATAATGACGTTTACTAATGAAACCATACCAATAATTTTATCACAAATAAATAAAATTGCACTTTGGGTAATGTTATGGATTTCTCTTAGTTCAATTAAAACTTCTGCTACTCCATCATCATCATTCATGGAACAGCACTGCTCAAAATACTGATCATCATCTTCACTGCCACCACCAGCAAGATTCTTACTTATTCTCTGCTCTGTCCATATTCATCTGACCATGGAGGTATAAAACAGAAGGAGAACGAACTCAAAATCTGCTATTGTACTATCCGTGATGCGCTGCATTGTTTAAGTCCTCAGTGTGTAATAACATATAATTGCTATCATCTTGCATAATTTTTATAATTTTGGCGTTCTTGCGTGAAAATTTCGTTCATATCAATTCTCCAATGTGATTAAAGATCGTTAGGGTAAAGTTCTTATTATGCATAATCTGTAAGAATTGGGAGAATTATGCAAAAACGTCACAAATATGCAACGAAAACATTGCAACTTTAGGTCTATATATCTCGTGATCCCCTCAAGCAATTTTGCCGAGCTTCAGTTTTTGAAGAGAGAATAATCCTAAGTTTTTGCACGTACCGCGGCACTATTGAGGCGCATTTAAGTCAGAAGATATGTAGATTGGAACTTATACATGAATTACGCGATATCTTCAACTCTGTATAAAAACATAGATTTTCATTTGTTTCTCAAGGAAGCTTTAGGTTTAATAATCTGCTTGTCACTATGCAGCAAGTTGATCCGTTGTTATAATGGATGATATTTGGTTTTTAAATTGTCGTTAATTTTTAAAAAAGTATTCGTTTCACCGACAACCAGCCGAAAGCGCATCACGGATGACATCAAAGTGATACCGCAATGAATAGAATAGTCATTATCTGAATAATAGAAAAATAAGAGTTCGTTCTCCTTCTGTTTTATACCTCCATGATCTGACATTAGCTACCTTTTCAATGGACACATACTCCCTCAAATATTTGTCATTGAATTCTTTATGTTTAACTCTGATGTCTTTGCAGAGCTCTGTTAATTTTTAAATTTTAATACACATCTGGAAATAATTACATTGAATAGGGAAATTGGCCTGCATTGAATGAAAGTTCCAAAAATGTTGCATTTGAAATTGCATTTGTAGTTGACTGTTTTAGCATCAAATTAACAGGAAAATTTCATAATAAGTTTCTAAAGAAAAAATACTGTAAAAATTAAAGCTATCACAAGTAACCAAAGTATAGTAAACATTCAAAATCATTCAACTTTTTCCGAAATACTTTCATTTTAAGTTTATGGCTGATAACGGAAAAATAGCGTACTTTACATCGTACACACATCGTACTCGATGATTCAGGACGCCTGAACATAATCATCAGATTCGTTTTATCGATCCAACTATTCGTACTCACGAAGATAAAAGTCATGTAATATATGTATTATTATAGATAAACTGATGAACGATGTAAACATAAAAGCTTTCCAATTGTAAAACAGCGTACTTATAAGATATTTAATTACTGTTTGCAAGAAAACAAACGAAAGAAATTGTCAGTTACACGGACACATTCAAATTCGTCTAGAAGGAAATCCAAGAATGTTACAACTACAAACCTCCATATATGAGATATGAAATATGAAGTTACCAATGAAACCAGTGAACCAGTGAAGTTGATAAATTATAGATGTTTTTTTAAACAATGCGATTTACAATTTTTTGTGATCACATAGGGAAATACTTATACAAATATTTCGTAGAACCAAGGGAAGTGCCCCTAAGAGTTAATAGCCGTATCTTTATCGTTTAAAGGGGTGAAAATCTTTTATACCGTTATGTGACATTTGAGACTCTCATTTAAAGCAATTGCTTACGAAAAATTCCTTCAAACATGCGAAACAGTGGGTTTGCTTTTCAATTTGACTCCCCGACGAGCATCAAAAGATTCATTTAACTTACATCACTTTAAAGGAGTCAAATTGACTCTCTTCAAGATGGCCATTGTAAGGAAATGGAAAGGGACTTAAAATCAAAATGACTCCCTTTAGATACTCTATGTAACATATTTACTCCCTTAGGTTATCATTGCGCAGTGACTACCTTAGGAGTCGCAATGACTCCACTAAAACTGTCAGTGTACAAAATAAATTATGGACTGCAAAAATTTTAAAGCTTTTCTATAGAAATTTGTACTAGTAACAACATAGCCTTGACGTAACATTGACGTAACATTGACGTAACATGACGGAAATTTGGAATTAATTTCCTGAGACTTTTTTTCAAATCTACTCGAGTGTAGCGATAATCTTTGCGTGAACACTGTGGGATGACCACCGATGTTTTTTCTAAATTGCTTTCGTAAAAAAAAACTTCAATTATTGTGAATGGAAATGGAAAACGTTTTTCATCAAAATCAAAATTTTGTATGGCGACAGATTGACCAAAACTAAATGTTATATCAGTTTGTTTCTGAATTCTGATTTATAATTAAATATTTGAATCTTCCACATAAAACTTGGCTACCGCTGCATCAAGTAAAAATGATTTAAGTTGCATCAAGTAAAAATGACTTTATATGATAAGAACATTGTGGCATTTAAAATCTTTGTTCAATTAAGGGTGACCAACAATGAATATTTAATATTATGACAATATATTTCGGATTTATAATCCATCTTCAGGTTTAAAAGCAATAAAATAATAAAGTTAAAACAGTTAAAAGAATATACATTTGTACAACTTTCATTCCAACTAATATACACTACATACACACACTAAAATCACATTCAAAAACTGAAGTCATAAACTCACAGAGACATAAAGCTCGAATAAATGTCTCTTGGCTAATTAAATTTTAATTACCAAAGATCTACTTTTGTATTCATCTTTTGTGTTAATGCTAGGTTTTATGTCTTTGATAAAAAGAGCTTCAAAATGACTTTACTCTCTGGATGCAGGGTTGTTGTATGTCACTGAAAATCTTGGATGATTTTCCTCTTCAAGATTATGCTTTGTTGCCATCTGCTTTGTAGAGAACAGCATGATTTTACTCTTGGGAAGTAAGCAGATACGAAAATATCTCACGTAAATAAAAGAATGGCCAACTCTTGAGTCACAATTTTATTTTTTTTTTATCAGGAAAACAAAGATAGTCACACTTACAGCAGCCTACAGGAATGATTTGCAATTCTTCAAATTCTCCCATCATTCATACTCCAATTTTTGTCACATCGTCATGGTACCAGAAGTGGATCGTCGGAAAAAGATCTGGTTTGAACCAACAATAAATTTAATATCGCATTAAAATTTGATCAAGTTGAGATTTAGATCATTTAGAGATATTGCCTTAAGCAATAACCGGTACCTTACACGTGAATTTTACACTATAATGTCTTATGCTTAAAAAACGCATCAGAACCAACGACCCCAACAAGCAAGAGTTTAAAGGCAAAACTTTTTAAAGATTTGTCAAGATGAAAAAAATACGACCTTGAAATAACCACTGAAGGAGAACCGAATCAGCTATATGCACACGACCTAACTACGACTACGGCGTAACTTTCGTAACTACGACGTAACTTCCGCAACTACGACGTAACTTCCGCAACTACGACGTAACTTCCGCAACTACGACGTAACTACGGCCACTCCCCTATTGACCTGAGTTTTTTTCCATCAAGCTATTGCATTTTCAGTTACTTCCATAATGTAGCCTAATGTAATTAGGCTAAAGAAACGCAGATCACTAAAACAGTGAAGTGGTGTCATTAATGCATATGTCTTTGTGCTTCGAGATGAACAAATCAGATTTAAAATAGGGAGTAGGCTTATTAAATAAATGGCCAATGTTGTTAGAGAACCTTGCAAATTTTCACAGGAACTACAGGACATGCGAAAAAACGCAAATAAGTCACTATTACAATACTAGCTTATTCGAGGCTCAGTTTGAGAATATCGTTATAATCTCAGCAGATGGAATTACACCTAGAAAGATTTTAGCACGTTATTTTGAAAGTGGGTTATGTTTTCTTAATTCAACTTAAATTCAATAAGGAGTATTTGATAAAAACATGCCAGGAACAGAATTATTTGATTAGATCGATGAGCGTTCAAGTAATTTCCAGATGGTGAGACACTGTTCATAATAAATGATTTTGACACTGATAAGAAAAATTAAACGAACAATGACACGGTATAGTATAAGGGTAAGAAAACAATCGACGAAATTTTGTAATTATTCAATAATTTGGAATGATTTCCGGAATGCTTTTGAGAGAGGAACGCTTTCGTGTAAGCATAGAAATACGAAAAGAGATAGAATAACATCAAACTTTAGCTCACCTTAGCTCTATTCAAATTTCTATTCAATTTTCAAACAATGAGAATCCATGCGTGTTGCCTCGCCTCATTCTCTTTTATGCAATGTTTATTATTTTTTAACTACTCGGTAAAATTTGAAGTAAAAACCGAAAAATTTAAATCAAAAACGAGTATACTTAACAAGTTCATTCGTAAAAACAAACATGCTATCCTTATTAGGGCTTCTAAAAGCTACTTTTTTCAGAAAATCGGAACTGAATTCGTTTTTTCGTTTTTATGTTACAATGAAAAACATATTTTCGGGTTTTCATTTCACATACTCGGACGTTTGTTTCATTATTTTACGAACTAAAAGCGTTTTCAAGTTGTTTTCACTATTACGACCTCCTAAGGAATATAGAATGTGCTGGTGTAAGTATCGGGACCGAAACTAATTGGCGTCCTCTTAATTATGGTCATAAACATTGTTTAAACTTTCTAAATTGTCGGCGAATAATTATCACGCCGAAAAAATAAATCTACCAATCAAAATCTCTGGTATTGAACAATAGCGCACGTGCACAGCTGTATTATTTTAAGTTTGTAAAAACAATCTCCTATTGTGCAAAGGTTGAGTGAGAAGAAAGTTATGTTTTTGCCAAACCAGATTATAAAGATCATACTTTGATCATTCATACTTTTACAGAAACCTTCCAGAAAAAAAAGTTGAAGTATTTTTCTCCAATTTTAGGCAGTCAGAATATACATTTTATACATAAATATATTTTTAATGCCATTTATATATGTCAAGGCAACTCTTTTAAGAATCTTTTGATATTTACGACAAAGCAGTGAAGTGGTGATATTATTCAATGCAGTGATGATCTCTGTTTCATCAGAAAGCTGGCAGCTTGTCCGGAGAACATTGTTTATAGTAAAAACAATTTATAACAACTTGTAAAATTGTTCGTGTTCGTTCAAACAGAAATATCATAAGGAATTTCCACTTCAAAACATACATGTTCATTACGAGAATCAAGTGTACTTTCGTCAAAGTTATTTTGTCTTCATTTGTATCAACATCAATCTCAAAATCTTTAATATGATTTTACCAGAGATAGGTAAAAATTTCTGATTTTGCATATTTGATTAGCTGATCACGAGAAAGCAATGAATACGAATATTATTCTCGTCAAATCATAAAACGCAAACTTATTTTTCGTTTTGCTATCATCTGAATAATTCTAATAATTTTGATAATTATGCAGAATTGATAAAAAGACATTACCTGAAGTCCCACATCTTGAAAAATTAACAATAGATCTCGAGATCTGAATTACGACTTTTATTACGGGAAACAATAGACTTCCATATATAGCGCGAAATTTTAAATTTTTAAAATTCAACTTTGTATACGGCCACCAGTAATTACAACACGGATGGTACAAAGGAAATTTCATCGATGTTATTGTATTCCTGCGTAAGCAAGGAATACTTTGAAACCGTTCGTGTTTTTTTTGTTTTTTTTTTGTATTCCTGCGTAAGCAAGGAATACTTTGAAACCGTTCGTGTTTTTTGGATTTCTGCGTAAGCAAGAAAGCCTTTACGATCGTCTTTGTTTTTTTTTCATCTTACTGTCCAAACCTAGTCATATTTGTTTCTCCAATTTGATTGGTTCATACAAAAGCCGACTTAATGTTCATTGGTGCATAATGCCCGATTTCTACGAAAGGGTGCTAATTTAGCCACCTCCACTTAAATAGCGATAGTTTATTGGCTGATTTTCGCCATGCCATGTGATCGTCCACAAAACGTTTTAAAAATGGCAGCGAAAGAACGTGTGTAGTTTGCTAAAAGTTTCTTTGATGGAAATATGGCTTTAAAAGAAGTTAATACAGCTTATAATTTTATATAAAGAATTGCATTACTGTTGGGAACTTATCATGTTCACAAAATTAAATTACAGTGTGGTTATTCTGTTTTTTGAAAGAAGTTTTCTTGAAGTTTAAAATATGAAAACAGTGCCAATACATGGTGTGTGGAAGAAAAGGTATTTCTTGTTTTATTTTTGCTCCAAGCCTTTTTAAATATGAAAGACCTTCGTGTATTTTGTATGTGTATGCATGTTTGAAGTCAATTTTTAGAAGCTTTTGGATTTTTAAAGCTCAGCTTAGATTCCTTTCAGCTCCTCCCCAACATCACCAACATATGCACTTTATACAGCTATTTATACTATATTTAGTAGCAATTTTTGGATGTATTCTGGCTATATCAGCTTATCTCTTTTCTCCCTACGTATGTTGTATTTTTTTTAACTTTTAGATTAGATATGCGCTTTAATTTCTAAGTAATTATTATTGTGATATTTATATTTTTCATTCTGAGGAGATCAATATAGAAACTTTATATATTAGTTTGTGCTGCCCAAACGATATGTTGGTTACCGTCAGTATACACAATCTTTTTATAGGATTCGTTATATTTAATGTGGTTAAATTAAAGTTTCGTATTGTGTCGATGCACTTTTTTGGAGTACGTGGGTGGCAAATATCCAGTAACAATCATTCAGCTTTATTCGTACAAAAAACCAGATCTTCATAAATGATCTCCGCAATAGCATAAAGAAAAGCCCCTTTTTTATGTTATGGTAGGCTGACTTTCTTGACGAACATTGTCAGTCGCATCAATATTTTTGTTTATTTAATGCTGATGCTTCTCGAGCTGAATGATGTGACTGTCTTAGTTTTGCAGGACTAGTGTGCTAGTGTTGCATTTTTGTGGCATTTTCAGCAGCAAAGCTTGCAGAAATCCTTCTGCCCGGTAGGGCATCTTGTTTTGTTTTTTTTTTTCTCTGTCCAAACCTAGACCAATTTTTGTCGATGGGAAATAGCCACTCAAATCATTAATGTTACCAACTTACATTCTTTTTATGATTTAACAGTCTAAACTCACACTATATTCATTGTATACAAGTACTTTGCTTGAAAAGACTCTAAAAGTGTAAAATATAAGCTCTAGTGAAAGGAATAACTAACATATGGCTAAATCGCAGATGCCAGGTAGAAATGTTGTTTCATGTGAGTCTTATGCAACGTTCTTAAGTTTTCCGTAGTTGTTTTAAAAATGGAAGCGAAGAAGCATGCGTAGATCTGTGAAAGTTTCTTTATTGAATATATGGATATAGAAGAGGTTGTAGTACAGCTGTAAAACTTAAAAGAATCAAGAACATTTATGATCCAAGCTGATAATCTACGTGAAACTAATATTCTTAGTAGTCATTCTTGACAAATAAGCAGTTCTTGATGCTTCAAAACAGATATGAACGACTACCAATAGGGTATGTTTACATCGATTTAATGCGTAAGGTTTCTATTAGTCTTTCTAAATGTAATACAATTTTTTAATTCATGTTCCTAGATAAGCTACCCTGTTTTTATAAAGCTCTGCAATCTTGAAGCACAGCTTATCTTCCTCATCAGCTTATACCCATTTTATTAATCAATAGATGACCACTTTTTTAATTGACTAGTCGAATTTAAAATATTGTATGATTTTAAAATTTGTATACTATCAAGCTGACGATAAAAAGGAAACACAGATATTTTTATTATTTCGCAAGGCCAAGTAAAAGTTTTTATTATGAAGTTCAGGTACAAACAACATAAAGATTTTCATACTGTATAGTTTTAAAAGTAGTATTTTGAAACGTCCACGGAAGAGTGTTCTCTAATGGATTTTTAAACTGACGGTGTTTCTTTTTAAGCTTGATCTCCGGCAAAATTTTTCAAAGTCTCTTAACGTTTATGATGCTCTCGGGAATGTAATTAAATGAATTAGAAGTTATTACTATTTACGCCACAGATTTTCCCTTCAAAACTTAATGTGACAAAGTTTTCATTACTTAAATACTTTTTGAAGATGCTTTAGGGAATATAACTATGAATAAAAAAGTTTTTGAAAAAATCTCTAAATGATGAAAACAGTGCAGTTTCTAGAAATAACAAATATTACTTCTTTCACATTCACCTTTTAAAGCACAGATTATTCTTAACACGATAATCTTTTAATTAGTTAATAGCTTCTTGAAGATACTTTAGGGAGTACAACTTCGAATGGAAATCTTTTTAAAAAAATCTCGAAATTGATGCAAGACTGAAATTTTATATGAAACAACAGAGTTTAATAGTTATCGTAGCTAAAAGGTAAAATGTAAAATACTGCAAACATCATTCCGCATTATGCATATGGTTTTAAAGCGTGAACTAACACTCATTTCTTTCTGAAAAGGCTCCAGAAAGTCTTACAGTCATCCGCAGGAATACTTCTGCCCGGTAGGGCATCTTGTTTCTTTTTTTTTCACTGTCCAAACCTAGACCAATTTTTGTCGATGGGAAATAGCCACTCAAATCATTAATGTTCCCAACTTACATTCTTTTTATGATTTAACAGTCTAAACTCACACTATATTCATTGTTTACAAGTACTTTGCTTGAAAAGACTCTAAAAGTGTAAAATATAAGCTCTAGTGAAAGGAATAATTAACATATGGCTAAATCGCAGATGCCAAGGTAGAAATGTTGTTTCATGTGAGTCTTATGCAACGTTCTTACGTTTTCCGTAGTTGTTTTAAAAATGGAAGCGAAGAAGCATGCGTAGATCTGAGAAAATTTCTTTGTTGAACATATGGATATAGAAGAGGTTATACGGCTGTGAAACTTAAAAGAATCAAGAACATTTACGATCTCAACTGATAATCTACGTGAAACTAATACTCTTAGTAGTTATTCGTGATAAATAAGCAGTTTTCGATGCTTCAAATCAGATATGAACGACTACAAAAACGGTATGCTTACATTGTTTTAAAAAAATGCGTAAGGTTTCTATTAGTCTTTTTCTAAATATAATACAATTTTCTATTTCATGTTCCTAGGTAAGCTATCCTGTTTTTATAAAGCTCTGGAATCATGAAGCACAGCTCATTTTCCTCATCAGCTTATACCCATTTTATTAATCAATAGATGACCACTTTTTTAATTGACTAGTCGAATTTAAAATATTGTATGATTCTAAAATTTGTATACTATCAAGCTGACGATAAAAAGGAAACACAGATATTTTTATTATTTCGCAAGGCCAAGTAAAAGTTTTTATTATGAAGTTCAGGTACAAACAACATAAAGATTTTCATACTGTACAGTTTTAAAAGGAGTATTTTGAAACGTCCACGGAAGAGTATTCTCTAATGGATTTTTAAACTGACGGTGTTCCTTTTTAAGCTTGATCTCCGGCAAAATTTTTCAAAGTCTCTTAACTTTTATGATGCTCTCGGGAATGTAATTAAATGAATTCGAAGTTATTACTATTTACGCCACAGATTTTCCATTCAAAACTTAATGTGACTAAGTTTTCATTACTTAATTACTTTTTGAAGATGCTTTAGGGAATATAACTATGAATAAAAAACTTTTTGAAAAAATCTCGATGCAAAACAGTACAGTTTATATGAAATAACAAATATTACTTCTTTCACAGCTACAAGATAAACTGTAAAACACAAAGAACATCATACCACATTATGCATATTGTTTTAAACCGTGAACAAACATTCACCTTTTAAAGCACAGATTATTTTTAACGCGATAATCTTTTAATTAGTTAATTGCTTCTTGAAGATGCTTTAGGGAGTGCAACTTCGAATGGAAATCTTTTTTAAAAATCTCTAAATTGATGCAAGACTAAAGTTTTATATGAAACAACAAAGTTTAATAGCTATCGTAGCTAAAAGGTAAAATGTAAAATACTGCAAACATCATTCCGCATTATGCATATGGTTTTAAAGCGTGAACTAACACTCATTTCTTTCTGAAAAGGCTCCTGAAAGTCTTACAGTCATCCGCAGGAATACTTCTGCCCGGTAGGGCATCTTGTTCTATCTCTTTTCGCATTTCTATGGTGTAAGTAGCAGTTTTACACAGAGCATGATGATCATGATGAGCATGATCATTTACACCTGCCCAAAATACAGTGTGTTTCGTAATGTTGGAAATGGAAATCTTAAAGTTGTTTTTTTTTAAATGAAGTAAGTATGTTTTTGAAGTAAGTATGTTTTTGTGAAAATTCACATCTTAATCGAACATTAAAAATTTAATTACATTTTTCGATGACATTTTTCTTATTTTTTCAAAACCCACTTTTTCATTTTTCACGAAAATATACTAGCCGAAAGAGCTTGAAAATGGCTTTCCATTGATGTAAAAATTGTTTTGAAATTCGGTATATTCATTTAGAAAAACAGCTTTAAAATTTCCATTTCCATCATTAGGAAACACACTGTACAAGAAAATTAAAGTCAATTACACTGTATTCTTTGCAAAACGATTTCAATGTGACCATGCATAGTTGTAGCAGCACCATGAAAGTCAGTGAAAACCACGCGCATTAGTTACCACTTTCTGCTATTTTCAACATCGTTTATTCAAAACTTTATTTTATTTTTTGCAGAACTTTTAAGTTTCATACTTACAATCGTCAGCTGCATAAAAATAATCTAAACAATGAAAAATTACGAAGACTACAAACTTCGGGAATACAAGAAGATCGTAAAAATTGTCATCTGAAGCAAAGAAAATAAAATCTCTGGAGTATAGCTAATTGAGCATAACTGTTAATCTTTAGATTTATAATTAGCTAACATAAACTTGTCCATATGGCCACATTCAGAAACGATTTCTGATCTTTTGTTCAGAAGCTCTGATTTGTTTTCGTAGCGGAGAATTTCTAATTTCATTTCATAAAATCTCCGCCAAAGATGTAACACTGAGGGCGTTCCCGCTTTATTCACGCATAAAGGACGGGAAGCCATTGCTCAAATCCTGTGTTTTCGCCAATTCGCGCAAGTGTAAAGATGGCCGACGAAGTCGATAATTTGTAAGTACTTTGTGGTTTTTAATCTCCCTTAATCTTGTCAATCATTACGTGGTTGAATCGATTTACTATTTAAACTAAAGGGAGATACATTGGGAAGTAACCTGGACTAATATTGTCCTCAATCTGTTGTCAACCATTCCGTGATTGACACAAAAGCTTTAGAGTCAATATTACCGATATTGATTGTTATGTTTTCCCGTCTACTTCGTAGGGGAATCCAGGTCCAACAAATACCACATGATCAAGAGGAAGCTACGCCTTCTCCAGTTATTACGACCCCTGACAATCAGGGTGTGAGTGGTCTTAAAAGACCTGCTGAGGGTACCATTATTGAGGATGAGTGTTCCGCACCGTCGTCAAAGTCAGCACGTTTTGAGCTGGATACCTCAGCATGAGAGAATGAATGGCAGCTACCAGCTGACATGTTACATTATATTCACAAGTATATGTCCAAGCACTTTCCTGAGAAGGACATAAAGGACAAAATTTTGAATGTGAATCCAGTGCCTTCGAATATCAAGGTAGTACCGGAGCTTGATTCCTACATTAGAGAGCTTTTGATGGAGAACCATAAGATTATTCCGTTACAAACTGAAAGGGTCTTGAAGACAGTTCAAGAAAAAATCTTCAACATAATGGGTCCACTACTACGATTGTGGCATATAATGGATGAAGAAAGGAGATCATCCACAGAAAATGATCAAGGGAATGATGAGGAATGGAACTACATCTCAGCCCTGTTTGACCAGAGCATCCTTCTAACTGGTCAAGCATTTAACTCAACATCATACCAACGTCGATTGAATTTGTTATCAACGTTAATAGATAACTCTGTCAAAGTGAAGGAAATTCTGAAGGAACAATCAGATTTATTAGACTCACCAGAAAATTCGACATTATTTGGTCCTTCATTTGATGAAAAATTATCAAAAGATTCCTCGGCAAGACAGAAATCCAAAAGTGTGTTTACTGGATTACGTCAGTATGTTTGAAGTGTCAGCATCCCTTTCGAGGAGGCCCCTCATCCCAAGGAAGAGGTGGGTGGGGGGTGGTGGGGGCGCATATTTGATAGAGCAGCGTCAAGCAGCAATAGAGGAAAGAGAATTAAATCTCAACCAGGGGTTTTCTCAGGCCTTGCCAACAGACTTCCTAAGGATGGTAGATTTTCCCAGAATTCATCCAACATTACAAGGACTCTTCAGGGTGCCTCCAAATCCAGATCTACCTGTGACGGGAAAAATCAGACACTTTTTAGAAAATTGGATGTCAACAACAAAAGACTCCAATATTGTCCAAATGGTCCAGGGTTCCATTTGTGCAAAAACCGGTTCAACAAGTACCTCCACGACCGCTCAAAATGTCAGGGGAGGAAATTCACTTGGTAGATTTGGAAGTGGAAAAAATGCTGCAAAAGCAGGCAGTTCAACTGATTCCAAGGAAAGGCAAGTTTGTCAGCTCATTGTTTCTGGTTCCCAAGAAAGAAGGGTTGGATATGAGACCAGTAATCAATTTAAAGGATCTAAACCGTTATATAGAGTATCTACACTTCAAAATGGAAGGTCTTGCCTGCATTTTACAAAAGGGAGATTGGATGTGCAAGCTGGATTTAAAGGACACTTATTTTTCAGTTCCTCTTCATCCAGACTCTCAGGAATTTCTTTGTTTTCTATAGAAAGGGAACTACTACAAATTTCTATGCCTGTGCTTTGGGCTATCCCCGGCCCCACTTGTTTTTACAAAACTCATGAAGGTGCCTATAGCTCTGTTAAGGCGGCTGAATATCCTTTTGATCATCTTTTTGGACGATATTCTCCTGATTGTGAGAACAATGGAGGACATCAAGATGTCTCGAGACACCTTGATCTATGTCCTCCAGAGTTTGGGGTTCACAGTCAATGTGGAAAAGTCGGTTCTAGATCCTACACAGAAGATCGAATTTCTTGGGGTAATAATAGACTCGAGGTCAATGTCACTAATGCGACCAACGTTGAAGAGAGAAAAAATTGTCAATCAGTGTCAGAAATTATTGAGAGAGGAAGTTGTTTCAGTGAGAGAGATAGCAAGTGTGATAGGAAGACTGGCTTCATCAGCTATTGCAAACCTACCTGCTCCTCTACAGTACAGAGCTCTTCAACGCCAGCAAATTCTGGAGTTGGCAAAAGGGGGAAATTTCAACTCCATGGTGTCCCTGTCAAAAGAAGCAAGAGAGGAACTGCAGTGGTGGATATAGAATATCACTCTGAGTCAGGGCAAAACATTGATTTCTACCTCTCCAACTCTGACGATCTCAACAGATGCATCTCTCTTGCCAGGGCCACAGGACAGGGGGTCCTTGATCTCTAGAGAAGTCTCAACTTCATATCAATGTATTAGAGATGAAAGCAGCAAAACTAGCAATTCAAACTTTTGTTCGATTATTTCCCAGGTACAAATCTCTCCATTTGAAAATGGACAATGTGGTAGCTCTAAAATACCTTGTGAAGATGGGGGGTACAAAGAGTCAGCACCTGACAAAGATAAGCAAGGAAATCTGGGATTACCTAATTTCCCTGGGGATCATAATTACTGCAGAGTACCTGCCAGGAAAGTTAAACTTGGAGGCAGATGCAGAGTCACGGTCAGTCAAAGACTCAAGCGAATGGATGCTGAAGAAGTCAGTCTTTCAGAGGACTTGCAGTCTGCGGAGAACACCTTGCACGGACCTGTTTGCGTCAAGAGTTTCACACCAGGTTCCCAGATACATGTCTTGGAAACTGGATCCTCTCAGTATCAACCGAGACGCCTTTCAGTTCCGCTGGACACATCTTCAAGGGTACGCTTTTCCTCCATTCGCACTAATCGGCAGAGTGTTGAGAAAAGTCAAGATCGACCAGGCTTCCCTAGTTTTGATAACTCTGGCTTGGCAGGGACAGCCTTGTTACCCAATTCTTCTTCAAAGATCTGTGAGAAACCCTCTACTTTTACCAAAACCCCAGGATCTGTTGAGAGACCCAAAAGGGAACTTTCATCCACTTGTACTGCAATCAAAGCTTCAGCTAGTGGCTTGGACAGAATCAGGAAAAGACTTCTTAGTGAAGGAGTATCAGAGGGGGCTGCTCAACTTATCACGGCTTCCAGAAGGGAAGGCACAACTTCACATTACGAGTCAGCCTGGCGCAAGTTTAAGAAATTTTCTGAGGACAAAAATGTTTGTGTTTGTCATTTCATTGATTTGTATATTGAAAGGTCAAGATCGTGGAGAGGAAAATCAGTTACTTTTAAGTTTTATTAAACCTCATCAGGCAGTTAAAACATCTACCATTTCTCGTTGGATTGCAGAGGTAATGAAAGAGTCAGGCATTGATACTTCTAGTTTTTCTGCTCATTCTACTAGGTCTCGTCTTCTAAACAGAAAGTGATAGGGGTGCCACTGAAAGAAATTTTAAAACGAAGTCATTGGTCAAGTGCTTCAACTTTCGAAAAATTTTATTGCAAACAGATATTAAAAGATTGACTTGGGAATTATCTGTTATCTGGAAAGCTTTGAAGAGAGGATTTGAGCAATGGCTTCCCGTCCTTTATGCGTGAATAAGGCGGGAACGCCCTCAGTGTTACATCTTTGGCGGAGATTTTATGAATAAAATCGAAGCCAAAGATGTAACACTCCCTCCCACCACAATATCAATATCATAGTTTATTTCTTTATTTTAGCACGAGGTCGTGGACGTGGACTTCGTGGAGGTTGAAGCATAAGATTTTGTAGTTTGCGTTTCATAAATATATGTGACGGTGGTTCCGAAAAAACATTTTGCTTCTTATTCTTGTGTTTCTCCCCCTTTTGTATCATTTGGAATGCACGAATTGTCGATGGCTTAATAATTGCTAAAATTTGTTGTCACATGGAGAAAATTTTCCCTATTATTAGAAATTGAGCAATGACTTTCGAACATTATGAGTGAATAAGGCGGGAACGCCCTCAGTGTTGCATCTTTGGCTTCGATTTTATTCGCGCCCTTGCACAATCCTAAATTGTTCTTGTAAGCACAATTGGCACACTTTGGACATGTTGGAATAAGTTTTAACTTGCTTCATGATCGACCATTTTAGTTGCGGGGAGACGTTTTGATCTTCCAAGCTCCAGCAGATGTAGGTGGACAATGTTGTACTGTTCTTGTTTTTGACATTGTTGAAAGATTGGATGTGTTCGTAGTATCTTTGTTTAAAATCTCTTTCGGTTAAGCCAATATAAACCTTCTTTTCGTGGTCAGGTGCTGTGACTTCACATTTGTAAATTACCGATGCGACGCTTTTTAAATATAACTCACTGGACAAAATCGTCAAAAAGTCACTGCGATGAAGGTCTTTATTATTTCTATAGAAATACACTCCTTCGCAGTGATGTTTCAACAAATTATCTTAAGAATATTCCAGGCTGAAAATTAAAATTCCTGCAAGAATATGGAGGCTAACACAAATTTTTAGTACTCTTAGAAATAAAAAAAAAAAGCGTGAATAAATAAACCTCAACTAAGACTTGTGGTCAGAACTCATGTGATATTCTACAGACCAGATAGACATACTCTCCATCGAATATTCTCCGTTAATGGTCAGATCTGCATTGGACGTTTGATAGTGATGAATTCGAATCACTCAAACAACTTCCCAATTTTAAAAGACCACTCCATGAAAACGTATAGCAACCGTATTAAACAACACTAAAAGTTGGTACTGGAATGTGGTACCGACCCTCTGCCAGATCTCAAGGAATTTCGAGTGCTTACTGCTTCCAGGTGGCTAAGGAATAAAAAAGCCTCGTGTAAACCTTATAACATGAAACGCTTAACACACTCTATACAGTCTCTAACAATGCTTACCGGACTGTCAAGTTGGAAGGGAATAATTTCTATGAACCATTTGGTGGTACTAATTGAAATCATTCCAATAAACTCTCACTATATGGTAGTTACATATTGAAGAATATTTACAGTAAAACCATTTCAGTGTTTCATTTTGAATGATGCTTATAAAAGATTCATAAAATCTCCCCAATAGTCATTATCTCCCCAATAGTCATTATCTCCGCAATAGTCATTATCTCCGCAATAGTGATGATCTCCCTTAACTCATAATATCCGAGACCACCAAACTTTTTATCACTTTTGATCACTTTTTCTTTAAAACGATTTTCTTCTTCTTCTTGGCATCTTTCTTCAGCACGCTACTTTTCGTGTAGGAGTTCGCTACACGCCTAATCACAGTGTTCTGTTCTTCTAGTAACTTCGCTAATTGATCTTGATCGGCCAGCATGGTTAAAAACGTGGAGATGAACGGATCGTAGTTATGACGACGGCGACAATCGTCAATCTAAAACAAAAAACTTCTGTCTAACAACCAGCCGTGGTTTGCCTTAACAAAACGTGGCGAAACGATGAGTCAAACGAAAATATGACGCATATACAGGACTTGAAGGATAGTGCTAACACGTTACCTTATATCTCTCGATTTTTTCGAGCTCCTCCTTGTAAGAAGATTGACATGTTTTAAAGAGTTCATCCAACTCCTGCATGCATTTCTGAAGGTGCTATAAAAACATAACACGAAAGCATAAACAGGTGACGTCAGAAACAGGTGACGTCAGAAGCAAGTGACGACACAAAATAAAAAACTACCCGGGGTCCTCCTACTCTTTAAAAACACGTTATTTGTACAAGAACAAGTAAAATTCAACCTGAGGCTGACTGCTCTTATTTCACACACCTTTTTCAGTTCATTTTGTTCTTACGTGGTTCTTTAGAGATGGTGGCTACATCAATTTATTTGATGTCATACCGTCGGCGTTAAAACGTTATTGACGGATTGCAAGAACAAATCTGAGGCTGGAGTTCTTAAAAAAAACTGTTCTAACAAAAAACAAGGATGTAACTCAATTTCCTTTTAATTCTACTGAGTTCCGAAGATGTAAAATCATGTCGTAATGAAAATCGCTCCATTGTGTCACAAAAACAACATTGCACTGTTTGGAAGTCATACCGGAAACTTGATTTTGTCTTCGTACTTCACAAGTTTTCCCAAAGACAACCTCTCCAATTTGTTTGGATCCAACAGAGACTCGATATCTGCATCGTCAGCAATTATCTCTACGCCCAAGCCAGGAGTTGGTTCCACATCAACAGCTGGAAAAAAAACAAGTGGAGGCGTAACCAAAATAAAGCGCCACTCACAAAAAACTACCGCCCTCGATACAAACTCTCAGCAGTTCCTCTGTCACGCAGCAAGATATTGCTACACTTATATCGGGCCGTACACTGGGACTGTCGTTGGAAAAGATGGGGTTTGGTTTATTATAACGACAATTCGTCGAAAACGAAGTAACGAGAATTCATCGTAACACCAAAACGAAGTTCAAAACAAAAGAAAACACCTCTCTTCGTAGAATCATCATCCATGACTTTATCAGACAAGTTTCCGTCACATTTCGTCTTATTGTCGGAACATTGAACTCCGTAAGAATTATATCCTACATCCGTACTGTCTTTTGCATTATCAAATGTGTCGTTGTTCTGACTTTCTGTCGGGCGACATACTATATCGTCTTCATTAGAACTCGTCACATTTTCTAAAACTTTAGAGTTACGGTGTTGTTCTGACGAAACATCGCCTAACGTAACTTCATCGCTTTCATTTGTCGAGAACTTTTTTGTCGGGACTTCTTCATTCACGCCATAATTTAACGAACTATTCGATGCATCGTCTTCCGACAACTTTCGTTTCAACGAGTTCGTTTCTTGCGTTTTATCGTCCGACGAAACACTCGACCGATCGCCGTAAACATACACGTGACCTTTCCCTTCTCCTCTCATGACGGACTTGATCCGATAGGTTTCCACTGAGCTGTCATCACTGTCAGAAAAAGGATGTGACGGCGATTCGTTTCCCGACAGTGTCGACGAACACGTGTCGGACGGATACTCCTCGTCTTTCAATGATCTTCTTATTTTGTGAACTCGACCAAACGGGTGGGAGAACATATCTGGTTTTAACATCTCCACGGTGGAGGGATCGTTAACAAAAGTTTCTTTGCTAGCTAACTGAAAATAAAAAAAATGAAAAAAGCCCTGCTAAGATTTAGGAATGGAAATATTCGAATTAGTCCACACATTTATATGTTAAAAGCACTCTTTAATTCAACAATTACTGGAAATTTTGTTAAAATATGCAACCATGGAGGGTGTATACACCTAAAGATGTTCATCTTAGAGTAAATTAAAATCTTAAAGTTTTTAAAATTATTTGTTTTTTCGCTATATATATTGTTTTAATAACTTGAAAATTTCGTCTACTAATACTACAGATTATGATTGGACGCGATCAACAAAGAACTTTTTGTTTTCAAGTTCGAATTTCAGGGTGAATGAAGGAAATAGACGTTCAGTGATCGCTTACAGACTATCCTAGAAGCCTATAAGAAGATGGACCACAACACAGTGACGCAATACCGACACGACGTATTCGAAGCCTATTTAAGCGTATTAGACGTTCCAACACTAGTCTAGGATATGGGGTATTCAGAAAATTCTCCTGAATGAAATGGAAAAGAAACAGAAGGAAATGATAAATATTCCAAAATGAAGATGAAGAAAAAACATACTCTCTTGAATAGATCAATCAACACTTTTCTAAAAATATAAACAACAACAACATTAAATAAACAACAACAACGACAAAACAAGTCCAAAACTTCATTGTAAATATGGATCCATTAATTAATCCCATTGGGTAAATTTGTTGAAAAACCACTACGAAGGAGCGAATTTCTTTAGAAATATACACGCTATTTCAATAAAAATGCTCTTCGTCGCATTGCTTCCTTGCAGAAAGAAGGTATAGGTGAAGTAGAAATACTTTTATAAATAGAATCGGATTGATAGTTCAAAGCAAGCAAGAAGCAGCGAAAATGTCACTGCGATGAAGAGGAGTTCTTCTATTATATTAGTGTGTTTGTTTCTAAATGAACGCACTCCTTCGCAACTTACTTATTGTGTTGCAGAATATTCATTTTCTGTTTGAATTCTTCCTTTTGTTCGGGAACCACTGCCAATAGATTGTAACGAATGTCGTGAGAGTACTCCCTAAAAAAACATCCAATAATCCAACATATTTAACAGAAACACAATCTTATTTCACAAACTATTTACTTTTCAGCAGGAAAAAAATACCCCCATTGGAGCACGAAAAAATAAAATGATAAAAGTATTCATAATCCGCACCCTCCTGTTGCAAGCTGAATGCGATTTTGTATGGCCTCTCGTGCCTTGTCTGACCAAGATTCGTCGTCTGACCACGGTCCTATTCATAAAAGTTAATGTATTACAAAAAGTGAATGGTAAATTAACAGAGCTAATCTTAACTTATCAGCCAGGTATGAAATGAGTGACAGTGACAGCCTTCTTGAATAAAATCGTTTAGGAAAAACCAATATCGTTGAAAAATAGAAATCTCCATCATGCATGAAATTTAAAACATTTTAGGTAGAATAGAAACTGAAATTTGAGGATGCCCATCTGCGGTTCCTGAACTTTGAGCGAAACAAAAAAAAAACATGGTCATCAAAACATGGTCATCAAACTAAACACAATACTAACCGTGATCGATAGGGTGTGGCTTCAAACCATCCAGTTCAAAAAGTCTTCCATTGTATGGAATATAGCTGACGTAATGGAATGCTTCCATCGATCTACTGGCCGTAACATTTTTTAGGCTGTTACTTTGCCAACGAAGTTCAGGTCTACAAGAAAAAATAATTTCACATGATTTCACTTTTTATGAAGCGGTAAGGAGAAATATCTGGATTACCTATCCTCTGGTAAACAACTTAATACTGAATGGAACACAATGATACAAGGGCTGGCGTTAAATTAGGTGTAAGGCGAAAAAGAATGCAAACACATAAAATCTCATAAATAAACGGAAAATTTTTTATCTCAAACACCTCATGTCTGGACTATCTACTAAAAGATACATACAATGAAGAGAGTGGTCATACCTGCCATGGTTGTTATGTGCTACTGCAATGTTCCAGAAATTTCCAATGGCAAGCCCCTTACTCTGAAAAAAAAAAAAACAAAAACAAATAAGTAAATTCATGTTGTCTGATCACAAGGCATCTCTGGTTATCCTAATAACTCAATTTACTGATAATTAGAAATTTGCTAATGCTATTCGTAATTCAATAAATTTAATCAAGACGTCCATGTGGTGAATGTAAACGGATTATAATACGCAACTTTTTTGTTTATAAATGAAAGGCAAAACTGGACAGTTTATGTACTAGTTTACATAGTTAGTTTTTCTTAAAAAGAGTCTTACAGGGTTATCGAAGTCAATGAGAAGTCATTGGAGCAAATTGCCAACTTTGTGAGGGTTTCCAAATTTCTAGTTTGTTTGTGCAACAATCACATGATTGGTTGAAATTTGATGCAACAATCACGATTGGTTGAAATTTGATGCAACAATCACAGGATTGGTTGAAATTTGATGCAACAATCACGATTCACGTTTCTGGTAATTTAATCTGGAATTTCCCACCAATGTGAAAAAACGTCAATCAAATTTCAACCAATCATATGATTAACTGGGAATAACATGATTATTCATGACGTTTGGTAAAATTTCCCTCCGGCCCAACTCCTTGACATCCGAACTAAACAAATTTGTTGAAAAATCTCTGTAGAAGAGTAGATTTATTGTAGAAACCCACATCAATTTATACACTATCTTTTCAAGGGAAACACACTTACAAATATTTTTACAAATTAGGCAGTTTTCACCCTGATATCCTTATAGAAGCTATTGTTATTAAATAACGTGTAATTGTATGAAGGTCATATTATTACAACTGACAGCGATAAAAAACAGACATGGACCTGTGAGTAGCCTTTGTGGAACTCCGGCTTATGTTGGTGTGGAGAACTATCGGGAAAGTAATATTATGATTTCAAGCCTGAGTTAATGATTTACACAGAAAACATTCGAAAAATATAATATAATCATTTTCAGTAAACAACTGAGGTAAGGTTGCAATGTCGGATGGGTATAACTATGTATTCAGTACATAACGAAAGCATTTCGAAAAACATTAGAATAGTTTGTAGCATCCTTTTATCATGAACTGTTTAATGTGTCATCCTGTTTATCGCTCCTGACTCTGTTAAAGAAAATAGAGTTTTCAAAAAAATTGAAATGGAAGACTTACTTCAGAATCAAAACCTTTGCATGAATCACGTAGTTGCTTCAAAGTATAGCCAAGATCAACATTGGGTACATTTAGTAAAACGCTGAGTAGAGCATGTGATGCACAGGAATTTGGAATGATCTATCAACAGAAATATCCACAAATAATTTCGGTAAATTTATATTGAACGGTTTCATAGAACATAGAACCACCCTCACAATAACCACTTTGGTTATATGACCTTGGTCAATAACCTTGGTTATTGTGGTTATTATATATCCCTGGTCAATTCGAAACTCTAAAAATGCAAGTTGTTTCAAAACATCTGATACTCTTCTTCACAAACAGACATGAAGACATTATTTAATATAAGAACAAACTAAAGGCCATGACAAATTAAGTTTATATTCTTTCTTTTATTCTACCCAAGGTTCAAATCCAACATCAATATTGACAATAGAACTAAACTGGATCAAATGATCAATCCTTTCATGACTCTCATACATAATAATTCAACATAAATAATGTCGATTTTGATTACCTGTTGAGCAAAGAACATGTCATTTTCTATATTTTCATCGAGGATAAAGTTTTCTTCAGGTAAAACAGCTTTTCTTCTGGATTTGCGCTCTTCAGTCCATTTGAAAAGAAATATGAATCCATAAACACATCTAAAACAAAATTGTTACGTGCATTCCTATACCTCAGAGAAATTACCAATTCATGAAATAATAATGGTATTTATTCAAAAGACAGCCGTAGGCAAACAATCCCAAAGGAAATTGGGTTAAGGATGGCCTAACACAAACAAGAAATTTACAAAGGGTTCGCCAATATAAATAAAATTACATTGCATTATTCACACAACACAGATCATAAATTACAACATGGCCATATTGAAGTGAAAGTTGAAGTGAAATTTCCTCCGGCAAATCTGAAATTTCCCGCCAAGCAAAAAAGACAATCAAATTTCAACCACCCTTGTAATCAACTAGCATTCACATGTCTACTTGTGAGATTTGGTATGTTATTACTAGTGCCAACTCCAGTTAAGAATGGCCTATACAAACAAGAAATAAGGGTTCATCAATAAATAAAATTTAAATGCAAAAGCTTATAAATGCTTGAGTCTAGCTTCCCTTACTCACACAACACAGTGCATATAAAATTACACCATGGCCACATTGACCATGGCCGTATTGAAGTGAAACTTCTCATCAGTTTTTTGGTAATAAATGATCTTCATAATGATTGATCAACCCTCATTTCAATATGACCTATTGAACTATTAATCGCTAAACATTTTCATTGAAACTTTCAACATGGTAGCAACTTGTAGGATTGTACATACAATTTAAAGAGATATATACCTTTCAAATGGTTTGGAAAGATCGTATACTTCTTCTACCTCAACATTTTTAACACCGAAATCATAAACCAACAATGTGAAAAGTCCTAAGACAAAATGAAAGAAAAAGAAGTAAGGCCCTTGTAGTTAATTGGTTACTCCTATTCACAGGCACGTAGCAAGACATTTTGAGTTGTATTACCGAAAGAGGCCCCATCATGCCTATAAAAGCACTCAAACTCAACATAATTTTCAACATGATTTTCAATTTTAGGAAAGGCAAAACAAATTCCTCATAATTGACGAAAACGTTGGGGAGGGCTCAAGCCGCCAAGCCCAGGACTTACCAGATCACTTTCAAGTTCAATCCAATCTCTAAAACTCATTTTTTCTAAAGTTGCAATTTACTCATTTACTATCTAAAACAACATACCAATCTTCATAATTGTAGTTTACATGACTAAAAGAAAACAATTGATAAACTGCAATATAGTGTTTCCTCCACTCCCATCATGGTTTGAGTGTGTACAGAAAATTTATCCATTAAAAATACATCTGAACTCATTAACAGTAAAGGCGAACCCAGAGCAATATTAAGTGCATTTTAAGAAGGCTTTCTGATAGATAAAATCAAACTTTATCTCTAGTGGCATCAGTTGATATAAAACAGAATAGAAGTAGAACTTAATAGTAGAACAACATTAAGTTTTAAAAGTTTGTCCGCTTACACCATCTTCAGTAAAAACAATGTTTGAAACTATTATTTTATTCACATAGAAGGCGAAAAGCTTTTAAAACTTTGTGTTGTAAAATATCTTTTACTATTTAGCATGGCAAATAATTTGAATTATATGATTGAAAATGGGCTATGGTGAAGGCTTTCAAAATTTAATAAGAACTTTATGGTTTGTGGGTGCTCAGTACAAAAATGACCAAATTAGAAAAAGTGATAACATTTGACCAGTACGATGTGTTAATTAGGATTGACTAGGCTTATATACATTACAATGTAAATACAATAAAGTAACATGGTGCTCATGTAAAAGTATGGTGGCTTTTTCACATGTATCCCATATTCATTTAAGGCTGTACTAAATCTTCCATTGTCAATGTGTAGCGTTTATCTTTTCCTGATTTTCTGGAACTCTGGCCAGATCCTCTCATTTTGCAGTGTTGCAAAGCATCATGGGCAATGTCTGATATAAATTTTTGAGATGCTAAAGATATCAGCCGAACAATTCGTGGATCGATGGCTTCGATCCTGCCAGTTGCATTATGTAACTTACAGTTACTGCATCTGGAATGGTCGGGACGTAATCTCTAACTGATTCAGAAATTCTGACAGATTTGTACCGCCAGTTGGCAATGTATCTTCATTTTTTCAAATTCTGCATTACTTTCAAGAAGTTGAGCTTTTGACTGTTCTTGTTTTAGCATTGCATTTTCCCTGAGTTTAGCTTGCAAAACATTTATATCGGGCTTTTGATCAGGTAAATTAGCTTCATTTAAGGTGAAGCCATTATCTTCTCTCTAAAACACTAACAAATTATGAAAAATAGACTAAATTG